>OX352483.1:8043000-8680250 GCA_947093115.1 Brenthis daphne | reverse complement strand
GGCGCCTAAATCTTATTATTCTAAAAGAAAGAAATTCAGTTTAAGCTTTGAGTTTTTCTTTTAAATTAGAAAATATTTTTCAGTTATAATGACATCGGGTGAAGCAAGAAAGAGGTGATAGATTAATAGTAATATGTAATACCTAGAAAAGATATAAGCATTTTAACTTTTCTAGTTCCAATGAGAGTTATTTTTATTGTAATAATGAAATAATATGACGAATTCCTGACATTACGAATGCTTTAAAGCAAACTTGATTATAGGACAAATTGATGTTTTCGACGTCTCAAAAATTATAGTTATTATAAATTGCCAAAAAAAAAAATCACAAAAAATTGTTCATTTTAATTTTCGCGTAAATTAAAGGAAGTACCTACATGTCATTACACAACACAAGCAGTAATGTCGTTTGTTTTTTTTTAATTTTTTTTTTTTTAATTTAGCTATATCTTAAAAACTAATAAGATTTGGCAATTTTGCTTTCTAACTAGAATTTCCAACAATAAAACATTAGACATTTTACTTGCGTTTTAAATTTCATTCAGATATCGTAACGATCAAAGGCGTCGTGAAGCAAACCATTTCTATATAATTAAGGAGGCGAAGGAAAAATTGTCGAAAAAATCGAGGGTCCAGAGTGGTGAAACTCCCCAAACAGTTTCTTTACTCAAGGCTTTTCTATTTACTATTAGAGCGAATTGAACCTTAAGTTAACGACTTAAGATATAGTTTTGTATGTTTTAGAAATGCTGATGTTATTTTTTGAGGCGGCTTTATTATTGCACACCTTGTATGCGTAAATCAGAGCTCGAGGCGAAATATTTTTTAGACAAAAAGATGCAATTATTGTATGCAGAGGGTGAAGGCACTCTAGTAATAAGACGGTATTGTATTACTATAGAGGATTTTTATCTGCTCTTATTTCTTTTTAAGGGGAATGAAGATGAAATAAGTTGATATCTACAAATATTTTTAAGAATATTTTGTACTACGGTTGAGAATAATTATAATATAATAATTGTAACATAAGTGCGTCCTAAGACGTGTGTCCTTCAGAGTTTTACGAGGAAACATGCAAGTTTTACGATAAATCTGCAAATATAATAGAATTGTAAAACAAACTACTCTATATTGACTGAATGTCAACTAAAACTGTCCATCTGTTAGTTTATTCGTGGAAACTGAAAATGCAATTTTTTTCCATTTAAAAATAAAAAATTGAAAACAACAGCGCATCGGACGTTAGTGCGATCGAACGTTAGTATGATTTATTTACACTGTATTTCTAAAATTATGGACTTGTTATAGACAAATGCTTAGAATAAATACAAATATTACTTCCAGGTTTGAAAAATATAGGTATGTTGGTCATATTAAAAAAAAGTATAAATTTAACTTGTTACTTATTTTAGCTAATTGCATTTTGAAGGCAAATTTACTAAATTGTGCTCTAAATTGTCTTTTTTACATTAAAAAATAAGTTGTATTATCGCATTATATTATAAAAATAAGTTGTTATAGCAAAGCTTATAAAACAAAATTATAATGTCGACGATCACAATTTCTACGGATCTTTTTAGCTTAAACTGTCAAAATCAAGTTTCACCGAATTATTTCAACGGTGCCTCTCCAGCCTAACTAACATAACATTAATATGAATCGTTGTCGTTCAAGGACATATTATGTATTTGCTTCGCTGACGCGTCCCATGTTTATCCTGTATTATTTTCAACTGGCCATTCGATTTACATCGATTTTAAATTTTTATTTTGCGATAAGTGTATAAGATAACACCGTTTCAGTATTAGAATTCAAAAAATCTTATACGAAACAGAATTTAAATAAAAATACTTTGATATAGTCCTAGTAATACTTACCTAAAACAAAAATACAATGATATAAACTAAGTAACACTAAAAATGTGTATGCACAGGCGCAAAGTAATATAATTTATTATATAGATTTATCTCCGTTTTTTATTATTATTAATACAAAGTATGTACGTGCAAGAACCCCACGCTGCGCTCTTTTACGTCTACAAAAACACATTTCCGTAATCACCTTATAAAGGGATTACTATAAATAAAGAGGAAAAAGGAAATTAACCGCATTAGCCGAGGAAAAATCCCGTCCCCTTGCAATATGTAAACTCTCCGAATAAAATATTATATGTAAGCTTTTCGTTAAATAAAATAATCTACTACATACCCATTTGTAATATTAAAAAAATAGTATTATACATATATACTTTTTGTTTGAACGATATTGCGACGCTAATTTTAGTGGCCCGACTTGTTGCTCTAACAAGAATATGAAACTTTTCAAACAAGTTTTTAAGTCGTGGAACGAGATCATTATTTACTAAGGGTTGCTTAGATGAGGCAAAATCTTTAAGGATACATAAAAATATGCAGTAGGCAGCCCCTACGTAGGTTTATACCCGGGAGGCGCAGCGAGTAGGGGATAAAAAAGAAAATGAGGAGTTATGTTTTCGGTAATAAAGGCCGGACGAGAGAAATCGTTTAAGACGCCGCCAAATGAGATGGAACGAATATATTTGATTATTTTTATGGCGTGGAATGGCGATACGGTACGGTCTCGGACTTAATGTCCGTTTGTTTAACTAGAATTTAATATAATATTGTTTATGGTCCGCCTTTATAGGCACGTGTTTAATTCTTTTATAATAAACCCTTCGATTCTTATTATAATATGTTTAAATAAAATTTCACTTTCACGTGAGTAATGTAACAAATTTCGCTATAATAAATAATAATAGGTTTATAATTTCATTATTATCGAAATAGTTGCTGTGGATATCTAAAATTAGTTATAGTAAAGTATACAAACTACTCAAAACTGATACAGATACTCAAATGTTTTTATGAAAAATTATTTATTTGACTTAATTATGAATACTACAGATTATACTACAGATTATGACACATTTTTGTTTCATTATAATAATATTTTGTGAGAAAAAAAATGGTGCTCAGATAAAAAACAACAGTGTATCCCCCTTTCGATTTATGATTATAATAATTGAAAGACAGTTATTTTTATGGCTTCTGTAAAAAGGGCATGAATCAATACATGGGACACAAAGCGTAATTTATAGTACTATGGTAAGTTTAATTGCTTCGAGTAAAGTATCGCCATAACTCGCGCATTATCAAGCTTAAATGTTGTTGGTTTTTTACGTAAGTGTGTTAATGAATTTATGGCTAAGTAAATCTGATAAGCAATGATATCAAATGAAGAAAAATATTTAAATACAACCAGCGCTTGATTCACTCGTCTCTAGGTGGTATTTACTTATATGTATTATAAATACGAAAGTTTGTAAGGATGTCTCGATGTCTGGATGTATAGGTGTATGGATGTTTGTTACTCTTTTACGCAAAAACTACAGAATGGTATTTAATGAAACTTTACAATAATATAGCTCATACATCAGAATAACACACAGGCTATTTTTATGTCATATACAGACGTTATATTTTGGCAAATATTATATCTAGAAGTAGCCTACCTCATTGTTACTTTTGGATATCTCTACGCAGTCTAGATAGACTGCGTAGAGATGTGTACTTAATTTTCTCTTAATCTGTCTTTCACCATTTTCTCTTTCACCGTGAAGGAGTAACATTCGGGTTTATAATAGACGACGTATAAATTCGTATGCAAGTGAGGTAAAAATACGTCAGTAAATGTAGAGTAGAATAAAAATACATCTAGAGCTTACTACTATCAATACACCGTTCAAAGAGTTTTTAGTTGTATTCGTTTTTATTTCTTAAAAAAGCTTAAAATAGTATTTAATATATAAAAATCTAAAAGACATTTTAATCATGGCGCAAAAGATATCAAAACTTTATAAAGAAGCGTTCAGAAAAAAACGTCACGCACACATTCGCGGACCCTCGCGACACATACACATAATGAGGGGAGGGCACCGTGATATAATGCAGTTTTTTATTGCTTACTCTTCATACCCACAGCTAAAAATACGGACTACTCGCGTATTATACATTTTAACTATTAGGATAAGAAGGGTTCGGACGGACAGAGGGTTAGCCGGCTCGCTTGATAAAAAATTTACGTGTATTGAACTTGCTTAAAATACTTTGGGGTCAAGATTATGTACACACTACTCATTTTCTCTTGCGACGGTTTTAGTTGATTATGTAAAAGTTTCACCCTCACAGCAAATTCCGATTTCAATTTTATCTTTACATATTTAATGTCGTTAAAAAACAATGCTGTTTTATCGTCAGGTAGCTTCTTGTTTCTGAGAAAAAAATATATTTATATCTCCGTCTATTAGAAATCCTATTGTTCGCGCTGGGGCATGTCAACACGCGACAAAAGGAACATTAATTATAATATCCGATTAAAAACGTCATTTAGCCGCGCGAGAACTTCTTTGTTTGAGATGATTGAATTTTGTATTGTCAACATTAGCCATCGTCTCAAGGGAGCCAAGCCTGCATATAAAAATACTAATTTGCATATACGTCAGCCACAATTTCTGTCGAGCCTAGCTTAAAACAAGTATCATGTTACATGGGAGTGTAGGTAACTACCGTTAGAAATGAGAGACTTCTTCCAAACAACGAAACACTGCCGAAATATGAGGATCCAATTCCATAAACCACATCGGGAGGAGGAAACACGCGAGTTATGTTCGTACGTGCCCGCACATAGTAATTAGATATTACGTTTCCCGGCTAATCGTAACTCGCCCGGGTGTTTTTTTAAAGGGAGTATAAATCACTGGCGCATTCGATAGCTACACCGCGACGCAGTAAAAAACACAAAAAGAAACAATGTCAGCGTGCGGAACAAAAGAAATTATACCGACGCATATCCATCGCGAAAAAAATCATAATAATAATAAATGAAATGGTTAAATAAAACGCAGTTATAATAACGGCCGAGAACAATGGACGCATTTTATTCGTTTGGAAATGAATCAAGGTTTGTTTAGTTAACTCTATGGATATAGATAAAATTTTTGACATTTCTCGCTCGGCTTCCACGCGGCAGCTGTTGTAAATTTTTGGATTAGATTCATTCACGTGAAGTACTATATTATAATGAGGCGCTATGTTTCCCTTGTCTGCTTTTATAATAACTAAACCTTCTCGGTGTTACATCCACGTGTTTCGAGTTTAGAATGTGTTTACAATTGTTCATGTATTACGTCTTTTAAGTCACTGGAAAGTTGCGGTGAGATTAGGTCCGGTGTAATAGAAACACTTCGTAATGGGGCAACGGTACTGCCATATTTTTATAATAACGCACGGCACAGATGCACTATTAATCTCGTACGAGATGTGTAGTTATTAAATCTTGTAAGAGCGGACGATGTCGTCCGACGTATTATTAATGGAAGTGTATCACGGGAGCCATTAGATACGTAATTAACATCGATCGCGGTCATTAGAAAAAAAATCAACTCGAGTTCTCGAGAGCGCTAGAGGAGCCAAGGAGAGTCGCGTCACTCAGACGACGAATAAAAACGTCATTAAAGATTGATCGCCCGGAGGTAGTATCATTAATATTATTCAATTAATAAAATGTAATTTCGCGACGTAAAATGCTCACTGCGAGGAGGAAAAAGCAATTAGTGGCTAGATTGCGATCCGTCAAAACAACTGCGTCGGGTATTAAAAAAAAAACGAGGAGCATTCATTAAATATAAAAATTCGCGAGGGGTGAATACGTAAGAAGTTTTTTGCATAAGACGGTGGCGCCCTTGTTTTTTAAGCTTTTTTTTGTACTCAAAACAAACTATGTGGGTGCACCGTAAGCGGTTTTCGTCACACTCTCCCGTGGATGATTTTTTTAATTGTGCGCGTAATAACTGTTGTTATGGTTACTAGCGTAATGAGTGCGGGGATATTTGCATGTGACTAAGTTTTTTGTTGACACTTTTGTTGATGAAGTTTTTTAGGACGTTTTTTCTTGCTGTTTACGAGGAGCGATACGGCTTTATTTAGTGTTTGTGGTTAAACATTTCAGACGCTACTTGTTTATAGCTAAGGGGTGGTTTATTGTTCTTTTTTTAAGTGTTCGAATTTAGCGCGACATTAAAATTAGCATTGCGTGATATTTCTAATCGTATAGTGCATACATTATACCTACGCATTTAAAGAATTTTATATATTAATTACATGTGCTTACGTCTTATTCATGCCTCATTGAGAAGTTATAGTTAAATGCTAAGATCGAATGAATCACTGTAAAGCAGACAACTATCAATCAAATGATTTGATCGTAGGAAATTATAATAAACGACGATTGGTTGACGTGCCGCGAGGGCCGATTTGGTCTAAGCAATCATTAAATTGGAAATAACGCTATATCGCCGATACACCGCTTTTCTTTTATAAATATCTCTCACGTGATGCCCGTGCCGCGTCGTGGCACGAACCTTACGAAACGATGGTAATATTCAAATGGCGATATAAAAAAGACAAGTTAGGTAGCATTTAAAAAGCTTGTTTGTTTAGCGACGAATTGCTTCTAGACATGACACACAGTGCACAGCTCATCCGAGTGGATCGACGCCATTTCTACGTTCATATATTTTTGCTCTATGGCTGCAGGACAAGGCTTAACTTACTTTGTTTATATGAGCATGCAAATGTGAGCTTTGAACTGCAGAATTTTATTTCGATACTCATTTGATCTATAATATAAAAGTATGAATAGCAAAAATGACTATTTTCTGCTTATATAAAAGATTTTCAATTTTCTAAAAGCTTATATTAACATTTAGTTTTTGAAATTGAATTCGGATAAACTTGCGTGTTTTAGTTCTGTCTATAATTTTTCTAATAAGATTCAATCGATGAATGGGTTTCGGTCATGACCGACCACGACATTGACGTTTCGTGTACATGAATTAATTTAATTAAATACACTAAAAATAAACCACCTTAAACTTAAGTTTGACAAAACTGTAAAAAAGTATCGAAGCAGTAGAACAATAAAGCAAAAGTCACGTGCAAGCCAACGTACTCGCTAATGTCATGCCATTTCAATTCAATACTTTCAATTTAATACATATTATTGTATTATATTGTTGTAAAAATTAAAATATATATGAATATTCATATAAATCAACATTACCCATTGGTAACAATAGCACATTTATCGAAACGCAATTTATTTGCTTATTTATTGAAATTTGTTACGCGTGTTAATATTTTTTAACATTTTTTACCCACATAAATCTAATTTTATTATAGAAAGGGATAGATGGATGTTTGATAGCTCTTTTAATCGATAGACTTTGTCATCGATATAGACCTTTTAATGGTTTAAAAAAATTGCGACAATGGCGCGGAGTGACATTATTTATTGCCAGTCGTAAATTTCAACCGAAATTAAATCGATTCTAAATCTTGTTCTCAATTTCCCTCCGTATGTATCGTTTAATATTTCCTATAATTACTATAAATCAATTTATAGCTCTTTCACTGTCAAATTTTATGTAAATATCGAAATATTGAAATGCAATTCGCATATTTTTTTTAATTAATTGAATTTGCACTTTGGAAATTTTAAATATGCAGATAAACCAAGAATTCCATTAATTTGTACAAATTTCTTTCGCTTCATAATCTTAACGAGAACAATAGTGGACTGTAAAAATCTCAAAAATGACAAAGGAATCTTTGTGCTACACGTAACCGCAGTGTTCGAAGTGCCAAAGACAATGATAATTGTTCCAGGTGAAATATAGTGTTGCCACCGACAAAAGGAGCATAGGGAAAAAATTACATTTTTCATTGTAAGCTTTGGCCCATTCACTACAGGTGTGGCGACGGGGTGGGCGCGGACAATGGATTTTATCAATGGACGATACGATTTTTTCCCATAAAAAATATTAAGTATTCAAGAAAGGAAAATCATCAATTACTTTGTCTCGATTTTATATTTCGATTTCAAAGTTTGCAGTGCTTATTATTTTCCATTTTATTAAAATAGATAATTTATGTGCATGCAGAGTCACATCTGAATAGAAAAAATACAAGATAAATCTGATGTTATTTCATATAAGATAATATCAAAAAAATCTAATTATTTTTTTGACAACAAGCCTAATAAACAATAATAAATTTTTTGAGCAGGAGATTAAAATGGCAGCCATTTGTTAATATATACAGCTGCGTGCGCGCATCGTTGTGTAAAATCGACACCGATGACAAAACGTCCCTCGATGCGATAAAATGCTTGCGAATTCAAGCTATTAAAATTTGTACACCCAGCTATATCTACACAATCTATGATTTAAAGATTGAAACCGCTTTTAAACACTCTACATAATTTTTTATTGTACAGCATTATTTACAAATATGTATAATGTATAATCTAAGAGTAGAAATGATGAAAATGGAGATGGAGACAATTTTTTTGTTAAAATATTATGGATATATTAAGTGCCTGATTTGGTTACGTTCTCATAAAACTTTTTTTATTTAATAATGTTACGTTCTTTTACTAATTTTATCAAGGAATTTTCTTGATCTACTATTTTTGTATGTTTTCAGTAAATGTTATGATATTAAGAAAAAATAACTGTGAAATAAGAGCGAGCAAGATATGGTTAACCATTTGTTTTATTATATATATTATCATCTCGGGGCATTGGGCGAACTTATCACAGAAATATTAAATTTTATGAAACTTGGAATTATAACCCCCTCTTGAAAGGTACACGGATGAACGAGAAAATGATAAATTTGTGTATGTAAATATTTGCTATTTAGAAGAGCACTAAAGACGAGGTAATATGTATTCTTGAAAAGATCGATATATCTTATCTTCTCATATGTCCTCTGTCCACGTGCCTATGAGTTTGAGCAAGCTGTTGTATCGTAAAATTTATTGCCTCTCTAAAACTGCGGCCAGGTAGTGCACCGTGTTCCTCAGTCTACAAAGCCTTTGTTTATCCTCCTACAAAAAATATTCGAATATCAAAAAACGAGAGTTGGTTTACGTCACGGCTTTAAAATAAAGGACGATTGTCAAGGGATTAAAGCTCAGTCCGCAATTATACTTAGACAATAATATATTCAGGTAGCAATTTCTCTGCATGACTATAACAAAGTTATTATTGCGTATGTATTAAATATGACACTCTATTTTAAATCCTATTTTCTGAAGAACAGAGTGCTGTTTTATTTACATTTATACTGTTAATGTACAATTTGCACATAGAGTTAACTTCTAAGAAGTAGAAACGATAGATCTTGATTTCTAACGATTTACTTATTACAATTACAATCAATCTTACTATTATAATGGTAAATTCTATGTGTTGTTTACCTGTTCATATTCTAAGACTTTGAAGTTTTAGAATATATCAAAAACGTGACATTTTTTGGAAATGGCAACCTAATATTATTAGGGTAGTTATCTGTAAACTTAAGCAGGCGTTTGCCTCACGTTCACGTTTACATTCAAAATAGAGAGATACTGCGGTTCGAAACCTATAATTACTAAGAGATTTGATTCCGCGAAACTATTTGTTTTAGATAAAACCTCTGAATATATTGGTTTTACATATCTTCCAATAGATGCAAACATACGACGACCAATGGGCTTATAAATTATATCCGATCTTCTAACTTGGGTAAAATGTTCAGAATATTGACGCGACTTCGGCAAACCGAGATAAAATAAATATTTTAGGGTGGGCTCGCCTAAACAAACATATTCGGGATTTGTTGACCGTCGATATAGTTTTAATTTATTACGCCGAAATTTCATCACTTATAATACGCCTGGTCAAATATTCTGCTTTTCTAACTCGTGGAGACGAACTATGTAAATTCAAAACGAATGAATAATATCTAGAAAGGATGTTACCCAATATTTAAGGAGATAAGAATAAAAATATATAATAAATATTTAACTATATATAATATATATTTATTATATAATATATATTTAACTATGTTTTTAGTAGATATCTACATATTTTTATATAGGTACCGACAGGGAAAATGAACGTGGAACTATTATATTGTATCCTAAACCTAGCCATATAATTAAAATTAATTTTATTGGTCAAATGTAGCATAATGAAAATACATAAATATTTATATAAAACTTTTGTAATATTAAAAAAAGAGAGAGTTTATCTATAGGCAATTTTATCTGTCATACATTAATTCATAAAAAAAGCCATATGCTGCATAGAGATTTAAAAAATGAGTACCTATTATCATTCAAAAGGTACCATCAGATAAAAGCTACACCTTAAGGAACAGTTTTTAGTAAGTTTACGTCGTATAATTAATATTGGCGAGCTCACGGCGCAGGCGCACTTATCGCGAGAATTATCAAAAGCCTGCAATATTTCTTCATTAACGACGTGCCAGCGCAACTCGTCATCTTATTGCCTTCTACACACCACTATGCTCCCCGTAAGTATGTGAATTATGAACATTTTATTATATTCACACTTCTGGATTAATGGTAGGGCTTACTGCGTATTTAGAATATCATAGGTATTTTTTTTATTATTTAATCATAAAGAAATATTTTATTTATTTATTATATGATCGTATTTATAGCTGAAAGTCTTGTTCAACATAAAGTATTTTAAGCGTTGTTCTTATGTAGGTACATCTATACATATAAAAAAATTGTAACTAAGCCGAATCTGTACATTAGATATTTTTTGGAAAATCTTATTGAAATAAACATTATTATCGATACAGAGGCCGAATCTATAGTTTTTAGAATTTTTGTCTGTCTGTCTGTCTGTCTGTCTGTTTGTCTGTCTGTCTGTTACCGCATCACAGAAAAACCACTGGAGGGATTTTGATGAAATTTAGTATGGTGATATCTGGTTATCCGGGTCAACATAAAGGATACTTTTTACCGCGGGAAAATGTCATATTTCTGAGAAAAAATACAAAAACTGCAATGTAAAAGTATACTAATATGTAAAACTTAAGAATTTGGTTTTTGGACATCTGAACGCGGGCGGAGCCGCGGTTAATGCTAGTATTATATAAGAAGATAATATTTTTTGTTTCCAAATATATTCTTGCTAACACCCATAGTTTGTTAAATTCAGTAGTTGCAGAAATTATTGACCCATGCACGCCATTGTTCTTTTCATTGTAACTGATAGATAATCTTCTATTTCTTCTATCTAACATTTGACTCCAAGAAATCTTAATTTCACACTAAGCACGTAATTCACGAGGCGCTATGAATAGTCTTCGTAGAACAGAAACGGTAGCAAACATTAAAACGCGGAAAACGAAAAAAATATAGAGTCAAAACTAATTTTTTTACTGTTAAACAGAAGGTCTCTCAAAATTGGTGGGCGATTTATCAAATTATATGACAGCATTCAACGATTATAAATTTACAAAAATTGTAAAGAGTATTGTGTTTCATAATTAATGAAGCAAAAGGCTTTCTCGGTAACGAAATACCCCTGATCTTAGATTTGGATCGTCATTACTTGTCTCTTTGTGCGACATTCTTTTGCGCCCAGGTGTCCCAATAATTATACTATATGGTGGAGAAAAAAGACGAATAGATATAAAAGGCGCAGTGCAGAAAGAGAGGAAGTAACGGCCCTTACGTTGATTGATAACTGTGACAAAAATGTACCAGATAAAAAATAATAATATTATGAAATCTTTTGTTACAAGCGTATGAAGTAAAATAGGGGTGCGGTATGTGCTATTTTTAATTATAAACTAAATTTATATTTTTACAAAACTAGTTTTTTATTTTTTTCACGCAAATATTTCTTTTTATCCAAATAACAATCTGTTATCATAACTGAATATTTTGACATTCATAGCAATAATATATAAATTTTCATATATTACATGATGGTAAGTGATTATCATGAGAGTTAATTAAAGTGATGGAAAAAGTAAGTTATGGACAACCCTAGTGTCGACGCATCGCCGGCTGTGCAGTTTGCGTTCAGCGATGCTAGTAGACAATGAGCGACAAAGCGCACGCAGGTAGGCGCACGAAACCAATTTATATTCAACACCTCATTAATATTTTTCAATTAATATACACTTTAATACCATGAACATAAGAAATTAAATTCTGTAGCAACAGGTATTTGATGAATTAAAAATTTGCAAAGGTGTACTTGTATTTTTTTGGTTTTCATTAGCTAAGTTCGCGCTTTATGGATGAGGAGCGAGGGATCGGACGTGTCTTTATTGTTTCGTCAAATACATGGGAAACTTTGTCAATAAAAGTGGGTGGCATTCTGTTAGCTTAATTTTTTTATCTAAAAATCTGCTTATTCTGCGTACTCATTTTATTTTGAAGTCTATCTAAAGCATCATTTTTTCTTAATTCATGAGATTTGTAATAGAATCATTTTTCTAAACCAAACATGTCGTTTTGTCCACCAGTACGCTTTGTCGGTCTTATCAAAGAGACTGCCTTTAGTGGCTAGTTAGTTTAACAATTGATTTTTAATTATTTTTGGGTACTGCAACTCATACAAATATCTACTGAATTAGAGCTCTAAGCTACCTGACTAGAAAGTTAATATGTATTAAAGTATTGAATTTCATACAAACGCAAATATCTAATATCTAATTGTAAAACCATAAGATAAAAGCATACCATCATTCTGATTTTTGATGCAACAATAGACTATTAGTTCGTTATGGTCTTTATTTGCAGATTAATTACCTTCGCTATCCAAAATTATCTTTACGGCCGATCGATACAGTATAAATCAATTTAATCTAATTAAAAGCATTACATGTTTTTTGTTCAGCAACGGAACAAGACGAGGTATTAGATGAAGGAGATGAATCGTGGAGATTAGAAGGTGAGGCCGTACGGCGGGTCACCGATCATATCTCTCCCGTACGTCAAACCGTCCATCCACTGTCGAGATCCCACAAATTATTTATACAGTCTAATTTAATTTAAGTCCCCTGACCTTTCTGTGTTGCACTTGGCTCTGGAAAAAACCTCTCGAACCGTTCCACGTGACTCATGCAACATTCATGCCTCTTATTGTATTACGTTAGGGATCGAATTAAGCAGGCGCTGGGATGTTATACGGACGATTCTAGTGTATTTTGGCATAACAATGATAGCGGCGCCTAGAAATGATTTTCAAAGTAACTTAGTCGTTTCTCAAACGATTTAATGAGGCTTGTTGCACCATTTCGAACGACATCTCTCGCGACCGATCGCGTGATGTTTATTTTCCGTAGAATGCATTAATATTTGTGGTCGATTATGGAATATTTCTTAGTGGCAATGGATCTATCTATGTCTAAGTATTATTTTCGTAGAGGATGCCGTGGCCTTGCATCGCGTCTCGCCACGCAGTCTACGGCGGAAGTTTACGAGCGCTCGCCAGCCACTTTTATTAGCTACCTCGCATCGAAGCCTCCGCGCAGCCTCCCATTCACTCCGCAAGAAATATACTTTTTTATTACTCTGTCACTTGGGTAATTTATTGACAATAAATGCACGTGCATTTCTATTAATATTTTATGTTACGAGTGTTTTATGCCCACGTTTGTCTGATGCATAGTTAACCCCAAATGGTCAATTTGTTGTGGATTCATTCCACAACTTTGTTAAATAGATCCACTTTACATTCATTTACAGGTTGCTATCGGTATTGCTTTTAATTAATATGTTTTAAAAACATAAAGCGGCATATCCACTTGTTGTGGACTCATTGAATAAAAAGTAGCAATTTATTATAAAGTGGCATTATTTTCATTAATGAAGCTTGGTTTTTGTATACTTTAACTAAATTTAATTTAAATGTACATATTTAAGATCATATGAAGCACCTTTTAAGGCGTCTACTAATCAACCGCGGCATGTGTATGAATACTCGACCAACTTAATAATGACAAAAACTGACCGCTAATTGAACATTTTTAATGGAAATCGAATGATCTGCTGACCAACGAGCGCATAAAGTATACTTGCTGTCTCCGTAAAAGTCGTGCATTGTTTTTCATTGCCCGATCGCATTTAAATTATTTTAATAAATATAATACACGCATTAGAATAATAAAAATATGGAAATAAATTGTTAATATTGAAAATTAGACCAAATTAAAAAAAAACAGATTTTACAATAAAGTAAAGCAAAATCGATTGATCCTGCCTTATTCTTATAAATTATCTAGCTCTTCAGTAGTGGTCAAACGTATGTCATAAACAACATCAGTCGTCATACTCTCAGGCCACAGACTACGCTATATAATTAACATTTATATCTGTTATGGGTAGTAACTCAGGCAGCTTCAAGAACAATGCACGTGATGCTCGACACCTAATAGCTGCGTTGATGCGCCCGCGCAATATTGTTGCCATTGCGAAATTCTTGAAATTAAATATAAACATGGTATTGAATGTGCCCATATTTTAGATAAAAACTTATTTTTTAACCATGTATACAAATCCGTACATATAATAAAATTCTGACTAAGTCGAATCTGTACATTAAATATTTTATGGAAAATCTTATTGAAATAGACACTATATAGAATCTATAGTTTGTAGAATTTTTGTCTGTCTGTCTGTTACCGCATCACAGATAAACTACTGGAAGGGTTTTGATGAAATTTTGTATGTTCATAGCTGGTTATCCGGGTCAACATATAGGATATTTTTTACCGGGAAAATATCTCATTTCTAAGAAAAAATACAAAAACTGGTTAGAAGAAAACCTCGATGATACTATATATATTTTAGCAAGGTACTCGTAACTTACTAAATAAGGAAAAACTATTAAAAATAGCTTATCTTGAAAAAAATAACGATAGCGCTATTTCATTTGGTTTTTGGTTATCTGAACGCGGGCGGAGCCGCGGGCAATGCTAATTAATATTATAAATGTGAAAGTTTGTGAGTATGTATGGATGTTTGTTACTCTTCAACGTCAGAACGGCTGAACGTATCTGGATGAAATTTGGCATAGAGATAGATAATAGTCTGGAATAACACATGCTACTTTTACCCCGGAAAAATATACGGTTTCCGAGGGATAGATTTGTTTTTGGTTTTCTAGAGGCGAATCCTAGCGAAGCGAGGGTGAACCGCTTGTTATAAATAAGTGCCTAATATAGTATATGAAGATAGCCTATATTAATTACAATTAAAAGATACAATGTTCACAAGATAACCACATAATATACCTAAAACATTATACATATTATGTAAACGACATGTCTAAAAATACAAAGGTAATTATTACTTACTTACGAAACGTATAATGCAACTGGATCACACTTACCTGTAAAATAAAAATGATATGTATAAAACAAATATCTATGACATCTAAATAATTGTACATATACGAGTATGAACATGAAGTAGACTAGGGTCGATAGTTTTTAAAACAAAAATAATAATAGTAGGATGAAAACAATTGGAAAAGAAGAGAATATAACAAAATTAAAAGGAAAAATAATTTACTGGTGATCTGAGGTCGGGAAGTGGGAGGGGGAGTGCAGTTAATAAAGTTAATATTTAATAAGACATCTACAATATTTTGGGAAAATTGTAGAATTTTCCTTAAATTATATGCGTAGATGCCTATTTATTGCTATTTTATGATAACTTATATACCAGAGTAACCTACGGAAAATTTTTGCCCATCAAAAGGTATTTCATAGAGAAATGGGGAAGGGGCTAGAAAGGTCTGGCCTATACTTTTTGCATTTTCTGAGAAAATTTGCCATAGTTATGTATATTTTTTTTACACCATCAGAAAGTAGAGATTTGAACGAACAAAAAGCCTACGGACTTTTTAAAAAAAACAGACATTTTGATGCGAGAATTTTCGATTGAAAATTAGAGTGCTTTTTCGATATTAAGTCAAAATAAGGTGAAAAAATAAATATTTTAATTTAAAAATATTACAGTATGTTTGGGACATAAAAAGGTAAGTTTCAACAAGTTTCGTGACAAGTTTTTTTTAAAAAAGATAAAAATAAAAAAATTTGTTATTTGAATTTTTGACATACATTTTGAGGTTATGTGAAAAAAGTGTAAATACAAAAGTTGTAGATCTTTTTAGTACTTTCAACTTTGCCATTTCATTTTTTTCCATAGGAATTGTAGTTTTGCCGGAAATCGAGAAAAACCGTTTTTACCCTTAAAACTTACCCCTCTTCCCAACCTCAGATCACCCGTAAATTATTTTTCTTTTCATTTTTGTTATATTCTCTTCCTTTTCCAATGGGTTTCATTCTACTCTTTTTTTCACATTTTACCATTTTCAAAGGCTTCAGCCCTGGTCTAAAGTACATTGTTGATATAAATTAGTTTTGATATAAATTGATATAAATCAGCTCATTTTGGCTCAAAAATGTCTATTTCATCTAACATATAGCATACCACGTATAAAATAATCTTATAAAAAGTCGTAACTACGATTACTAAATCTAAGAATACAACAATAATTGCTCAGCTAATACCACTAGTGCTTACAATACGCTAGGCGCAATTTTTATTAGACTCGATTAGTCGTCGGTATGAACCGATCAACACGTACCGACGGTCGTAGAGCGCATTCCAAAGCTTTTTTAAAACATTCCTGTGACTCTTGCGGATCGATGGTAGATTTCTATACATACGAACTAAATTGAACTGTTTCGAATTAAAGCCTTGAGTGACATAATATTTTTCAGAACTAAACTAAATATTTCTAATGTTTTTTTTTGAGTTTAAATAATTTTAGTGTATGCATGTACCTACGTATTTTTCAGAAGTTCAAAATATGATAGGTTTATCAAGACACGCTTGGCTCAGTTTGTAGTGACCGTACTTGCAGTGCCAGCGGTCGTGGGTTCGAGTCCCATTGGGGGCATTCATTTGTGTAATGAGCACGAATGTTTGAACTCTTATCAAGGGAGTTTATATTTATAATATATGTATATTTAAAGTTATACATATATTTATATTTTATATACATATGTAGTGTATCAACTATCCAGTATCGGTATCCATAAAACAAGCCTCGTAGCTTATTATGAATCTTGATGTTGTTGTGTTAATGTCCCAACATATTTATTTATTTACTAGCGAATCACCTTCGCTCCGCTCGAGTTGTTCGTCCCTAGATACGTTTTAACGGGTGGTATAGATTTCTCAGAGATGAGATATTTTCCCACAGTAAAAAGTATCCTATTAGTTAACTCGGATAACCAGCTATCGTCATACCAAATTTCATCAAAATCTGTCCAGTGGTTTTCTCGTTATGCGTTCCCAGACAGACAAAAATTCTAAAAGCTATAGATTCGGCCTCTGTATCGATAATAATGACTATTTCAATAAGATTTTCTCAAAAATATTTAATGCGCAGATTCAACTCAGTTAGGATTTTATTATATGTATAGATAATTATTTATTTATGACATAACTATATGCGCAATTACACTTTACACTCTACTCTTTACACTGATTTAATTATTCTGCTTGATAGCCGTTATGTTAAAGAAGACATAGAATATCGAGATTTATTTACTGAAAAAATCTTATCAAATTTATTTATGTGGTAAAATTACAGAGCAGGAGCGTAAGTAGTTTATAACTAACAGTTGTAAATAAATGAAACTTAAATATACAATAATGGATAATAATAACTAGATGTATGTACCTACTCGTACTTACAACCTTTCCACCCAAGCTTTTAGTGTATTTTTTAGTAAAGTGGATGGATAAGTGGTTAATAACCTGTTATAGATACAAACAAATATAATCAAATTTTAGATATTCCCTAATCAATATTTGTGCATCAATAGGGTTCTTCTAATATATTTAGATTTTAGTAACTTCTATTTTATTTTTAATTTTAATCTGTCTCTACTCATGTAGTACAAACTAGAACAGGGAACATAATGAATATATTATGTTTACTTAATTTTTTTTGCATGTGGTTAAATTATATACTGACTAGATAATTCGTATGATTTTATTCGGCTTTATAAAATAATTATTAAGTATTTTCTTTTTATAGTGACAACAATTGCACCTCTATTTAATAGACGATAGGTCTTTGAATAAGTCATTCAAACTTTTTTTTAATTACATATGTAATTTTATAATATGTTTAAGGTATTTTTTAATCTGTAAATAATTTTAATTTTGAAACAATTTAATAATACAGAAGTAGAGTTGGTTTGTATAGCTAGGTGATTTTAAGTTAGTAAAGAAAAGCTTTATAGAGCCAGATTTACGAGCAAAACAGTTATAAAAGCAACTTTAAGCTTAAAATGTTGGTGCACTATACTAATTGATCACGCGCACCCGATTGTCTTGATAGCTATACTTGATTTTATACTTATTGTTATATTTTATTTATAAAGGTATTTATTAGTTTTTATAGAAAGCCATAAAGAAAAAAATGTAATTTAATATGATTCTCGTAGATTCTTTAATTTAAGTAAGGATAAATTTCTGAAAAGTCTAAAAATTTGTGTAAGAAAATATTTAATACTACTTAGAAAAACAAAAACAAATCTATCCCACGGAAATCTTACATTTTTCCGAGATAAAAAGTATTCTATGTAGCTACTGTTCCAGACTATAATCTATCTCTGTGCCAAATTTTATCCACATCTGTTTAGCCGTTCTTGTGTGATTGAGTAACAAACATCCAAACATCCATCTGAACTTTCACATTTATAATATTAGTATCTACCTTTTTCTTACAGCAACACGTTTCTTATATAAAAAGTCGAGTATTTTAATGAAAAGTATTGTGATAGATAAGAAATTAAATTCTGGAATTTTGAATTCCGGGAGTCTATAGACATGAGCATGAGAGCAGTTAACAAGGCAAACCGATTAAGCGAAGCGTAGAGAAGCATCTCACGACTCAGCCTCATTACAAATTATAGACGCATTCTTGTTTCAGCTATTCTAAAGGTTAGCGCAAACTGTCGCATTTCACTGAAGAGCTTAATATTGCATCTTAATGGCTCCGTTTGAATTATTTTTTACATATATTTTTAATATTTTTTTATTGTTAGTATTTTCTAGATTAATTTATTGACAATTAGCCACACGTCTCGTCGTAAGTAAATGATTTTTGTAAGACTAACTTCTCAATTAATCACAAGGTACCGTTCTAGTGTACACTCGCCCTTACTAAAGTGAATGCAATTAAAATAAGATAATACAACTTTACAAAAACTGAAGCGGAATAAATGACAAATTGCATGTAATAAAAACATTAATAACAATAATATTATATTCTAGAACAATTCTCTTTGTGATCGAGTCTGTTTATTTTTAAATAGGTAGAGTTTTTTCATGTACAATTTTAATAAATAATTACTTTGTTGTAAATATATATTTTATATATTTTTAGTAAATATTGAAATGCCCAAATATTATTATTTATAAAATTTACATGTTTCGATTGAAATTATATGAATTTTGTACAAGTTTTTGGCTAAATCCCCCTACAATCTTTACAAAATGTTTGAAATAGGTGGCCCTATATTTTTTAGTTTATTTGTTTTATTAAGTTTCTTGTACTTATTAGTTATACTAATTATATTATTAAATTCTGGTAATTATTGAACAGCGGTGCTTATCACGTTATCAAAATAAGGTAACAGTAAAAAATAATAAGTTATAAAAATGCATAATTTTGAAAGTTAGGAAAATTTTTAAAGAAAAAAATATTTAGCAAGTATCAAGAATCTTTAATACTCTTTCGCTAACGTTACACATTCACTTCTTCCGCATGCTTTTACCACACTATCCAATCAATGGATGATGAGTCCATTTTATATTAAGCTTCTCATTATATAGAAGCAATTCTACGAGTTTGAGATATATTTTTTAATATTTAAAGATGCAATAACATGAAAGAAAAATTAAGTAAATTAATTTCAATGCCACTAAACTTCGATTAAATAAAAATAGAATGGCTTATTACAACTGTATTGTACTAACAGTACAATAACTGTATGTTAGCCTTAAATAAAAAGGTTACAATCAAATATCATGAGAGATCTTATGCTGTCCGTTAGTACATCGTTGACACGGTGTGGCATCAAACAACCTTTGTACTCCTCACCGGAACGACCACCCGATAAGAATAGAGTCAGGCATTCCACTAGCAGATTACATTCGTAGGTAAAAATAAAAGATTGTTTATAAAGCCGAAGAAAACTACATGACAACAACTCGCTGATGGCAGCCATTACTCCCACCGGTCGTGTCATTCGATCTAAATTCGTATTTACCACCGATCATTTAGAGTTCATTAATTTAGAGACGTGACGGAAACATGTGACTTTAAGAAGATGATTATGAAGAGTTAGGGCGTGATGTGCGAGCGGGACGACGCGCTAGGAGCGAGGGAGACGCGAGTACCGTGAGGGTCACAGGCGTGATGTCAGGTCAGCCACTTTTGCACCTCGCCATAACAACACGTCTCAAATTATTATGGACGTTTGATAAGTGTGCGGAGATTGCCTCGTCTTGGTACTTTACGATGTTAATTAAATTAATTATCACATACAATCCTTCTCTTGCAAATTTATGAACGCAAAATTAAATTAATTACTTTCAAATTATATCTTTCACGTCGCTCTTTCCTGTTTTGCGTGAATAATAATTAAAGCTCTCTTTAGTTACAATATTTTGTACTACTTTACATTGATGTAATATTTTTTTTTTAAATTAATAATTACAACACTTGCAAAAGCATAATAATTAAGCGAGCTTTCACCGTAAGTATGTGGTTGACATACGCAATGAAGACCTCTTATGTATTTCAAAATCGGCCATACATCACTTTCACCTCGAGCAAATGATAAACAAATAACGAGTTCGCTTGTATATTAGCTTTGTAGGTCTTAATAAATCTAAATGTATCATAAAGAAGATTTTATTTAAAAAAACATTGATTAGATTAGATTTTTATCATGTTTTTGTACTGGGAGATTTCTGAAACGGACATAATAAAATAATGTAGGCGTAATATTAACGTCTTATAGCAATAAAAGCAGTTATGACGTCAGCCAATAAAGTTTTGAATCTGTTTTAAAATAACTAGATGGAGAGTGAAAGATTCGGCTGTGCGAGCGGTAAAGATCGTTCTTAATGCGTTTTAATGTATATTTTATGTTTGTTACACAAGACGTGAACAGTTTTACGCAGCTCTAAGCGATCTCCATCTGAAGTTATTAAATCCTCTGATGTACCGAAACATCAAATTATGAATTAGAAATAAATCAACGGGGGCGGTCGTAAAATGTTTTATGTTGTTCTGGTGGTTATTGCGATTACTCTTTTAAATTGGCCCAGATCTGCAAATATATCTACAGAACGATTTCGTTGCCTTCGCTTAGACATAAAAATGCCTATTTTAACAGGCTTTTAAGTACAATGCCTTGATGTATTTAGTTTATATCTATAAAATAATTTGATGATATTACTCTGAACGACCGAGAACTTAATAGAAAGTTTTTTTTTTAATTAAATAAACTATTTTTTATGAGTGTAGAAAATATTTTATTAATTCTCTTTTAGCTATTAATAAGATGATTAAAAAAAACAGGTTATACTAGATTGTTTATTTTTTACTGTATTTTAATGGTTTATCCAATTTTTTTCCTGGTAATTGTTTATATACTCATACATGTCTATAATCAGTTATAGAAACCTTATCCTATGCAATTTATATAGAAAGAATACAAATTAGGATCGGTATATTCAAAAAGGGCGCCACAATTTTCTTTTTGGTATCATTTGTAAAATCTAAAAGCAACATCCATATTTCCCAAAGTCAATTTGGTTAAAAGTACATTTATTTCGCTAATGCACCTTCGCCTTTGGGTTAGATCACGTATCGTAGAGCTTTACCATTTAATGAATATTATGAAAGGCAGTATTAATGTGGGGTGCAGCCGTCGATATGATGAATGTTCATACAATGACTGGCGAAGTTAGGGCTTCGATTCCCGTAGTATGATATTTAAATGTTAATAATGTTTTGTCGTGTAATTCTTCAATGTGAGAATAATTTATTTTTTTATTTATTTTGCTTTTGTTTTACTTGACAGATTTATTAAACAAATTAAAAAATATGGCGAAATGTACCTATTTATTAGCTTCATCCATATTTAAAATTCTCTCACGAGAATAAATATAAACAATTTAAAATTTAAATTTACAAGTCATCAAGCCTATTGCTTTACATTAGGTCTAAATAAAAAAAAACAAGCCCGGCTTTATTTCTCTAAACATACAAACAATTGGACGTTCAGAGAAAAAAACGTGATCAAAACTTGAACGAATACAATGACAACTGCATGCTGAATCAATCACAAAAAACGGAATTCGAACAAAAACGACAATTAAAACCCAGCATCGGCCGCCCAAAGAAATATTTAGAATACGTTACCGTGGCCACCATTTCATTTTTTACTAATAAAAAAGCCTCTACACGTGTCTCAGGATGTCGTCTTTATTGGTTTAGTCCAATTAATGACGTCTAATATAGTTAATTCTCGGAACGGTCTCGACGTAATAAATTACGAAATATTTTACTTTTTGTTTACGGTTCTGACTTATAACGCTATATCACGAATAAATCTTGTATTGGAGATGATATAGCGTAATTAGAAACCAAGAGGCTTAATGTTCCAAGTGACCCGTTGGGTAGGTCTAGGTAAGCTCAGACGTCGTCAATCAATCGCAAGCCAATGTTATCATTGGTCCTATTTGCAAATGCTTAAATCGATATGGAGCTGAATGATTGGAAATGGACTCTCTCGTATTGACAGTGCGCATTCTATGTAAAATATGAAACCCGCTTTGCTCCCGGCCCTGATGCCCGATAACTACCGAGATGGATGCGGTACCTGGACTAGGGGATAAACACTTAAAGCCTGTGTCATGTCAGACATAAATTGTTTAAGATATGCCTTTAAGTTTACAATCTCATTAAGATGAATTTATGGTAACTTCGAGTTTTAGAATTGAGTGGAGTAATAAAGTGAATAGTCTTAAATAGATACCTATAGGGAGGAAACCAGATATTGTTTAGTATGTATTGTACATACGTTTTGTAAATAGGTCTTACTTACAATACGATGTTATTGTATATTAATGAATATATTAAATTTATATTAAAATATTTTTATATAATGAGTAAAAATATAATTTAACTACACACAACGATTTTACAAGTTTTAATCGCTGTCCTATAGAATTTGAATAACAAAAAATAATATAAAAGTTCACGTATCCATCACAGCTATCGCATCTACATTGGTCAATCCCTGCGTAGTGACCGGTACCTATATAGTGAACCTACTGATTGAATTATGGTTGCACTCCAACTGATTAATGCGACATCCCGCCCTGACGTTCTATTGTCTGCAGCATCTGCATCGCCCAATAAGATGGAAAAGAAGACCGACCGGAATGTGTGAGTATCGGGATATGTCCTGTAGGTCTTATGTGCTTTTGTTTCTATATAGTTTATTAGATCATTGGTTTTTATAGCGCTGAGAATCATTTAGCCTCTAAATGATTCTTAGCAAACAAGCTTATTTTATTTGGTTTGTATAGAATTTGGTTTGATTAAAACAATAGGTTAGACAGGTTTAAGATATTTACTTGTACCTACATACAAATAAACAAAAAATTTTTTCTTTATATTAATGTATGATATACCTATACTTTGTTGTCACATTTAATATATTTTATGCATTGTTAAACTGTATTTCTCCCTCTATTGTAGGAATAAATTAGCTGTTGTAGCCAGGTTAACAATAAAACCTAATTGGGTTTCATTTTAGTCAGATTTACACATTGTTAGAGTGATAACGAACGAGTTATTAGACGATTGGTTGAATACAATGTACAATTGTACATGTTAGGATTTGTAGTGTAAAGTGTTATATTTCCATACAACAATCTTGTCATAGTGTCTATAAAGATGGTATCGACGTTAATTTATAGATTCGAGAGACAAAAGCAACTGTAAGACAGTAGTAGTCATAAGTAAATATTTATGGCAGTACTTTAAAACTTGCCAAAATAAGCAAAACACTGTGCTCGAGGAAAAAATTCAGAAATCATTTGGGTTCAGTTTTTACTATGATGCTTACTAAAAAGCAGGTCGGTCGTATCTACCAAATCAATAAAACAGGTTGCCGAATGCCTAAATTCGGAGAGGACGTTTTCCAAACAAACGAAAATAAATGAATTTTCAAAGACCAAAAATATAAAACGATAAGAGGATTAGGTGGAACGGAGATGACATTGGAAATTATGGCTGTTTTCTTTTGTAATTCGCCCCCTTCTCGCCCTTCGGCGGGGGCTGTTAAAAATGTATGTTTTCCGAAGCCTCCTTGGGAGGAATAGGGTGGTTTCGCTTGGTCAATTTCACAATATGTAGACATCTACACCTGCAGTAAATTGAATAAACCGTTCCGCCAAAGGGCTAATATTTTGTTTCTAACGCACATGAATTTTGTTTATCAATAAAATAAGTAAATAAATATAATTTCTAAATATTAAAGCATGAGATATGTTTAATTTTGTATAAATTAAAAAACGGTTGAAGCCGTGAGAGAAAGCTAGTATTCTCCAAGTCGATCATTAACTGTGTACGTTTGCTAAAAAGTTCAAATGGCTTACTTGAGATGCCCATTCCTTAAAGAAAGTAACAGTAAACTGTACGGCCCAAGAAGACTAAGTAATTAAGTTCTTAAACACCGGACCTTTTTAGTCCGAATTTTGTGTGAACGGAGTCACATACCGAAATATCTCCGCGACGCGTTCCTGCACCCACGGGGTAATTAAAGCGATACGCAAGCAAAAACTTGCCCGAGCTCGCGTACTCTTCGCTTCACAATTGCCTTTTTATACAAAAGCGATACCGAATACGAGCGGTAAATAAAGTTATTTGGTGTACATAAAACGCTAAGTATCATCAAAATCGGTAAAAGATTCCAAACGTTCAATGGATGGTACACGGCTCAATCTTTTAGTATTCCCATAGTATCTATCCTCTTTTATTCGGGCGGTCTGGACGCGAACAAAAACCGCGGCGTTCGCGAAGCAACGCCATAAATTAGAACGAGCGGCGAAAGCAGACACCACTCAATACTCAGCGTTAAATAAAAACATTAAGAACTGTTTGAAATAATCGAAAGGAAAAAGCGATACTGGGCCGATTTGGTGGCGACAATCGCAAAGGGACGTGAGTCCGTAGACTTTTGTATTCCGAACTGCTTAAGGAATTAGGAAATAAATCTGGTTGTGACCATAAAAATTTATTTGCGCTGTATATTCGCACGGCACTTTTGAAATAATTTTTTCACATGTATGATGTGTCTGATTTTCGATATCGTGATGGGATCGTAACCGTTGTCGTTCGAAAATTGGCAGTAAAAAGATTCTGTAAAAATTGTATTTGTAAATAAATGGTAATGTTATTCTGTTACATGGTTACTATAAATAAATATATAAAACATTATGTTTTTTTTTTGCATAAGCAAAAAATATTACTTTAACTTATTTACTTTTAAATTACGACGGAAATTCGTTGATGGACTTTTCTTGATATATTAACAAAAACATAAATATTAATTCCTGTACAAACATTAACACGTATTACTACGTATTTTAGTAACTATGAAAGCATACTTTGTTTTTTCAAGAATTAACTTAAGAAGCGTGAAATAAAATTCAATTAAAAAAAATATCAAAACGTTTATAAAATATTGTTTAAATTTATAATTACATTAAAATTAATAGAACAAGATTAAAATTAATGTTTAACTGCATCATAAACTGAAATGCCAGTACATAAAGGAACGTGAGAGAGAGTGACATACGTAATAGAACTGCGGAATTAGTATTCGAAAATGCAATTTCAGTGCAGTATTTCAGCTAGGGGCGGTCCGAAAGGGGTGGCTGAGTACATATTCATCTTGTTAGGTATGCGCTCGGATGCGCTAGCTTCGGCAAACACAATAAGAACCTTCCCAACCCCCTCCCATGTCCTTCCACCCCGGTCCTCTTACGTTTATGGAAAACTTATTAGAGCGCGGCCCGCCGGGGAATCCTTTTTCCTTCGGTAAATATTTGAGAGAGAAATTAAAATTTGACAGCAAACGTTCTTGCGAAGGACGGTAGCCTATTCTATATGCTCGTACGTGATACTTGAGGCGTAAAATGAAATTTAGATTGAGTTTGGACAGTTAAGCTGTAGCTTCTTTGTTGGAGGAGCTGTGGAGGCATTCTTATTCGGCGCGTGAATACGTTAGTAGGCTCGCTCCGTATTAGGGTATAGCGAAGCATAATGTTCTCTTTTAAATATTAATGGGGTAATTTTAACCTTTTTCTTATTTTTAACTTACTTTTAAAGCCAAATTTATTGGATTACATATTAATGTATATTTTTGCCTTTTAAAGCTAATGTATGGTTTATAAATGCTTTACAACATTCCTCTGTATAAGTTATTGTCCATGAAAAGTAGTTATATCTTCATTATAAAAGTTTTATTTTAATATCAAATTATGTAATTTTAATATAAATCAAAATTACATAATCAATTCTATAATATAATTTATATAAATGATATATTACATTACTTATGTTTTTGTTCTTTACATTTTTAACATATATTTATATTATTTGTTGCTGTGTAAACGAAACGGTTAAAGCCCCCCAACGTTTAGAGGATGGAGAGCAGAGACCAACAAACAATAATTCACACCTAAGACCAATGTAGTGAAAAATGAGAAAGCTACGGACGTGCACCGCATAGATGCCGCCTGGTAACAAATGAGTATGTTTCCTCCCAGCTATATAGCTCAAATGTATACTTTATTCCATTTTTGAGTAACCCACGGCCGATCTAAACGAGGTAGTTCCTACATATTTACATTCTTTTCAAGAAAATTTCTTTATAATCTCACTGAAATAGATATTTAAGTGTATATGTATGTAAAATATTTTATATTAGCATTGCCCGCGGCTCTGCTTGCGTTCAGATGACCAAAAACCAAATTCTTAGGTTTTACATATTAGTATACTCTTACATTGCAGTTTTTGTATTTTTTATCAGAAATGAGATATTTTCCCGCGATAAAAAGTATCCTATATGTTGACCCTGATAACCAGCTATGATCATACCAAATTACATCAAAATCCCTCCAATGGTTTTTCTGTGATGCGGTAACAGACAGACAGTCAGACAAAAGTTCTAAAAACTATAGATTTGGCCTCTGTATCGATAATAATGTTTATTTCAATAAGATTTTCCAAAAAAAAAAATTAATGTACAGACTCGGATTAGCTACAAATTTTACTATATATACGAGTATAGATTAAAACGTAGATAAAAATAACTTATATTACAGTTAGAATGAGTTCGTTCAGCAAGAGATAGAAGTTTTCTCTTTAAGGGGCTGAAATATCCAATATAGCTAGCTACCTGAATCTGAAAGTGGGGTAATTCTATTTCCCTTAAAGCGAAGGTTATATACGGAGGTAATGTCTTGGCAGTAATTAAAGGTGGGGTGGTGAGGGGGTGCGGAGGCTGCGTGGGCGTGGCCGGCGCATGCGTGCTGACTTTTAATTAGAGAAGAAACAACGCTCATCGACGCCTAACCTTCATTAGAAGCCGCTGATAGGTCTACTATTGTATGGGGTGTGATTTTGTGTAGGTATTTATTCGGAAAATGTTGGTATTTTTCTGTACCTACCTACATTTAGAAGGTCTTGTTGATGCTATATAACGATTTTCTCAATTACTTAACGTAGACATAGACGTAATTGTTTTTGCTTATATGCTTTAATGAAATAATAAGAACATATTTATTCTAAATAGGAAGGATAAGAAAATGATATAATATAATAATAAAATGCAATAATACAACGTCAAATGTACGGCACAGAATTCAAATGTAATGGCGTTGAAATCGTAGATAAGAGGCTTATAAGCGAAATACGTTGGGGATGGGGTTTCTACGTATTTGTCGCGGTGGTACAGGTTTATTTTATATTCTCATATGTATAGTACCTACCTAATACACATGAGTAGAGTTAAGATGTGCCTACAAAGCCATATCTGCTTTAATAAATAATGATATGGGTTTCACAATATTATTTTTTATTGTAGATTGTATTTTCCTATTGAATTTATTATGATGTTTGTGATAATACTTCTTATCATACATTGTCTTTAAACTATTCCTAGAGATAAACTGATACTTTTAGTCCAACGTTTAATTTATTTTATAACATTTATTTAGGTAGGTAGTGAAGGTACCTACTCTTACTGAAACCTTTTGTCATAGTAAAAGAAAAATACCTTGCAATATATCTAAACAATATGATTTAAATAAAAAAACTTGCCACGCGGTGACTCTCATGTAAATGGGAGCTTCAGAAACACGTCACGTAGCAGAAGGGTGAATATATTTTTGATTTGTTCTTGTCTAGGCAAAATTTTCGCCTATTCTTTGTATCTACCGGCCCTAATGAAGACTGTAAGGGAAACGTTATTTGAATATTTTATTTTTGAAGATTGACAGCTTAAAAGAAAACATAATGGTAAATTCTTACAAAATTAAAATCATAATTAATAGGTGATAATTCATCGACCTCTTGAATAAGTCTAGAGATGTAGAAATTATTATTAACCAGCTAGATCTAATAGTTATCTATGTATAGGAACAGTTTTTCTTTAATCAAGTAAAAGGGGTTGGGGTGACCGATATACACGACCTTCATTTATCTACATGTCGCTCCCCAACCCAAATTATGCTACAGAAAAGATTTCGATCTCACAGAAATGTATCTGGGATATAATTTTCCTCAAGATACGAACATTGGTAGTGTTCTAAAATATGTTTAGGATGTGAAAGGAAGACATGTTAAAACTATACACGTAGGTAATATAATGCCGGGTACTTACATATGTATTATTTTCAACTAATACTTTAAATAAGTTATGAAAAGACAAATATTTAGTCCGTTATTTTATTGTCGTGTAATTTTAATGCTCTTATAATATGTTGTAGTCATGAGGAAAAAAGGGGAATGAAAAAACGTCTATGATTAGACTTCATACCTATGGGAATAAATTTCGCGTAGGGGCTGGTTACACGTTATCTTATAGTTATTGCTCAATTGCCAATTTCGTTCTTAAAAGAATTTTGTATTATTTGGCAGAATATTATAGAGTGAAGTAATACGATGATAAATATGAAACCTTTAAAAGTAATACTGTGTTGTCCAATTTCAAATGACAGGATAAGTAGAAGTAAATCAAATTCCAAATTGTTATTTATAAAAGTTGCTACGATCATGATATGAACTGGAGATGATACAGATAGTAAGTTAAGGAAAATTATAAATAAAATGTTATCATACAGTGGGGTGTATGCTTACCTACTTGCTAAGAGATTCCGGGTTCGATCCCTGTATCTAACAAATATTTCTACTAGCCATATACTGTTTAGATCAAATCTTGATCAAAGTGGCAAATTTCACTAAGTTTAGCTAGTCATTGCCACGAATTAAATATTAAAATGCACAACTTTAAGCGTTAACGTGGCTCAACTCTCTATTTTTTTATTCAATACATAATTCCAGAATTCCTAAAAATCTAGGTAAAATTTTCCCCAATGTGATTACGTTTAACAAACTATTTTCATGTCCGTTGCTCCCTTCTTGCGACAATTTATCTACGAGGGGCGTTGGGTCTCTGAAATCTTGGTCCTACTATGACGAAAGATAAGTTTGACATAATTGAAATTCAATTCATTTCACACTATAGGTATCACCTATAGGTATCATTAATGAAAGTTTTTTTATATACTTACAGGTTAGATGAAATGGATATTTATAACGTACCTAGGTGGTGGTGAAAATCGGAAACTAAAATTATTGGCGGAGAATGTTATTCCATCTATACAGTACAATATGGAAGATAATTGGAGAATGCAAAGATCACACACTTATTCCCTACATTTCTAATTATCATTACTAAAATAGATTTGGATAAATACCCAAAGAAATTTAATGACCGGTCAACGCAAAGTATTTTACCATATATTAAATAGGTATGTCTGCACATTTTTAAACATAATGCTTGAATTGAATTAAATAATTTTATTTATATTAATAAAATTCACTTATGCGTTGACGTAGAAAGTAAGTAGGACTCCATCTCCACAATGAAATTAATTTCATGTTTCCTTTAGAATTATTTATGAGTTCGAATAAGCAATAAATGTATATCGAAAACATGTACTTGGTTGGTCGTTAAGATGGTGGATTTATCTAAAAGGAACAAAAATATCCCGGGTTAACTCAACCCGACGTCGTAAAAGACCCAAGCAGTTCCACGGGCAGAGCGACAACAAAAATACTTTATTTATATGCTAATGTAATTTATATGACGCTTAATGTTTCGTGGCTGGTAACGCACGATTCTGCTCCATTCTTTTAGATATATTTTTGTATTTGGAATTTGGTCTGTATGGTATTAAAATTAAGGTAGTTTTTGGAGTGTTGATGTGTCGTATGTGTCGATACGATTATGAATGCGCGGTAGGAGGCAGCTCCCTGCCCAGCTTCCTTGGAGGCGGTGGGAGGAAGCCCGTTCTGTAGAATCAATAAAAATACGCGAGAAAAGCGTTGATTATACAACGAGAATTTGAAGGAAACAGCTCTTTCAATAACACTGACTTAAGTATTCGAATGAAACGTATTGTTGTTATGTAATATGATATCACTTGAACTAATCATGCAGTTTATAGGATATCCATTTGTTGAATAATAAACTAGGTACTCATAGGAATATGGTAGGTAGCTAATTTTACTTGGGGCTAATTTCCATTATTCTCATTCGAAATATGTTAAATGCAAACAAAATTGAAATACAAATAAGTAAAAAATGTTGTAATTGGATCAAATGAATGACTATGCGAATAAATTGATCTCAAAGACCGCCCACTTTGAATTTATTTCAAAATTGTTCTGTAAATGATGCAACACTAAGATAAGAACGTACGATATAGGTCTAAATATCTGAGGGAAATCTGTAATGTGTTGCATATATTAGACATTCAAATTAGACGAAAACAATCCGAACAGACGAGTGATGGACATTCAATCTTGTATGTGATTTGCATAAAAATTCGCGCAGTGTAGCGGCCGCAACGCTTTTAATGCAGATTCAGAGGGTTACAGTAAGGACAATGATATGAAATACATTACTAATACGTTGGATGAAATGGACTTAGGCCCTGGCCGTGGCACCGCAAGCAAATAAAATACGATGAATGTGTTTATGCAGGAGGGTAACAACAAGCTTTAGTCAGTAAAGTTTCGTTAAGTTGTAATATCTTTAATAAAATTGTAACTAAGCCGAATCTGTAGATTAGATATTTTTTGGAAAATTTAATTGAAATAAGCATTATTATCGATACAGAGGCCGAATCTATAGTTTTTAGAATTTTTGTCTGTCTGTCTGTTACCGCATCACAGAAAAACTACTGGAGGGATTTTGATGAAATATAGTATGTATGGCCTTTTACCGCGAGAAAATATCTCATTTTTGAGAAAAAATACAAAAACTGCAATGTAAGAGTAAATTAATATGTAAAACCTAAGAATAGGGTTTTTGGTCATCTGAGCGCGGGCGGAGCCGCGGGCAGTGCTAGTACTTTTATAAATACTTTTGTATGCCACAATTCAATTAAAAGGATTGAGTTTTATGAACCAATAACATATTTCTATTCTTAGTTAAGGACAGTGTTATACGTGTATGTTTAACAGAAAATTATTTTGAATGAAGTTAAGTTCACCTACTTAAAAACTTAAATCATATGTTTGTAATCTTTTTAATGCAGAAATTAATATTTTATAGTAAACAGCCAAAGTGGGCTATTCCTGAGAATTTTTAATATTTTTATTATGAAGAACTTATTAACTTTCTAATACATAAAGATAAGATTAATTTTGATATTTTACTCAATTATTGTATTTATGAGTATTACCAAAATGCTTAGAAAAAAGAAGAGACGCACGACTACGATCAGGGACAGGTATCTACGAGTATGTGTGTAATTTGATCTCTACTTTCGTTATATGAAATTTAAAAGGATGAAGTGTTTTTAAAACATTTAAATGCACTCGTAGATTTTTATTAGCCGATTAGTTTTAAATAATGTTATTGCTATATATGCATTCTTTGATTTTCCTCTTATAGCTTATTTTACAATTTAAATTTAATTTAAATATTGAAGTAAATGTCGAATAAAACTGACATGAGTTACAAAATCCTCCAAAATGTTCGATGGACCAATGAAAATTGTGGATATATGGAACTTGGAAAACAGACTGTCGTCCATTATTGGTTAAGGCTGTTTATTACATTGAACGTTTTAACGCAGTCTTCCACAACTTAAATACTAAGATGTTCAACCGCTAACATTTTCACCGGTCGGCCATACATTTCTTTTTGGACAAAAACACCTTTAATATTTGCAGCACGGCAAATTTAAGGACCTATAAATTTTTGTCATTAGTATAATAATAAGAGTTGAAGTGGTGTCGCGGGAACAGGATGCTATAACGTCTTTTGTTCGCGTGTTTGTACGACGCATACCAATGATCTCAGTTTATTATATAAACTACCTACATTTTTTTCCAATCGCAACATTATCAAGATTTTAACGAGGTATCCATTTTGTCGCGCTAGATCCGAATCTAATTAAATATTCCGTTTCTTGATTTTATTTATTCGCTAATGTTCGTATACTTGTATGACTTGAATGTTAACCAAATTTCTTGTAATTCTAACGAACTCATTTATACCGCTATAGTAAAATTACTGTTTTATACAATAGTTGTGTTATTATAACATAGCGCAAATAGACTTTTTTTTATTTTTGGATAGGGGACAATTACTAAATACGCTCAGCGTTTTTTCTGAAAATATATTAAAATTGGGCTTTGTCAGAAAAGACGCCTATATCTATAGATAAAATTCAAAAGCAAAACCTTATCTAAATAGAAAATGATGATCCACATCGTTAGAATAATTGCCGTGATAAAAAAAATTATATAGGTATATACATATATACAAGATTTGTTCATTTAATATTATAAGATACCTTGCCACGGTCGGGTTAAAGCCCGCGATAGTGCTCAAATAATAAAAAAAATTAGAAGTTGATATAGGTACCTACTGGCAGCGCCATCTAGTGTAGAGTGACGCAATATGATAATTATTAAGTAACATTTCTTTAAACTTGATTTTAACTTGAAATAAAAGTTGCCATATTACAAAACTAGAAACCATTGTATATAACTAATAATAATAAAGCCATATACGTGAAAAACATTTTATTGGCTGGGTGTGTGTAATATGGCAACATCGAATGACATTTCTAAGCTTTCAAGTTGTAAGTTTCCTACATAAATATTACTAAATTATACAGTGTACAAGTATTTGTTTTCTCTTTTTATGCAAACATAATCGATAGTAAAATGTATGCGTTGTCACATCGAACATTCCTTAGCGCCACTAAAGTACTGTACGAGAACTTAACAGACTATCATTATATAGGTATACACATAAGAAGGTAGAACAAAAAGCTGGCAAAATGTCAGAAAATATGCAGCGTAAAGCAGTGTGGCGAATGTTAACGACAGCCGGGGAAAGTCCCACAACAACTGATTTATTGCGTTTGATCACTTATTTGATCACTTTATGATGGCTTAAACAGCCAGGAAAGCTCATAAGGGACGGATGCAAATCGCGAATTAAGGTGCACATAACGGTCTTGTGTTACATGTGCGTGACCAACCGTAGTGACTTCTGCATCTTCATAACGGTATACAAATCATCTAACAATCGTCATGGGATAACAAAAACTATATGAATCCATGGAAAGTAAATTACTTTTTAACCACAAATAATTTATATTATGCATGTATAAAATTACGTGACTGACAGATTCGTTAACAGATTACAAGGCTTTATTACCGCGACCTCAACTCTAAAATTTTACATAACATGGATATACATACCACTATGAAAAAAATAACGAGTTGAAAAAGCAGATATTAAAATAAACGGTTTCTAATCAAGTTTACTTAAAAATTAATATGATTTCAGTTATAGTTTCAGTGCTTAATCTAGATATGCTACTAAAAAAAGTACACGTCAAAAGCCAGGGTGAGTTGCTTAGTCAGTAATATCTGTAAGAATCAATCACGAATTTCACGTGATTCATTTAGGGGTAAAAATAGATTTATATATTTCAGTAGTTGGACTTGAGTGTCACGTTTATAATAAGAATAAGTTAATTTAAATAAAATAGCCAAATCAGTATGCAATAAGGCGCGCGGATCTTTCCATTGTTTTCGCTAAATGACATCAAAGTTGTGGCGGCGTTGTGTATTTAGCATGTGAAATAAAACTGTTCGTCGTTCGTAGAAACACAGAGCTTAACAGGTGCACGCTCGCTCATCACACAATCTGTCTGCGAAGCTTGCGGACTTTACCTTGTGTTCTAATGAAGGTTGAACCTCAAAAATCACGTATATTTACTCATTCACATATATTATCGCATCAATCTCTTTGATACAAACAAAATTATAAATCTTTTTTTATATAGTTACGTAAAATATAACATTTAGAGACAATTATCTTATTGATATTTAGTTTTTCATTTCTTTTTTTATTTAAAAGTCTACAATTGTCACATAATTTAACGAAATCTTATATCTATCATAGATGATGTAAAATAAGTTTTGTATCTATAATAATTTGATTGCAAAATTAATCACACCCGCCAACATATGATATGGGTATTATATACCTGCTGAAAATTCAATCGATTGCATACCTAATTAATTAATGATAATTCACTGTAGAACCGCGCTGCGATATTTTACGACATTATAGGTTATGGTAATTTGTATTCACAAGTAGTTTCGTATATAATTTTATAAAGGGCAAAAGTAAACTTTAAATGTTTGATTTTCATACTTAGTTATGTTATCATTTACGTTTTTAATGCATTTTGCATTAAAAACAAAACAAGTGCTTTTATAAACTCTAACGAATTTTAATGTAGATTCTAGTTTAGAAGTGCTTATAAAAGTCTAGTGAAATAAAATAAATTTTCATTTAATAAATAAATACATAAATAAAATTTAACTTATAAATATACCTACCAATGTATATAACAATAATATTATATAAATAAATGAATAATACCTCATACTAAAATTGACGTCATGGGAGGGTACATGAAACAAAGAAATATAATATAAGTATAAAATAAAAACATGTTGTTTGTTCTTTAATATGGATTTGAATAAATGAATAGAGATTGATTACGGAGAGGCATCATTTTGCCCTTGACTAATGATCCCTTTCAATAAAATTTTCTTAATATTATACATTTTTTTCTAACAACACACTCTTTCAAATTTTTCTATTGTAAACTAGGTTTTATAAAAAAAAAGTAATGACATGACACGAAAAATCAGTGACTAATAAAGAATACCTTTGGTGGAAAAAGTTCACAATTGACAATTTATGGTTAAATTATTCAATTATTTTTGCAGAAAAAACTTTTTCTATTATAGACTACATGTGGAAGATTATAAAACTTTCATCAATTCGGTGTTTACGCGATTTCACCGGCCGCGGCTCTGCCTCTGCATCGCAAGTGAATCACAAGGCCTTATGCTAATCCACGTATATCTTGAAGGTTCCACGAAATGACACCTGATTATTATTTATTAAATTCATGAAAAGATACGAGGACGTCACGTTTTCATGGAAAAAATCTAAAAACGTGAAAATAGTAAAAAATCAGGGTAATATTAAAATGAACGGAATATGCGTGCCGGTGGGGCGCTGTTTGGGTTACAGTCACGTCTCGCGGTAATGACAATTTCGCGACCATTGTTACTCTTGACTGAGGATTTTTTTTCTATCGAAGGTTTTCATTTAGAGTAACAATGTGGACGTGTCAATAGAATTCTACGCAATAATTATAAAAAAATTACCGAGTGTCGCATTCACCATTATAAGACACTGTTTTAGTTTGATTAATTCGCTATTACATTTGTGTTTCGGGTCAGAAGAGAAATCTGTTCACGCGGTCGCCCTCGAAGCACGGATGCGTGTAATTGCAATAAAGACACAGCAATTAAACGTTTGCTTTACGCAATGGTTATTAAACGAGAGACGTAAGAAGCGAGGGTATAATTAGAAGGCTCCATTCTATCAAACAATGTACTGGTCGGCGTACATACCTCAGATCGGTACGGTGTGCAACAAAGTGTGAAAGCTCGAACTAAATGACTCATACAATTTTCGATCGTGTCAACGAATACCATGTCGTTCATATTTACGTGTAGAGATTGTTAAATGAAATGCTAAGCTTTCGTGCCATACGAATGGAGCAGCACATTTACTGCTAACTTTGCTGATTGAAATGCATAACGCGACGTCCATTACAAGGCGAGTTAACCTTATTGAAAGTGTAAGATGGTAAAAAGCGCAATGTATTTTGAACTTCTAATGTGCAAAAGTATCAATTTAACGTAGTATGAGAGTATTAATTACAGCGTCACGCAAAACCCATTAGAGGCCTCATTAAGTGAATAAAGCCTGTGTAAACAATAAAGTGATGAGGGAATCACGCGACGTTGACTTGCATTAGACCGTGGTCTTAGCTTTTGTCTGTTTGTGGTATCCGTTTGGAAAGTGAAATTCGCTAAACGTGCATTTACTAGTAATTATGGATATTTCATTACTTAGAACGAACTCTCAAAATCGTATAATAAGCTTTTAATTAATATTTAATTTACTATAATGCCTAAACTTTTAAAGAGATTCTATATTTAGGTATGTAGATTATATGCTTTAACATTAGAAATAATTATTTTAGACAAGAATCACCCGTTAAACTGTTTTGTATGGCTGAGATGGTGCAAGTTACAAAGATTGACACTAACACTGTACTGTTAAATGTTGGCTTGTATACAAGAATTTTGAATTCGTTGTAGATGCATATGTATTTATTCAAAACTAGTAGCTGCCCTAGTTTTATCTGCATAATTTGATACGGCAATGAGACCGACCTAAGTAGTAAGCAAAACTTAAATTATCATTATCAATAATTTTTAATACGGTTGATAACACGTAAAATACGAAATATCTTTAATAGCAGCAAAATTAACCTTATAGTGAAAGGTTAAAAATTTTCGAATTAAAATAAATATTAAATACGAAAATAATAATGTCTGTTACATGTAGATAAGTAAAATCTAGAGTAATAAAATTGATTATTTACAAACGTTATTTAAGTATTTATATATATATATATATATATATATATATATATATATATATATATATATATATATATACATACCTATGAATAATGTTATAGTGGAACTTAAAAAAATAATTTTGTTGAATTCAAAAATGTTCTTCATTAAATTTGATATTTGGAATATAAAATTATCTCTAGCACATTGCATTTGATAAAATAAAAAAATATAGTTACAATTAAAAGTACTTTATGTAATTAATTTTATAAAAAAATTTAACAACTTTATTCTCACTATAAAATTAACGTATTCCAGTTGTCTTATAAAAAATGTTATAATAATAATTCAGTAAAGAGAATCAAGTTTAATTAAAACTAAAGTTAAGTCCATTCAGTATTGCGTTATAAGAGGTCATGAATATAGAAACTCGAGGGGACATTTGAGTTGATACACTTATGAATCTCCCGTTGCTTTAGTAGAGCTAAATAAAAGAACTGGTTCTTAGGACAAAGCACCCTTATAATGAGGCCAGCGCATTGTTAAGAGCCCTTAAGTTCTAGAAAAAATATTGCGACGCCAATATGTTTTTTATAATGTGAGAGTAAAGATATACCGGCTTAGTAGAAATGTGTCTGAATCGATACTTAAATCAATCAATATGGATACTTCTCGTGAGAACTCATTTTAAGGAATTATATGGGATGTGGATAATTTGTTGTAAGCTATAGCGCAAAATACAAAAGCAGCATTTAATTATACTCATCAAGAGACGATGATTAATATATTTTTCTTTCAAAATTTTTGAAGTGAAACTTCTTTAGAATCGTTGTGATTTGAAACTCGATGCAACGGAAATGCGACAGTAAAAAGAGACAAACATATAAATATATAGGATTAAGCCGGCGATAGAATGAGATAGAATACATTGCGATGATGCCATGGTAACCGTTGTCATGGTAACCGTTGTTATTTGATAGAATACATTACACAGGAAGTGAAAAATAATAAAATTCATTACTGATTATTATGTAATGTTTATATTTATGTCAAATAAAATGTAAAATAACTTTTAAACTTGGTAAAAATAATATAAAAAATCCTTATAATTATCCTACTCCTGATACTCTATATTCATATCATTTTCTGAAGTTTCACTTCTACGATGTGTGAATTGCACATTTTTTTTTATTATTGTAGATACCTATGTAATTTTTTCAATTTTTGTCAATTTTTGCGTGGATGTTACGCGATATCTTTGACAGCTGAGAATTGTTTTTTATGATTTTTTAATGAATCGTTTGTATGTACTGCGAGAGTCCTATATAAAACAAGAAAATTCATTCCTGTGGTAGAATAAGTAATTTTGAAGCCGGCGTATTTTTTAAGTTAAAAAGTTGTGATAATCAGATTATGAAACCAAAAAATGAGTGATATTTTGTAAAAACTATTATATATTTTGCAGCATTGCTAAGTTATGCCTATCTATAACATGATTTTGAAAAGATCTAGAGATTGACACTGACTCATTTCATACAAAAAAGAACTTAAAGGGTTTCATTTTAAAATTTTCATTTGTTCATAGAAACAAAACCAAATTCTATTTAAATGTTACAACGATTTCTCTCTTTATTATTTTCAAATAAATTATGAAACAATTTATATTAAGGTTATTGAAAACAATGAATAAATATTAAGGATTATTAATTCCCATTATCCTTCGTCACCAAGACAGGACTTCCTCATTTCGCGGTGAAACCGTTCAATCAGATAACAATCCGTCCCGTACTGCGGCACAATCTCACTCGACTATTTAGCGCGATGGGCTCAATTAGGATAGGCGGATATGCGGGCCCCTTGCTAGGATGGGCTGATAAAATGTTGCCCTCCAAACTAGCTCTTACAAGCGCTTTTTAAACTTTGAAGTTTAAGATCTACTTGATGCATTAAAATACAAGGAAATAAAATGTTTTCATCGTACCAATTAGGCAGCGTCGCATTTTTGGAAGTTTTATTACTAATAGTAGCATATTTGTGTCTCTGTATACTAAATTTCATCTAAATCGGTCAAGCCGATACAGCTTACAAGTAGTAATAAACAAACATACATACAAATTTTCACATTTATTTTTATGAACTGTAATTAAAGATACATACCTATATCATATTAGGTCTAACACTATTTAAATTTATAATTTTTGTTATTTGATTTCCAAAATAATAAGTAGGTATGTGTATTTAAATAAAAATATCTCTTCGGATTTTTTGCGGATTTATTTTGATTGTTTATTCCAGATGTTTCGAATGCTTTACAACAATCATGGTCACGGGAGAGATTAAGGTTTTAGAGGTCTCAAAGGTATTATATAGTTGTTAAAGACAACCTAACGACTATATAATCTGAAAAGATAATTTTACTTAATGTGTCAAATATTCGCGTAAGTCTAAGAAAGTATTAATTATATATTTAATTTAAAATTTAATAATTTATTTTAAAAATGACAGTTTATTCATTAAAGTGAGAATTTTTTTATCAGAATTGAACATTATCAACATTTTAGGCCCGCACGCCGCACTGATTCCCGCTGTTATTAGTGTACGAGTGATTTCAACAGCTACATTATAGAACCGTTAAAACTGTTCGTGATTTATTTGTTTGAATGTTATATTTGGAGGATTTCTTTATTTTTATTGAATTTGATTACACATAATTTATACTAATATTAAATGTGTGTATGACGTTTTATGAAGTATTTTCCTTTTTATAGAATCCCGCAAAATGTACGAATTTATTTTTCTTTATTTACTGTATGTAAGATCATTAAAAATAAATAAATACGTATTTTATGGTCCCTACAATAAGTAATTTCTATAGTTTGTCCCAATAACTTATAGACTTGCAATACCACACAGAATTGAAGCAGAAGTTAAAATTATTCTATTTATAAAGCGGCAAGGTAAAATTATTCTATTTTTAAAAAGTACAAACAACGAAGCTAAGTTATTCATCACGTTACTTTGTTGAAGTCAGTACTATCTAGTGATTTCCGATTACACGAGGGATTGGAAACATTCCACTATGAATTAATCAAAAATAACATTTCGCTCGCGCCGACCCGTCATAAATATATCTCACAGTCAAATCTTAAGGTAATTTGTGATGATTTTGTAGCTCATTTAATATCCAAGGAATATAAAGTACAGACCGAATCGATTATAATGCAGCTGCAAATCAACAATCTGACTATCAAAGTGTGGCGGCCATGTTACCGCGAGGGCGGCTCCAGAGGCTGTTTGATATTCATTATTATATTATTATGTGTATGATAACGAATATGGCGGACTGAAATAATTAAATACCTATGTGATTTTTTTAAAGTCTATGAAAAGGTAACTCTTTATAGACCTAGTTAGTATGTTTTAACATATTTTTTTATAAGTGTATAACTAATAATTTACTAGAAAGGGCAAAGTATACCTATTACTTAGCAAGCCAATTTTTATCTTCAAATATTTTTAGTCTTTAATAGCTATAGTTTGTTATAACGTGAAAATTTTATTTGCCATTAGTTTTTGAAGAAAATGCTTCCGCCCTGAGAACAAGGGGACAAAGAAAATGCCACTATAGATCTTTTATTTTGCATAAACTTATGCATTAGAAATTTTATTTGACATTTAAATAGCCCGAAGGCGATCAAATCATTGTGTGTTGCCTTCTATAAAACTACTTTATTTTCTCATACTTACCTTTTCATTTTATTATTGATATCTGATTGCGAAGTTATTTTAAAATTTTTAAACAGAACTAACAGTTTTCAATTTACCTATAGCCAATTTTATTTCACGGAAAATCATCGGCTAATCTGCTCTACCTGAAAGTAACGGTTCGAAAACCGAATAATTTTCGGTAGTCTTCATAATTTCGTATGTTGGAAACACTTAACAACTTGTGAAGGATATCATTTTAAAATAAAAAGATAATACAAAATATAGTGTACTAGCGGCTCATTCTCACTTCACTTGGGTTAGCCTCTAGAAAAATAAAAACACATGTATCCCACGGGAACCGTATATTTTTCCAGGATGAAAAGTAGCCTATGTGCTATTCCATACTATAATATATCTCAATGCCAAATTTCATTTAAATCCGTTCAGCTGTTTTGGCGTGATTGAGTACCAATATGCAAACATCTAAACTCTCACATTTATAATATTAGTAAGATTTAAGAAAAGAGTTATTCTCAAAGTGGTTTACTTTATTTTTTTTAAATATAGGTATGCTCTTAACTTATATCTTATAATTTTTCATAGAGAATATAGGTACCTACTACAAAATAAAATCTTTTAATAATATATATTTATTATTATATCTGCGTTTTTTAATTATGTATGTTCCTAAATATACAATGTTTTAGACCTCAGTTTTTGGATGGCACTTAAAAATTTAAGTATCAACCATGTTATGAGTTAAACGCATTTTTTCGAGAACAATACAGTACGAATGTCGCGTCAAACGTTTATGCGTTTGTACCTTGAAATATAATTAAGTTGCAACCTCAATGGTAGTCGAAGATCGCGTGGTATTTACGACGTAATGAAAATATTGCGGGTGGGGCAGTGGTTTGCGTTAACCGCTCGCTCGTTCGTACCAAATTGTGCCACTTTGTTACCGATTTTCTAATTTGTACAATGTTTTCCTTACTATATTGCGTATTTATCCTGAGAGGATTGATTGCATGTTGACAATAGTGTTACAAAAACTTAGGGTCACTTGAAATTTTCATTGTTAAAGCGACTACTTTGTCGTAATGTCAATTACTAACGCAAGCTTTTATGGGTAGCGACTGGCTATTTTCCACTTGCTACAGTTAAGCAATTTAGCTATAGAGCATGAGACTAAACGAGCTCAGTTTAAACGTGTATGAGTTCTAAAAAGCTTTATTGATCGGACTCTAGATGAAAAATTAAGTTAATTTGTGAATTTGTTGTTCGCGCTTTTATTTTCACCAACTAACATATAATTCTTGTTAATTAAACGATTGTATAAAGTTTTGGTGCTATCCCTATATTATGGTTACTAGTTATTTACCCTCCCTTTGCTCGGGAGCGGTCTTAGGTGTCTTTTGTATTAATAATATTATATACGGTCAGCGCTATCTTTTGGTACATTATATTACTAACAATAGCCTATGTGTTACTCCAAGACATAGTCTATCTGAGTACTAAATCGCATCCAAATCAGTCCAGCCGTTTCGATCTTAAGGTTTAATAGAGATACATACATGTAGTAGTATAATAGCGTGATTTGGTGTGTTGGTTCGATAAAGATCGGATAATCTTGTTTTAATCAAAATTATTTTACATATTCAAATAGCTGTCCTTTCTTGGGGTCAAAACTTCAAACTCTCGTCTAACTCAAAGAGTTTATTTATAGCTTCCAAAAATTTCGCTTCATTATTCTCCATTTATTATATTTCGAAACGATAGACAATTCACAGGCGATGCTTATCATTGGGATATGAGCCAAAGTAATTTATAATAACTGCGTGCGCATTGAAAATTTTTCCTAACCGATGCCAACTTAGAAGTAAGTAGGTAGAGTAATATTTAGTTATTGTTTCAAATTGTATATAATTATTTCATATTGAATATGTAACGTATCAGAAAAAGAATTTTACCATTCATCGAGTAATATTTGTAATTTATATTCTTTTGTGATGATGGTCAAAATTTTTATGCTAAGGTTTAAACTTTGTTTCATTTAGGTATAAGGTAATTTGCTTTATTTATCACTAGCAGAACCTGCAGTTTCTCTCGCGCTAAAACTACATAAAAAACTTTTTGGCTTTTTACAAAAGGCATTTTTGAAATGGACTCAGTCGTTTCTGAGCTTAAAGCACTTATACATATTATTATAAACATAGTTTTACAATACATATGGTAGTCTGCCCGATTTGTTGACATTTATGATGACTGCTCCGCTCCCTTGGGTAGTAGCATCATGATATAGGTACCTTTAGCCTATAACCTTCATTAATAAATGGGCTATCTAATGCGAAAAGAATTATTCAAATCCGATTACTAGTTCCTGAGATTAGCGCGTTCAAACAAACAAACAAACTCTTTCTCTTTATAATATTAGTACAGCGATTTTAACGCTTAAGTAGATTTGTAGGAGATAATCTCTATATTTTATTGAATTTAAAAATTCTTTCGCTCATAGACACGTACTGTAATATCTTAACAAGGATATGAGCAAAGTTGATCAAAAACTCGTTTAAAATAAGTGCTTTGTCCATTCTTTATATTATAACGTCATACAATACCTAACTAGTGGTTTACCCTCTCTACAATCTAATGCGCTCAAACAATACAACAAATATTATTCTAAAGTCCATTATTTTTGCATATATAGATAACTAGCAGAACCCTCGGCTTCGCTGGCGTTAAAATTACAAAAAAAACTCGAAAAAGGTAGTTTCATACAAATTTTCATCCCCTATTTTACCCCCTTATATAATGAATTTTGAAAAATGCTAAAACACGTATTTATTTAATTTTATTGAAGAGCATTAAAACCAAGTTTCGAGTAATTCTGATCATAAATATTTTTTTTTAATTGTATTATAGCGTGTTTTCCCGTGGGATTAGATAATCTCCCGCGGTAAAAAGTAGCATTTGTCACTCTCCAGCATTATAAGCAACACATTACTACATACATGTGTTGCTTAATAATTTATTTCTAAAAAATAGCAAATTTAAATTAAAATTATTATTTTTAAATTAATCTTAACTTTTTCAACACACATAGATCAATTATGTGACTTAAATAATTAATATATTATGATTTTTTCTTTATGGTTATAAATATAATAATGGCAACACTAAAAATGTAAATTACTAATTAATATATTTTAAATTGTAATAATTTAAATAATAACAGCTCAAATTAAATTAATAATATTCCATATTCAACTATAAAGCTAACTAAAATTATATAAAAATATTTAAAGTTAAAAGTTAAAATATTGTAAGGTATTTTGTTATTTGTGGGTAGGCTGTCTGTAACAATTATATAATATCTTAGAGACATCTAACACCTTAGTCTCTCCCGTGACCATGATTGCTGTAAAGCATTCGAAACGTCGGGAACCAAAAATCTAAATTAATTCGCGAAAAAATCCGAAAAGATAGTTTTATTTAAAATGTCAAGTATTCGCGTAAATCTAAGAAAGTATTACATACAACTTTTACTTATATAATGTAGTGAAGAGCATTGATATGTAATTGCCAGGGAAAGTAAACTATGCTCATATAATTAATTAAACATTTAAACATCAAATAACATGTACCTACAAAAAAAACCCTTACTATTAAGTTTTTTCTATATATTAAAAAAAACAACAAATTAAAAGTATTTTAATATTTTGGCAATATTTTTTTTATGGTTTTTTTGTTATATTTTTGTAATGTTACAAGGGCAAAATAAAATACGTTCTAAAGCCTCGCCTTAAATGGCGCATATTTCTTGAAGAGTATACCTGGAGATAATTACCGCTAATCTCCGTAGCAATTTCTCTTTGTTAGCGAAGCGATGAAAATAATAATCACGACTTTAATACTCTGTAATGAGACGTTCTTCTGTTTAGGAATGGCTTAGGGCTTGTACAAATAAAAAGAAATTAAAAATTAGATTACTAATATAAATGAAAAATGTGTGTGTATGTTTGTTTGTTAAAACGGCTGGATGGATTTCATGTAATTAAGTGCAGATAGACTGACTTGGAATAACACATAGGCTGTTGAAGACCGAAGCATTTGTTAAATAAATCGGTAGTGGGTAATTTTTCTTTTCGAAAAACGCAAATAAATTTCAAAGGCCTATTGCTATCATGATATAAATATTGTTAACTAATTTAAAAACTCGACGAGCATTATTTTAGTAAAAATGATTTATCTTTAGAACTTAGAACATTTATTATTCGAAATGTCGTCCATTATTGATCAAATATACATGCAATATTATGATCCTGGTAAACTTACCTATTATATATTATAGAAAGATAGAGACCAAAGTTTGAACTAAATTATAATGTAGTATATCATTAAAAAAAATATATTGTCATAGAAAACAATAATGATAACAATATCAATTAATCTACCCGCATAATGTGTGTTTAGATTAAAATAGAAATATAGAAAATATTTGTTTGTCTGCGCCTTCAGAATAGCTACTCCTCTTATCCCTGTTGATATAGTCCATTATAGTCCAATTACGTGAACGAAGTCACAGGCGAAAACTAGTATGTAAGAAAGATATTATCTATACAGGTAAATAAAATTGAAGTGTCTGTTTGTAATTTCAAAATAACAGCTTTTTACTAAATGTATATACGGTACATATACTCGTACTAAAACAACATTTTTTACAATTTTTGTCTGTCTGTTTGTTCCGGTTAATCTCTGAAATCGCTGGACCGATTTTGACGGGACTTTCACTGGCAGATAGCTGATGTAATAAGGAGTAACTTAGCTACTTTTATTTTAGAAAAAAAAGGGCCCCACGAATTTTTTTTAAAACCAATGAAAAATTTAATAATATCGGATTCAAATAGGGAAGTTGTACCTATACACAACCTAGGGACGAACCCAAGCGAAGCGAGGGTGAGTTGCTAGTTATAAGAATATCTTTCAACTATAAAGATCAAGTAAGAATTTACTTGATATTTTGAACTTACCCTTAGCCATAACTAATAACTTGGTATCTATTGTAGCTCGTTGTTGTCAACCTGTTATTTAGTAAATAAATTAGCGCCTCTGCGGAAGTACGGTTTGTAATGAGCGTTTTCTTAACTTCAAAGGTTTCAATGCAATTACTACGGTGTGTATTATAATAAATCAAGTGGTTTTGAAATTAATTTGTTTGTTCATAAGATGATGAATAACAGTTTGTAATAGATTGTGAGTCTGATTCTCGGATGGAATTTATAGACAGGTATTATTCTTTATACATAGTTTTACTGACGACACGTTTGGATCAGTTTATAATGAGTTGCTGTGCCAGTGGTCGCGGGTTCGGGTCCCGCTGATGTGTCGCATTCATTTATGTGATGTTTGTACTCCAGTGTTTATGAGTGTTTATATTTATAATATGTATCTATTTACTTAAAGTTATATATGTGTAGTGTACCAACTATCTGACATCCATAACACAGCTTACCATGAAACTAGATGGTGCTGTGTTAATTTTCCAGCATATTTATTTATTTATTTACTGGTCTAGTGTATATGAAAGAGTCATTAGAAAACACTAAATGACATATCTACGCTCAAAATATAAGCGAATTTTGGTAAATGAAATGGATATTAACAAATTCTAATTATGAAGAGTACAATGGATTTTTTAACACCTTGCTTGTTTTTTAAACATTTTAGTAGGGTATCTAAGTAGAAAACCTTTGGAAAGAGATAAAGTATTGGTAGAAGATAGGAAAGAGGAGAGTAGAAAGATATATATTTTTTAATTTATATGAGGTCCACCTTAAGTCATAGCTATATTATATTTAACCTACTAATTAAATCCTAAAAATCAATTACAATTATTGTCGAAGATATCGTGTGATAGGTATATGCAAACAGAAAACTTAAATAGACACCTCTTGTTTTTTAAAGTCGGTCAATTAGCAGCAAGTGGTCTAACAATATATTCCTTTCACACAAGCTATGTTTATAAGTAGATATGTATGTATGTATTTGATGATCTTAATATGAAAAAGACCTAGTCAAGTATCGTGAGAATCAAACAATAAAGACGAGGAACACTTGCACCACGAATTGATTTAGCGAATTGAAATGTGCCCACTGACGTATTTTTTTTGTCTCTTTCGTAGCGGTAACTGAACTATGAAAGCAGTTAGTATTTATTGGTTTATATTTATACGGCTATTGGCATTTAGCACTTTGTATGCGTACTAGCAAATGACATTCAATATTTTAATCTTGAGAAATAGATTTACATATGTTACAAAAACTAAATAATAACTCTACAGTGTGTTTCCTTAAAATGCTTAGAAATTTTCCTTTTATTTTGGGCGCGCGCTGATTATCACTAACTGTCGAAAAGAGAATGGTTGTTGTAAATTATCATATTTTTCATAAAATTGACACTTCGCTATTATATCGCCGTCTAGCAGATGAGCACCGTGGTAAGTCAACGCCCTCAAACCATCCGGATCTAATTACATAGTGTCATTAACATCGCGGGGACGGCACGTCCGCCTAGGAAATGGAATCGAATCATTAGTAGTTTGATTACAAAAAAGGCTTAATAGAAATATAATAACGGACAGAGAAGAAATTGTAAAAAGATTGTAGAGCGATCCAATAATTGGCGTTATTTGTCGATACGGTTTGGAACGGGTAATGGGGCTAGGACCCGACGTGACTCCGGGCCCCTCCAGACTCGCTCGCGTGTTATTATCTTCTACTTAGTTAAATTAAATTCGCAGCTCGATAAGCTACACTAACCTCTAAAATGTAAATTGTAAAGTAACCAGTGGTGTGTAAACTAATAAAATTGTGTAAATTCCAAATTTTACGAAAAACATATTTTGTTATAGTGACTTGTGTGAATAAGATAAGAGATTATTTACTTATAGCTCATTCTAAATATTTTATAGGCAGTAGTTGCCCAGTGGTAAAGCACTCGCTTGGGAACACGTTCCTAACTATGTGTTTTATGGTTAAAAGTAGAGGCAGGACATGCCTTTCACATTACGTTCTTTATGATTATTTAGATGAAAATATTTTCAAAACTTTCCGTGATCTTATTTAAGGCGCAAACGTTTAAAAAACTCATAAAAAAACTACTGACAGAGTATATGGAATAAATCCAAGCTCTAAAGTAAGATCGTCATTCACTTCTCCGCTTACTGGATGAATAAACAACGTAATATAGAAAAAACTAAAACAAATCTATCCCAAGGGAATCGTATTTTTCCGGGATAAAAAGTAGCCTGTGTGCTATTCTGATGTATGAGCTATATTATTGTAAAGTTTTATTAAAATCTATTCAGTAGTTTTGGCGTGAAAGAGTAACAAATATTCATATATCTATACATCCAGACATCCATACATCCTTACAAACTTTCGCAGAAACTATTAGTAGGACAAATATACTTATTGTAACTGGTTTAACTAATGTACTTACTTAATATTTTTTATATGGTTAAGGAATCATTAAATCAAACTACTATTCCTATATAAAGTTTATGTGTTGGATTTGTTTGTAACTTCTTCGCGGTGATAGAGCTGAATGTGATTGAAATTTATAGAGATATTCTAGCACAACCCGCGGCTTTGCTCGCGCTAAAACTATAAAAAAGACTAAAAAGGTAGTTTTCATACAAACTGTCATCCCCTCTTATGGGATGAAGTTCGAAAAATGCTAAAACACATATTTACTTAATTATATTGAAGAGGATTAATACCAAGTTTCAAGTAGTTCTGTTTAAAAATATTTCTTGGGTTGTATTATAACGTGTTTTCCCGTGGGGATGAGATGATCTCCCGAAATAAAAAGTAGCCTTTGTAACTCTCCAGCTCTACAACTATCTCTACACCAAAAATCACGCCAATCCGTCACTTCGTTTCGACGTAAAAGAAAGATAAACAAACAAACAAACTTTCACATTTATAATATTAGTATGGATAGATAGAAAATCGCCTGAAGTAACACATAGACATGATAAGGCATCTAAGACGCACACGAGCGCAGCGATGGTAAGTACCAGTACCATACCTAGTAGGTATACTTAGTTAATATTTTTGGTTAATACCTTATAATATATTCTTGCTTACTATTAACTGCTCTGATATTATATAAAACTAGCGACTCAACCTCGCTTCGCTTCGAGTTCGTCCCTAGACATAAACAAATCTATCCCACGGGAACCGTACATTTTTCCAGGATAAAAAGTAACCTATGTACTATGTAGTCTGGACTATAATCTATCTCTGCCAAAAATCCAGATCTTATCAGGCCTTCTAGCGTGAAAGAGTAACAAACATCAATCCATCCATCTTAATAATAGTATGAATATTTCTAATAATGTGTACAATTTTTTTTTCTGTGTGTACTTACATGGATGACGGAACAAATTATTTCAAGTTCTCTATATTTTAGTCGGTTTTTAAAAAAAAGGTAAATAGGTATAGACTAAATTTTTGGGTATTTAACGCGATATCTTTGTGAATTGTGTTTTTTTCATAATTCTTATTAATAATAATTAATCATACATTTAAAAAAATACACCGCTAAGATGGAAAACCTTTTCACGATTTTGCGAATTTGGTGTAGTATAGTAAATTTTTTTGTCATATAGTATACTGTAAACCAATAAGTTAATTTTATATCGGTACTAATAATTGCCACTAAATACTATGTTAATTTTATTAATCGAAAAAATGCTGCTAGGAATTTAATAAAGATCTGTGATAGAGTAGGTAGGTACGTGTTAAACAATGTAAATTTAATTTCATTCACTAGAGTGGCTGGATATGTAACCGTTGCAGCAAATAACAATTTTTTTTAATAAAATTAAAATTCAAGCTCAAGTTTTTTAATATTTCTTTATATATATATTTTTTTTAATATGTGTCAATAACGACTTATATAAAATGGCTATTAAAGAAGGTTTTAATTACAGATAAAAAGTATGTTCATATTTGTTCCTACAGATGGCTGGATTTCCTACTATTTGGTACTTTAAAATATATATATTACTAGGCTACGTTTTAACAGTTAGTATGGAATTTATAGACTATATACTACATATCTGATATATAGCCTATATATAGCCTTCCTTAATAAACGGACTATCTAATGCAAAAATATTTTTTCAAAACGGATAACTGATAAGTAGTTCCTGAAATTAGGGCGTTCAAACAATAATCAGTATAGAAGATGTACTGCGCCGACCCCAAGTGATTGGGAAATGGGCAGGGAGAAGAAGGAGAAACAAACAAAATCTGCCTCTTTATAATATTATTATAGATAAATGTAACTACTGCATCAAAATGCTTACTTAATTATTTATTTATCATAAACTATTCACAGGTAGGAACCTACCTACTTTAGAAAATTTATTAGTATCTTAATTTTTTATATTATTGTTGTAGTCGGCTAGTAGAGGTATTATCTATTAAGTATATATTATCAAATTTTAAGGGTTCGATTCTAAGCTAAAATTTAACTGGCTAAGTTTATATTAAAACCTAATTCTGCTTTCGCAAATTTTTATAATTTTTAATTTTGCCATATATCATTTTAATTAGGTACTACTCGTAATTGTAGTAAAATAAGTGTATATATTTTGTGAATCATAGTGCTTTTAATACATTTTACGGTTGTTATTAATTTAAAAACGCTAAACGCACGCTGTGTCAACGTGTCTTCCAGAATAGTAGAAATAATTATGTTACCATAGTCATCATAATTTTACATCTTTTAATTTAAAATATCTATATTTATTATAATGAATTTAAATAAATGAATTAAAGAGGCAATAATAATGTGTTTAATAATTATTATTCATTTATATAAAATACGATGGCATTGATGGCAAAATTCTTTTTTTTTATTATTAAAAATATGTGACACAACTGTCATATTGACAGGGTGTGAGTACGAGTAACGGTTATTTAATTATTGTAAATTTAAATTATTTAAATACATTAATAATCGCACATTTTTCTGGGATAATAAGTAGCCTATGTGCTATTTCAGACTATAATCTGCCAAATTACATCCAAATCCGTTTAGCCGTTCTGGCGTGATTAAGTAACAAACATCCAAACGTGCATCTAAACTTTCACATTTATAATATTAGTAAGATTGAATGGTTCCAAGATACTTGATCCATTGCGATGATATGTAGTTAATACCATTATGATATCGACCCAATTTATAGAAAAAATCCATTGTCGTTTAACAAAAAGAGTTGTTTTCTCGCAAGCACGTCTTAGGTTATTGTGTTTTACAATGAAATAATTAGTTGGTACGGTAACGGCAGATTTTTTCCTACATTAGTTTTACCTCATTGTTAGTTAGGTAATTTAATATTTTTTGTATATTCGAATATTGAGTGGGTGCCCATGAAAAAGTGCGTTAAGTAAAAAAAGAAGGGAATTTTCAATAATAGATTTGCTCGTATCATTTACAAATTCAAGGATTTTAAGCCAAGATCTACTTTTAAGTTATAAAGATGAGTATAGTGTAAAGTTTTTGAGTTATTATATAAAACTCTTTGTAATATTAGATTATGTAAGTACCTACCTATATAAAAAATATTTTATTTTAATATTTCTATATATCCAATAATAAGCCAAATTAAAGAATTTCTGCATTGAAAATGCTGCTGAGCCAATAACTGGGATGACTTTTATAAACTAATTAAGCGTATAAAGCAGTTTAGTAGATATATCAAATTTGTGTACATTTATAAGGAAGTTATTGCCCAAAAAATTTCTACAAATATTAGATGTGTAGGTATTTTTTAATGACTAATAATTCTATACTATATTGTTATCAAAATAACTGGTAAATAATTTTAAAAATATTACAAGTTTTGTACCGTTACGATCGTTGTAGCATAACAAAATGCATATAAGTTAAAAAATATTTTAACTAGCAATCTGTTCACTAGCCATCATTAAAAAAGAAAAAAAGTAACAAATAATGACAACACCACCCACAGAGTAGAAATATTTAAATCTAAATCTCCTTTTGTCTTAGGCTTTGTATAATAAAGTTTTTTTATTGAATGTGAATTTACAAAAGCCCTTTTGTTTTACAGGTAGGTAGATACTCTTCAGGTTAAAATGCATTAAGTTTTCGAGATCAAGTTCAATTCATTAACTTTGAATGCTCACCTGCCTCAAGTTTGTCTTTCTTACTCCTAGCTGGATATCGACAAAATAACCAAAGAAGATTTATTTCTCCATTCTGCTTTGTCTTCAATATTTATAAGTAATAAAAAATATATATTATAAACTAAGGATAAAGGAACCAAGGAAACAAAAAAGAAAAAAAAAACATAACTCAATAATATAAATATTGCATTTATTTCAACGAATTCGGCAAATATAATAACTGTAGATAATAATCATAATAATACTATTTACTTTACAAGATTTTTCATCTTCTCTAGTTCAGACGATGATTATCGCCAAAAATAAACCAAAGATACTTTTCACTGGCTGGCACTGGACTTCACTTTTAAAAATTATTTCGAAAAATATCATCTGAGTAACAGTAAATGCAGATCGCATAAAATTAGGTAAACTTACAAAATACTAATTAAATTAAAGTTATTGGAAGTCGCAATGGAGGCAAATTCAATATCAGGGCAATCGTCAGCTAGCTGACGTACCGAGGTACATATAATCTAAACGAAAAAATAAAAATAATACAACTAAAGAACAAAAATAAATACAAACATAACAACAAAAAGCAAAGAAAATAATAACAAAAAGCGATATGCAAATAATTTTAACCTGTAAATAGTATTTTTGCGCATAAAATATTCAAAATATGTGGATAATTTCAAAGTTTGTATTTGCATTTGAAAGCATAATAGGAGAGTATCTTGGCACGTAAGATGAGGGGTAGGTTTTTATATAATGCATAGACGATTAGAAGCAACACCCGCGGCGCGTGCGACGATTTGTAGCGCGCACAGAAGGCGGCGCGAGCGTCTGACTTCTCTATGTACGGCTTATTTAAATTTCAAGAAAATATTTGCATATCGCCCGACTCCCTAATTTTCAACTACTCATATGTAAATTCGAGGAGAAAATCAAAAACTCGAGGCTTTGACCCCACAAGTCTACTGTACTCATTATTATGTAAAATTCTACAAACTTTCTGTGTATGTCTGCATTTATTTTTGTTCCCTTTGCAGAAAATATGCGGAGTAAACTAAAAGATACAGTTATATCACATGTTTTTAAGATGCCTCTATGAAACGAACAATATATTTATTATACTCTATCTACCCTATGTCGCATACTACTAGACACAGTATACTTAGCGAACAGAGGTTCGAGATAAATTTTACAGCGGCCTATCATTAAACTCTAATAGTATACTTTTACATGATCAAGTAAGTATTTACAGTGGAGCTCTGGGTAATAATTTACAAAACACTTGGATCCTACAAGGCACCTTATTTAAATAGTAATAACGACTTCAGGCTTCGCTTTGACTTTACATAATAACTAAATGTTTTAAATTCTCTATAATATATAATTTGGTTTTCATTACAAACTTACAACAATCGACAATTCTCTAAAACCTAATAGGAGTTTTAAATATGAACAACTAGGAAGAATAATATTATGCAACAGATTACTAGTGTTATGCGTAGCTATGCGATGTTGGTTTTCAATGCGATGAATTAATACATATTTAATAAGGTAACGAAAATAAAGGAAACAATCGACATTTACGTAGAATTTCCAAGAAAGTCTTTTGATTGGCGTCATTTAAATAATTGATTATTCATGTGGAGAGAAATGCATGTACGCCAGATCGGTCTCATTAGATATACGACGTCCTTCACGCGTCCTAACTCCTACCATTGTTGTGTTCGTTTGCATTTAAATAGCGGCGGCTTAGCGAGGGACGCCCACCGGCCCGCCGTGTCGACCGACCGGCACGCCTCTCGAGCCTTTCGCGGCCTGCGAAGACACTCGCTCTATGCGGCCTATCACTCTCACTGCACTGAGCCGTGAAACAATGCTCTAATGTAAACTACCAAGATGACGCGACAAATGTATCTTTGAGATGTGTTGATATCGCTTCGCACTCGGTGCCTTTATATACATACGATTAGAGTAGCATTATGTTATTATTTGTATTAGGAAATATTTATGACAGCTATGAACAGCGACACAACCCATCTGGCGCACATTATTTCAAAGATAAAACAGAATATTATAGGTATTATATAAGTTATGCTAATAGTCGACATTGAAGAACCAACATCACTTAGAAAATACATAACGAAATCGCGTAATATCTATAAATTATATACAAAAGGACTCACTAGTAGGAAAAAAGACCAACGATCGTCACGGCACTACATGAGCTTCGCTCTAAACGTGGATATGACAGATATCACTTGAAGCAAAGAAGTCCTCGAGTGAGCGAAGCTCGCCGTTGCGAGGTTCTACGAAAAGAAGTCCAGAGCCGTGTAGCGCTTCAGAGCACTAGACGGCTTGGACCGCGGTCAAGTAGTGCACTCACCGTTGCCGGCGAGCTGAGGTCGAAGAAACGCGTTGTGTAACTCGCTACCGAGTCCGCCTTCAAGTCGCGCTGCCATCTGCATAAGTGCAAGCGTACTGTCTTCCCCCGCACCAGCACTACTTTCCAGGCGCGCACGCACGGTGGCGATATGGCCGCGCGTGAACACATGGTCTTGCACCGAATACTTGTGACTGTACTTGAAATCACACACTCGACACTCCTCCGGTGGTTGCGCGTCCGAAACTTCTGACAGACCTGCTGCAAGACGCGCCTTCTTTTCTTTTGCCCTCGCATTTTGGAACCACACTTGAACTACTCGTTTTGGTAAGCCGATTTCCCGCCCAAGTGCTTCGCACTCCGCCATTGTTGGTGTTTTATAGTCACCGAACAATGATTTCATGATTTTCACTTGAATAGAAGACATTTGGGTACGGAAGCGCTTGCCTGGAGGCCTTGGCATTTGTTGTTGGCCTGGTAAAGGAGAAGTTGGTTCATCTTCTTCGTAAAACTCCATAGTTTCTGATGCCGTGTCAGATCTTTCATCAGCATCTGATCCTGGTCGTGACAAATCAACAGGTTTACTAAGATCTAATGGTATTTCAGATTTTCCATGTTCGGGCCGTCTCTCAGTTGGATCGTTGCCACTGCCACCATTCTGTTGTGCCGCAGCGTGAGCTTGAAGTTCACTCACATATCGTTTCATGGACTCCTCACTGTACTGCTTGATAAATTTCTCCATATCTGAGTGGAAAGGCGGGAAAATAGGGGGCAACATGGGAGCCCCCGCTTGGGAAAAATTTTGTTGCCTATCACTTTGCTGAGACCCAAAACTTGGTGTTGATTCTGTACTTAATTCTTCGTCAGGAAGAGTATCGACGTTGATTTCTCCTCTCGCACACTGATCTGCATGTTTAGTACTCAAATGACTTTCGAGTGCACTTTTAACCTTAAACAACGCTGGGCAAAATGGACAACGCTTATTTATTACTTGGGCGTGTGCTCTAAATTGCCCTTTTCTTTCCCGTGCTCGTGTATTTTGAAACCAAACTTGCACCACTCTTTTTTTTAATCCAACCTCACGGGCAATGTTTTCTAGCATCTTTCGTGAGGGATTTGATTCTATTTGGTATTTTTGATAGAGGTAGTCCAACTGTTCTGGTAATATAGTAGTTCGTAATCGTTTGTCTTTTGGTTGTTCTCCTGTATCAGCTTCTTCGAATTCATCAAATTTTCTTTTAGCCACTTGTTGATTCAATGCGGCTACTAAAGGATGGCGTGTTTCATCATTTGTAAGAGAAGCGTTCAGTTGCTGTAGCTGAGCGTGTTGTTGCAAGATTCCAAAAGGGGAATCAGGTGGATATGTTGGAAACAAATTGGGATTCATAATATGTATAAGTTGATGTTCCCGCCATAAATCAAATCTTGGGAAGACTAGATTACATTTGTCACATTGAAAATTACCATCTTTCTCCTCCCTTGGCTGATGTGTTAAGGGCGTGACGGGGGTGTGTGGAGTTGGCGGAGCTGGAGAAACTGGATAGTTTGGAGCCGCAGGCGTGGGGGTTCGAGGTGGTGCCGGTGACACTGGCACATGCGGAACGTGGTGTTCTACGGTACTTGAATTAGAGTCTTCGCTACTAAGGGTAGCAGCAACTTGAGCGGCAGCAGCCTGCGCTTGCGCCGATCGTTTCGCATCCTCTTCCTTAAAACAATGAGTTTTCTGATGTCTTATTAGTTCATAATATCGTTGAAAAACTAATTGGCACTTCTTACACTGGTAATTAAGGCCAGGTGTTCTTTGAAATCTATTCGCGTCATCCATTGATCCAGCTGGTGGATCAGCAGCGGGTTGGTTTTCATAGACTTTTCTTGCCTTTTGACGCGCATTTTGAAACCATACTACGATAACTCTCGGGCTTAATCCCAATAATTTTGAGAGATATTCCAAGTCGTCGTCTTTAGGATACGCATTATTCTCAAAAAACTCTTGAAGCACTTTGATTTGATAATCAGTGAATCTAGTTCTGTTGGCGCGTTTGCCAGAAGACCCCGAGCTGTTGGATCCGTTCGAGTTGCCCCCGGAAAGTCCGAAATCGGCCGGTCCCCTGCCAGGACTGAGGCTGCGATTTGGGGTCAAAGGTAGGACGTTCGGGGGCGCGGAGTTTGGGGACGTGAAATTTGGATTTAGTTTTGGTGGTAACATTGACGGATGTGGTGGTTGCGGTATACTCGTAGCAGGTATTGAATCCAATTGGGATTGAATTAGAGAATTCAGTGACAAATGTGTTGGTGTTTGAGGTCGAGATATATTTTGTGTATTATCAGGATTACTTAACGCCGGGCTTTGTGATGGCATCTGTTGAAAGCTAAAAGTTCGGTCTTCTTGATGACGATCATCATACGAATTGTATTTTTCTTCCATAGTGGGCTCGTCATTCGGTTCAGATTTTACATCTTGCTGGCTTATTATGGCTAAATCTTCAGTCCTTGGTTTTTTTTCAGGCGGTGGTTTGCCTTCATCAGAACTAGCTGAGGAATCTAGAGGTGTTACTTTAGCCTCACCTGTTTTCTCATATTCTTCCAGATTTAGTGTTGTTGACGGAGGATTATTAAAATTATAAGGTGAATCCTTATTACGCTGGCGTTCTTTAAATAATGTGTTTCGGAACCAATGTTTGATGACCTTCGTGGCTAGTCCAGATTGTTTAGCCATTTTAGCAATTGCTTCGTCGCTCGGCGAGTTGTTAATGTCAAAGTGCGATCGTAAAATTTTTAATTGCTCATCTGTGATTCGTGTGCGAGCGCGTTTTTGTCCAGCTGCAGCATTTGCCTGTAAAAAAAAAACAAAAAAAACATCATAACTACTGGAAAAAAATTTACACACTATAATTTTTTTAGGAATTTTAAATTTAGTAAATAAAATTAAGATTCAACATTCTCAATAATTTTAAAGGCAACAAATATCTACAAATATAATTGAGGTTAAACTACATGTAACTATAAATAATAATTCTTTGTGAAATAATAATACTTCACCCCTCGAGAAGGGTAACAATGAGCGCTCTGTTACTCGAGCAAACAGATAGGTACCGCTTATCTTACAATACTGTAGATATCCTTCTTGCTTTACGATTGAAATAACACAGTAATACTGACAAAACTTGATCGAACAACGTTTAATATTCGACAAGCAAATATAAGAATGTAGTCAAGAAGGTTCTTATCACAAGTACCAACTGATGTGTTTTAAACTCATAGATAATCTAAGTGAATACTGCTTTACAATTAAAGAATTTATTAAGGCCTTAAGCTGAAATATAGTTCATTTTGCTTAATTATTATACAAAGTATATTCTCAAAAGTTTTAATTAATAAATCAAATTACTAATGTTACAAGTGTGTGTTTTGAGCGTTACTTCTTACGTTGTAATGACTCGACGGATTTGTGCGAAATTAGAAAAATAGCTTATTATTATCGTTACCACGCCGCGATACAATGGCTAGTGTAACATAAATATAAATAAACTAGCGACTCACACTCACTTCGCTTGGGTTCGTCCCTAGCTTGATTCCATATACAAACTTTCATCCCCATTTTCACCCCTCTAAGGAATGATTTTCGGGATAAAAAGTATCCTAAGTCCTTTCCAGGGTCTCAAACTATCTTCTTACCAAATTTCATCTAAATCGGTTCTGTAGACCCAGAGATTAACCACTACAATCTCATAAACTCACAATCTCACAAACTTTATCTATACATAGAATAAAATTCTAAGTCGAATCTGTATCTGTACATTAAATATTTTTTGGAAAAACTTATTGAAATAGACATTATTATCCATACAGACGCTGAATCTATAGTTTTTAGAATTTTTGTCTGTCTGTTACCGCATCACGGAATAACCACTGGAGGGATTTTGATGAAATTTGGTATGATGGTAGCTGGTTATCCGGGAAAATATCTCATTTCTAAGAAAAAATAGAAAAACTGCATTGTAAGAGTATACTAATATGCAAAACCTAAAAATTAGGTTTTTGGTCATCTGAACGCGGACGGAGCCGCGAGTAATGCTAGTCTCTTTATAATATTAGTAAAGATATATAAGTAAATCTTATAAATTGTTTAAATATATTATAGCTGATAGATTAAAATTATTTTCGTATGTTAGAATGAAAATATGTACTCATTTTTAACCCCCGACGCAAAAACGATGGGGTGTTATAAGTTTGACGTGTTTGTGTGTGTGTCTGTCTGTGGCATCGTAGCTCGCGAACGGATAAACCGATTTTTGATTTTGTTTTTTTTTTGTTGAAAGGTGAATTAGTCGGGAGTGTTCTTAGCTATGTTTGATAAAAATCGGTCCATGATGGTAGGGGGTTTTTAAATTTTTCATTTATCACTTGTATATTGCCTATTCATTCAGTTATCTATTCGATTCTTAGAAAATAAAATCATACTAAGATGGAACTGTGTAATTATATTATAGTAAAACATCTTTTTATGTAGAGGATAATTAATCTTTAGGACCACTACAACAATTCTTTTAAAAATACGTTAATATGTAAGTATAATATTTATGACTAACATAGCCAGCCAGCCATAGCATTTTTTTATGTTACATATGTATAGTAATTTCATTTTTGTTAATAATTTCAACTTGTTAATGTTAATTAATTAATTATTATTTAATATAAACAAGCTCATTTTTATATGAATTTTATTTCTATGAATGAGCCTCGTTTTTGCATAGTGGGAGTAACTATTTAATACATTTGAATGGAAATAAAAATCTTTACAATTTAAAAAAGTTTTCAGTTAGTCCTTACTTTTCGGACTTACGGTAATTTAAATTATACATACATATAATACACAATACATACTAAGAAAGGGCTACCTATTTATATCTTTACCATTAAGTTGTTAACATGAACTTCTAAAAATTGAATTTTTAACATAAGTTGTGTAATGTGTAGGTAAGTATGTGTAAGGTATGTACGTAATATTTTTATTAATTGTGCTGAAAGTATTTTTTTAATTAAGTTTTCACTCTTTATTAGTTACTGTATTTTGTATTTTTTATTGTTTATGATTACCAATTAAAAGTTGCAAATAGTAATTACTTAAGTATGCTGTTATTTATTACAACTATAAATATAACTATTCTACTTTGTATTTGTTTTTAACACAATTTGCGGAATTATGAATTATCAAGCTTTTGAAGAATAGTGTAAGTATAATTTTCTATTTTAATTTAATATTATAAATCTAATATTATAATTTATATAAAATAACTCACCTGCTGTTGTTGCTGTAACAGCTGTTGCTGTTTTAGTTGTGCATCATGCGAAAAAGGCATGGCGTCAAAGGGCGGCGGGGGCAGCATGAGTGACACCAGAGGCGGTTGTAAATTCATGGCTGCCAGAGCACCCATATTCAAGCCCAAGGGAAGGCCAAGTGAGAGCATCTGTGCCATCATCGGATGTAACTGTCCGAGCTGTTGCTGCAGCTGTAACATGTTCAAAGCAGCTTGCATCTCCTGCACTTGAGCCGCTAATAAGGCGCCGGCCTGCGCATCTCCTGGGCCATTAGCGCTTTCATTGAAGCTGTTGTCACCTCGTGGTGATGGTGACCGGTCACCCGGAGGCGCCGGAGACGCTGCACGTGGCGAATTCGGTGCACCAGATTTCCTTTCATATTCTGATTTAAACTGTTCTGCAAACTGCTCCAAAAACTCGAGCGGAACTTTGTCCTTGTGCACTTCTTCACAATGAGTCTTTAGAACGAAAACACTAGAAAACTCCTTATTGCAATGTTGACACGTCGATTTCGTTTCTCCATCTGGGGGCTTCTCCTCAGGCGGTGGGGGCGGCGGACTCGGTACTCGAACCATCTCGCGTTCTTCTTGCAATTTACGCCTCTGATTCTCATTGTACTGCATCACGAGGTCGAATCCGAACGTTTCAAGTAGTTGTTTATACATTTGTGAGTTACGTTTGGGCGGGTTGCCCTTGGCTACCATCTCGTCAAGAGCCGCAGCTTCTGCTTCACCAAGTGGCGAATGCGCCCGCGCATCGCCAAACGGACATAGAGTTGCACGATGTGCGTCGAGTAGCTCCCCGGTAGGGAATGACGCGTGGCACCGCTCGCACGAGGCGCTACCTGCGCGAGGGGACCTCGGGCTACCTGGGCGCGCGGGGGGCGAGGAACGATGCCCCCCGCTGCTTGTAGACGAAGGGGATGTATTTTTCGGCGACAACACGTCTTGTAAAATTTTAGCAGAATCGTTTCTATCCGGCTGTTCGACTAAAGGTCGTGTCAAGTCCACGTGGCCCGCCGCGGCGAGCTCCTGTAGCTTTCCCGCCCTTGTTTGATGTAAAACCGATCTCATATGAATATCTAACGTACTACCTTGAGTATATGCTACTTTGCATATATTGCACTTATAGCGTTTTCGATCGTCTTCTTCACTAGAGGTACTTTTGGGAGTAAGAGTTAAATTAGAGGGCGCAGTACCTGCGCCAGGCGAAACAGGAGGATTGTTATTGTTTTGCTGTTCTTGCATAGCTCGTTTTAATTTATGTAAGTGGCTTACACTATTGTAGTGAACGAGCAAAATGTTCTTTTGCGTAAATGATTCCTTGCACACGTCACATTTAAATGGTCTATTTGGGTCTAAATATTTTTCCATAGGGTACGTTAGCTTCTCACCTTTTCTATGTAAAAGAGTTTTATTATGTGCTGTCAAATAAGACTGCCGAGTAAATGCAACTTTACATCTATGACATTTGTATTTTCTATTTGGATCGTTATATGAATCTTCTGCCATAGCCTGTGAGTTTAGATAATCTTCGAGGAACTGTTGATCTTTGTAAATTATTGAGTCATCAGAATTTTCGGCATCGTTGTGGCCAGATTCATCAGCCGCGGTCACGCTAGAATCTCTATCTTCCATTTCACCGAGCTCATCTTCAGGTGTCCTTAATGCTTCTTTACGTAATAAATCAGCAGTCGCAGCATCTAAGGCGATACCTTGGCTTGGATGTAACAGAGGATTAGAAGCAAGGCTACGTTTAAAAGCAGCTAATTCGTCTTCTGATAGTTCAGGATGTGATGTTTCGACATGTTTCTGTAAAGCTAGGACAGATCTAAAGCTTCGACCACATAGTACACATTTAGTAGCATCACGTATTACATGATATTGAGAATGCAATTGTAACTTTTCGACAGTTTTAAATGCCAAACTACACTGATTGCATCTGTATTTATAAACATGCTTTTCAGATACTGACATATTCGCAATAGAATTACGAGCATGAGCTTCTCTAAAATGATTTTGTAAGGCATGAGCTGAATCAAAATATCTATTGCATCCTTTTTTCCAGCAAACATAACCAGGTCCTTGAGGTGTTTGTTTCAATTCTAAATGACCGGATTCATTTTGATGCTGACACAATTCATCGACATTACGAAACGTTCGGTTACACGTCGAACAGCGTTCAGTCTCACCGTCTACGCTACCTTCCGAGCGAGGGGATGAAATTTCTCTTTCATTGTCTTCACCTTGTCTTGAGTCTTCTCTTTGTGGTTGTGTAGCTCCATTTAACCAGTGGCTTTGGTCTACTAGCAGTAGAAGTCGCTGTAGTCCTTCTGAATTAACTGAATGAATTTGCATTACGTGTCTTTCTAGGGCTGGCCTCTCTTTGAAAGCATCTTGACATAAAGGACAGATGAAATGGCGTAAAGTATCACCATGCACTGAGTTAACATGTGCTTGTAGTTTGTTCTCACTTCCACAGCTAAAGTTGCAATAAGGACATACATGTGGTCCAGGCGTTTCTTGCTCTTCATCTTTATCATTACAACTCGGCTGTTGTGGAGGTTGTTGTACTGCTTGTTGTGACTGCATCTGTTGCTGTTGTTGTTGATGTTGTTGCTGCTGTTGTTGATGTTGCTCTAAGAACCGCATCATTTTTTGTTCTTGCGTCAATTCGGGTTTCTGATCGATTGGCTCCTTGTTATCTGTTGACAAATATAATATTTTTATGACACATTTCTAGATTTTTTTATATTCACTTTTTTAATTTTATTTATATTAATGATTTCATTAAAAAATCATTTAGATACACAACATATTCGACGAACCTCTTATTACAAAATTCGCTAACAGAATGGATATAGATCAGTAAAACGCGTTCATATATAATGTACATACAATGACTACCTACGTCTACGTGAGATTTATCTACAAAAAAGATTATTTCTATAAATGAAGCTGACTATTGTTCGTTGTAAGCGTTTGTTACTTTTCTGAATTGAAGTTAAAAATAAAATTCTTCTCCTTTATATTATTAGTAGGACTCGTTTTGTTTGCAACGTCCCGACAAGACAAAGGTATCGCTCTATCCATCCCGCACACACACATTCAAGGATGTATTAATGCTAACGTAACAAGTATATTGTAATTTTGCACACAAAGGAAGATACAGGACGGGCAAACAATCATTGTTCATTATTACAAAAGGTTTGGAATATTTCGTTTCGCATCGGATCAAATGTGTTCGGATGATCGACATACGTGATGATGAGTGTGAGTGAGAAGAAAATACGTATTTAAGGGATGTGTGTGTGCAATTATTATTTGACCAGGGACATGTCCGCTACGGCGTGTGAAAGAAGCTGGCTCCCATTGTTTACGCTCAAATAAGGAAGGTAAAAGAAACGGTCGATGCGAGAAGCACATAAGATTCGTTAAAATTACAATTAAACGTACGGTAACAATTTTCGTCTTAATTTTGTATTATATTAAAATATTTTTATATTACTATGCATGATCTGAAAGAGCCCCTAGGCTTATAAAATTTGCTGATTTTTAAAACGGATCAATTGTTATTTTGATGCCTAAAATTTAATATGGACAAGTTTCTGTAAATATGGATAAGGATAACATTTTTTTAAGATATGATAAAGGATAAAAATACAATTTAATTTTGTTTCTTAATTAGAACTTCAAAAATAATCTCACAGTCGGACGCAGCTGAAACCAGTCTGTCCCCTGTGTGGGAACCTGTTTCATAGTTTTAAGCAGTTAAAACCGTTACATCTAATGAAGGGGAGCGGGATAAGTAAATCAGGAATATAATAATAATCAAAATACAACTGACCCTAATCGTGGACTGGAGTGACCAGTAATGTAATTATTTATAATGTGAAATCGCCGACCCAAAGTCTGGTAGGAACATAGAACAATGGCCAGGTAAAGGGACTATGTCTGCATAAATGCCATCTCCAACGCTTTTTGCCAATGGACAAAGGGTCTTTTCTAAGGAAACACCACATCGTTATAGCGTCGTAAAGTAAGTATTGTGCATTGAGTTTTGTTTTGCGAGATTTAGGTCAAAATTTTTACAATGTGGCGTCAAGAATATAATAAAAATTTTGAATATTTTATATGCTTTGCTTTATGTGACTCAGGGATTTGAAAATATAAATTGCATAGATAAGCTGGTATTTTAAACACGACAAAACTTTGTTTCACTATCTGAAACATTTCAGCATTCTGAGCTCTGAGCTTTTGTTAATTCATAATGCTATCAACTATTATCAAACGACACTTTAGTTTGTTTTTATTAGTTTAGGTGTATGAAAATTCTAATCTAACCTTTACTAAGTAGGTATCATTGATATATTTTCTTAATCATAGGCAAGATATTATTAATATTTAGGAAATGATGATTCATACATTTGAAGTGCATTACAATCTTATAGGATGGGATCTATCCCATGAATGTAAAGTATGGAGTACCTATATTATTCTTAACTAGCGAATCACCCTCGCTTCGTTCGGATTTTTCCTACATTACGGGAACCGTACGTTTTTCCGGGATAAATACTGACCTATGTGCTATTCCACGCTACAAATTTCAAATTTTATTCAGATCCGTTTGGCCGTTCTGACGTGATGAGTAACAAAAATCCATTCAAGTTTTCGCATTTATAATATTAACGTTTTCGCGTTTAGTATAGATTTCTCAGAGATGATATATTTTCCCGCAGTAAAAAGTTCAGTAATATGTTGACCCGGATAGCTATTATCATACCGAATTTCATCAAAATATGTCCATTGGTTTTCTCGTGATGCATTCCCAGTCAAACAGATTGTCAGACAGGCTTACAGGCAAAAATTCTAAAAACTATAGATTCGGCATCTGTATCGATAATAATGACTATTTCAATCAGATTTTCTAAAAAATATTTCATATAGGTACAGATTCGACTCAGATTTTTATAATAAGTATAAACTAGCGACCCACCCTCGCTTCGCTTCGTGTTCGTCCCTAGAGAAAAACAAATCTATCCCACGGGAACCATACATTTTTCCGGAATAAAAAGTAAATAACCTATGTGCTATTTCAGACTATAATCTATCTCTGTGCCAAATTTTATCCAGATCCATTCAGCCATTCTGGCGTGAAAGGGTAACAAACATTCATCCATTCATCCTCACAAACTTTACATTTATAATAGGTATTAATATGGATGGGATTAGTATTTTATAGTAATTTTTTCGAACAAAAATCGTTCTTTATGAATTATACCTATAACTTTTTAATTCACTAAGAATTATAACTCAACAAAATCTGTAGATACATATAATAAAATTCTGTCTGTAATAAGAATCTGTACATTAAATATTTTTTGGAAAATCTTATTGAAATGAACATTATTTTCGATACGGAGGCCGAATCTACAGTTCTTAGAATTCTTGTCTGTCTGTCTGTCTGTTACCGCATCACAGAAAAACCACTGGAGGGATTTTGATGTTTGGTATGCTAATAGCTGGTTAACCGGGTCAACATATAGGATACTTTTTAACGCGGGAAAATGTCTCACTTCTGAGAAAAAATACAAAAACTACAATGTAAGAGTATACTAATACGTATGTAAAACCTAAGAATTTGGTTTTTGGTATCCTGAACGCAGGCGGAGCCGCGGGCAATGCTAGTAAACAACTAAAATATTACTTTTCTGACAGTATTAAATTGAACACAAAATCTTTGTATATTTATGTACACTATAAGAGTATCAAGTGTATCGATCATTAAAGAGGGTTTTATGAAGTGAGACTCAATGCTGTAAGTCGGATTTATTTCGCTTACGCATTTCACTCGGACTTTATCGTATTTCACCTTGGCCGTAAACATACGACAGGCAATGCGGCCGGCGACATTGTAAGATGATGTAGCCTCATCACAAGGGGCAATCATCCTTAATGCGCGATGGCCACATACGTAATGCGAGTCATTGTCCCGCATGCGGTACTTATGGAAAATTCGCGTTCTCAATTCAAATCTTCTCTCCGTCTCCTTCGCTCGCGGGGCGGAGCCGCCTCCGACCAATGACGACTTCGACTGTGGCGACACCGTGTAAGGCGTAAGTTATTTAATAAACCTGTTCTAATGTTGTGCGCTTTAAATTAAATTTTGGTCCGTGTGTAATTATCTCATTATTGTAATTACGAATTCTTCGCGAAATGTTCCTCGTTTATGGATAAATATTGTTTATATAACGTACCTATATACGTAAATAGGATATGTCATGTATGGACGAACATGTGGCCTTTACTAAATATCTATAATTCTTAATTAATAGGTATAAAATATCTATCACGTTTTTTTATGTATTATATTTTATGATTTGTGAATAAATATTGTTTTAAGAAATGAAAAAAATGTAACCCTATTTAATAGACGGAATATCAATTGTAATTAGGTAGTCTTAATTTTAATAAATCAATTACAATTATTAAGACATAAACGTAACAATAATAACAAGTATATCTTGTAGTACTTACTGAATATATGAAAGGCGTATATTTATTTATTCCCATAATCCACAAAATTCGATATTTGTAAAAAATGCAGTACAAAATTGATTAAGGAACGAATCGTATTAAATTGGAAACCGATAGTGACGTTTCGAAATCACATTCATAAGTCGGTCCGGTATTACTTTATCGATACGGAGGCAGTAATAGTTTTAGTTGAATTAATTTTAATGGGATTTTCACGCCTTGTAGAATAAAAGTTGCGAAATGTATTTATTTGAAAACTAAAATAATAAAACACTATACTTTAATACTCTAAAAACTAGTAATAGGTTTTAGCGAATACTCAAAAGTAATTATTGGGTATGATGCGCACGCGCATCTAATTGCGCGTTTTTGTATGTCTTTTAGTATAGATATACTTTTTATGTCTATGTTTTGTTTCCATCTTAGGCATCATTAGAACTTGTTACTTTAAGAGACAATGACTCTAGGAAGTTAGTTCACAATAATAATAACAATAGGATAGTCACGGTTGGAAAGGCATTAGTGGCAAACACGAGTAACAATTTCCTTATTACCACTCTGATAAACATGAAAAGAAATAGCTATCATACTCAATAGTCACCAAAACATTAGCATAAGTAATTAATAATAATATTGGGTTAGCATAAGAGGCTTGTCGTATGTGAGTGGTTATAATTAAAAAAAAAGCTTACCATTTTCTTGTTGATCATATGGACTAGGCAATTCTGAGGGTTGTGAAATGACTTGGAAGAGTTCAGCTACATCAGGTGTAGGGTCTTTTCCCTCAGATCTTCGCTGCAGTTGATGAATTTGTTCCATTTGTAAGTGTTTAACGGAACGAACATGTTGTAAGAGTGGCAGTCGATGGGGAGCACCGAAACCACATAGTGCACATCGGTAAACACGAGGACGCTCACGAGGTATCCTGGAAGCACCTTCGCGAAGATGTCTTAATAAAAGCGTGGCTGCTTCATGCCTGGCTCCAGCAGCGTGTAGTTGTAGTTTATGTGCTGAGTTAGTGTAATAATCGCAAGCACAACATCTAACTTGTACGCCACCCACTCCTGCACCGCCAGTCCCAACTCCACCACAAAACTTCAATTTCCATTCATTTCTTGGTCCACCTTCCTTCACATGATTGACATGTTGTAGCCTCTGGAGATGCTTATCCGTTTTGCAATGTAATTGAAAGTTAGCTTTTAGATTTGTTTTGTACGTGCATAACTTGCAAACGTAATGTCCAGCTACTAAGGCCAATATTTCCTGTTCTCTTATTTTTGTACGATCTTGTGCCAAATGGTGACCGAGGGCGTCCAAAGAATCTGTTGAAAAGCAATTGCATATACAGCAGTGAAAAGTTCTTTCTGGTTCAGGATCTGCTGGTTCCGGTGGAGGTTCCATGGCTTCAGGATTTAAGCCAACATCTAAGTGGGCACCTAATTCTGGAGGAGATGGTCCTGGGCCTCCCGTCATAAGTTGAATCATTATAGCTTGATTATAAGCCATGTCAGCTAATGCTGCCTCTGGATTGGGGGGAGGGGCATCTCCGCCATGAAAGTGCAATAAGCTTTCAAGCTGTTGCTGACTTTGCTGTCTATGATGTAAAGCTGACAGAGTTTGCATATGCTTGACGTTTTGTTGAAGTACAAGCATATTGTGGGTATGTTTCTCAGATGTCATATGTATTCTTAAATTACGAGCAACATTCGTTTCATAGTTGCATACGTCGCATCGAAACGTAGGTTTCGGTTTTTGACCTAAAGGTGAATGGTGTGGTAATGGTGGTTTATGAGCACCAGGTGGAGTGTGCTGAGCTGGTGGTAAGCTTCCTTCACCTGGATTACCACCATTTTGTAATTCTTGCATATTATTTAAATGTTTATCAGACTGCATATGTATGCTCAAATTTCCCTTAGTTGTTGTTGAGTAATTGCACACTTCACATCGATATGGTTTGTACCCACAAGTATAAGTTTCACCGCGTGCTAATCGTGGATGGGGTTGACCAGCAATACAATAAATACAACTTGTTTCAGCTTCTGGATGTTTTTCTTTCATGTGTATTTCTAATGTCTCTTGATATTTATAGTGCCAATTACATTTTGGGCATTTTAATGTTTTACAGGAATTTCTGCTATGCATTCCAGCCAAAGGTCCACCTAATCTACCTGAATTTAAAATAAGCTCGCATTTCGGGCAATCAGCACCAGATGGTCGTCCTCCGAGATGATCAGGACATACTCCTATCGTCGTACCCGAAAGAAATGCTGGAGGCGCTGCTTGGAAAGGTGGTGAAGAATTTGGGCTAGCCCGTGGTTGTACTGAAGCGTTGATTGTATGAGGATGAGCTACAGAAATCATGGAATGTTGCGGTAATAAAGAATCAGCCAAAGATCTCGGCGGTCTCCAGGAAGGTGGACTCGGCCTTCTATCATCACATGAACCATTAGGTAGCATTGATTCATTATCTCTGTCCGGGGTTAATGTTTCCTGGCGTTTTTCAATCGTAGGACTCGATAATTCAGACATGTTAGCGGGACTGCCTGAAATTGAAGCTCTAGGCGGCGCAGCAGCACCAACTGGTTCTAAAAATGAGACTAGTGGTTCTTTGTCTTTTCCAACACATTGTATAATAGCTGATGCGTTTTCTCGTGATAAGGCATCTCTTTCTGAGTCGAGTAATGATAAGCTATGATCTGATTGGGCGTGTGCTACGAAAGATTTAGCATATCCAAAACTCAATTTACATATAAAACACATAAGGATTGGTTTAACTGGCACGCTAACGGGGCATTCTGGCACTGGTGACATTGGTCTAGGAGCGTCCTTTCCTCCGCGAAAACTAAACACTCGATAACTATGCATCACAGGCGCATCGGGCCTCGCCCGCGCTCGTTCAGCAGCTAGTCTTCCGTACAGGGCACCGTACAGTGAAGGGTTTCTCGATACGTAGAACGCACTCGCTATTTGAGGGAACTCAAGTTGCCTTTCAACTACGTTGCTATCTCTGCTGTCGACAATGCAACCGGGCTCTATTTTAGGTAAGTCTGAAAGGCTGGTTTCACCTTCTGATATTTCTGGATCCTCAATAATATAGGCAGATCCATCAGGATTGTAGACAATTTTGCCATCAAAATGTTCAACATCAGAAGAGAGCGGTGGAGAGTCACGTCGCGAGGTGAGATCTACGGCGTCTGGAGCAGCTGGAGGTGAGGTGGGTGCAGGCGCGGATGAAGGCGCAGGGGCGGGCGCCGCTGGGGCTGCAGGAGCGTTTCGCGGCTCTTCCTCAGGGCTCATGTCGCCGTCGTCTTCGTCTGGTTCGAGTGCGGCTGAACTCTGTGGATCGTCGCGCTTGCGGCGCCGCTTGCGCTCCGGAGGCGGGCCGCTAACGGGGCCGCCGGGCTGCAGCGGCGTGGGCATGGCGCCGGGCGTCAAAGGCCGGCATCACATGCTCTCCTGTAAAGAGAAAACAATATTAAGTTTTGGTACATAAATAACGGACTATTGTAAATGGTAGTTATATATGTGTGTGTGTACGTTTTTTACTTCCTTACGCTGAAACAGCTGGACAAATTCAGTACACAAATTGACTATGATCTGAAGTGATGTACTATAGCGTACTGTTTATGCGCTCATAAAGACGCACTCGAGCATGCGAGAAATGCTTTTTCATTTTTTTTTCTACAATCGCTATTAAAAAGTGCCATCTTTAAATTTACAACTTGAATTAAATTTTTATCCCACAGGAATGATTTACCGGGATGAAAACAATCATGTTTTGGGATAACTTATAAAGTTATCAATGATTTGATCTAGGTAGAAACATATGTAGATGAAAAGTTTCATTGAAATCCGTCGATTGGTTTACGTATGATTTTATGATAATTTTTTACTGATATTTATACTCTTTCTTCACATATTGTTACATACAAGCATCCGGTGATTTTCACTATAAATTTAAAATGTATGCATCTAAAATCAGCGGCAAGCTGAACGTTGTCTTTTAGTGAGTCGCTCTATGTTTAATAATAGAAATATTTTTTCGAAATTTATATTAATAATGATATTTTAAATGTATGCAGTATGTAGCAGTACCTTTAATCAAACATTCGATTCCTGGAGAGAATTGCTAGTTCAAATTAAAAAAATGATAATAGACGCTTATCTAACTGGTATTTACGCAAACAACTACGATCAATTTATCCATATGACAGCTTGTCATCGCTGTCAACTGTGACATTTTTAACCGACTTATTACAATTAAGCAACAAATATTATAGGACCTCGACAAACATAGATTTTACGATTATGATGTCACGAATTTAACGAAATTCTTCCTTAAATTTATTAACATAAGGGGCATGTATACAAAATACAAGAACGTCGATAAAGTAAGTTGTAATCTAGAATAAAAATTCGTTAAAATCATGAGATTAAGCCGTCATCTCTGTTATCAAAAGCGTTATCAAATATACATAGGTAGAGTCAGAATTTCGAAATAATATTATTAAATACCTATCTTAGTAACAGATATTAGAACATAAAGTACCTTTTAATATAATACAATATAATGTTTTAAAATTTCGCAAATGAGTAAAAAAAATTAATTATTGTGTAAAGATTAATAAGCTGACTAACTCATACATCGTAAATTGCTAATCACTCTGACTAATGAGTGAATAACAGCAGGATGCATAGCCGATAGTGTAGCTATATATACATATGTCACCTAAACATAAAATTGTAATAATATTCTTTCGCACCGGATGTTCATTTTGTAGATTATCTACACAAAATTGAAAATATTTTTTTAACAATTAGAAGACCTTGAGTAGTTCTTTGATTCTCATATAGGGGACCACACCTATCGACTTGTTTGCATTTCTAACGGTCGAGCACGGCCCTTTAACGTGATTAAATTATAGATTATACTGCAAGAATTTGATAACAATTTAAATATTGATTCAGACGACATATTTTTTGTGGAAGAAATTGTTTTTGTGATACGGTTTATGCAAAGTTATTATATTTATCTTTCTTGATTATTACTTAAAATTATCTTATGGAAGTAATACGACTTGTGATCCTTGTAAACTGTCATTAAATGTTGCAGTAAAAAGGATTTAATTACTATTGTAATTATTATGCTCTGCAAAAGCAATTTGTAGGGAACTTCTCAACTAATGTGTGTGGAAATTATGCAAAGAACGAGAAATGAATGTGTAGGCACTCAACGCGGTTCTGAATTATACATAGTTTGTTTATATATGAATTTATCTTACAATTAGTTATATATTTTCTTATCATCGTGCGTTCTTAGAGCGTAAAGTTATACTTATTAGATTTTACCTTAGTAGATTTTTTCTGATTAGAAATACGCTTTTAAAATTTAGAATGTGATATTCATATTTAAGTCTCGTGTAACATTTAAAGTCAATCAGAATATTGGTTACCACGCCACTACTTTTTATTAAATTATTTTCATTTATATTTTATCTATACAGATAAAAAAATTGTAATAAGCCGAATCTGTACATTAAATGTTTTATGGAAAATCTTATTGAAATAAAACTTATTATCGATACAGAGGCCGAATCTATAGTTTTTAAAAAATTTGTTAGTCTGTCTGTCTGTCTGTTACTGCATCACAGAAAAACCGCTGGAGGGATTTTGATGAAATTTGGTATGATATTTAGTATGATAGCTGGTTATCCGGATCAACATAAAGGATACTTTTTACCGCAGAAAAATGTCTCATTTCTGAGAAAAAATACAAAAACCGTAATGTAAGAGTATAAGAGTATTATAATATGTAAAATCTAAGAATTTAGTTTTTGGTCATCTGAACGCGGGCGGATCCGCGGGCACTGCTAGTTAGTATATAATATATTTGAGTAGGTAGGTATAGCTAATTTGAAAATTAAAGATTTCATACAATTAATATTTGACCATATTGGTTAGGTACATGTTTAAGTTTTCCCATTTTTACGTAATTTCAATTTTTCTAATATATTATATTAATTTGAGCGTTAATTTTATTATTTCTAGCTAATTCATGATAAATAATCATAAGCCATATTAAAATATATACATCCCACATATATATAACACCTATTACCTACATGTACTGAGTGTGAGAACCTAAAGGACAAAATGACGCGTTCGTTGAAATGATACACTATCATTTTTTCTATGTAACCGTTTATCTACACACAGCGTACGCGCACATACAAATCGCCCGCATCAGATTAATCTCGTACAATAGTTCAAGTCCGTCATAATGAAGATGTGCGCTTTTCAATTCATTAATGAGGCTCCCACAATGTTATTGATAAGTATTAATCCTGGTTTTGTCGATGTTCTGTTATTATTTGTAACTGTTAAACGTACCTACGTCAATTTTTGTTTGGCTGTAAAATATTAGCTTAATTTAATGGAAATTTCAAATTATTATTTTACTAATTTTTTTTAACTTTTTGTTGTTTTTTTTTGTTTAAGAAAACAATGTATATAAATGCATGGAATGTGGCAATTATAGGTCATCTATTGACACTTATAGTTCAATTGTTGTAGCAAAAAGCCTCTGGTTTAATTTCTGAACGCTTAACCAATTTTAGCATGAAGCCATTTAATTTAATATGCCCAATAAGCGCAAAAAATTAAATAAAAATTTACTCCAATAACATTCTTATAAGGTATGTGTAGTGTAATAAGACGGACGGTAAACTACGTTCATATTGATAATCGACGGTTATTATGCAGGCCCTCATTAAGTCGCCAGTCTCTCACACGAAACCGCAGAACACTAAGTAATTACCTCTAACATGCTTTCTTCACGAAAAGATCGTAAAGGTACGAGTTTATTGTAGAAATGTACCAAATCAGATGCTAAACAGAAAATGTCGAGGAACGATTAAGCACAGTGAAATTGAGGGAAGTTGGTCCGAACGATTTACTTATTACATTAATAGCAAGTGGAGCGAATGTCTATAATGTTGTATGTAATAGTGGTAGTCTCGTTACACGTGGGAAAGTACGTGTACTCAGCTACTACATGGCGAGGTGTGTGTTTCATAGTTTATCTGGGACCTTCGTTTAAGGTAATTGATCTGATATTGAAACATGGGAAAAGGGATTTTTTGTTTGTTTATTTTACTAAAACTAAACATTCTAAAATCTATTATGGATTCATAATATTAGACAAGTCGTTTCTATAAGGTTTTTACGTTTAAACAATCATCTGATCATCTAAACTGTACATTACAGGTACGTGAGTCAAAATATGAAAGCATAATCGACGCGAATTATTTTGTAGATAATAGCTTAACGGAATACAGATAAGTATTACTTATTATCTTACAAGATCTTAAGCAGACGTAAAAGTAAAGAGAAAATTGTAATTAAAATCGCTCCCCATTTTACACAAAACAGTGACATAGCAGAAAACAAATGAACTCGAGCGTATACTAATTACAAAGCTCTCATGAGCGAAATAATACTAATCTCGTACTACGATTAGTGATGTTTAATTTAACTTTCCCATTAATTTGTCGTTTAATTATTCTTACAGAGAAATGAGAAAAGAAACCGGAGATGTGACACATACTGGAACACGATGAGATGTAAATTGAAATCAATCATGGTTTTTAGTGAAGTTAAAAATTGCTGAGGACAAAAATTAAATTTGCTTCGGCGGTAGTTATTAACTAGTATTAAGAAATAATTATTCAATTTGTGCCGATTGGATCATTCAACATAGATTGGCTTTTGATGGTCGTCGCGTGAATCTTCAGGTATCCTGGCAGGCGCCACTCGGCCAATGTGCTCTTAGGAACCTTCAATTTGCGTCTGTAATTATTGCGGACCCTTCGATACTTATTTCTATTTTTTCGAGGCTTAATTGTTGCCACAGATGACTTTTTTGTCGAACCACTTCAAAGAGAGCGGAAAGGCATCAAACGGAGCGTCGAATTTGGAAATAATTATACATAAATAGTCCCTTGAGCGGCCGATTAAGACAATTTCCGAGGCAAATTGCCGCAGACGAGCATAATAGCACACGCGCAGCTTCGTCATAAATAAATCTGGATTACGTTTCTGTACAAGATTAAGATTGATTCGATCTCGATGCTTTCTGCTATTAATGGTTATGCTGGATAATGCCTCGATCGTGTTAAAATTTTAAATCATTAAATTTCGTTTTTGTGCGTCTGATTTGTAAGATAATTACGACCGACAAATTGCCAGGCGTCATTAAAAGATAACGGGTGGACTGTATCGGGCTGACCATCGTACGTAATTAATGATCGATACATGTGAAATAATCAATTAGCGGCCGGGGTCGGATCGGATCCTAAGACGCCTGGGGCTGCATCACAAAAAACAATGACGTGCGGTTTTTGATTGCGTTGGCGCCGCTCCAGCCACGGCGACATCCGCCACTCTGAACATCTATAATTTGGAAGACCTCGAATTACTTTTAAACTCATTTCTCGGCGAAGAGCGTGACGCCAACCCATTGACTAGAATGTGTCATTAATGATAATTTGAACGATTGTTATATTTTTGTTTAGGATAATTATGTCTGTGGTTGCAGGTGAAGCCGCGAGTGAAAATGATAATCTATAATAATATGTATAATAATATTCAATTTTTCATTTTCTCACGATGCTGACATGATTTTATAAATTATTTGCAGAGGTTTATAAAATTGAACGCTTGTGTAAATACCTTGTATAGACTCTATCATTTATTGGCTCTATTAAAATCCTATTCTTATCTCTTATATTATCAAATATATTTCGTCGACGTACCTTAAAAATCAATAACAATTAAAATTCCCACGATTTCCACAATAATGTAAGTTCAGATCAATGAGAGCTCTAACTTGCTATCTGGATGCGTGTGCGCAATTAAAATGAAACCCACAATCAGCCGCCATGTTTGTACACGGACGATGTTAATAGCCTTCTGTAATTATATATCAGTATCATGATATGGTTGCTTCTCGGAAGGCTGATCAAATTAATAGAACCTATTTAGATAAAGTATTGTTAAAGCAATACGTAACATCGGAAATATTCAAAAACTATCTAAATTAATCATAGATAGTTTTAAGTTTATTAGCCTTTCTACATATTGTCATTATTTAGCTTTATATAAATGTGTATTCTCAAATATTAGAATACCATATTTTTCGACGTGTAAAGTTATTCATAGCCGTCAGCATACGTATTCTACGCGAAGAACTAGCACCCGCCTCCTTCGTTATATACGGGAAAAGATTCAAAATTCAATTACAAAAAGGCTTCTCTTGAGGTGTGCCACTGCACCCGCGCCTCCTAAAAGGGTGTATAACAACTCAATTTCTCCATATTATTAAGACGGTGGGCCGCGGGATGTGCGTATAGAAGGGTGGTGGCACACAAAAAGAATGCTAATTTGAAACTCTTACCCCTGTTTGTATGCGCGCGCGCTTTATATATCACGCGCTCAACAAAGGTGGAAATACCACCCGAGTATGTAATTTCAATCTAATATGCAATATAAAAGATATCACAGAACTTCACCATATTTTATTTATATAGTCAAATGTAAGCATTTTGATGTACTCTAATAACTTGGTGGCTGATGTTTTATTTATATTTATTCCAATATTTTTATGCGCCATAACTCGTTTAATAACGTGCTAAAGTATTTTTCAACGAAAATAACATTAATAAATATTTGATAGAACAACATATCTAATAGCAGCTCCGCGTTTGTGATAAGCAACTTAACAAAATGAATCGAAAGGCTTGTATTGAGTTCAACTAGAACTGAACTAGTAGGTAATATGCAAAATAATAACGGTTCCGGATTATCTCAATGTAGTTTTTATCATGATACACTTTTAGACAGCAGTATATAAATGAGATTATTGTTTAAATTTTAAAGTCAAGGATACCGATAGGTCCTCAATTTCAATTTGTCACGATCACGATTTTATACTTCGTGATATAATACTAAGGCAAGGTGGTTCTGCTATGAGAAATTTGAATTCGTAATGCGAATCCTGTCAAGGCAAAAAAATGTATTTTTATTGTTATAGTCTGTAAAACATAAAAATTAATAATAAAATTATATACATAATGCGAAGCATGTGGGCACTATCGGTGCACCACCATGCAAGAAGTTGTAATGCGTGTATGAATTACATCGATAGGCGATACTGTTGCGTAACAACGACCTGGATATAAAAGAAATTCCTATATAATTAATATTATGTTGCAGCCGAAAAATCTTATATACATAGGTATATGAAAAAAGTCGGATTTGTTACAATAACTTATAACTCGACAACTGCTAGACCGATTTTTATCTTTGTTTTATTGGATTTGTCTTCACCCCGAATAGCAGAATAACTATTAAAACATAGGAAAAATTCACGAAAAAAAAATTGGAAAAAAATTCTATTCCATACTAAGCGTCAAAATGTACCTAGGGACGAACCTGAGCAAAACGAGAGCGAGTCGCTAGTAAAATAATAAAATCATATTATGGTTGTATATTTTACATGTTTAGTAAAGATCATACTTTGATTTTCCTTTACCTTTAAGTAACCATAAATTAAGTTATTACAGAATTTACTTAATAAAATATTTGTAACGTAACAAAGCGATAACATCATTAAATAAACTTCAGGCTTAGGTACACTTGACGGTAAAAATCTGTTACTGTGTTGTTCGAGGATACGATTTGCATTCAGTATTAAAGTTATATAATAAGACAACTATAATGATATAGTGGAGTTTGTAGTTGACAATTGGCGATTGCTAAGTATTATTTTTAGTCTTTACTGTGTTCAGAAAGCGTGTGCGAGGCGTATACTGTTAATTCGCTAGGTGACGTGTCAACGGCGCTCGCGCACTTACCCGTAACACTTTATTTGTTTTGATTCTACATATTCATACATTTAGTAACATAGCGAAAATGTATTATTTAATATATTAAATTCACAATTTAATCTATGTATATTTAATTTTTAATTAATTGTATCATTTTATTAGTCACAGAAATATATTAATTGTGTGTGATGGTATATATTTTTGTTGTTCTTTTGGATGTTAATGTTGTACTATTATAATAAATAGGATGTTGTAATTACCTGTAATTAAAAGTGCAATCATCATGTTTCTATTGTAATGAAAATTTTATATCTAATTTATTGTAACATTTGTTGGCAATTCTAAATAAATATGTCGTATGATATCTATATCTAGTAAAGAGAGTCTACATGAGCATAACTGGAAAATGGTGTAGGTACCTATACCTATATTAATAAAAGGATACAATAAATAATTTAATGTCTTTGTAAACAAAGCCTTAGGTTGTAATTCATCAGGCACCCACTCCCGAATAATAAATGAGAAAAGAACGAACAGATAAAACTGACATTGTCGCATGATAAATGATCAGATTTAAATTTAGGACCAAAATTTAAGCACTCTTCTTCATTCCAGTACCTTATAAAGAACGCGACGAGCCCCGTTTATAATTATAATTAATATTCCTACAGAATTAAAGCGGTCGACTGAGGAAAAAACGAGATTTGACGCGAGAATTAATAACAAACAAATGCGCTACCTGCCGTGTTTTTTGTGAACCCCCACAGGTAAAGCCGTGATGATGAAAGGAAATCATATGCGACTGTTTCATATTCTTAAACAATATTGCTCGATTCCGACACGGTTGTGCCTTTTTTATAGCAAACGGTGCTTCATTCATAGGAAACAGCTTTATGAGTAAACAAGGAAAATGATAGATATGTGTACGTTTCCACTACTTCACGACAGATGGCGATGCGATCGGACATTTTTTGCAAAGGCTTTAATCAAATACGGTATAAGTTGGAATTTAAAAGATTATTTATTTAAGCGCTTTATATTTCGAATGTGAACAAGTATGGTTTATCAAAAAAGAAACAAAAACTAAAGCTGTATAGGTAACAAGAAACCAGTGATTCGAAATTCGTGACAAAGGAGAGGAACTCTAAATGTAATACCATAATGACAAAACAGAAATATGATTTCGATTAAAAGGTACGACAAAGATGACTTGATTGGCTACTTTTGTAGGTGGAAAAGGGATAGAGGCACAGTTAATAATAAAAATATTTTATTTGTATAGTGGGGTAAAACACCCCCGCTGTGGGCTGTTTGGTCGGGCATCCATCATCATTATATTAGCCGATTTAACACTTTTGAACAGATTCCAATGTCGGTTGGTGGTAAATTTATATGGAGGACAAAAGTGCACAGCTGAAACACGATTCAAAGTATTAAATACAAAAGCTTAAGTGTAATATAATGCATCGATACCGCACGATATCGATGTATGAAGCACGTGATAAATAATTTATTTAATTGCATCTTGATATCTTAGCCTATATTTAGCAGCAGGTTCTGACCTAGTCTGTTCAGTGTGGCGAGATAGAGATTACAGACGAGGATAGGGAGGGAAACTAGGGCAATCTAATTTTCGCGTCATTTCATTATATCATCTCAGCATTCTTATTATATACTGTATGTATAGCCCGCAGCTCCGCCCGCGTTCGGATGACCAAAAACCAAATTCTTAGGTTTTACATATTAGTATACTGAATACTCTTACATTGTAATTTTGTATTTTTTCTCAGAAATAAGATATTTTCCCGCGGTAAAAAGTATCCTATATGTTGACCCGGATAACCAGCTATCATCATACCAAATTTCATCGAAATCCCTCCAGTGGTCTGTCTGTCGTGGTAACAGACAGACAGACAAAAATTCTAAAAACTATAGATTCGGTCTCTGTATCGATAATAATGTTTATTACAATAAGATTTTCCAAAAAATATTTAATGTACAGATTCGACTTAGTTAGAATTTTATTATATGTATACCTATAGATTTATTGAATGCTAACTTTCAATTGGAATCATTAATGATCTAATTAGGATCGTGAATAATTTAGATTTCCGTAGATTTAACAGGGGTAAAAAATGTGGCTATTCCTTTTAGTGCTTAGACGTCAATATGTAATGTTGTATATATCGTATATGGTGAACCTCGGCAATTACTTCTGAACAATTTTTACGTCAATTACTTTCCGGTGTAAGATTAATTGACATGTAACTAACGTACAGGTCATTAGAATTATTTAATGAGCAATTGCATTGGTTTTTATTTAAGTATAGGCATGGTCCAAATCAGTGTGGAGAATAGTTTACTTTAGGAAATTTAATTAAATGAAATGATGCGTATTAAACAGGTATTGATATGCAAAGTTAGTTAATACAGTTGTGGCCGATCCCAGACTCTCCCATACTGTTGTTACCAATTATTATTCAGTAATCAATAAGATTTGACCCTAATTCCTATCACTATTCAGTATCAACAATGGCATTTGGCTTCAATAGATGTTTTGTTTTCACTGTGTATCCTACGTTGTCTATACACAAATGAGTCAATAAAAATGACCTTTTTTACCATAGATTTGGATATGGGATCGTAACTAGTTATCGCTTGGATGGATTATTTTTGTACTTTTGATTTTAAATAACTGGTATAACACTAACAACATTGCATTATAAAGATATGACTTATACGGTATTACCAAAGTACCTATAAAGCTCTATAGACTACAAGTCGTGAGGTATCGTGTACTAAAATAATAATTAAAAGCGATGATTAAATCTCAGGATAAAGCTCATTTTGTTAATTGCTCCCTAAAGCTACAGGTTCGCCGGCCTCAGTTTTTGCCTTCGACATAATTTAATAAGCATATTAACCAGACCGATGCCATAGATAAGTAACTCGCCTCGGGCGATTCTCGCTAATATACCTTATAAAGCTGATAATATTGTGTGCTGCAACTCGTTTATTTGCGAGTTGACGACACATTCCCTCTCGTTGCGAGGTCAAAGAGGAATGACCATGTAAACATCTAATGTAAGCCAGAAGACGTTTCTGACTCCAATCACGGTTGTTCAAAACACATTCAAATTACAATCAATTTAAACCCTCGCAGCCTGCGACGTTGTGTCTGGGCAAATTCTCATCGCGTGTGGCGACGACCTATCAAGCTCCTTAATAAGGTTTACTTGTTTGTATGAATCTGTTTCTATAATTAGATAAAAGACTCGTAGATATACTATATACTCGTCGAATAAAATACTCGTAGTCATAACTACGAGTAACAAATCGGTATTGAAAAATAGATTTTATACATTCGTACACAATATATACATTTAGTATTAACATCTAGTTTATTGCTATTTTAAAATACAACACAGGCACGTACTTTAGACTTTATCAAATAACAATTAAAAATAAATTAAAATATTCTTTTTTACACACCATTATTTTACATTAAATAGTTAAAACGATCTATTTTAGGCAACATTTTTTTCAACAGGGTAGAGAGAAAGAGAGAGAGAAGGAAGGGGTGCAAGCAATCTTAAGGAGATCTACAAATGACACATCCATATATACATTATATATATTTAAAAGTAGCGGCTCACCTTCGCTTCGCTCGGGTTCATCTATACAAACACAAAAACAAATCTATTCCACGGGAACCGTACATTTTTCCGGGATAAAATGTAGCCTAAGTATGTGCTTTTCCAGACTATAATCTATTTCTGTGCCAATTTAATCCAGATCCGTTCAGCCGTTCTCGCGTGATTGAGTAACAAACATCCATCTAAACTTTTACATTTATAACATTAGTAAGATAATTATTGATAATAAATGTTGTAAATATGAAATATATTGTATTATTATTGTATTATATAAGTGCTGTATGAAATCTTACAGTTAATTAGATATCCACGGTACGGGGCTGTCGCCCACGTTAACACGCTCTGCGGCAATCAAATTAGAAGCTAGCTCGCAAACAATGCGACCGACTCGACCGTGCCACCCCACGACAAAACGTTTTCTCGCAATCTTCGATCACCGGATTAAGGGCAGTTCTTGTCTCGCATGTTTTATCTCCGATTGTCCGCACTTAACGCGTACTTTACGCCGAGTGCCCCTCGCGAGGAAATTGAAAGCGATCGCTTTCCCCACTATCTTATCTATAGTGTTATACTAATTAATCGATGTGCCGCGACGAGATCATCGTTAAAGGTAAATAATGAGTACATAGAAGAGGTCTGTGATTTATCGGTGTGAATAGACAAAAGTGTCGCGGGCGGAGCGGGCCGGGACAATGCGATGGAATGTCGTCGCAAGCCGGTCGCTCGCCGCGCTCGTGCGCCTCGTGAATGCGGATTATTAATAACTCGTCCGCTCTTCGGAACTGCGCCGATCTGAGCGACTCCTTTCCACTTCGTAGCCTAAAGCATCAACCACCTGTACCATACCGCACCTTAATTTATGCGGGATATGACTTAATCGATGTTTGAAAGTTCATATTTGTTTTTTAGAGCCTATCAATATCGTATATTATTAAGTTTTGCAATAATTATGAATAATACATTGGTTTCCAAAATTCCGTTATTTGCTATATTCTTTTCGATACGTTAAAATTTTGCCCCTCGGCATAATCAACCCTGCCTGTGACTCGACAATGCATAACAATGGCGTCGGAGAGGATTATAACAAATTCCCCAAATTGTATGGGTTAATATTTTCGCGTAACAATAAGACAAAATAGTGATAATGTCACATGTGTGTACATTTTACCGCATTTGGAACTAATTGGGATATTTCATAATGCTTCGATTATTATTGAATGTAACATCTGCTCAATATGACATTTACATCTAAGGGAAAATATTGTAAAGTATGTATTGTACAATTGGACAAAATCTATTAAAAATGAAGACTTGAACAGTTTTTACAATAAATTCTTGTATACAATGACGCTTTACAATCTAATATCAATTGAAATGAAAGAAGAAAATTAAGAAAAAATTAAGTGAAACATGAATAGTAAGTAATAAATCTAGAAAGGGCAAGCTATTTGTGAAGCCGTGTTAAACGGAAAATGCAGTATGAAATTGCCTTTCACGATTTGTAGATGCCAGAGAAACTAAGTGAGTACAGTTTTTGTCGCCCTCATTGATACCTATGCAAGGTTGGCAGCCCTGCAACGTCACGTTGTACTTCGTAACACCAAAATGAAATCGTCCCACATTTTTGGTGTTCCGGACGTAAGATAAAGTAATATTTATGGGTTCCTTACGATCTGCTTTTACAATGCAAGCGAATAAGGTTTAATGCTCTGAAATTTACAAAAGGCATTTATTTTCAAATGGAACATGATTTTATGTAAGCCAAATAAAACCAGCACTTGATAAAAGGCATCAATAAAATATATATTTTACAGAAAAGATAAAAATTTAAAATATTATTTTTTCTTTACCTTTTGAATAAAATATATGCCAGTTCTCTTTATTGAATACTAAAGCAATCCCTGCGTATTAGTTAAGTATCTGTGCATCAGATTATGCATTTATATTTCCAACAAAAATCATCTATGATAGACTCCAATCTCACTATCTTATTTTATTTATTATTAAAAATGATATTAACAGTGTTGCCAGTCACTTTTTTGCGTATTTCTATGTTCAAATCGTAAAAGTCGTGAGCCATTTGATTCGACACTAACTCCGTAATTAGTTTTACCGTTACCGCATACTTTACATTTCCAATGGATGGGCTTATTGATTGCTACTGTGAGTGTCGTGACGTAGGGATTGTTTATTTTTACTTTCTACTAGCTACTTATTCATAGCTTTAAAAAAAGCAAAATAATCCACTACTTTGTACTGTTAAGATGTTTAAATTATATTACACAAGGGACTAACTTGCATCCCAATACAAACTTTTATGCCCATTTTCACCTCCTTAAGGGATGATTTCCGAGATAAAAACCATTCTATGTCCTTCTCAGAGTCTCAAACTATCTCCATTCCAAATTACATCGAAATCGGTTCAGTAGATCCAGAGATTATCCCCTACAACGTCACAAACTCACAAACATACAAACTTTACATAATAATATTAGTATAGAATATAGATGAAAATGTGCTCGTAAAAATGATGCTAAATCTGCGTGTTGTCGCACTGTATCCAGATATCAGAACATAATACTTTCTTATTTTTCTGATTTAACATAAAAGCTCGATGAATATTATGTTTTCAAAAAAAAATTGCTAATAAAACATATAAAATGTATTTGTTTAAATAGTTTATATTATAAAAGCATATTTTGACATAAAATAATATATATATATATATATATATATATATATATATATATATATATATATATATATATTATTTATTTTACACAGCCAGTGTTAAGTAGGTAATAGGTTAGTATACGCAACACATTATTTTGTTAGAAAAGTTTCGAAAATTGAAATCTGTTATATTAACACGTTCTAATGCTAATTGTCGTAGTCTTGACAAAAAAATAACGTTTCGTGTGACACTTATTAAGTGACACCGTGCTTTTCCTTCAAAATTTAATTAACAACATTAGAACATCGAAGTAAGAATTTAGGCTAAGTTAATAAAACACAGATATACCATACCGGTGGCAATAATTTATTGATTTTTTTAATTTATTATATACTACTAGCGGACCCGACAGACGTTGTCTTGTCTACAATGATAACAAAACTTTTTTTTAATTTGATCGCAGCGCTAACTGTCGGGACAGACTAAAATTAAAATTCGAATATTATTTTAAATTTGACACTGCGATGGTAGCGCCGTCTGTCGGATCCAATGTAAAACATTCCAAAATCAACAACTACTAATAAATTAAAAATTAATTAAAAAAACATTGTCCAGCGGACAAAATTGTGAATCTAAACCATTCCCAGATCCCCTTGAACACACACAAAAAATTTCATCAAAATCGGTCCAGTCGTTTGAGAGAAGTTCAGTGACATACACACTCACAGAAGAATTATATATATAAAGATATTACGGTACATTACAGAAGGAGACATTTTTTTCTCAATACTTACATTTTATTTTATATTTACTACATACTCTATATAGCTGTTTTAGAGTCATATTTTCAATTCATTTAGGTATGTAGTAGGTAAGATGCGTAAGCAAAGCAACTCAACAGCACAACATATAAATTTATGTAAATATTGGTTAATTTTCTGTTGAAAATTATGCAAAACCATCATATAATAACTGTCTATTCAAAGATGCTCTTCGTGATTATTGCGTTATCATTCTGTCAACCAATGGGATTGTCCTCAAGACTTATACCTACATGTGCTAATAATAAAAACGACTAAATAGAAGTTTTACTAATATGTATTGTATTAATGCATATTAAGGTTCATATTCGATCGACTGGTAAGTTACGACATTCGTCAGCCAGCTAATAAGTCAAATAGCTTTTACCAGGTGTCCGATAAATGGAAAACTACTAATTAAGGTACTTTACTCAGTCGAGACTTAAATGGAATAACGTACAGTTGGTCGTAAGAAGTTTAATTAATCTGCCTCTGACGCAACGAATGGATCGTTTTCTTCCTATTAGTGCTCGAAAGCAGTTTGTACAATTGATTCGCTGTGTAGCAATAAACAGCGTCAGTCTCCCCTGTGTTTGTGCTAAGAATTTGAAGAGTCAACATTTCTTAAGATCAAAGCGATGGATGATTAGCAGAACACTTGTTGATATTGTGTTATATAAGTGGATACAAATGGTATTAGCTACATATATTATTTTATATTTTAACACCTATCTTACATCAAGGCTGCAAGCATATTATATGTACTCACTATTAATTAAGTTTTACAACAGAATATTAATATTAATTTCAAATATTTTTAACGTAAGTAATCTCGGAGCTGTTATAACATGATTTTGAAGGTAGCGCCATTAAAATTTGTAAGAGACAATGTATATTTAATGAGTGTGGGGACGGTTGGGGGAATTATTTACGCTACGGCATACCAATGACACTGCTACACACAACGCAGATGCTGAAGATCACGTAACTATGTTAAGTAAATGGACGATAATTACAGAACGCAATAGAGCTTTAGTGCGTATCGTCTGAACAGATTCAGAAAGTACATCTATGGTATAAATAATAAAATTGTAACTAAGCCGAATCTGTACATTAAATATTTTTTGGAAAAATCTTATTGAAATAAACACGATACAGAGACCGAATCTATAGTTTTTAGAATTTTTGTCTGTTTGCCTGTCTGTTACCGCTTCACAGAAAAACCACTGAAGGGATTTTGATGAAATTTGGTATGATGATAGCTGGTTATCCGGGTCAACATATAGGATACTTTTTCCCGCGGGAAAATATCCCATTTCTGAGAAAAAATACAAAAACTGCAATGAAAGAGTACACTAATATGTAAAACTTAAGAATTTGGTTTTTGGTCATCTGAAAGTGGGCGGAGCCACGGGCAATGCTAGTATAATAATAAAATACTTTATATCGCATTCCAAGGAACTCATATATTATCGTCATTAAACTAAATGTGTTGTGATACAATATTAGGTCCAATATATCCAGTTTAGTGAAGAATCTATTGTAATAAAGAAGGCGATATTTCGAAGACATTAAACTTCTCTGAGTCGTAATAATTACAGACGACACATTTTAACATTAAGACACCCACGCGTTCTATGTTGTGGCTTTAAACTTATATAATTTGTGTTAATGCCGTAATATATGAGGCTTCAGGGGTCCCTCGATGGCGCGCCCGCGCCTTGCATTCGATCGTTAATAAAATTATCAAAATCTAAACAGGTTTTATAAGCAACGCTCGTGAGGCATAAAGTCCGTATTCCGTTTGGAATTATGAATGGAAATGGTTTTTGATATTTCTAAGTGTTTTTAAGGTCGTAAATAATTTATCTCTGCATGATATTTCCGTCGGACGAATTTAAATGTTTGAATTGATGATCGCCGCGACTCCATCGCTACCGGATTTTAAATCCGCATCTACATAATAAACAACAGTTTATTTTGTAATTTCATTTGAATGTTTCGATAAATAAAAAAATCGTTTTAATAGATTTACTACGAAACTCGCTCAGCTATAAATCAAAGCCCATATTTATTATAATTTAATAGCAATAGCAGATTATAATGTACAAATTATCAAATTATAATTAAATGTTAATTATAAGAAAAAATTAAAACAAAACCGGGTATCTAATGTTAAATATTAATGCTAGCGGAGGCAGTTAGGTTGTAAAGTCAGCGTGCCACTACCTAATTATTCAGAACACACGTGGACATAGTTTATGGCGGGCATGGCCTCCCTCGTAAACGCACGTCTTTCTTAAACATATTAGAACTAGTTTGTAGTTATATAGGTACAATTCGCCTCAATGTAACATAATGATAATAGAAAATGACCTGCTAATATCTATACCTACATATAATAAAATTGTAACTAAGTCGAATCTGTAAATTAAATATTTTTTGAGAAATCTTATTGAAAAAGACATTATTATCGATACAGAGGCAGAATCTATAGTTTTTAGAATTTTTGTCTGTCTGTCAGTTACCGCATCACGGAAAAACCACTGGAGGGATTTTGATGTAATTTGGTATGATGATAGCTGGTTATACGGATAAACATATAGGATACTATTTACTGCGGGAAAATATCTCATTACTGAGAAATCTATACTAAACGTTAAAACGTAAGTAGGCACGAACCCGAGCAGAGCGACGGTGAGTCGCTAGTTAACCTATAAAAAGAAACGGTAATCGGCATTTTTTAGTTATTAATAAAATAAGTATAAATTAATAATTTACCACTGTATCAGACCATGAAATCGTAACTTAATTTGTTTGCATTTATTTGTTTGATCTTTAAGTGTTTTGACACGGGAGTTTCGTGTTTTGATAATACGACGGTTTGGGCACAAAACCGGTAGCCAGAACCACCAACGACGGCGGATAATCTATAGCGGCCTACATTGACTCATACTAACTGCAGCATAGCTCAATCAAAATTTTGTTACACCAATATGTATCGTAATACAATAAAATTAGGGTGAATTTTAAGAAACGCCTAGAGATTTTTCGGTATTTATTTTATCTAAAATTTTAATTATTACTATAAATTACTCAGTGCTATGTGTTTTGATTGAGTTATAATGAAAAAATAATTATTTTTTCTTTCCATCTATATTGAGATAATGTTTGTAGTAAAGATCTGGCTCCGAACCCATGACCTACCAAGTTCTAATAGGCAATCAAACTCATGGGGCACAATGCCCCATCGATTATAGGTTAGGTATAACTAAAGGAATTATGTACTAATAGAACGTAAACGATGTTCTATAGTACAATATTAATAAGCTTATGGAGTACTTTACAATAAATTTCAAATAGTATTTGCTCTGATTACAGGCGATAAATAGGTATAAACTAGGCCTTTTGTAAACGTGGTTACTAGGAATCAATAGCCATTACCTATTGATAATATTCTGCAGCAGTTGTAATAACAACTTCACTTTAATAATTTAAATATTTAAAATTTATCATCCTAATAAATTTATATACTATAAAGTGTTTTTTTTTTATTTTCTCTTATACGTATAAGAAGTAATCAATAGTGTGTAGACGTTTCCTGACTTGAGCTATAAATTTTATATAAATTTTACAGCTAAACTCGGTACTGTGAATCAATAGTTTCGACAAATGAGATGGTAAGATCGTAATGAGAAATTCATGGAGTAAAACCGGTAGGATGTACCTACCATCCTCACCGTTAGGACGCGCAAACATGAGATCTTCAGATTTAACGCATAGGTTATTAGGAAAAAAAATATATGTAATTACATATTTGTAATTGAATGTTTTATAGAATTATGTATTTTTTTCATTACAGTCTTGTTAAACAAAAAGATCGTTTTTAATATTATCACTTGCTATGTTACAAAAAATAGAGTCGAATAATCTTTATTTTTTGTAAGTACATATGTACATATATATCTATATATATAATAAAATTGTAACTAAGCCGAATCTGTACATTAAATATTTTTTGGAAAATCTTATTGAAATAGAGATTATTACATTACAGAGGTCGAATCTGTAGTTTTTAGAATTTTTGTCTGTCTGTCTGTCTGTCTGTTACCGCATCACGGAAAAACTACTGGAGGGATTTTGATGAAGTTTGGTATGATGATAGCTGGTTATCCGGGTCAACATATAGGATACTTTTTACCGCGTGAAAATATCTCATTTCTGAGAAAAAATACAAAAACAGCAAAATAAGAGTACTTTTTTTTGGTCATCTGAACGCGGGCGGAGCCGCGGGCAATATATATATATATATATAAGTATATATATATATGAAAAATATTTAAGTTTGAACAAATAGATTAAGTACACTACAGTTTATATAGTTTTCAAATAATATTTAAAGATACATTGTTACTAAATGTTTTTATTCTGACAGTGACTTAAGTCTGCGCCAGAACTTACACGGCACATTCTGATGCGGTCGCAGTGATTTCAATCGAAGCGTCTTTTAATTAATTTCCTGCCAGATTATAGTTGTTGTATCACTTATTAATATTTAATCTGTCGATAGTTTTAATTATAAAGAAATAACATATATTTATACTTTTATAGTTTTAATTGGTGTTATTTTCTCACATTTAACATATCTTATTATTTGATGTATATATTTATTAGTTACAGTCAAAGGTCACTTACCGAGTTTTTGTTCAGATTAAAATGTATATGCATTAAAACAAATGTGAATATTAAGCTCATTGAAGATTCGCTATTTATTACCAACAAATATCTTAATAGCGGAATATTTTTATGTTACATTACTTATCGAAATCCTGTAGATTATTCTGTCCTCACCACACCTCAGGTAAAAAAAGAAAATTTATATATAATCTACGCCATTAGCATAATCGAAATAAATTAAAAAATCCGTGACAATATTTAAATTTAGTAACGGAAACATTCGAGTCACATCTTTGTTATCTTCACAATGATAATTTCGTTGGATTTAAGCAGCCGGTTATTTCAACATAGCTAATTAATAAACATCTTATTACGAAACCTTGAACTTTTGATTACTATGAAGTGGACAATAGAGCTTGTTATTTATATCTACAGCTCAAACACTCGAGTAACAATCGAAGCGACGGAGGCATATCTCAGTAATTAATCGTGTCTTATGATTGATTAAACGCATTAAATCCAACACGAATCCCATTTAAATATTAAGTATATTAGCCAAGTGACATACATACTTATTACAATTTTTATCTCGACCGCTGCATAAAACATTTGTATTTAGAAAACAATAGTAGAACAGCTTATGCATTATTTATATATTGAAGTTTGAAAAATTGTGCTTTTAGTTTAAGTCATGTTTCGTTATCAACGTTAATTAAGTTATATGTTAATTAGAACAGAAGTTTATCAATGGTGTAGGGAATACTTGAGTCACTGTTCAATGGGATATATGTACATATTATTATAAGTAGATTTTCCAACACTACATTGACCTCACCGCTCAGTATGACGCGAACTTGTAAAGTATAATTTAGCGAGTGCAGAAATATGAATGCATGAACTTGCGAAAGCTTCAAATGAACGCACTCGACAATATTTGTTAATGTAATAAGGTAAACGAGGATATTTATCATGATGTTTTTGAGTGGGCAACCCTTTACGCCTGCTCCTGTGTACAACGCGAGCTTCAGCAAACACGCGGTAGTGATGCGTAACGCAAACTCTGTTGTCGATATTTACTTAGCGACTGCAAACACTGACACTCGATATTTGAACAGCACTGGCTAATGGCGTCGTTGTCATGTTCTCTGAGATTCACACCACGCTACTGTAATCAACTATTTTAGTTACTTAAATACTCAATATATATGCTGTGCGTATAATAAACATGTATGTTTGAGATAAATATAATAAAGGATAAAAAAGCAATGTAGGGTCATAATTTAATTTTGAATTCCGTTCGGTCTGTGCCCGTCTCCCTCTGAACGGCCCAGCAGGGGGCGCCATCGTTCTCACCTCACGACGCGAGTGGTAGCCGGCTTTTAATAAGTATATATAAAATATGAACATCCATACAGAAATATTTTCGATACTTATCCTTATTATGTGTATACGTTAGCTCACCTTGCGTACATACTCCGACGTTCGATCGGGTAGTTTTGTTAAAATTGAATTCCTAGTTACTTAATTAAAAGTTTACGCTAATTTACTTTCAGTGCAAAATCGGATAAATGATTCGTTGTTGATACAATATCTATAAATGTGTATCGCACCTACGTATCTCACACTTCTAAAACAAGTTTGATATTCGAAGTTAATTTATTTGTGTACATATTTATTAATTACTAGCAAAACCCGCGGCTTCGCTCGCGCTAAAACTACAAAAAGAAATTTTAAAAAGGTAGGTTTCATTTAAACTTTCATCTCCTATTTTAGCCTTTCATGGGATGAATTTCGAAAAATGCTAAAACACGTATTTCTTTAATTGTAATGAAAAGCATGAATACCAAATTTCAAGTAATTCTGATCATAAATTTTTTTTGGGATTGTATTATAACCTGTTTTCCCCATGGAAATGAGATGATCTCTCGCGATAAAAAGTAGCCTATGTCACTCTCCAGCTCCCCAACTATCTTCACACCAAAAATCACGCCAATTTGTTACTCCGTTTCGACGTGAAAGAAAGACAAACAAACAAGCAAACAAATAAACCAACACACTTTAACATTTATAATATTAGTATGGATTAGATTGATAGTGGTCTGTGTTTCAAGGACAGCACCGATCAATCTTTTAAATAGTATGTCGTATTAATGGAGTAGATTCGATTTCATTAATTCGTTAATTATACCTCATGAAGTAGAAAATGAAGATTGAAATCACTTCTTTACTGTACTAATTTATGTGTTTCTACTAGCGTAGTTAATCAGCGTTATGACTGTAACTCTATACCTTCTTTGTTCTATGCATATGAGAAATTTAATTTCATTTACTTAATACATTTTTAACAACTTTCAACGACCATGAATGGGAAAATTCATAGAAATTAAATATAATTCCTTAACAAAAGCACCGATCGCACTATTAATATAAAGGTTAGTTCACATGACACGATGTTTTCGTGGGACACAAAATTATATTTTTTCAACACCAATTACGTAACGGCCAAATGTGACGGAAAACAAAATCGTTGTACAAACTAACATCAGTAAATAAAGAGTCGAATCGGTATACGTTGTAATAGCATGGATGTGACTAATTGTCATTTTAACATTTACAATTTGATTTTTGATGGGTGTATTTGCTTTTTTTATCGCAATATTTCATCATTCTGTAAACTTTTAAATATGAGACATATGGTTTCTTTAACTCTATAGTTAGTATAGTTATCTAGTTGTTAATTAACGTACTTTTTGTACCTATTACAAGGAAAATAATCTCATAAATATTTCATATTTTTTTTATTTACATCATGACTTCTATGAATAAATATTCATATAGGTATTATTTTCCATTAAAATTCAAAGTTTATTTCATATAGACAATGTCAATCGTTAAATAAAGTGACAAAAAAATCAATGGACCAGCTATGTAGAGAGTTGTGTCCACTTTTCTTACCGTAATCAAAACGTGATTGTCGCGCATTCCCAAAAAACTTACTTAATTGTGTTGAGCCAGTGTTGATGATAAACAGTAATTACCTGTCTGCGATCCAAAATGTTATTAAAATACGCTTAAAAGACACGCTTCGAGTATTTAAGTTATGGAAGAAGACGCGCTCAAGCTATTATTTAAAGTGATGATAGTTTGAAGTATTTATGAAAATGATACATCCATTTTAGTACTTACAGCATTTACTTTCAAATTAATTGATATTTATTATTATATTTACAAATATTTCAAGCTTTCAACCAAACCTTTGAAATTCAAGTAAACTATAGGCACCTATCTAGGTATTTGGTAAAACTAAAACATAAAACAGTTTGAGCCCTGGATTTCCAGACTTAAAATTTTATAGCTCTAAGTTAAATACAGAATATGATATTTTCATTTAAAAATACATTGGTTTCGAACAAAAATATTTTCGCAATATTAAAATTGAAAAATAGTTGCGTTTGATTTCTTAAATTAAAATAAGGATCAACTAAAATCATAAGACCTTCATTATTATAACACCCCAAAATCGTTTTGACATACATTTTTATACTATAAGAAGCAATATCGTACAGAATGAAATCGAGAAATTTTAATATTATCAAATATTGGCTACCAATAATGTTAGCATCGGTATTAAAAAGATACGAGCTTTTTCAATGGCTATTAAAACACCTGTTCGGTCCAAGGAGCGTTTGAGGCGTGTACTTTCCAGAATAATTATCATGTGAAAAGGAACACAGTGTTTTAGCCTAAGGGTGCTATTGTCTTAAGGTAATTTTTATGGGTTTGCCAACCCTGAACAATGGCTGCCGCAAGGATAATTTAGCTGGCTCGGCGGGCGGTGGACATGTAGCTAACCAATATTTTGCTCTTCGGAAATATTGTATAATAATTATACGTTTAACAAGAATTTGTGATTTTATAGATGTTTTGAATATATTAAGAAGCGCAAAACTAAATAATTACTAAGTAAGTTTATCTTATATTCAAAGTGAAACGATAGACAAATTATGATAATGTGTTAATAAAAAAGTAACTTGAAATTCGATCAATTGTTTGGGATTAGTTTCGCACAAATCGTAACGAAAAGCGTTGAGCATAATTCCATCGATTATTTCGCGAGGCGCTCATTTTGCAGCGGAACGCCAAAACGATCAGTTTTCACGGCCGGCGTTTATTGGTTTCAAATATAAAGCCGTATTGAATTTTATACCTCGCCACGATCTGATATAACTAGACCTAACACTAAAGTATAATTAAACCATAAACCAAGATAAAGCTAACGAGTACTAAAATGCCGAAGTCGACGTTAATCCAATGTGATTTACAATTAGGTGTAATTAAAGGCCTTAACTATTAATTGCCACCAATATTAATTATCAATAAAAACGAAAATTCCGACCGATATAAGATAGGTGCGCGTTGAAAAATTAAGCTGATTAGTTGTTTATTTTATGAATAAAATTACGTTGTAAAATATTATAACCTGCCATCTGCATTTATTATACTATAGATATGACGTCAGCATCTATTAATTACAGAACAAACAGAATTAAGTAATAAATTATTGATTGTACGGAAATTATAGACAATTTAATGAAAAGAATACAAAAGTACCTACCTATACATGTAATATATGATATCATACTGAATATATCGAAAGGTATAGTAACTATTATCTCACTTCGAGATACTTCGACATCTGCTAATATAATTTAATTAAAGTGACACCTAGAATGCATAATAAAATTATTTACACGAAATCGAGAGTCGCATTTACGCACAATGCGGCAAGGTAAATTAATTGCGTATTATATAGGTAGGTACCTATACTGTGTCTAGTATAGTAAGGACAATATTACCATAAACAATGAAATGGAGCTGCTAATTTCGCGTTTTTGTGCTCGCCTATAATAAAGCTATAACAGATGCCCGCGTAAACAAAAAAATGTGCCTTCGATATTTTAAGCGGTGCATTTTTGATGTTATTAAGGCACGGTAAACTTAAATAGAATATAGATTACTAACTTAAATAGAGTAAGAATAACTTAACCTTTTCGTCTTGAAATAGATAATAATTTATTAAAAATATATTTTCTTGTTATAGGTATCACATAAAGACAAAAAATATCGAAGCGATTAAATGAAAATTTTCAATACTAATATTTTTTACATTCTTTAAGACATTTCTGTTTTTATTATATTTTATTGTTTACAAGACGATTGCGTTCATTTAATTTTACCAAATTTTCTCATAAAGACAAAATGTCCCATAGTTTCCACAAAAAATTGTTACAAGCAATGACCGTTTATCAAATATCAACATAGTGGTATCGATTATTTAATAGCAAATATACCAGATAAGGTTTTTGGGAAGTTATCGACTATCACTAATTATTAGGAGATAACTTGCTATTACAGCAGTGAAGTGCCTTGACAATGTAGCCACTTGGCTAATCTGCTTTTACTTACAGCTTATAGGGATATGTGTTCACACTTTATTATCAATAGTTTAAGCAAACCATTTTAAGTATAGGTATCGCAATATTTGTGAAGTTTTTGATGTTCAAAACATTTTACTCTAAGGTTTATTTTCGATTATCTAACATCTTTAATTGTTACACTTAAAATTATAAACAAATGTAATTATCGAAAGGATCAGACAGAAATCAAACTTTACTTTCTGGTTAATCTATATTTATCAAACCAGATACGAGCAATATAAAAGGATTAGTTACATCTTATCTAAAAAAAATTATATGTACTTAATATTAGTTAATAAGATGTTTTAAAAAGTATGAAAAACTATGATAAAGTAATTTTTTTGATGAATTATTTTTAGGTCTAGGCATCTTCTTAGATATGTACCTATATATGTAGGTACGAATGAGAAAAACTTTAAAAAAATATGTACGTATAGTATATAGTAATAAAATAAAATATGTAAAATTATAGAATATATGGTCATTTCAAAAATAACTCGCCTCTGTAAGGTGTTAAAGTTAGCGGGATGTCAACGCGAGATGAGAAGCTTGGCGGTACACGTCTCTGTGATTCGCCGCGGGCGCTTTTCAATAACCAAATTGTTATAATTTAAGATACGTGTTGCTGTTTCCCATTCGTAAATTTATTAAACGCCTCCTAACCTGAGCTAGCCGATAAATTGGTAATAGTTCGAATAATTTTAAATTTATGACCTAGACTCATTCGTTTTACTTTTACGCTTCTTGTTGATAGGAAATTGTTTATTGCTTTATTTATTTGTTCTAAGTATAATATTATTTATTCACCTAAATTATACGTAAATGATACCTATAAACTGTCTGTCTGTGAATTTAAAAGCAGGTATGGTAGGTAATAACGGTAAATATGTTATGAAAATTATCCCACGGGATAGTAAATGGAAATTCATAACGCACTTACTTCGTTCGAATTAATTTTTCTAAAGATACTCGTAGTATGCTTAGATGAGTGTAAATAAAAATAAATATTTTACGCTCAACATACATTGTACTTCAAGAATACGGGTTATTCTTTGACATTGTTGATATTGCAAAGACCTTTTTCGTCAATCATCAAGTATTCGAGTTAAAATCGATCGGCTTACAGAATAGTGGCATGGGTCGGCAAGTTCGACGGCTGGCCTTGGGGGAACCAGTTCGTCCGTCCGAAACACCTCGCGGCAATTATTCAATAAAACAAAAGCATCTACAGTCTACCTTTACGTCACATTGAGAAATGCTATCAGATCAATTTCCCGCAATCACTGATTTCTCTTAACAAGCTAGGTAGGTAGATATATTTAACAGCCTTATTCTGATACTCAGATTTAACACTTAAGCAACAGATTATTTAAAAAGATTTATTTTTGTGAAATTCTAATATAATCAAATATAATCTAGTGTTAGCTACATATGTTTGTTTCTTATTATTTAGTTCATTTAATATGTTTTTAGCCTTGATAAAAATTGCATGGCTTTTCAAAATATCTGTAGTTATACTCGTCAATAGGAAATTGTACATAAACCAATAATTTAACAAATACTTAGTAGATACACTACATTGGAAACCCTGAATGTTTATGTCACGTGAACAATAATTTACGGAGATCTACTTACATGATCAATCTCATTAATGTTTACAATTATTTTATTTATAGTTACATATAATAATAGGGCATCATCATTTGTTAGTTGATCTATTTATCGATATTGGCACAGCGCAATGGGTATAGGAAATATACGTGTTTTTAAAAAATTATTAATAAAATAGATTACATCGTTATACCTATAATTAGAAAAAAATATCTAGCTCTATAAAACTAAAATTTAGTGTAAAAAAAAAAATTATAATATCACACACATACGTATACTTTAATCGCCCCACCATTTTGGCGCTTGGCGTGACGTAATAGTCTATGACAAAATTGCAATGAACGAATGAACAGGTCTAGATTATAAGTAACAATCGCAAGTACCAAATAACAGCGCTCTGTTATTATAGACTTTGACGTCACATTCGATCTGAACAACAGAGTTGCATTTTAACTACTTTTAATTGCCCACCTATTTTTACACTTTTAAATAATTATTTTCTTAATGAAAAAGAAATTACATTAACAAATATTGATATAGGCTTAATTCCTGAGCAATAAAGATTATAATAAGAAATATTTCACCTTTATTAAAATCACACGCATATTCACTATTGTTAATAAAAGCTGGTTTAAAACATATTATTTATTATGAAGTATTGTAACAATAACCATTATAGGTATCTATATAAATAAAGTTAAGTGGAGTATATTTGTTACAATGGCCAAAGTTAAACGGTTCCTTACACACAGCCGAAGGCTCCATTTTACAGACACGTGTGTCACGAAATGTGGCCCATTATCACATATTCCTACAAAAGAAACCTTCTACCCGAGGCACGAGTCTGAAAAATAAACCACGAAATTTGATATGGCATAGGGCATTAGCTGCCTCCCCGACTATTGTACGGCCTAGGCGCGAGCCATACGAAATAATTCAAATGCAAATCGTGCTAACGCCATGAATGTAATAGTTTGTCGTGGCATGCGCACGCGCCGCATACACCGGAAACAAATTATCATACCCATATAAGCGTGTACGAAAACGAAAAATTTATTGATGTCACCGAGTACAGATATATTGCTGAGAAAACGGAACCAGAAAGTGGACACCGTAATTATGAACACAAAACCGTTGGTCTTCACAATATAAATAACGTATCATCATTCAATTTTTTGATGTCAGTATGAAATGAGCATACTTCCTAAACGGAAAGTTATTTAATAGATCTCTTAGAATTAATATCTCCATACAATATTAGAAGGCAATTTCAGTAAATGTATTCAATACTCGCTTAGTAACATCTCATAAATAATAGTAGAAGATATAATGTAATGTCTCATGTAATACATGACTATTTACAAAATAAATACAAAAATGTTACGTAACAGTCACCGTCAGAATGCAGCGTTGAAATTTCGGTAATCGATTTGTTCGACAGCGCCATGTTTGTTGACATTTGCGTACCGATCGCGACGGTTGTTGAACGAAAATTTATGATCTCCCGTTTAAATTTGAAAACGTAACCAACTGTTTTTAGGTGAACGTGAACACCAGTCAATTATAACGGTTTTTGGTGACCAGTAGATAATTTAATTTTTTTTTTCAGGATTTAGAATGACATTTGCATTCTTGATTTTCGACCTAATACTTATGTTTTGACAAGATTATACAATGGTTGAATAATATCATTTTTCGACATTCGATTGGAATCGACTTTAATCGTTATGTCATAGAATCATTTTGTGTCATTCTCGTATATTTTTTTAGATTTCTATTCTTCTACGATTGTAAATTGAAATCTTGTCTAAATCCTCTTTTTCCCAAACATAACGAGTTCCGATTTTGTAACGTTTAAAACTTCAGGGTCGCTTCATTCTGCGACTGTTATTGTGAGTGCGAATAACGGAATGTATCTACCTACATACATATGTGTATATATATAGGCGAAATGCCGACGTCCTGAGATCGGTGACTTGAAGAAATTATCAGTCAGACAATTTAAATAGTACCATATATTTTATACTGAATTTATGGATGGGCTTGGCAATTAAATACAAAATTTTGTTAATACGTAATTTTGTTTTGTTAGGCGTATATTATATTCTAATGCTACACTAGTATGTGAAGAGATATAGAGTGAAATGTTTCTATTAATAAAAAAACGTACCTAAAAAATATTTAAAATAAATAACATTTTATCAAAACATTATCAAAGTGTAGATTCTACCAGACAAATAGATACTAAAAAGTGTTATTTCCTTATCTTCAGTCCATCTCAACGAGCCGTCAAGATGGCCCTTATCTGTTGAGTGTCGGCCGCGCATTTCCCAAGCAGATACATTTAGTTCCTCTACCGCCCAATAGGTGGCGTTTAGAGTCGAGAAATCTATACAAGAAACGTTTAAGTGAAAATAATTGGCTTATAAATATCTAAGCTACTCTGTAAAGATTTTAATTAATTAAAATAAATTTATTCTTAAAAAAAGTTAACAAAGTAAGAATATATTCTACTTGTTAATGATTGACTATGGTGTTTTGAAAATATCTAAGAAATTTTTTTATAACATTTTACATATACGCTATATTATATGTCTATTTAGGTATCATCATAACATTTCTTTATACATTATGTTCCATAATTTTTGTTCAGTAATCTTATAAAAATATAATATTTGCCCATACAATATATGAAAAAAAAAATCATTAGGCAGGTAAGTACTTATTTTCGTAAATCTTTATCTATTCATTAAATACAAGCGATGAGACCGATTGGTTTTACAAAAAGTATAAACATCATGCTTTCTTAATAAATGAAGAGCTTCCATACAAACTTTTATACCCTATTAGTATTCATTTTCCTTTTAGTATTCATTTTCCTTATATTAGCGATTGTGCAAATTATAAATCATCTAAACCTAACGATGTTCGCGAGTCGAGAGTCAGTTAGTTAATGGTAAAGTCTATTATGTTAGACTAGTTGTAATCTAACTTATTGAAAATTAAAGTAATTTCAGGAGGTATTATGAAAAAATGAGAAAAAATGAAAAGCTAACCCCATAAATATTATAAATGCCTAAATCAAGCCAGAACGGCTGAACGGATCTGGATGAAATTTGGCACAGGGATAGATTATAGTCTGGAACACATACACAACATTACATTTTATCCCTGAAAGATAAATATAATAAGCAATAATTAATTCATTAATTTAAATATACCTACGTGTTCCTAAACTATGCGATATACAATGAAATGAACCTATGTACTACCTATATACTCACTAGACAATATTTGTTTATTTCATCTCGCAGTACAAAGCCTGTGATAACAACGAAATGAAACGTTCTGAAAATAATTTGTGATCTCTCTTATTCGAATGTTATTTGTAAATCAGTATGCGCATCGCATATAACGTACCTACCTGTTTCCAAATTCAATATTTTATACTCTTACTAGCATTGCCCGCGGCTTCGCTCGTGTTCAGGTGACCAAAAAGCAAATTATTAGGTTTTACATATTAGTAGGTATACTCTCTAACCAGCTGTCACCATACCACATTTCATAAATATCCCTCCAGTGGTTTTTCCGTAATGCGGTAACAGACAGACAGACAAAAATTCTAAAAACTACTGATTCGGCCTCTATATGGAAAATAATGTCTATTTTAATAAGATTTTCCAAAAAATAATTAATGTACAGTTTCGGCTTAGTTAGAATTTTAATATATGTATAGATATATACTTAATTTAGTAGGTACAAAGCGTAAAATTATAATGTTATTATTGCGTTTAATTATAAATTATTATTGTACATTTTAACATACCTAGGTATCTATTAGGTATAGACGGATAAAATTTAATTAAAAAATAAGTTTTGATAACAAAAATCCGAATACTATATACAAGAATAACACACCAATATTATATACCTAATCTTAATTTAATCAAATGTAGGATTATTATGTATACATGGAAGTAGTAAACAAAGTTGTGACAAAAACTATGCCCATAGGACTCCCACTTGTCACGACATACGGTATTCTTATGTAAACTATCGATCTCCTTTATTCGTAACAATCGTTATAATATTCAACATGCTCTCTATTCGTAACAAAACAATATGTAAAGTAAATCGATTTCCATACCGACGGTGGCGCTATTGTTATTGCATTCGCACCGACCGCTTGCGCCTACGCATCTTTATCAATTATGTGTTCTGTAATATATTAAATATTGTTTGATCACTGATATCGATCAAGGTCGTTTTGATTAATGACTCTGCTTAGAAAATCATCTGGATATCGGGAAGGATCGAAATGATCTCGCAAGATGGCCGCCCCGTTGCGCGAGAATGCGGCGCTCGCGCTTGGTTTTAATTTAAAAAAAATTGTTTTAAAAATACTATAGTGATGAAAAGTAAATACCTATATAAACATTCTGTTTATTATGTTTCAATGGCAACACCAGAACAAGGGTTTGCCAATTAGTTTTCGTACTAGCACCAAAAGTTTACTTTTCCAGTTGGTTTTAAGGGTAGAGTTGTTAAATTAGAAATTCTTTAAATAAATTTTTATTAATTTTACCAAAAATGAATAAAAATATATTACTAATATATTTAATTTTAATATTATTAATTATATTTTAATATAATTCGTTTATGTTAAGATAATCTAGGTATTCTGAAGTGCTAAAAACTGTAACGAAAAAAAAAACTGACTCTACCTATAGGTACAATTTTTTTATCTATAATATATTTCAATTATATGTTACTTATTCTAGCAACATTTTTGATTATCATCTTTTATTCCATATATAGGATATAAAAGAGTCAAAAGCCTTAAGCAGTTATAATTTATGTACTTAACACGAAAGCTTATGGCAGTAAATAAATACGTAAGGTAAAAAAAGGATTTATTATAACAGCAGCGTTGTTTACGCTTGAGCAAATATTAATCAGGTGCTGACAATCTTATATTTTTTATATCTATCTCTAGTTTATAAATAGCACAAGAATAATGTTTATTTAATTATAATCAATATTGAATTTAAATTATTTTTGTACCTAAGTAAATAATTACTTTGCTATCTAAAATTTTAAGAATCTTTCGCCAGATAATTTACCAATTGATGTGTCATTTTTTATGACATTATAAACTAAATATGCGCATGAGTAGGTATTGTATTTTAAAAGTAGGTGAAAAATTAATTAATATTCATAAAAGAACTAAGGAAAATGTTCAAAATTGCTAATTAGACAAGATTTTTTTAAACCTATTATATTACCTCCTTATAATAATAGTTAATTAACCCTTTATATTAAGAGAATATTTAAGTAAAATGTTCTTGTCATTTCATATTGGAATATTTTAAAATAATTATAAACAGCTTTGACTTACATTTCTATTGAAAATCGCGACGGATATCGTCTTAAAATTAAAAATTTATAAAATGAGTATTTGACCTTAAATATGAATAACTAATATACTTATAACTGTTCGTGAACTACAAATAAGGATATAAGACATAGATATAGTAAAACTTAATTCACAATAAGGTAAAAAAATCGAAACAAATTTTATTGTAATATGATATCCATCTGAGAGTAAATTATTAACAAGTAATATTTACTTATAAGCCTCAGGTATTGTTATATCTATACTTTGTTCTTTTTTTCCGAGAGCTCTAACAAGATTTTTTCCCATAAGTGACCAAAGTTCAAATAAGACTTTTTGTAATGCTGAATTTATTTTAAGAATAACTTGCTAGTGTTATCACTGAACAACTATAAATACAAATTTTTTATTGAATTCTAAACATACTTTGCAAAAGCTTCAACATCCGATCGAGAGTTACACCGGCGACAATAAAAAGTTTTCTTCACTAATGACGACTATTTCTTATTGGTAGAGATCGACAACATGACATAACAAAGTGTAATTTCTATTGGAAATGCAAAATTAAACGAAAATATCGTGAAGTGCGAGTCCTATATAATAATATAAAATGTAAATAACCTGTGAGCATCGCCCGCAGAACGCCACTAAACACGTATTTGCGGCATATCACGCGCAGTCACAAAGCACTTGTCCAATCGAATATAACAAACAACACTTGATCAGTCAAAACACAGAACACAATCACTGAACTGTTAATTAGGAACTGGGTGTTGTTTTGTATCGTTGCGGTAGTTAGGCGAACGCGCGCGCCACTGCTCTGTCGACGGTCGCCGGCACACTGCGCGGCCGGTCGCCTCGTCCCCCCGCACGCTCTCGCCCCCCTCCCGCTCCCCGCGCGCCCACCGCGGGGGGCGTGGCCACGAGGCGAGGCGAGGCGAGCTTAATTACGCTCAGCGGGCGAAGCGGGACGGCGATAGAGTGGGCGCGAGCTATTAGCGCGCGGAGAGCGGGACGACGCGTCTTAAGTATTTTGTATAAGTAATGAGGGGCGCGGGAGAAGGCGGGAGAGCATCTCCCGCCAATCTTTAATGTTGATTGCGTCCGCCGCCGCCTCTGTCCCTCATTAGCGGCCCCGCCTCGGCGTTAATTACGCGAGGTAATTGCGGACGATATTTGCACAATTGCTTTTTATCCAGATTCCGACATTTCAGATTTTTCTCTTGATTCAATGTATCGTTTTAATTGGGCATTAATAATGGAATTATTATTTAGATGGAGCTTTTTAAATTCAAATGAAATGTACTTATGGATTATTAATGAGCTTTTTTTACAGTTTTTTAATGGCTCAATTACCGACATGGTTTTTTGGTAACTTTTGCTTTATATCAATATTGATTTAACTAAATCCATAACTTATATGATGATAATAATTTAATATAATGTAACATCGAGAGCGAAACATAAGGAAAAAAGCTCTACAACTCTACCTAAAAATCATAATATAAAGCTTTTACATATACCTATATAAATTGTAATAAATAATAAATCTGGTATATTAGTAGTAGGTACTACCTACTCATAATGAAAAGTAATTTTCGTTAATGTTTATTTAAAGAAGATCTATGAGGGGTAACAGAGTTTTGCTTTGAAATAAAAATATATAACTTATAAGGCTACTTACTATCTATAGGATATTTCAAATTATAAGTGGGAGTAACTTTTTTCCAATTAACGATGAGTATATTAATAATTTTGCTTAAATCATTTATAATTGCTTTACATTATGTATCTTGCTAGATCGTAGTCTAATAAGAATTACTTAATAAATTAGATTTGAAATATCAACAAACATCTACACTAAGATATCCATTGAATATGTAATAAAAATAAATTAATTTAAAGTGATTTTCGTTCATCCTTAAACGTACCTACCTATCATATTATGTTTTATAAATCTTTAAGCACGGTGTTTAAAGAATAGAGTGCCTTTCTATTAGCATAAATAAAATAAATAATATCTTATATGTAATAGATATGTATATGTAGAGATAAATTTTATATATGTTTGAATTATATGGAAGATAATATTATTATCATGTGAAGTTACTTTAGTAACTAAATTTTTTATGTACCTACCTATCAGTAATAAATCTACTTCTCTGCATTTCATAACGATACAAAACGATACAATGTGAGAATGAGTTATTTATATAGGTAATATATTATAGTTGGTACGTACATATAAAAATGAATAAATAGTAAATACCTAGGTATTTATATGTAACTAATTTTTTCTCGCAGCTCCACACGTGTAGTAGATACGAGTATGTCGATAAAAAAGCTATACTACAGAGTAAAGACTGTCTTCATTTCATGTTCACTGCAACGTTTAGAGCGCGAAGAAGTAACAAACATACTCACTCGTTCAAACAACTTTAATATTTAGAAAGTGTTCGATTACAGTTATATAGAGTCTTCATTTAATGATTCCAAATATTATTTTTTATTCATAACCAATACCTAATCATCGTTAAATTATTGAATAAATAAGTATATATTATATACCTATGTAAATGGAACATATACCTACATAAGTAACTTAAATGCTTATTAATACACATAGGTATTTTTAAGTAGAGCTCAAAAGTCGTACCAATAGGGTGCAATTTTCGTTGTTTATACCTATAGGTATAATTAATAAATTACATTTTATTTATTTAATATAGAGTTTAAATTTTCATAGATAGATCTTATTTTTTATTATAGGTATTTAAAAAAAGATATTGTTTAAGAAACCATATTTGTGCAAAATCAACCTACTCATCTAGTAAAGATTCCTTTCACCATATTTGGATTAAATCTATTAATATCCTTTAGAAGCTGTAATAATATTGAATATAGTATTTTGAAAATAACAGAACTAAAACTATCTTTTCGGATTATTTCGCGGATTTATTTAGATTTTTGGTTCCCGACGTTTCGAATGCTTTACAGCAATCATGGTCGCGGAAGAGGCTGAGGTGTTAGGTGTCTCAAAGGTATTATACCTATACCTACCTAGTTGTTACAGACAACCTACACACAAATAACAAAATGAATTCAAAAAATACCTTACAATATTTTTTAACTTTAAATTATTTTATAATTTTAATTAGAACATGAAATATTATTTATTTAATTTAAGATGTTATTATTATAATAATTACAATTTTTCAGAAAAAAACATTAACTAGTAAGTAATCTACATTTAGTGTTGCCATGATTATATTTATAACCATAAATATGACAACTATATATGTAATACCTTTGAGACATCTAACATCTCAGTCTCTCCCGTGATCTTGAAAAAGTCCGAAAAGATAGTTTTATTTAAAATGTCAAATATTCGCGTAAATCTAAGAAAGTATTAAATAACATAACTATTCAAAATAATATCTTTGCTTCTTATTATTTTTAATTTTGTAATTTCTTCTAATTAGCCGTACCCACCTATAATATTTTTTCCTTTTAATAAATAGCCGCCACCTCAATGTTACTTTGTTTTATATATAGTGTGGTCATTTAGTAACTTTTAAAATAATTTTACATAAAAATCGTAAGAGTATTTGTGAACAGCGGCTCACCCTCGCTTCGCTCGGGCTCGTCCCTGGGTACGTTTTAACGGTTAGTATGGAATAGGTAGACTAAATATTATATTACTGCTCGGCTTCCTTGGGTAGTGCATGATGATATAAATAGCCTATAGGCTTCCTCAATAAACGGGTTATCCAATGCAAGAACAACTTTTCAAATCGAATTAGTAGTTCCTGAGATTAGCGCGTTCAAACAAACAAACAAACGAACGAACGAACAAACTCTGCCTCTTTATAATATCAATAAAGATTAAGGAGTGTAGGTATTTAAATTTAGTTTATAAACTAGGTACGAATTGAACATTTTCGTCGTGAACTTGTCTTCTATACCTACATAAAAGACTAGAAAGAACCCATATAAAAATAATGCAGAGAGTATTTATACGTAAATATAGCACCTGCATTTTATACTTAGTACTAATGTAATCTTAAGCTTTTTAGTTTGTAGACCTATCGTTTTGTTATTCTTGAGAGCAGCTTTAAATTTTTTGCTTGAATCTTTGTAATAACACCTTTTTTAGAATGACTTAATAGTACCTATATAATTGTCATCCAATTTACATTTATTGTTTATTTTTTCTTTTTTTCTAACAAGATTAGATAAAGATAACGTAGATGTGTACATTTTATTTTTCATTTGTATAATGATTAGCTAAAATATGATTAATGCTCTACATCTCAACCACTTTAAAACAAAATCCGTATTACGATTTTTTGTGTGTTATCTACACGTTCTATTTGTTAAGTAAATTAAACCAATTTATTGACAAGGTAGATAATTTACGTCGTCACAGGATCAGTTATTAATGAAAAATATATTAATATTAATTAGGTACCTACATGTGTTAAATATGTTACATATTATACCTAAGTATCCTAAGGATTCCTTCTAATCTAATCTAATTAATTAATAAAAGAGCAACAATGCTATTTAATTTTTAGTGACGCCAAAAAATCTTAAATATGCTCTTATTACATACTAAATAAAATTAATAAAAACAATTTCTACTTTTAAATATACATATGATGCCTATACTTAATTATAGAACTTAAATTCATGTAAAAAATTTTATTTATTAAATAAAGAATGAAAAGTAAATAATTCTTACTTCATTAAATCTCTTGTTATTAATATGTATACTATTTTTATCTAGATATTTACATATTATAATTTTTTTTTCAATAACCTTTATTCTATAAATATTTCTTTAAGGTAGAGTTTTATACACAAATTGATATAATTACGTTTTGATTGCTATAATGTTGATAAAATATATATAGAGTAGACATATTAAGTGTGACGACAGGTGCGAATAAACATATTTAAATACCTTACATTTATTAATAAAGTTTAAAATTTAAACAACATTTCTTATCATATAAAAACGTATATCCTTTTTAGTTAAGGAGATTCATTAATGTCATTAAAATTAATGGTTCTATAATATGAGGTCAAGCAATATTCAGTCTAAATGAAAGGAATTCGATAGGTATAGGTATTGAAACGGTATAGAATCGTTTAATTTTTCAATTTGCTATAACATTTACATTTACTTGCATTAATTTAGATGACCTACCGTCTATAGGTACCTACTTATCTTTATGACAATTTTCAAGACCATTTTAGTGTTGCTATCTCATATACCTACCTATTTAAACTAGCTGCATTTAGCGTTTAGTAGTTACTTATAGATCTCTCAGAGATGAGATATTTTCCCGCAGTGAAAAAGTATTCTATATGTTGACCCAGATATCCAGCTATTATCATACCAAGCTTCATCAATATCTGCCCAGTGGTTTTATTGTGATGCGTTCTCAGACAGACAGGCAGACAGACAGGAATTCTACAAACTCTAGATTCGCCCTCTGTATCGATAATAATGACTATTTCATTGAGATGTTCCAATAACAAAAAAATAAAAACCGACTTCAAACAAAAGCACTAAAAAGTAAAAAATAACTGATTGGTAGTTTTCATTTACTATACATACCTAATCAAATATTTTCGAAGTCGGTGTGCTTTGCTTTGTATGGGCTGGCACCGATTTCGAAAATATTTGATTAGGTATGTATTTAATAGGTAGGCTTTAATTACTTAGCCAATGCACACCGACTTCGAAAATATTTGATTAGGTATGTATAGTAAATGAAAACTACCAATCAGTTATTTTTTACTTTTTAGTGCTTTTGTTTGAAGTCGGTTTTTATTTTTTGTTAAAAAGTTTTTATTTTTCCCTTTTTAGTGTAGACAGTAGTAGCACAGTAAGAATTCTAACGTGTTAGGCTTGTCAAATCAAACAAAATAAGCCTAAACTCAAAGTATCTACTATTAGCTGTTGAAGAGTTCCACCTATCCACCTTCTGGCCTTGACATCAGATCAGGTCAACAACACCGAACCACTGTACTATCAACGGAAATAGAAATACTTGCAAAGTTTCAAGTCAATATGACAATTAGAAGTAGGTTAAATTCATCATTAGTTGTCTTTCCACCCTTAGGGGTGGTATTTTTTTTTGAAATTTAAATGGGACCAATCTGGAAGTATACCCTTTCAAACAAAACAAAAATTTTCCAAATCGGTTAATAAATGACGGAGTTCTGAGGTAACAAACATAAAAAAAAAAACATACAGTCGAATTGAGAACCTCCTCTTTTTTGAAGTCGGTTGAAAAATATTTAATGTTGATTGACTCAAAATTTTATTATATGTCTAGATTATTTACGCCACATATAGGTACATATTATGTATCTATATTTTTAATTATGTAGTTTAGTAATTTGTACGTTTATATATTATGGTTAATATTTTCTTAGATTTACGCAAATATTTGACATTTTAAATAATAAATTAAAAAATAAATAAAATATAGTCTCTTCCATGACCATGATTGCTGTAAAGCATTCGAAATATCGGGAACCAAAACTCAAAATAAATCCAAAAAGATAGTATCATTTCAAATATTATGGTTATAGGTATATTAGGTATAGGTATGTAGAGTTTAAGTCTAAGTGAATAAAAATAGTATCCCTAAATATATATAATATTGTGTATATTAATACATGTGTTCGCAAAATGGTTGAAATTCAACGATATATATTTTTTTATTGACCACACTAACGCTCCGTCAATAGTTACTAAACAAAAAAAAAGAAAATCGCATGACTAACAGAGGAGGAAAAGTTCCTGAACTGTTATGTCTTTGCCTATTTATATACAGATTATAAAGCTTAAAAGATTTTTTGTCATTTTAAATAATTTGTGGAACTAGTAATATTTATTCAGAAAGGTTGTAGTCCATCTCATCATGCTTCAAAACTTATGTGCGGCGCGGAGTTATATTTAAATAATCTACGCGAGCGAAGTCACGGTAAAAGCTAATGGATATAATACACCGTTAGTACTCTATCTTCCATATCAATGGGTTACTTTGAAAAGATCTCTTTTAGGTATAAATCTTTGGTAATTAGTTAATATCTTATAATTTGTACATTTACTGTTCAAGTGCAATAAGGTATATCTTTAACATTTATGTATGTAGATATATACTAAATGTTTATTGTTTAAAGAGACTTCGTATATCACTTGTTCTTTATTCTTTACCAATTATCCCTTATAAAATATGCAAGAAATGCCGAACGCTAAATTACTAATCAAACTAAATTCAGTAAATAACTGATTATGGATTAAAATAATATCATTACCTACATCATTTTGCTATAATTATTTGTACCTACCACTAAGCAAATTTTTTTATATGTGTATATTTATTTGTTTGTTTGTATGTAGAGGACCTTTGGAACTACCAAACTGATTTTAATAATATTTCACTTTTTTATTTTTAGAATTAGACCACGTTAGCAGAAATTCAGGAGAAGGCTAGCTTATTTGCATAGTTTAATATCAGTAGCATTTATAAATATAACATTTTAGGATCCGAGGTATGGTCAAATAAAGACTACCGCGTTGTACTTAGGATTTTTTAATACTATAGAGAAGCGAAGAATCTAAACTACACACCATCTCTCATGTCATGAGGGATAATGCGTACTTAAAAGAAAACTTTCTGCTTACATAAAAAGAAATTCTTAAAGAAATAATATATGTAAGCAAATAAGAACAATAAAATCGATCGTAATTTGAAAGAGAATTTCAAAATCATGGAACTTGACACGTTTGTCAAGAGCTTTAGCTGTAAAATTATACTTGCATAATAGTATTAGCATATGATAAATAAACCTACCAAGTGCGTGTCGGGTAACGCGCAATGTAGAGTTCCGTAGTTGCCCATCACAATAATGCGGACTAAGAAAGGGCTTTTTATTGTTTCATACTCTTAACATTTAACGGTTTCGGCTGCTCAAAGTAACAAGTAAATTTTATAAGTTGGTCGGCCATTACTCATAAACTTGTAAGACCTACTTAACTATAATACTTCGCAAACCACAATATTTTTGAAAGATCTATCCAATGACATCCCCCACTTTATGTGTAGAGGAGGTAGCCAAAAAAATTTTTTTTAAGATTTTATTTTACCACTTTATCGGTGTGACTAATATGTATATCCATGGTAAATTACAGCTTTCTAGTACTAAAAGTCTCTGAGCTAAGCTGTGGACAGACGGACGGACATAGCGTACCTATAAGGGTTCCTTATAGGTACGCTATGTCGTATGTTGATTACAGAACCCTAAAAACCGCATAGTATATCAGGTGGTAATAAATAAATAAACAAACAAACGCGACCGCCCACCCAGTGCGCGCAAAAACTAGACTACTAGCGCCACCTGTTAGTAAATGTCATTGTTTGAATAGGCTTCTGGAAGTCATTTGAGTTACAAAAAATATACTACACTACGTACGTATTTAGTTTGTTTGTTTGTATTACATTATAACGTTATTTAAGATATATATGGTTGTTATAAATCTAGTAACTTGCCCTGGTTTTGCTCGGATGCGTCCCTCTACAGGTATATCTACCTATATTTGTAGGTATACTAAATTTCATTCGAATCTGTCCAGACATTCCAGTTTAAAGGAGTAACAAGTATACACACATAGGAAGGTTATATTAATATTTAAAAGTTATATTTATATTTAACAGTTGTGACATAATTTACTTCAATAATGGTCGCAGGTTCGAATTAACACAAAGTACTTTTGGTGTTTTACACATGGACTCCCAAAACCTGCCATAATGTATGTGGTAAGTGTATAGAGTATCTAAATAGTAGAGTATCTAACCCTATTTCTATGTATATGGTAACAGAAAAAAAACAATGGTTTTCAAGAATCAATATGTAAAGATCATTTTAGTGAGAAATAAAGTTTAGTCAACATTTTTCTTAAAATAAAATTTTAATGCGTTTAGTGAATTAATGTGAATCATACGTTTAAAGTTAATATATACGTTACATTTTAAATAAATCAAGAAGACGTGACAAGAATTTTGTTGGTAAAAACATTTTATACTTAGATTGATTACCTATTGTCACAAAAGGTAATGGAAATTTAATATGTTTTATTGTACAATATTTGAATTAATTTGAATTCAGTTTATAGTAGATTTTAGCATTTACCTAAATTATTTGAAATCGAGTCAATATTATTAGCTGAAAATGCTACATTATCTCAACAAAACTATTTTCTACATGTAATTACGTACATAATCGTGACCAGATATTATCAGCTGATTGATTGGTTTCTTTAAGTAAAATGTTAATTATAATAAAAAAAATATTTATCAGATATCACGAGCACATAAATTATGCCATATAAGTAAACTATGATATAAATGAAATAAACGCAATCACTTCATATATAATTTATCAGTAAATGGAACGTATTAATTACAGTGTACTTTTAAGTATCTAACCTGTCAGATTGTAAGTCTAGTTTTTAGGGATCTGACCTTGTTCATTTTCTACTTTTCATTTAGATTCTAATATGTAAAAAAATTAGGAATTTTAAAGCAGTTATTCTTAACCGATTGAGCTGAACGAAAAAAAATTTCAATGTAAACGCCCACTTGAAGTTGGGGGTGATTTTCAGCCTCTCGAGACCATAAACCATACTTTTCTCGGAAATGGCTAAACATTTCAATTTCATATTCTTTATTATTTATTATATGTATTTCGAAGATTACACGTAAAAAATATTTTTCGCTAGAACGCCCTAGTAAACCGAAAATTGAAAAAAACTATTTTTCAACGCTTTGCGTGCCCCCATATCTCGGAGGTAGCTGGGCATAGGGGGCATTTTACGAATTTTTATTCCTTATATACCTGCTAACATTTTAAAATGTTAAAATTTGAGGTTTTAAATATTTTGTTCCCAAACCGGATTCCGATTGGACTATATACGTAGGTATCTATAAATTATGTAATTTCTTCAGTGTAAGTTCAAACCGCTTTATGTTGTCTAATAGATTCTAAAACCTAAGTACTACATATATGTGAGGAAACATTTAAAGATACGATCTGTGATACACTTAAAATACTTGTTTCGACTTCTACGTGCACATAGTAACATTCTCACCAGTACATTAAGATTTTCCAATGAGTAAGGTGAGCTTTTTTATCAAGATGCAATAGTATAGCAGAATACGCTGTGCAGTTTGTTAGTAATATGTACATATGAGTGAATGTAATTTGCACGGTATAATATTAACTACTTTATTTATATGCATATAGCAATGTTCCCATTGTAATATAAGTTGATAGAATGAAGTGTTGCTTGAACTTTTGATAGAAATACAACGAGTTTAGTTTAACATTTTAAACGATACTTTCTTTCTATATCAAATAATCGTATAGGCAAAGTAAACAAAAATGTCTTACAATAACCTTTTATGTATAATACTTTCTTAGATTTACGCGAATATTTGACATTTTAAATAAAACTATCTTTTCGGATTTTTTCTCTCTCCCGTGACCATGAATTGCTGTAAAGCTCGAAACATCGGGAACCAAAAATCAAAATAAATCCGCGAAAAAATCCGAAAAGAGAGTTTTATTTAAAAACTTTTAAGTAGGTAGTATTTATATAATATGTATAGGTATAAGTCCCTTACGTAATTTTATGTGTAAATTTTTTTATATACATATTATGAAATATTATGACAAATATATTACATAAAACAAATCGTATCAAAACATTAGGAAAAAATGTTTTTTTATTCCACAATTTACATATAAATTTTCGAAATTTGATTTGTGAGATAGATAAAAATATAGTGACTGTATGTTTTCTTTTGTAGACGTTAATACAATACATATCGGGTAACAACGCCATATTTTGCTTTAACTGGATCGAAGTAAATAGCTAGCTAGCTGTACAGCTAGTATAAATTTGCACCGTGCCGGAATCAAACTGAGGACTTATATGCTTAAATAGAGTAACAGAAAATTGTTCCGTTTGCAACATTACTCGTAGACTTAAGATATACTCATAACTGTATGTTTTTGCGGAAAAAAACCCATTTTCCAGCGAATGTAATTTTATTTCCTTAAACGGTAAAATATGAAAATATTCGCGCGGGCTGACCTGCCTATTCAATAACGCGGTGCGAGCGTTGACCCCACCAACCCCTGACCTTGGCGTATCGTAAACTGTACCGAGTGATGTAACCGTGACTTTACGCTCTAAACACCGACGTACGACGTACTAGTCGTCAATACTATACGACACAACGTCTCGTGTATAATAGGTAGGTATAGATTGGCTAACTGGACTACTTGTTGGTCGAGTGAAGTGATTTAGAGAATTATTTTGACGTCAGTCTTTTTGTTTAAGGTCAAATGTAAAAATTTGTTAAAAATAGGATATTATATTATCTTACTGTAAGTCTAAAACTCTAATACCAGGTTGGAAAGATAACGCCTCAGTCCTGAGAAAAACTACGAGAAAAAATCTATGGGGACTACATACAAATATTATAGTTTTTTTCATATAAATACATTGACCCAAAGTAAAAAAATATTATTAATAAGATTATGTTCTAAATAATTTAAAAACGAATTATCAGCATTTTAGAGAAAATTCAGATGAATAAATTTCAGCATCCATCCTATAGTGCATAAAATTTACATATACATGGACAAAAACAATCTTTAGCATAGAGAGAGAGCGAGTGAAGTTTTAAAGTACGTGTAAGTATTATTATTTTTATTTAGCCACATAAAGCTACACATAGGTAGACCGATAATGTTATAGATACATATATTCAAAAAAAGGTTTATTATCTTTTATACTTACAATTGTAACTTTAGGTAACTTAAATGATCTTAAACTTTACTCACTATATAATTAAAGCTCATTTTGTTTTGGCTGTAATATATAATATTCTAACACTTATACAGCTTTTTCTTTATAATATTTAATTATTGCCGAATCATGTGCTTTTATTTTAATATACAATATTTTCATCAAGAACGACTTAAAAGTATTTTTTTATAATTTTGTTAAGTAAGAATCTTGTTTTAGTACCATCTGGTTAGGTGTAAGAAATTCTTACCGCCCCCTATACGATAATTGCGAAACTATTAACCGTCCAGTAATGAACCACCCCTAACTAAGGAAAACTTAGAAAACCTTACATGTGTGGCGTGTGTGAACTCCGACGCGAACCGTTGTTTAACGAACATGTGCTGCCATCTATTAGCGGATAGACCAGTTATTTTTATTCGTTATTTTATGAGAGAATCGTAACATTATAGTAGTTATTGTTATGGTTCCTACGCTCAGCGGCTTCTGGGCTCTTATCGAAACTGATCTGTCTCTGATTTTGTTTTTACTTCTTAAACATAAAAAAAGTTACCTGTAACAAAAAGAAAAAAATATTTTTTAGTAAATCGTTTTATTATATAGTCATTTTCATTTGCTTTAAAACTAATAAAAGAGTCAAGTCAAAGAGAAAGTAACATACATACATATGTTAATGTAAAATAGCATTATTTTAAAAATAGTATAGGAAGGGTGGCGTTGGCAATTGCGAAATTCGATATCGTTTGGGTGACATTTTCACAAAATCGATAGCGCCCCTTATTGGTAGCAAAATGATTGAACATCCTTATCGCGACATTTTTCTAATGGCGCTCGTGTTTGAGACCCTTTTCTTTTTAGGCAGACGACACACTGTAACCCATTCTGGAATTTTATATTTACTTCATCCAATTTGCATGTTTAGACTCTACCCGTTTGATCTATGACTAGCTTATTACTAGTATGTTTCAGTTCTATGTTGCATAATATAGCCAACACCTTATATATAACAGCAGATGTAAAATTCAATTATAAAAATAATATCTAGTTGTACATTATCATATATTTATATAGTTTTTGATATTAATATTAATTTTATATAGAATTTTTAAGATTAAATACATAGTCAAATTGGTTAGTTAGTAGAGTTTGTAGGCTTCCTAAGACCCCTTTTCTTTTTACATGTCGCAAGCTAACGACAATACGAAATCAATACCAACACCATCGATGCGAAAATCGTGAATAGCGATTTACGCACACATTGGTAAGGGGTGTGTGGAGCCAAATAATATGCAAGCTTCGATCGTATGAAGCAAAGACTTTTATTAGGGTGGCAATGAGTTTGTAATTTTTTTAAGTTTTATATATATTCTCTAAGAATATGTTTAAAACATAGTTCAGTATGTCACCGCTGTTAGACTATAACTATTATTTTAAAACTTGATTTTCAAAGAAAAAATAAATTAAAGTTATTATAGTATGAAATAAAATATTTAGTTTATAAATTACTAGCGACTTAGCCTCGCTTCGCTTTGGGTTCATCCCTAGACAAAAACAAATCTATCCCACGGGAACCGTACATTTTTCCGGAATAAAAAGTTACCTACGTGTATGTGCACTTCCAGACTATAATCCATTTCTGTGCCAACTTTCATCAAGATCCTTACAGTCGGTCTGGCGTAAAAAAGTAGCAAACATCTATCCATCTATCCATCCATCCTCACAAACTTTCACATTTATAATATTAGTATGGATATTATCTATGGTGATAAAATTTTCATACAAATATCTTGAATAGAATAGACATAGACTTAAGTTCCGTATAGCTTGCTTAGCAATTATAAAGCCCCAAGTAATATAATCGATATGTAAATGAAAACACAAACTAGTAAAATTATAAATAATTTATGTACTTAAGTCCTACCACTTTCCCACAATATATTCACCCCAAAAATTGATAAAAAGAAAACGCATTAACACATATAGATGAGTAGTCTCACACGCGCGGCACACACGCGCGCCGCCACCCCCTACGGCCCCTTCCTTTAAAAAGTACCCCTCTCCCCGGAGGCCTTTGATAAGGAAATGCAGACATTTCAAGAAAAGCTAAGTATCGAATAAGCATTCAGACGTAGAGTGGTGGTATTTAGGGAAGGATGTCATAATCTACGCGTAGGCTCGTTTTTATATTTTCTCTTGGATCTCGGAATCTTTTTGTACGGTTTATCTTACGTTTTATAAGAAAATATTGTTATGGGAGATGTATTAACTCGATTTATTTACTCCTTTCATGTTAAAGCGGTGCCTTAACTGTATATGGAACATTAATGTAATACAATTAATTACTTTGATTGATTGAATAGCGAATAAAGGTTTTTTTTTAATTATTTAAATGGCAAATTTTATCCTTGATATATGTAGGTGTACAGTGTATAAAGAATCTATTTAATTAAACATTGTTATAACATTAAAATATATGCTAAAGGTACTTGGTAACTTAACAGTATGCGTATACTGGTATACCAATGTTGTTATCATTGCCACAGGTTAATGTCAAAAGACAAAGTCTCTTAAAACAACCCTTAAACAAGCCAGAAAACAAATCCTCACCCCCAGTTTGGAAGTGGTTTACATTCCACTGAGAAGCGCTAAACTCGCCGAGATTTGCTAATAATCAACTTCTCCTACTAATTAAAACGAGCTTTTAATTACTCTAAAGGCCACCTGTTGCTGCATCTTTCTTCTCCCTCACATCAAGCGTCCTTGTCTAGAGTTGGTGAACCGTCCCGTATCCGGATGCGGATAATTGTCAGAAAATTCAATTTTGAAACGACCTAATTGAGGCCAAATGAAATTTTCATCAACGGCCCTTTGTTCGAACGCCTCCGCCCGTGCCTTAATTGTTTGATAGAATAATGAATTAATTGTATTTACTTTTACGCTTTTTCAGTAGGCTATTGAATTTCAGCGTGAATATTCATTGTTATATTTTTTTTAAATAATGATATTTTTTTGTTAACAATTTGTGCTCTACATTATGTTTTTGTGCTTTTAAACAAGTAATAATTATAGGCTCGAGGCTTATAAATTAAGGCAGATTAAGTATTATAATGATGATGATTATCCAAAGGCCTAACAAAATTTAATAAAGGCACCTTATCAAAAATTCCTTCTCCATTATTTAGTGAAAATAACAAAAAAAACCATACATATAATACACTTTTAATTACGTAAGTTAGCGTGTAAGTGTATCAAAATTATAGCAATCTATCACAACGTTCCGCATCTAAACGTAATCAAATACTTATTGTTATAATAGTAGAAAATTGCTCTCAGACCAAATTATCGGTCCATTATCAAATGGAACCCCTTTCTTTAATTACCTACATAAGTTTTGTTTGTTTATACTAACCCGAGTTATTACCGTAATAACCGCGAGCCTCAATTTGAGATACAATGATTAACTTAGAGCCGTATTTTATCATAAAGTACGGCAAATATATTACACATTTTATTCCTTTTATTGATAATTTGTATAATTTTTATCATTTTAGACACTAATATATATAGATATGTTAAAATTAGTAAAAAAAAACTAATAGCAAGACGAAATAAAAGATAAGTTATGATAATTTTACACAAAAACGGTGGATTGATTTAGTCGTCTGTCATTTGACCCTTGCGCTGATCTTAAATATTAATTCGGTATTACCATCATGGGAACGGCTAATGAAGTATAAAAATGGGTTTCATCATCGATACATTGTCTTGTCTTGATTAATTAATTGTAGATGAAATAATAAAAATCATGTTAGACCGGTCTCACACTGAGTATAACTAAAAATTGTCAATAAATTAACATAAAAATTTTAATTGCCTCACGCTCATCATTAATGCGGTGGACAACAGGGCAATATTAAAAATGTGATTTGCATAGGAAATTGAATTCTATCTTTTAACAAATAAGATCCAAATTCTTCTTTGGGATAATCGCTTAGACTATGGTGATCTCTGCATTATCATGCTAATCATTTTCTTCATTAGTTAAAACGAACATTCTATATTTATCTATATTCGATACTTTATTGCCAATTATGCCAAACATAAAAAGACAATAATTGTTATACACGTTCATAATATGTGATTAAAATATATAACTACGTTTGAGTTATTTAAAATTTTGTTATGATTAAAGTTTTGTATTAAAGATTTAGAAAGCTACTACAGTACCTACTATCTGAATTTTAAACCAAATTATCAGATACCAGTCATTAGCTGCGGTTTCGTTTGCGTTAAAATGTTTTAAAATAGAAAAAGGATTCTTAAAAGATAGCAGATGACATGATCTATATATAAGCCATATTTTTTCTTTATTGTATGGGTGCTGCATTTTTTTATCAACCTTTATTTTTTTTTTGTATAAGCCTTTTTGCTATCTATAAAGTAGTCTCTATTTTCAAGCAATGTCAGGGTATTTTACGAGCTTATGACAATAACCATGAAAATAATTAATTAAATTAATATTCTTCATATCAATTTGCAACTAATGTTTCCTATCAAAATGTTCGTGATATATTGTTATTAACAGAAATATCGATAAAGAATGTATACTAATTTATGAAAGCTTGTAAATTCAATAGATATATAAAGGTCCATTTAAATTCAAATGAACATATTAGAATTAATAAAAAAATTGTGTGCTTAGTTATTTTTAATATGTATAAGAACTCAAAAAAGCGCCAGTAGCAAAATCAAAATCACCTTTAATGCATTGTCATAATTATCTACAAACTAGTTCTATTTCTTCTTCTTTACTACGAACTTCTGGTTTCGAGTTCTGACTACAATTTGCGTATGAGACGGAATTACCGGTTGAGGGAAAGTCTCAAAAAATGCAGTTATTGTTATATTTGAAAATAAAACAATATTTCAATTGGGTCATCATTTTGGTAAAACTTAATAACTTTTATATTCTATATCTATGGGGTAATTTTTTCCATGACTCGTTGGTTTGTTCCACCCTGTATATTAGGTACTTACGTACCTACCTAGCTCTATCTCTACTATGTTACTCATATCATATTGATATTTTTTTATTTTGTGTAACAAGGACAGAATAATAAATAAAAAAAACACTCATGAGGACTGCCGACAGAAGTGAAAACTTAAAACTATGAACAAACAGTTGTTATTTTTGGATATTCAAATTAATTGTTTACATTATCTGGTTTTGACATCTATCGGCACTCTGAGTGCTGTTGTGTGCAGTGTGTTCGCGTTAAAACGTCACGTGACCATGTCGATGACGACTTACATGAATTTACTCCGCATCCAAACCTGCCTATAGAAGTTTTCACTTTATAAATGTCGCATTTGCTACATTTGTAAGGAAAAAAAATAAGCAAGGTAATTGAAATTGCTCGTAAAGTACATAAATATAATTCGTGATAATAGTGTCACATGAAAAGGAAGTAAAAAAGAAAAAGAAGATGATGGAGCCCATACGGTTTTATCTCACTATTATCTGACATTATCTTACACTTAATCTTGACTAGACTTGTACAAATACATATGTATAGTAAACACAAATACTCGATCCATACGGGAATCCATATGTTCAGTCAGATATTCTAATACAACGTTACTTAGATTAAAGTTACCTTACAAAGAAAATAGAAGGCTGACGGAATATAACCGCGATATTATTTTATTCATACAACATATAATTTTTAAATGTTAATGCTATGTTTTATAGAAATAGCTTTATTTGGTTATAGAAAACCTAACCCTTAGATTACCTAAATTTAACAGAACTTGTTAAAGAAAAGGCGTTTAATTTAAATAAAACACACAACTTGTAACGATTCACTTGAACGATAATGTAAGACGTGAAATTACACGCATGAGATAGTACAGTAGGTTTTTTTAAAACCATTTAATAGCAATTGAACAGCAAAATAGCTGTAATTCGCGCTGTAAGTGATGCGTTTCCATACCTCTTGAAAGCTAACGACACATTCTAAGAATATTATAAGGTTGCAGCATTTAATAACACGATAAGTGAAACATGCTCCCAACTAGCTATCAGTACTTTAGCGGCTAATGTTGATATATAATGAGAGCTGTGATGCTATAATTTTAGTAAAAACGTACATAAATTTGCTTGAGAATAAAGGAAATATAGACGTTGCGCTTGAAAATAATAACAGGCTGTGAAACGCAAACCTTTGTAAAGTTGAAAAAGATAAATATTTAAATGCGGCAGAGCAAGAAGAAAGCCTATCAAGTTGACCTACGTTAACCACTTTTTAGTCGTAAGCCAAGCTTATTTTAATACAGACTCAGCAGCTGCCGATTCGATAATCGAGTCTAAGGCAATGTTATATTTATTTACGTCTCGTTATGTGATCACAAATAAAATAAAGCGTTTATTAAGATTCGCGTTTTGGTTAGTCTGGAGAGTGGGCATTGTTTCTTCGCTGTCATCAATCACCCATAGTTCGGGCACTCCGGCGACAGGGGCCTGAGGGGGGCCGAATAACGGTTATTGAAATGAGACGGCCCTCGTTTTTTTCCAAATTTAAATTTTGATAAGGCAAGTCCCTGTTTTGCTCTAACTCCGGTTCGGGCTTCGTTTAGCAAGGGTAGCAACTTTTTATTTCGATTTGCTGTCTGTTCTTGGTGCTAAAGTTAAATTTATGTTTCACTAAAACGGTATTGTGGATGATTGCTGAATATATTTTGCACCTTGATCTTTTTGTGATTTCAGTTTTAAGTTTTAACAATGTAACAATGTAAGAAGCGATTATTTTTATACCCGAGCACTTAGTTACAGGATAATATTTTAAAATTGTATACCTACTTTCTTATTTTGTTTAAAGTATGTGTTGAAAACAATGGCTTCTTGAAAATCATTGTCTTATTGATTTAAAGTACCGACAATTGTAATAAGCTTAGAACTTTATTCTACGCTTTAGAAAAGTTTATGTTGCGAGATTTAGATTTTTACAACATTCTATGTACTCTCAGGTCCAAAAATGAATTATTATCTATTAATAGAGACATGAAAAATCTAACTCTGTAACACCTCTAATATATAGATATACCTTGCTCATTTTGTATTAATTTAAGACATTTAAAAACAAATCCAAACTAAAAATACCTACTTTCGACTAGGAAGCGACTTATCAAATGCCTTAGGCACAACAAGATTACTGTACCTCTTATTTATAACAAAATAAAAATCAACATTTTTTGTCATGTAAATTTTTAGATTCAGTCCTTAAATTGGTGCTTAGAAAAACGTACGGTACCCTTATTGACACCTACGCTTATATTTGGTACTCAAAAGCCCTATTATTCAATCTCATCGATATTCATGGATGGAGAATTGTAAAACGTAATAAAACACCATTTTTATATCTTATGTTTAGACAGTACCCGAGAGGTGATAAGAAAACCTGTAGCCGATACAGAGACCGGATATCGACGGCCATTCACAAAAAAATCAACCCGCACATGTATAACGCGCGCGTGTGTGTCGTATGGACACTCACTGTGGTGGTCAACTCAGTTCATTCATAAAGTTTAGTTGCTTTTACGACCTCAAAATATAAGCTCGTAGAGAATTTTCTGTTTCTAGATATAAGTTAACAGTAACGTATTATGCTGTTTTCTACTTATTAATAAACATATTTAAAAAAATAATCTTTTATATCAGTTTTAATTGTTTTTATTGGTATATACATATATATGTATATAAAAGCTATAAATTATGTAATATGTATTCAAATATTTTATTGAAGTATTCACGTCAAAAATATATCATTTGGCACAGTTACCTGTTTAATGATGGGTATCAGGTTCCTTTTTCAATCGAGATAATCTCGTTTTCGGTTTATAGTGTACACACGCCGAAAGAAAGTGATCAATATCTGCATGTTCACAAACCAATATGACCCTTATATGTAATTTTTAAGGACTATAATCGAATTTTTGAATAAAATTTACCAAAGCGAAATAACTGCCGAGTGCACAACATTATTTGATGTCAAATGATGTCATTTTAAGCCAATCGTAAAATTTTACTGCAAAAATTATGTCCATCGATTCCTTATACTCGTGTAACTGTAAATTTTTTCATTCATCTCTACACTTAGGCCAAAAATGTATGTCCTGCGGAGCTAACAATGCCACACCTTGCGTGCCCATACTCAGTGCGTCTAAATAGAATGACTCACTGAAGATTAATCCAGTGTCATAAAAATGTCGATATTGTCTTCATAGTTCCGTTCTATTTCGTTGGACCGTTGAAATCAAAATAGAAAACTTGTTCCTTAAAAACGTCACGCACGTGTTAATTAATTCGTATGTAGGCGTGATCTGCCATTATCGATAAGATGATGTAGTAGCCCAACATTTTATTGCTTCTATTCGTCTCTCAAATGTAGACGAGTTTTCATAATACGTCCTCCAATTTTACGCATAATTACGTGTTAAGAATTATATTCCCTATATTGGGGCAAAAAATTCAATATCAATTACCGCTTACCATTTTAATATTTTTATCACGACAGATTTACATATGATGGCGCTTTCATATAGAATTTGGGGTCAATATTTTAAATATAAATGATAATGTATCAAACCTGTTTTTATGTTATTAGAAAACTAATATATTATACTATGAATTTTACTCGAAGATGATCTTAATAGAATAGGGGACATATCGTAGTGTAATTATTCTGGTACACGATATATATACTCGTAAAACATTCCATTGAGACTAAGAAAAAATAACCCGTTATTAAGGGACTAGCAAGTGTTTATATAAGTTGAAAAAATTATTATTTTGAGTCCATAATATGACGTATATATAATCTTAAAGAATTTTTTTTAAAGTACATGATTTCGTTGAAGTAAAAGATTTCCTTTACATATTATCCAATGACTTACCCTCGCTGCGCTCACACACAGGGTTCGTCCCTAAGTATACATACATAGTGCACAGTTTAATGGGCAGATCTATTTAAAAGGAATAATTCCGTAATACATTGTTTTCATATAACTTTAGTAGTTTACGCGGCGCAAGCCAATAAAGCTCCCTTCAAGTCGACATTATTTTTTTCGACATCTTCAACAGTCATCGTCATATTTTAGTCAATTTATACAAAACCTTAATGAATTATACACCTAAGCCTTTCTCATTAATCACTCCATCTATTAATGAAAACCATTTGAAAATCCGTTCGGTAGTTTTTGAGTTTATCGCGTTCAGACAGACGCGGCGAGGGACTTCATTTTATAATATATAGTGAAGAAAAAACTTTCAAAGCTCTATAACAAATGTATTAAGTAAGAAGATTGTCGCATTTTCTAGTTGAAATGGCCTCTAAATATGTCTACGGTAGCTTAACTGTTAAGACGTCATAAAAGGCAATTCCTGAGTGACATAAAGACTTTGTTCTAGGCAAAGTCAGTGTGCTTACATTGTTGATGTGTTCCAGCTACAATAGAATGTGTTTTTGACTAGCACTATTGGGATTCGTAGGTTCGATTATAGCGAGGGTTTTTGTTTTGAAAGTAGTTAATTTATTGTACTGATTCTGTAGGATATAGTGTTACCAGTATTATAAACAAATTTTGTGTTTTGTGTTTATTTGTGATTGAAAATTGTTGGGTGGATTTTAATAGAACTTTATATTCTGTAATATAATTATAAATTAAAAATTTAAAAAAAGTAGGGGTACTCAAATCAATTGTCATTTAACGATTACACTGGCACGCGTGAAGCACTTAATCGAGTAATAATACGCCAAAATGGCTTACATCATTTTGGAAAAGAGCTGATACTCGTACACTGTTGGACCGATATTAACTAAACATAGCTAAGAACCACCGCAAGGAAACTGGCTTTCAAATGATAAAAAAAACTACATCGAAGTCGGTCTATCCGTTTGAGAGCTACGATGCCACAGACAGACACACACAAACACAGACAGACATACATCGACGTCAAATTTATAATACCCCTCTTTTTGCGTCGGGGGTTAAAAACAAGCTAAATTTTATTTTAATTAGTAGTAGTAGTATAAAAGTATTTTTATTTTATTTTTTTTTATTTTAATTAGCCAGAATCGAAGCTTGAGTTTTCTACTATAATGTCTTAAATAATGCGGGGGTCATGTTTAGATGTAGCATGCATAAATAAAAGCATTAATAAAAGTAAACGTATGCAGAGTAATGTAAGCAGAGCCGCACAAACTCCATAGTACAAAGTAAAGTAATTTTATAACCTATGTTATAAAATTTTAAATACTAATTCTAGAGATGTTATCTTTGAAAATAGTACTCTAAAAATGTAATAAAAAATGTTATTTATAAAAATAATAAAATGCTTATATATATTATATATATATATGCATGTAGATATATTATAGAAACATGCCAATTTCGCTTAATATACCTATACATTATTTTCTGAAAGCTTAAAAGTTATACAAAAGACGTTTTAGTATTGGATAGCAAAACAATAAATAATAAGTACTTTACACAGTAACTTTTGAGGAAGCATTTTCAACATAAGCTTACAAAACTTAATTGAAATTTGTAATAAATCTTGACATTGCTACGAGTTTAACATTGAGATGCTTGCATCAACCCATCCACTAACGAGGTAATCCCGCGGAATAGCCTGAAGTTATAAATTACAGATTGCCACAAGCCCCAAGACAAAGCTGTGATATTCCAAAAAGGCATATTATAAGTAAAACAGATGACATGTTTATGCCATAAACAATTTTAAGTTTCCGCATGAATTTAAATTTTTAATTCTTTATATTATCAATAAATTAGTATTATTGCTTTCTAAATATGTTGGATTTATATTTTAGTGTTATTTTATGATGTCTAAAATATATTTTTATATATTTTTTTGTTTTATTTTATTACTAGCGACTTGCCCTGGCTTCGCTCGGGTGCGTCCCTAGCTACGTTTTGAAAAGATATAAATACATAGTTATTAGCCAGCATGTAAATGATTATTTCTTTTCGTGATTTTTTCCTGAGGTTTTATAGTTATTCTGTTATTCGGGGCGGAGACAAATCTAACCAATCAAAGATTCTTTGTTCTTGAGTTATTATATATATATATATATATATATATATATATATATATATAGTGTTGCTTAATATTTTAATTTTAAATAATAGCAATATAAATTAATATTTTTTAACTTCTTTTAAATTACATATAGGTCAAACAATAATATTGCTTAAATAAATAATTAATATTTTCAATTTTTAATATTCTTTATGGTTATACATAATATAATAATAGCAACATTGTATAATATTAGTAATTAATAAAGTTTAAAAAAAAATTAATATTTATAATAATAACAGCTAAAATTAAATTAATAATATTTCTATATTTAATTATAATAATTTTGATTTTTTTAAAATGTTTAGAAATAATTATCAACAAATATTCTAAGGTACTTTGGCGCCATCTTATGAATTTTTGAAATCTTTTAATCTTCTTTTAATCTTCTTCTCTTAATCCTTTATTTTTATTCTTCTTTTAATCTTTTAATCTTTTAATAATTTTTGGAAAATAGTGGGTAGGCACTGTCTGTAACAAGTATGTGTTTGATACGTCTATAACCTTAGTATCTCCCGTGACCATGATTGCTGTAAAGCATTCGAAACGTCGGGAACCAAAAATCAAAATTAATTCGCGAAAAAATCCGAAAAGATTATATTGTAAATATTTATTTAGAAAGTTTTATTTAAAATATTAGAAAGTTTTATTTAATATATTTATTTTTGCTAACAAACATGATCTATAGGTATAGCTATAACAGCTTATATCAAACAAATAGCATGCTCGTAGATATGAACCCACTAGCATTGTGCTGAAATATTGAGTCAATTTGTTGGTACCATACTATTTTACTTACATTTGTGTCTTAAATATATTCATAGAGTCGCCCGTGGACATGGCGCGCGCCTACAAATTACAATCAACTGAGGACGGACATGTTCGCACGTGGACCGCGCTATCAATTCAGATATACACCTCAATGTTTATTTTATAGCGAAGTAATTTCTCTATTAACCTCCCACGCTTTGGTTATGTACATTGCAGTCATTTACTGGCCCCTTATTCTAAGGTCTATGTAAAAATATTATATTTTATGTTCGTTCGTATGTTTTTGTGAGTGTTCTAAATTTGAATTTCTATTTTATTTATACGTACTTACTACCTAGATATCGATATAGATTCACAGAAGTAAATGAATTTCCATTTGTTCTCAGATTCGAAGCAAGGTAGATCACCTTTTGTTTACCGGATGAAAAGTATTCTGTAAAAAATGTAGGTTTAGTTACCGATATATTAAACAAATATATCGCAGATAATTTTTTTTAATTATTTTTTTATTTACTTGCCTCTTATATATATAGGTGATATACTATATATATATATATATATATATATATATATATATATATATATATATATCTTCTATATCATATCGTAAGCGCAAAGTTACTGAGCTAATAATGAGCATATATTCCAGTGCCTTATTCCAGTTTTTAAATAATAAAATTTGAAAAGTGATCTTGATTGATGTTTTGCAAGAAAAGTAACCAAACCTCAACGTGTTCTCCATATTTTGTACTTTCAATTAATATTAATTTGAAAAAAAACCCAAGAGTTTTTTTAACTACGTAATATTTATTATATTACGTAAGTTTTTTTTATACGCGATTTATTTTTTTACATAGGTACTTATAATATTTATAGATTCCTTTTCACATGAAGTGAAGTTCGTTCTTATCTATGCATATAATAAAATTGTAACTAAGCCGAATCTGTACATTATATATTTTTTAGAAAATCTTATTGAAATAGACATTATTATCGATACAGAGACCGATCTATAGTTCTTAAAAATTTTGTCTGTCTGCCTGATACTGGAGGGATTTTGGTGAAATTTGGTATGGTGACAGCTGGTTATCCGGGTCAACATATAGGATACTTTTTATCAAAAAATATCTCATTTCTGAGAAAAAATACAAAAACTGCAATGTAAAAGTACCTATACTAATATGTAAAACCTAACAATTTGGTTTTTGGTCATCTGAACGCGGGCGGAGCCGCGGGCAATGCTAGTTTTTATAAAAACTTTTTAACAAAAAAATCTAATCAAATATTTTCGAAGTCGGTGTTTTACTTTTTAGTGCTTTTGTTTGAAGTCGGTTTTTATTTTTTTGTTAAAAAGTTTTTATTTTTCCCTTTTTAGTGTAGACAGTAGTAGCAAAGTAAGGAGTCTAACGTGTTAGGCTTGTCAAATCAAACAAAATAAGCCCGCTTGCCATCAGATCAGGTCAACAACACCGAACCACTGTACTATCAAAGGAAAACATACAGTCGAATTGAGAACCTCCTCCTTTTTGAAGTCGGTTGATAAAACAAACGCTATCTGAAGTTCAAAAATATTGTGTACGATTCGAATTTACAATACTTTTCCCCATACTGTCACAAATTTAGTTTTCAAATAAACTGTTTTAGGTAAACAACGTCGACCCGTTGTAACTGTCGGTCAGATTAATAAGCGGTCTTACTGACCTCAAAAGTACTTACTAAACCGGACATATAAAAAATAAAATATTCCAACTTAACATCCTTTATATATTCATTGATATATAAAATTAGGTTTATTGTTAAATAAAAGGCTCTTATGGAAATGGACAAGTTCAACGCCCTTAGTATTATGTAGCTAACTGAAGGTGGTTATTAACTTATTACTGACTAAAGCGATAACGTGAGATCATTTTATTTATCAATATAATAATAAGGCTGTTTTTATGATTCTAGCTTTTATCTGTCTGTTTTGACGCTGAATTTTTAAAATCTTATAGTTATCATCGTAGTGTATATCTATTACTTACATAATATGGATATCTATACGTTATATATTTTTTTAGTTATTTATATTATTATCAAAAGGTCGCTTAAAATTGTCGCTGTTAAAAAAGGCTGTGTGTAGATACAAAATATATTATGATAATTAATATTAGACTATTATTGTATAATATAACATCCTGGCTAGACTGTCATAGCTTTAATTTCCGCAATGGCTGAATTTTTGCTGTTTGTTTCAACTTTGGATATCAACAAAAAGAGTAATTTTGTTCTATCCATTTATCTCGTATGGATTTTTTTTAATATAAATTATATTAGCAATTACTATTTAATTTAGAGTATTATGTATAATGAGACCTACAAATATACGCATTTGCTTAGAGTGGCATCTAATTTTTGACCTCCGGTTTGATGGGTAAAGAAAACCTACCAGCACCAAAAGACAATTTTACAAACAAATTATCTTTATCTATTCATCATCTATTTCTACAAACTAATACAGTTGCAAATTATCCAATTGAGTTTTAAATATTAAAATATTATTAACGCCAAGAAGATAGTGAACAACAGTACAAAAGTGAACAATTTAATTTGTTCTCGTAAAACACTGTAGGAAACACTAAGGCTGGTACATACTGCATGAATCAGAGGTATTTATGCGAACACAATCCGGTCGTGTCCGAGCACAGTCAGGTTACGTGAGCATTCAAACTATTTTAATGCAATTTTTAAGCAAATTCTACGCTACAAGAATGCTGAGTGCTTAATCTATTCGACTTATTATCGATAAATTTATTGGGTATATTATACTAATAAAAATAGTTAAAAGCCATTCATAGTTGCTTCCAAAATAAGACGTTTAGTTGTCTCAAAATCTAGTTTATCTAGTGATTAAGGCAAATATTTTTCGTTTTTATCATATTAAAAACCTATAATAACCGCAAAGTAGTATGAATATAAAGCTAAGTATACATTACACATACATATATCACTAATATACAATATATCTTTATGATTTTATCTAAACAATAGATATTTATTTGAACTGTTACACTCTAGTGCTAGAGCCCATGGAATAGCAACTGATTTACAATCAGACTCGGCCTGTCGATCCGGGGCTGCGCCTACGCACATTGCTATTATAGTTAGCACTACACGTATTATTTATGGTAAGAAGCTTTCTTATGGATTATGGAGATGGAGTGTCAACAAAGAACATATTTTTTAGTTTTCTATCCTCTTTCATATAAAACTCTCTTCTTATGATTAATTAAATTGTTTAGACTATATTTAATTTTTTAATTTATTCATTTTATCTTAATTCACCTTAAAATCAAAATATTTAAATATACAATTTGTCATTCCGATACTATAAACCTCATATAAACTGATATGTTACAACTAATAGGCGTATAACAGCTAGATGGCATTTGAATAAATTAGCGATAAAGATAAAGCAAGAACTCTATTTTAAAGTCAGCTTTCACTCAAACAAGGACATAATTTCACCAGATCATCTATAATATTTACAAATAGATAGCTAAGGTTTGATTACTTTAGGATTGCGAGTGCCGTAACATACTGATTATAATTGTGCGGACATCTGATTTGCGTGACCAATCTCAGAGGTAATGACGCGTCTACCACTGCGCGCTGCACATACAAACCTGAACGAATGTTTGTGTATACGATTATAATTTAACACACGTGATAGATCGCTTCTTATGTAAGCCCCTACACGAGTCAATGCCATTGCCATCGACCGATGAAATGTTAACAACCTTACCCAACAGTTTTGTTCGTGTACTGCCACAATCGAATGTGCACTTTCGCACTTAATCGAGAAATATGGCTCGTGCTCTTATGCCTTTATTTATTACGCCAGACCTTCCAGCGAGGGATTAAGAAGCGCGATTCATATTGCCCTCATTAGTGCTGAATTGATTAAGTATAAGCTTTCCACGAATATTCGCACTCTTCTACAGAAAATTTGACTTCTCTTTATTTACATCCTTTATGTAGGTAAATTACCAAGTGATTCAACATGGCCGAAGTATTTAAACAGCCTTTAGTTTCGTGTAAAATTTACCTGTCCAAAATAGTGAAGACACTCACCGGAACAAACAACGGCGAATGAAAAACTTCGCGTGCCTTACCACATGCTTCATTAAATTAATTACCCCGTACGTTAGTTTTAGATTATGCGACACCCCCTAACAAACAATACAGGCATATTTAAAAGATAAGAGAGTCACGATTTATTGCGTGCATTTCTTTTGTCAGCTTTGAAATTGTACTCGCATAAGTTAACAGAGATTAAAGTAATCGAACTTATAAATTTTGTCGTCTCACCTTTATAAGGCGAACGTCGGTGTGTCGACGCGAACTTTGTTCAAATTAATGGGCCACATTATCAGATCGAGTCTCGTACATGGCGTTTATGCGAAGATAATTTTGTGAGCGGAATTTTTTAATTCCTTCACGCTCCGTCGTGATGTAAGCAAGCTCGCGCAATGCAGCGTAGGCGCTAAGATTGTTCCTCGCAGCAGATAATACTATATTATAACTTTTCCTTTTTTACTTTTAAGGCTTCAGGATTTATTCCATCGTTTATGAGTAAAATGTGTATGAAAAAATAAGAACACAACATTTGTTTTATGACACGACCTTTAACTAGCATGAACTAATCTCAGTCACATTGTAACTTGTACAACGATACACGTAAAGACACTAATTAAGAAACTAAACAACCTTCGACAGCCATGAAATTCCTTATACGAGCGGTAGATAAACCAATTTAAGGCACTCTAAAAGTGAGGCGTGCGCGCAGTTACCTTAGTAATTTTATCGACAAATAAAAATGTTGTCTACACGTTATTTTGTATAACATATGACTTATTTACTTTGTGTATAGTATATTATAATGCTGTAGGTTTTGTATGCGTTAAATATTCTCAAACACAAAAGTTTTATGGCGTATGGTATAATTTTCTAAGGATTTACGTTACTTAGGGACGTGCGTCTCCGGTATATAACAGTAAGCTTATGTGTAGCTTTAAGTTATAGTTTATCTATGCATCAAATTTCATCGAAATCGGTTCAGCTAAGTAGTTCAAACATACACACATACACACATCTATTAAATTTATAATAGTAGTCCGATAAAATTTTGTTTTTAAATGCAAATGAGTTGACAATTGGTTTTTAAATTTCAAATTTAAATAATTACAAGGTTTATCAATGAAAACAGACTTTTGTCTTAATTATTACAGCATTATAAAGTACAGCTACTCCCCTCGTCGACCCTTGAACAATGATATCCAATGGGGCAATAAAGTTGCAAGACAAGCCAGTTTTAATTATATCTAGTCAACACTGGCAAGTTCATTAAATGCTACATTTCCATTTTGCGTTTTTTCGCACAACGTTTTGGAATAAATGGCACAGTAGAATGAATTAGGCATACTACAGACAGACGTTTAAAAGAAATGTATAAGAAGGTTATAATTAAAATATTTCCTTAAGAATCTGAAGGTAATCCTTCAAATTATTTTAAAGTAAAAAATCATGTTTATTTTTTTATATTTTACAGTTTAATAGCCATTGCTTAACTTATTTTTTTGAAAAATTTATCAATAAAAGCTTTTTGTAAGTTTTTAAGGCTACGTAGAAAGAATATTTTAATAAATATGCCTTAGTAATTTAACACTCTGGTATTTATTTTATGTTATAGTTTCAATAATTTCATATTTTTGATCAGACTGTCATATTTAATATCGAATAGTTACAAAAGCTTGAAAAAATGGTTATTCAGTTTACACAGTAATTAAGTATGCACGTTAGTTTAAGTAATTCCTATATTCTTGACCGTCTAAAACACTTAAAAGGAATAAGCATAAATAAATAAATATAAATATGTGGGACATTAACACACATCACCATCTAGTTCCATGGTAAGATACGAGGAATGTGTTATGGATAACAGATAGTTGAAACACTACACATATGTATATAACTCTACATACATACATATTACAACTGTAAACATCTATGATTCGAGTAGAAACGTTCATGCTCATCACACAATGAAAGCCCCCAGCGGGACTCGAACGCGCGGCCACTGGCACAGCAAGTAGAGTCACTACAAACTGAACCAAACGTGCCGTCTATATCATTTTGTTTTTAGAAATGTCTGCCTGTCTGTGCGCTCTACATGCAAATTGTAAAATCATCGAATAAGTTTCAGTGATTCAAGATAGAAGTGCTGTTTTGAGTTAAAATAATACGGCAACCCTAGTGAGAGTGTACGCGCCCTTAACTTTCTTTTAGTCAAAGAGATAAAAGGGAAGCGGGGAATCCAAATGTTTTTCTCGCGGTTTCATTTGAATTAATTAACGAATTTAATGACTTAAACTTTTTCATCGCCAGCCCCGTCCAATTTTGTAACAATGTTAGTGGTAAATAAAACTTGTCAAGGAAATGTTTTTTTTTTCTCCATCTGTCGACTTTTTTCTTTTTTAATTCGTTCGTTTTTGTTTACGACAGAGTTGGCCCGCGAATTGTTTGGACTTATTCGCGTAATTAACGAAGTTTGTTCGCGTCGGATTAGTTACTCGATTTTGTGTTTGCGAAGTAAGTTTGGACATACTGTTATTTGAAGGAAATTTATTACTTTACACAAGGTACAAATAAGATATTATGTAGTCATATATATTTCTAGTAAAAACACTATTAAATGTACACATGTTAGTTAGAATATTATTAAAACAGATCTATAGTTATACTTAAACAAGTATTAAGCATTTTTTACTAAAGCTGCCACCCAATAATAAAGACCAAACAACATTAATGATAAATCCCGCTAAAGACCACCCCCCAATTACATCAACGAAAGAAGTAAACACAAATTTTAAAATTTCAAAGAAAATGCCAGCCACCGATAAATTATATGACGAAGGAAGGGTAAAGAATAAAAAATGAGATACCGATTGTTCTATAATAATTTAACCCGTTTAGCGTAGTCGTCTCGTAATAAAGATTAAAAAGTTTATTTTTTAACACTTGCGGTGCTAATGAGGGGGCGTTGGAAACAATTTGAAGGATTACCTTCTAAAAGCTTCCGTCAGGTTTTAATTGAGACTTTTTTGTGAACCGAAAGGCTTTTAGTCCCTTTGCGGCTCACGCCTTGTCTTTTGTGCTCGCTCGCCGGTAATCTATTAATGAACGAAAATATTATTTATCTTTTTCTTGTAATTGATAACAGAGCGTATGGCCTCTGTGGATATGTTTAAATAGTAATGTTATATTATGATTGTATATACATTTTCTTATTTTTAAATGCGTTTAAAAGTTTTAAGTGTTTTTAGATTAATTTACGTGGTTCAAATAAACATTATAAAACAATAAAGAAATATATTACTTTTATTCAAGACTTACAAAAATAAGCCGTATCGTATATCAGCATGTACCGTAATCACATTTGCCTAAACTACCCAACTGACCGGACGAGGCACATAAAAAGCATAACTCTAATCTCAAGTAAGACATTACGAGAATACCAATGCATACGAAAAATCGATCGCACTGTCTTAAATTCCTCACCCTTTTCGAGGGGGCTCCCCCTAAAAAACGAAAGAATAAAAGAGGGAAAAAATCTAAATCGTCTCATATCGCTCCCTCCGCCCCCTACCCTCCGGACACCTTCGACGTCAAGCCCTCCTTATTTCGTATGCGAGTTCCTCCGGCAATCATTATAAGGATATCGATTAGGCCCACGTCTCTAACCTGCCCATATCTTTGCGGAACACTTGTTTACATAGGACCACGACTAACGTCAAATTTTAACGCTATACATATCTAATTTCATTCTATTTTTTTTGTATTAAAAAGAAATATACTATAATATTTTCTCCATAAAAAAGCTTCATGAGAACTATGTATAAGTATAACTAATGAAATTATTCTAAAAAAATTGTTATAATTTAGTATTGTAGCACACATATTACACACATATTACGCTGGAACTGTTTATATATAATAGAACTAGCGACTCACCCGACAGTGTTAGGGTTAGTATAGATTTCTCGGATATGAGATATTTTCTCTTCTCAAATGTTGACCCGGATAACCAGCCATCATCATACCAAATTTCATCAAAATCTGTCCAGTGGTTTTCTCGTGATGCATTCCCAGACAGACAGACATAAAAATTGTAAAAAGTGTAAATTCTACCTCTAAATCGTTAATAATGATTATTTCGAAGATTTTCCAAAAAAATATTTAATGTACAGAATTCGACTCAGTGAGAATTTTATTATATGTATAGATTGTAAAGAGTAATAATAATAATAATAATATTCGTTTCACCGCTCGAGACGTAGGTAGTCTAAAATATTTTCGGTTTAGCAAAATGGAAAAGGCAGTTTAACAGGCAAGGACGGACCGCGTATAAGCATAATATGTAAATTGTTCTCGTTAAACTATTTCAAAAGGTAAACACAGGAGGGTTCCCACGTGTTCTGACAACGAGATTAAAAATGCTATAAAGAATAAGGAGGAGCGAGAGTAAAAGCTTTTGCTATGTATATTGTATAGGTATACATATAAACGAATTTGATTTGGGACGCTGCGCTTAGATTATTGCGATTTGCACGATGGACAGTTACAAATGGTTTCGATAGCTTCGTTTATATTGTCAATATTTGAGAAGGGTTTGTTGTTTATAAAAAATCTATTTTATTTTTAATTAAGTAATTATGTGACTTAATATAGTAAGGTAAAAATACCTAACTCCGAGAGGTTACGAATTGGCACCATACTCTGAGCTATTTAGAAAAATCTTGGTTATAAGCGACTTACAAACAAACTATTTGTACAATCTTCTTTGGTTTAACTATAAAAGATTTCTATTTTAATTGAGAACGCTTTATATTGTTAGTGTATTTTCTAAATAAATAAAATTGAAAATATGTTTAACATAGATAAAGGAATTTTTATATTTTAATTTTAAATACAAAAAGACCTAAAAATCAACATAACGAATATCTATTCGAGTTTTACTGAAAATACTATGCATTACTACTATGAATTAAGTGGTTTTGCGTATGCGAATATATTAAAAATAGTCAATTCCGTTTGGCGGAATCTAATAAATGCGCTGAGCGGAATATCTTAAAGCAGTCTCATTACTCGGGCATTAGACGGCGTGCGGCCACGCAAATCTTGGCGTCCCTCGTTCCGAGCTAAGATCCCCAATTTCTTTCATTACTTACCTCGCGAGACAATGGCAAGACGAGGACAAGAAAAAAATAATAATTTCAAGTGGAATAACGCTGAAAATCTTTTCACGAGGAGATGAATTATTGTTGTTTTGCAAGCGAGCTCTCAGGGACAAAATGCACCATCCTTATTACGCTATTGTTCGGTGTTACGAGCTTTATTCATTTTTACTTGGCTCAACTTGAATGCTTATTAATTTAAGACCGTGATAAGCCCGAATTCTTTTGAATGAAGCAAGGAAATGTCTGTCCATTGTTGGATATTTTACATTCTATTGAGTCCATCTACATGTAGCGTTCACTTGAAAATTTAAAGTAACTACCTAAAATTTACTGTCTGTCACTTAGCTCTGTATATTATGTTACGTAATATTGTTAACTCGCATTGTCCGCGGTTTCAACCGCGTTCAGATGACCAAAAACTAAATTCTTTGGTTTTACATATTAGTGTACTCTTACAATGCAGTTTTTGTATTTTTTCTTAGAAATGAGAAATTTTTCCGCGGTAAAAAGTATCCTGTATGTTGACTCGGATAACCAGCTATCACCATACCAAATTTTATCAAAACCCCTCCAGTGGTTTTTCTGTAATACGGTAACAAACAGACCGACATACAAACAGACAAAAATTCTAAAAACTATAGATTCGGCCCCTGTATCGATAATAATGTCTATTTCAATAAGATTTTCAAAAAAATAATCAATATACAGATTTGGCTTAGTTAAAGTTTTATTATAGGTATGTATAGATATTTAAAACTTATAACACGCAATGTGATCCTCAAATTATATAATCAGAAACAAACGATTTCCACGACATTTATAATAGAAAACTTAAAAAATATTATTTTTAGTTTGCATAAATGTTTCACATCTACTGCCATACGATTATCGTGACTGCCAACCAAATACGATAAATTTAAAGTCTCGCCGATAAAAGATGTATTATAATAACCATACACGTATGAACTTCATGGCATTCCATGCCAAAACAATAAATGCACGTACTATACATCACATCGAGCGCTTTATGGTAATCGAAATATGCCCAAATATGTTGTTAAGAGGGCAGAAAACTACCAGCGAACATGCGAGGATGAGCTTTCCATTTTCTATATTTTGTGGGCAACCGTAACGAAGGAGCTAAACTTCCGAAATAGCGTGCATGTAGAATTTTTAAGGCGTCTATAAACATTCCTACGACTGTCGCGAACTGCCTCTGGCTAGTAATAAAGTCATTTTTGTAATGTAAAAACGGCGTACAGTTGAAGTTTCTTAAACCGTGATTTTATTTTGTAAAGACGAAAGACGTCTCCCCCCGTGGGGCGAGTCAAGAGTGATTACGAATTTTAATTATTTTTTTAAGCCGGTGGCGAAGAGGTGATGCTTCCCCGGCGTCGGCTTATGCAAACAATCGACTCGCACTTGGAATTAATCCGACTCGGTTTTTTCCTTGCGACAAGGAATTAACAAGCAAAGAAGTCATTAAGTCGGAAGATATTCGAGGATTTCTTTTAATTGCGGCTTCCTTGACGTCCGGTTCTCTAATTGGTTCGTGTCGACGATTGGGACAAATTGAATTTCGTAAAACATTTTTAAGACGATTTGTAATTTGTTTGCTCAGAGATTTTAAATTGTTGGTAATTATTTTAATTTTTTAACTTGAACATTTAAATCGAATCGCTTTATCATTCGGTTTTATCAATACAGGTTAATTAATTTACATAAAATTACCATAAACTTGCACTTGAATGAAATAAAATATCTCAACAAATTTTATTGATAATTAAACGGTTCAAAAGGGTTATCGTAATTTAGATTTTCATTTTTTATCGCCTAGGACATATACCACGCGCGCACACGTCACTTAAGTGCATAACCGCCCATTATCCAATTATTTCTAACCTTTCAGTTGATTCATTTCGTAATTACTCCTGTTTAAACGACATATGACAGTCAAAATGATTGTACTGTAGCAAGCAATAATGAATTATTTGTTGCTGGCGTGCTATCGTTCTTTAATTGTCTGGGTATTATGACGTGGTGGTAGATTTCCACGTATACAAGGGTCTTATTACGAAATTCAATATATTTCATCGTGATTATTTATTCAATGAAACCCTAAATTGTATTCAATATACGTAATAAAGATATAATTATAGTAATGAGGCAGGTACTAGGCATTAACATTGCGAAGTAATCAAAATTTCTTTTCTTCCGAACAAAAGCCTTGATTGAGCATCGCACTTAAATAACTCATTTATATTAACCACCAAACTCATCTATACTCATTTTCTGGATTTAGATCATTCTGGAACCTTCGCTAATTGAAATTGAAATCTGATTTGCTCCCCTCCCGCCCATTGAATTGAGCCTTGGTGATTAAAAGTATTCGAAAAAAACACAAATAATAAAATTACAATATCGCTAACGACGCTCACCGTCTCCCCTGAATCCTTTTATATTTTGGGGAATAAATTAAGGCCTAGGAAGGGAAAGAAAGCCATCGGTCCGCAAACAACGACTAACGATTTCACGTTGTTAAACCCTGGCCTCCGTTAAACTTACAACCATTATTATAAGTTGTAAAATTTACTTCAGTTTTTAAACGACACCAAAACTGCTGTGAAATGCCTTGCAAACTCGCTTTCTTAATGTAATTAAACACGAGTACAAGGAACCCTAAGGAAAGCGTATACATGTTATAACTTTGTAGAAAGTGTTTTTTCATAGCCATTACGTCCATATAAGTCTCGTGTAGCCGAATGAAAAATTGCCCTATTTTGAGGATGGATGACGCGAATTAAGAAAGCAATTACTCATCGGAAAACGCAGGGGGGCGGAATGTTAATAAGACAAGACTATGGGCGCTGTTTTTCTGTCAGTCTCGATGGACACCAATGAATTTCTAATTAAGATGAAAATTTATTTTCATAGCTGGTTTGAAAAAAATATTCTTTGAAAAATATACGAAATATAACAAAACATAATGTTAATAATAAATGAAATATAAGAAATCTAATGAAGCAATAATGTCAATTTAAGGGTATAAGCCAATAAACGGTGCCACGATGAAACATTACACTCGGCTTCGATACGGGTATAATTGAGTCTCTATGTGTTAATTACCAAGACACACCTCCACGATCCATTTCCTTCGTGGCGTCTTTATTTGTGTTTCTGTTTAAGCAGTCTGTAGCCCAGACTTAATGAAGAGAATTTAATAAAACCGTATAATGTATTTATAATACAATTTTGTAGATAGAAGCTCTTAGTATAGACAATAAGCAATATCCCTTGGAAAAATAATTTTGAATATAATAAAATGTTAATAAATTTATATTCGAAAAAGATATTTAAGATTACAAGTAGCTTTGTTGTTAACATTAAAGGTCAAATAAATATTGTTTGTCCAGTAGACGTAAGTATGAAACAGGCGCCAACCAAATTAAGGTAAGTAAAGTTGGAAACTCGCAGAACAAAACTTCCATAATCTTATTAGACCGCAGACGCAGTGTCTAATCCCGCCCATCAGCTAATTAATCCCGCCAAGTTGATTTTCTCAAAAAGTTTCATCTCGGTCGGAAGTAATTTCACGCCAGCATTAGCGAGGGCAGAACTTCACACTTAGCTCTCTTGGTAAACACTCATGACGTTTCCTAATTAACGGACGCAATTAGTGGCCGAGCTCGATGGACGAGGGAGTGATAAGTGGTTCCAAGCGGAGCAAATTCGAGAGCTTACCGAAAACGTGCGCGCTACATTGCCATGTTTCCTAACAAATGCCTTCTACCTTGACCTTGCTGAAGTTTGACTTCTTTATGTTCCAAAATATTGTGTATAAGTTACTATGTAGTTGTAAAATGCTAAGAACGAAGTTTTCAATTTCTAAAAAATCTTTTATATAGTAAAATCGAAATATTTTAATGTTGAATTTTATTTTAAGAAATTAAATAAATTGCTCGTTAAATATTTGGCATATGAATAAAGAAATAAACATGTTTCAGTATGAAAAATTAACGCGATGTTGCAATATTTGGGACGTGGTTGTATGATTGTGTTTTGTTATGACAGCGCGAGCTGGCAACGCGGGTTCGGCGACCCTCAGAGTTTTAATGATAAAAAAATGCGTACGAGGGGAGAAGTAAGTGCCATCGAAGGAAAAAAACTACGGAGGAAAATATTTGGTGCGACAGGTCCCCGCCTCGGGAGGGCCTGGTAAAAATTAAATCTTAACGACGGAAATTTAAAGATGACGCTCGAGCGATCAAGAAGAGTGCACATCTGAGCCCGGGGCGGCTTTAATTGGGCCGAGTATGATGTGTCTCGAGTACTCATTTATATATTTTCTGATTGATGGTGTCTACGCGACGATATTAACATTTCCATATATCTTTTTTTAAAGTAATTTATATTAAAATTTATATTTAAGCAATATTTTTCATTCCAAAGCGGAATTGTCTGCTGCAGGTGTTTTTTTTACACTTAAAAACGATATCAATCTTGTTTATAATTTTTTAAAATTTTTGTTAATGAATAAAAAAAACAGTATATATAAATAATGTTAGATGGAATTTACGTCAGTGAAATTTAATTAAAAGCTTTGGAAATCAAGTATTGCAAAAACACGACATAATGTAAATGTATTAAAGATATAATATGATAACTAAACTTCCTATGATACTTTTAATATATCATGATAAAATTTAATTTTTATTATATACTAAATATATCTAAATACATATAAACGAATACCTAATAAATAGAATTCCAAATATAAAAACAAACTACTGTACAAATAAAATCAACAGGATCTCAATTTAAATTTTGCATCTGCACAAGATTTGCATCGACGGTTTCTACTATTGATTTTCTACGTCTTAGGGGGCTACTTGCATTACTTGTTTAAACTTTTTATTTCACTCTTCGCGTTTTTTGTTTCAACCACTCGCCCCAGCTCCCTACGCACTCCCTTGCATAAAAAAGTGCCTAATCGATAATTTGTGTGGGGGTGCATTAAGCATATCGTCAGAAATGTGCCCGACTGTTTTTCTCGGTGCTTTGAGATTTCACCCCTGAGGCTATTCATGTTTGCTGGCCATCTTTGTAATTGAAGAGAAAATTCAATGCTTCCTACAAGGTTCATTTGAATGAAATATTATTCAGTACATAAACCGTAGTCAATTATATGAAGTATTTATTATAATATAGGGATATTATAGATTATTTTAAACTAGCAATATCCGCGTCTTCATTCGCGTTTAATCTTGCAATCGCTACTAAAATTCACAGGATCACCCGCTGGCTAATCTAAAGATTGCCTAAAAATTTCATCGAAATCGCTCCAGCCGTTTTGGAGCCCATAGGGAACATACATACACGTATCGATTTTTTATATATAGATATAGATTTCGAATAACATACATCTGGGTTTATGGAGCAACGAAATAATTTAATTTTAGATTAAGGATATTAAAGCATTTTAAATTAACCGAATATTTGTAACAGTATTTATTCTATTGGCTTAATCTGATTTTAGTGTTGGCATAAAATCTGAATTATTTTAATGTAAAATGAGAAATATAAGAAATAAGGCAAAAAAACGTTTTGTTTTTTTTTGTGAAATCGCCCATTGTTCGCTACAATTTAATACAAAATTTTATAGCTAAAGTAGGTATACATATGAATACTTTATAATAATCTTATCCAAGTTGTAAAAAACAACGTATATTATAATTAATAATATATGTATATCGACTTATGGATCAGTGAAAAACTCGGCTGAAATTGGGTATAAAGTTGGCAAATTCAGGTTTCATTTTTCATAGGTGAAAATAAACAGGTTCCTATATAAAAGCCTTTAGATTTGTTCTTTAATATGTAAAATGTACATAAATATTGGCAATTTTCATATTTAATTTGATTAAAAGTTCGATATTAATTTTCTTTTACTAAATAAATTTTTTAATTTAATCTCATCAATCAAATACATATACGAGTGGGTAAAATAAATAGTATTTAAATTATATGTTAGTGACAGCATATTTTGTATTTTGAATCATGTAAAAATCGAATCCATGAAATTCGTAGTTAGTAACTAAGGTAGGTATGTCCAGAGAGTCCCATGGTCATCAATATATTCAGAGAAAATTATTCATTATCACGTATAATAAGGAAAATAGGTACTAATGTAATACACCTTTAGAGTTCATTATATTTTAATTGACATTTACTATACCTATCTATTAACTTTCAATGAACTGAAGCCATAAAGTATAAGTCATTATTAGTAGCTAATAAAGTCTAACGACTTCGCAATTGAAAACTGCCATTATAATAGATGTGATGATGAGACATTTATTCTGTTCTAGTCCATATAAATTATTTTAGGAACGTATGTATGTTTTGACTGGCGTTTAATGAGGGAGCTATATTGAATTTATGCTTCTGTCTATTATTATAGGGAAAATATCGTGAGGAAACCAGCATAGAGCGAACAGTAGCAAGTTTTCAAAAGACATATGGATCCCGCATTTGGCCAGCGTGGTGGACTATGGCCTGATCCCCCTCGTATAGAAGGGAGGCCCATGCCCAGCAGTTGGACGTTAAAAAGGGCTGAATACATATACAAAATTAAACAATCTACTTAATTCACTTTCATCTATCATTTATAAGTTGCGCACTTGAAAACAAAGACATACTGGGGTTGGCGGACTTCACATGTCTTTTGAAACTTGCTAGGTTCTCTCAGACATACAGATTTCTTCATGATGTTTTCCTTCACCGTTAAGGCAAGTGGCAATCCTGTTGGGAATGATTCGCACATGATAATATATAATATCAGAGGTGCGAAATGTGGGATTTGAACCCGCTTCATTCGGTTTTTGGGCTATTGGCTGTGATTTATTGGGCTACCATTGTCTACTATTTATGTATAAATAGTACATAAATAAAAATTGTAATTTTTTTATAATATTCATTGTTATTTAACTAAGCCATATTATATTTAAGCATAAATTTTCATTCTCATGAAAATTCCATTTAAAAGCCTTATTAACATTTCCCGTATATTAGTATGCAACTATTATGTAGGTATATAGTACATACCCGTATATATAATTGAAAATCAAAAATTTTCATCATAATTAAGTAGATACATACATACATATTTAGTTTCTTTTAAATATTTCCTTATAGATTTTCTAATATATGGCCTAGCAATATAGTAGTAATAAGATCTAATCAGCAAAGACGCATGGATGCTACTAACTGCCAATATCTGATGCATCAAATCCATTGTATTTGTTCTCAATGTTTTTTACGGAGGGATCCACGATAATGTTTTTATGGCCGAGGGTCGCCTTAATCAGGGTTCGATGTGATTAAACACTATCCTCCACGATCTATTTACACTCTTATATTTTTATATTTTACTAGCATTTTCTCGCGGCTCCGCCCGCATCGCTTAATTTTGTAGAAGTACTCCCTTCTGGTAGGTCGATGGAAGATATCTTTTAAACTTTCTAAATAAATAGGGTACAAAACGCAAAAAGATATTTTCAAATCGGACCAGTCCATCCAAATATTAGCGCGTTCAAACAAACTCTTACCTTTATATATCTATGTATATAAATATATAGAGTAGCCATCTGCCCTGGCCTTATTATGTAACACATATCCATGTATATAGACATACTGTACACAAAAGTACATATATTCTGTTAAGATTTATAAATCTTAGAGAAACCAATACTATATTAGAAACCTTAACAGACGCATCTGTAGTAACTCAGGAAAACATTAGTACAACATATAGTGCAATCAATTCAATAAAAATCTAAGAGTGATATAAAATTATCGTAATAACCAAACATATAAAGAAACATTACATATTACCTTTATATAAATTTAATTTAATTATAATAAATTATAATATATTTAAATAGGAATGATAAAAATTGTTGTACACTGTATGTTATATAATAACCGTTCTCATTTTAAATGTAACTAAACTCTCTTATTCTTTTAAATTAATTTTTAGTAATACTAATATGCGTTTAAATATATTAACGTTTGAGCTTAAATATAATAAGTTCAGAATATTATTTGTTAAAAAAAAAAACTCGAAATGGCAACACAATTCAGATTTTCATAAAACGAGGTATATGAGTCAAGAACATCGCAGTCATAAACATACCACCCCACACATTCACCCCTTGCTTGAAAAAGTCACCCCCGCACGTAACACAAAAAAGGGCACCAGAGGGATGTTACGCATCCTAAGTAAGCGGAGCTCATTGGGGTCTGCAGATGTCTTTAATGGCTTTAAATTATATGTAGAGAGAGCTAACTGCTTCGTAGGTGATAGATTGTAGTGGATATTACGGCACTGCCTTTTGTCTGTCTTTGCTGGAAATGTTATTGTAATTCCTTAATTGAACGCGTTTACGTGTGTGTTTTGGTTTTGGTTTTTAGTCTTAAATTATATTTTTTTTATTTATAGTTTTTGTACACCGTACATGTGTTTTTCTATCAGTGACTTTATTATAATGACATTTATAAATATATTACATAAACTAGCATTGCCTGCGGCTCCGCACGCGCTCAGATGACCAAAAGCCAAATTCTTAGATTTTACATATTAGTGTACTCTTACATTGTAGTTTTTGTATTTTTTCTCAGAAATGAGATATTTTTCCGCGGTAAAAAATATCCTATATGTTGACCAGGATAACCAGCTATCACCATACCAAATTTCATCAAAATCTGTCGCGTGGTTTTTCTGTGATGAGGTAACAGACAGACAGACTGACAAAAATTCTAAAAGTTAAATAAGATTTTCCAAAAAGTATTTAATGTACAGATACGGCTTAGTTATAATTTTATTATATGTATAGATATTTATTAGACAAATATATCAAAATGATTATTATCTACAGATAACAACATGCCCAATTATAAGAAAAACAGTCTACATTATAAATTACATTAGCTTAACTAAGTATAAACTGCCTCGGTGGTGTAGTGGCTAGCATGTACGGCTGCACACCCGGAGGTCCTGGGTTCGAGTCCCGGGTCGGGCCAAGTTTAGTTATTGAGTCTTTCTGTATAGTAAGTCTCAATAACAGCCCGGAGTTGGGAAGTTGGCGGTGATTCACCCCCGTGCCTCGGAGAGCACGTAAAGCCGTCGGTCCTGCGCCTTAACTCTTACCGGTCGTGTCGAGCAGTCGTCCCACCGGAGTATGAGAGTGATAGGAATAGAGAGTGCACCTGTGTCTGCGCGTATACTTGTGCACTATAATATCTCCTGCGCAGTTGGCTAGTCTCAATGAGATTGGCCGCCGTGGCCGGAATCGGTCAGGAGAACATCATCATCATCATAATCGCTTCTATTATTATTAATTATACGTATATTTTATTAATTGAATATAATATATTTAGAAATATGTGTATGTGGGTAAAACAGAAAAATTAAAATGATTTATTTTTTTATATCTTTTCCGAAAAACGTCGAGTGAAGCTTGGTCGCCCCGGAACTATACATATTATATACAATATACATATTATGTAAATACATGATATGTGTAATATGATAGCAAATACGGTTTTTTTGTTAATTCTTTATGTAAAATAGAAATTCATTTCAGAATATTTTTGATACTTTATTTGAAATATTCTATTGTTTAAGGAGACAGATCGTATTACAAACTCTGGATCAAAATATATCTACACTAATATTATAAAGAGGTAAAGTTTGTGAGTTTGTGACGTTGTAGGGGATAATCTCTGGATTTACTGAACCGATTTAGATGAAGTTTGGTAAGGAGATAGTTTGAGACCCTGGGAAGGTCATAGAATACTATTTATTCCGGAAATCATCCCTTAACGGTCTGAAAATGGGGATAAAAGTTTGTATGGGGAATCGCTAGTTACAAATAAACATATTTCTCTATCTGAAACGTTATATTCAAACTTGTTAACAGTAAAGACGTTTCAAACACAGTTAAACGACATTATTATGGTAATTTGTATATACTAGCCATTTTCATATAAATAGGAACAAAGCTATTTCCTTACAGTGAAATAACGACACAATCAGAAGTAACAGGCGTGCACGTTGCGTTAAATTTCGATAATCAATCGGTGCAGGCGGTTGGGTACGATTTCGCGCGATTTCATTATGCAGGAAGAAAAAAATGAATGGTAAAATAATGTCAATTACAGAACAAGAGTACTAACGATTGTCATTACGCATCGTGATTGCGTAAATAGAAACGATTTCGCAGGGAAGTGAGGCGGGGCGGCACTAGGCTCTACGCTTCGCTCGTCTTTGCCTGGTAATATGGTCGTGGCTTTGTCTCGTATTAAATAGGCATTGTACTAACAATCTCTAATTTAGTTAATATTGTATACGGTCATTTATTGAAGCTATCTAGTTAAGTGAAATTATCTATTATTTGCTTTAAAACAAATTGTGCGACCGTTAACTAAGGTAATAGGTAGTCTACATACTTAGAACTTCATGAGTTAGGGATGTGAATTGTTATATTAATATGATTTTCAAAGACATTTTTCTTAAAATTATTTAAAGAAAATGTAGTGTATAGTAATCTAATAGGTAGGTACATATATATGTCCATATTAAGATTTTATTAGTTGCAGTTTTTTTTTATTTTGATTTGGTTCATCGTTGAATTGGAATTTAGCTTAATTATAGAACATATAAGTTTTTAATTTTCAAAGAGAAGTTTAGAATAAAAATAATTGTGAGGTCGTTAGATTTATACTTACAGACTTCCAGTCCAACTTATTAAGCGGCATTGTGTTCACTCACCTTCTGTAATAAAGGAAATTCGATTTATTAAAATTGTTCACAGAGCCAAAAGACTTTTAATTTTGTGTTATATATCTCAAAAAAAAATATTAAAAGAAAAAATAAAAGGCATCTTTCACATAGATACAATGAATACCCATTTAGGGAGAAATTTTAAAATATGTGTGACAATTATCGGTACACGATGTTAATAGCGTTTTACATTGTGTATAGCTGAAGATAGAAAAAAATCCCCCTCACTTACGAAGATTTATTCGCGAATTACTTATAAATTTCGAACTTCTTGTACGGTAGGCGAATATATGTTAGAGTGTTGTATGAGATTTTGGTCTTTATAAATTTGGGGCTAAAGACTGCTAAAGCGTTGCAGGCTGTACGTCGTGCTCGCTTATAAAAATGTATTTAAAACGTCGCCGTGGAAAATGATTTATTAGGTACGGGCGTCGTAAATTTGTCCACTTAGACTATGGGGAGCAATAAATATTGGCAACATTGTACATATTTCGTTTCATATACTATTGACATTACTTTTGGTTCTCTTTATTAAAAGAAATATGCAAAAATCCTATTCATATGAGTTAGGTATTTTATTATTCAAACCTAGTTCCTTGTATTCATTTTCAATTAAAACTCCATACAAATTCCAATTATAAAATCAAACCCCTTAAGCTACACCACGACATTTATTTCACAGTCACTATGAATTAAAGAAAACATTCGAACAGATGCAATAATATAATAGCTCAGTTAAATTAACAAAATAGTAAGAAACACCTAACGTTGGGTACATAGGTCTACCCTGTATAGAATACTATCGATCAACCAAAATATAGCTAATAATACACATGAGAATATTCATGTCTCATACATCCTTTAATTTATGCAAGATGATACGGATTTATTATAAGTAAAAAATCACAAAGGCCTTCGTCAAAAATCGCAATCACGACTGATACACAACACCTTCTAAGGTAAGGAACCCAACCCCAACCTGACGTGTCAGTTATTGTGTCCCTTATTTTTGTCACTAAAAGATTTTTTCTTTAATTCAAAGCAAGGAACAAAAACGGTCTAATTGTAACAGTTTTTGCTTTGAAATTTTAAGGTCGATTATTTTTTCTTTTGTGTGTTTAAAAAATAAAGAGCTTTTAAGCTTTATAAACCGTTAGACAGACTGACTGACTGACATTTGAAACTGTAGATGTTCTTTCTAAATTCCATACAAAACTAAGTAAGGTTAGGGGTGTTTGCAAAAAAACATAATAATAATACATAATATACTCACTTTACCTCGCTTTAATAAGTATTTGAAGGTTTCGGGTAATTATTTATCAAATACAAAAACTTTATATTCCTTTTTTAACAAAGTAGACCAGTAGGTATGACACGAAAGTTAAAAAAGTTAATTATATAAAATAAAACTATCTTTTCGGATTTTTTCGCGGATTTATTTGGATTGTTGGTTCCCGACGTTTCGAATGCTTTACAGCATTCATGGTCACGGGACAGATGAGGTGTTAGATGTCTCGAAGTTATAGTTGTTACAGACAGCCTACCCACAAATAACAAAATGAAAATTGCACCAATTACCTTACAATATTTTTTAACTTTAAACATGTTTATAATTCTGATTAGTTTTATAATTGAATATGGAATATTATTTATTTAATTTTTGCTGTTATTATTATAATTATTACAATTTTAAAAATATTAATTAGTAATCTGTATTGAGCGTTGCCATTATTATACTTATAACCATAAAGAAAAAATATAGAATATAATAATTATTATTTAAGCCATATAATCATTGCTCTATGTGTAATTTAAAAAAGTTAAAATTAAGGATAATAATTTTAATTTTGTTTGCTATTATTTAAAAAAAACAAAAGTTTTATTTAAAATGTCATATTCGCTTAAATCTAAGAAAGTATTATATAAAATAATATAATTATTTAAAATAAGTAACAAGTTATATAAAATAATAATATAATTGTATATAATAATTATATAAAAAAAGCTTTGAGAACTTTACTTTCTCCTTTTATGTACTCATACCTGCAACTGTGACAGGGTAGAAGGTGAAAAATCCAACCGTGTTATTAAACCAATCTGATCGATTGGAAAGGGTTGTATTCAAAACTTATAATAATTGCACAAAGGAGATCCGGTCCAATCCGGATTTCTATTATTTATAGTTTCCGATCGAAGTTTGAATACGCCTTAATTATCGGCTGTGTGTGTCGCGCCCTTAAATGTTTTCTTTTAACTTTCATTGAGAACTTTTAACGAAACTTACGAGTATTTCGAAGGGTTGAAGTTTAATTAATATTAAAATAAATATTAATTCAAAATATTTTCTTAATAAGGCACATATCACTTGTAAAAATCTTCTTCGTGTAAGATTGGAATAATACAAAGTTTAAATATTGATTGAGGCATACCGTTAAAGTACAATAATGTAACGGAATTAAAAGATACAGTAATAAACTGTGTTACAAAAAATATTTATATTTTAAGGGATTATGTATCATATTAAAAGCGGATAAAGAGTATATTTGTATGCTCAATTTCGCAATATTCATCGCGTCAGATACAGGACGGTTTTAATAAACTGAAAGTGTTTTGAACGGCGCTCACTAAGCGTAAAGATTTTGCGAAGAATACGTTGGGTGATCGTCAATATATGCCTCGATTGTGGCTCTCAAACTTTGTAGAAAAAGATTTTGTATTTATTTATTATTATTACAAATTAAAAATTTTAGGTATAAACATAAATATATATAAAATATGGTAGCTAATTAGTTGATAATTAATTATTTGAAAACATTTTTTTTTCATATTTTTTAATTTCACTCATAATTTACTATATTTTTATAATACACGTATAATTTTCTAACAAAATGCTTTATTTTGTACATAAAATAGTTTTTAACCAGCAAACTTTGAGAAGCGTTGAGAGAAATCAGAAGTCGCCATTTATTGGTACCACAAAGAGCCCCAAACTTTACTTTCGTATTGTAAAGTGATATATTTATATTATTTTCGTAGTCCCCTGCTGAACGAATTTTAATCCCCGTACAGTTTTATATTTTCTTACTCTATAGAAGCGTAGAGAAGATAAACATTGTACTTTAAAAAATTGCAATTTGGTTGACTCAAGCTACATAATCTCATTTTTTAATCATTATTACTCAGCTGTTTATTTTGAGAGTGAGTTTTAAAAATTAACTGGAAATAATTGAGTATTTCTTTCTTATTCCATATATAACTATGACAGATTAGCAAATGCATTTTAATATCGTATGCCATTGTATAGGCCAGACATAGATATTTAATGAAAATTTACCTAATGGTATGAAAAATGTTCTAGGTTAAAAGAATATTTCTAGATGAGAGTGTGTTTATTTGTGACATGTAAAGGCTGAGCAGATTTAAGTAAAATTATGAATGGAGATAGCTCACGTCCTGGATTAACTCATTTTTCTCTTAGACTTTTTACTGATGCACCTACAACACAAGGGCATCCGCAGGCTCATAACAAATTATTCATAAAATATACGTTTAAATAATTTCAAGATACGATAAAAAAATTCTAGCAAACTTCATACATTATCTGATACTTTCAGTACACTTACATAATACATAAAAACCATATAAAAGTTAGATACGATTTAATCCTTATCATTTCACGCATTTAAGACGCATCAAGCTATGATCGAACTCAAAATGTTATGACAAGAATTGGAGCGCACCCTACAACAAATAAAATAACCATATCTGACATGTTATATAGCCCATAAGGCATGGCATGGTAGTACGGGTTAAATGGGCCTAAATGTGAGTTAAAATAGCGATACAAACTACTCGCATGGAAACCGTAAAAATCACACGGAGATCATAGAGCTACAATTAAATAGATATGTTACTTTGCAATTGCCGTATAAAGGTAGGATAAATAAAATGGTTTCGTATTTTTTAAGATGTTAGATTTAGATTTCTTTTTTAATATTTGAGATTGTATAAACTTTAATTATATAGGTATATATATATATATATATATATATATATATATATATATATATATATATATATATATATATATATATATAATTGAAGATATATTAGGATTTACTTTATAATGCCCTAAATATTCTGTAATAAGAAAAGATAGTGCGTTTTATTCTTCACGTTTCAAGTTCATTTTCAAGTGTCATGTAGTTTCATTAGGTTTTTCTGCATTATATCTAAGTTACTCTATTTAGAATTTAAGTTGCATTTCACCATATATAAAATTGTATTGATTCTATTCAATCTATAAAATACCGCAAATCTGTAGCGTCTCAGGTAGCAAAGGGATAAGCATGTGAAAACTGTGTGTTCGACATACAAAAACCCATAAATAAGACATTCGCACCTCGTATACGTACTTTATTTGACTGCTACATCATTGTCTAATAACATACCCTCGTATAACGTGGATATATCTTACTTTTACATGACATTCGACGTCTAATGTTTGGTCTAGTTTATTTATTAGTTATTTAACTATAGAAATAATAAGAGAATATTTTTTAAATAAAAAATTAATAGAACTAAACGTGTTTTGATGTAAGGATTATATATTATTAGCAGCAGAACTCGCAGCTTCTCTCACACTAAACTAGAAAAAAAAAACTCTAACAAGGTAGGTTTCATACAAACTTTCAAGCCCTATTTGATCTCCTTAAGGGATGTGTAAATGCTAAAATACGTGTTTATTTAATTGTATTGAAGAGCATTAATACTGAGTTGCATGTAATTCTGATCATAAATATTTTTTTGGATTGTATTATAATGTGTTTCCCGTGGGAATAGATAATCTCCCGCGCCAAAAGTAGTCTATGTCACTCTCCAACCTCTCAACTATCTCCACACACAAAATCACGCCAATCCGTCACTCCGTTTCGACGTGAAAGAAGGACAAACAAACAAACACACTTTCACATTTATCATAATATTAAATATGGATTTAGCTATAGAAATAATAAAGAAATATTTTTTAAATAAGGATTATTATATATGTATATAGTATAAGTATTTACCAAATGCAATCTTTAATAATAGTACAACTATAGAAATAAGACATATTTCTTTTATTACTTAATTGTAATGAAATTATTCAAAGTAATGTAACTGGCGTCAAAAAGCTTGATAAAACTGTCACTTTAGGGCGATCTATCAAAACTACACACTTAAATTACATAGACAAAGTGGTGATTATAAAAAACACGTGTTTCAATATAAGCGATATGTATCGTGTGTCAGACACGCGTGAAGCGGTCAAGATGGGAGATAGCCACCCCTGTCCTGCGCTATAGACGTATATTAGGTAAATTAAAACAAAACATCAAAAATGCCATTATTTTTTTCAATAATACCAACATTGTTATGTCAGTCATATTTTTAAGCAGATTAAGTGATAAAATTATAGCTTTAATGTTTATATTAAAATTCTTTTATATTTTTGAAATCAGACAAAATAAGATAATAATATATAACTAGCGAGATACGTTTTGACCGTTTCATATGGAATAGATAGATTTATTTCCCTTGAGAAATGATTAAATTCTCATACAAACTTCGATCCTCCTTTTCCTATACTATGTCCTTCCCAGGGTCCTCGACTACCTTCATACCAAACTTCATCTAAATCTGTTCAGCCGTTTAGTGTGAAAAGGTAACAAACAAACAGAACTACTTGCACATTTATAGTATGTATGGCTTCATTTTTCTATTGTTATCGTTTAGGTCACTTGATCTAACAACTTGATATAGACAATTTTTGTCAAATATAAAATTTATTTTGCAACAAAAATCTAGGGAATGTTGTACGATCTTAAATTATTCTAGAATTCTAATTTAGATGCTAGAATGCCACATATTTATTTGACACTTTACAATAAAAAAAAACCTTAATTTAGACAAAACTTGAGGCCATTAACGATCTATTGTCATTTGAAATTGTGGAATTCTTTTATAATGATACATTAGTTTGAGAACTTTTTAAATTTCCATATATTCAAATAATATCAATTAGACATGTCAATAAAAAAGTGGTCGATCGTAAAATAGAAATATAATAGAATAAGATTGTTTTCTAAAGGAACGTGTACACACTCCTACGCAAAGATTTACGTAGGCTTTATTTAAACTCACACCGTTTTAAACCACAATGTCGACTTGCTTTGCTTGTAATAAATTACATAATGGCAAGGTTTCAAGTTCACTACTTCTTATAAATACTCTGTTGAAGTGTTTATTGCATTTCAGTTTAGTTTAAAACTAAAATAAGTACCAGATATCTCTATCAAATATTTCAGATGGCTTTAATATCTAAGACATCAGACTGATTTATATACGAGTATATGTAAATAGAGGAGGACAAAACAGTTCCGTACCTATTTCTCCTCTGCTTGTCAAATGATTTTTTTTTATTTAGTAGACCTGCTTAAATTTTTTTTTGAAACAGTTACTTTTTTATATAGGTATAAGTATATACATACATAGGTTAATTCTATCTATACGTATACCTAATAAAATTCTAACTGAGTCGAATCTGTACATTAAATATTTTTTGCAAAATTTTATTGAAATAGTCATTATTATCGATACAGAGGCCGAATCTATACTTTTTAGTATTTTTGTCTGTCTGTATGTCTGTCTCTGATCGCATCACGAGAAAACCACTGGACAGATTTTGATTAAATTTGGTATGATGATAGCTGATTATATGGGTCTATATTTAGGATACGTTTTATTGCGGGAAAATATCTCATCTCTGAGAAATCTATACATATACATATATAGCGTTAAAACTTATCTAGGGACAAATCCGAGCGCAGCGACGCGACGGTGAGTCGCTAGTTCATATATATTTTCCTCTCAATAATGATTATGGTAGACTTTCGACCACTTACATTACTTTTTATAATTTTATAATCGCTAAATCAGAAAATTAAGTGTTATTCGCAAAATATTCATCTTTTATCCAATAATTCAATGCCGTGACAATTATTATGTTTACACAATGGACTCCATGACGGACATGGGTCGGACAACCGGACGCAAGCGGAGTGGACGGCTCGCCCGACGCCGGACCCGCGCTAAACTATTCATATCGATCTTCTACACTACTGATTAATTAATAAATATTTACATGTTTGTGAGGAAATAGATATTCCTTAAAATTACTTATTTACTTTATTACATATTTCAGAGATTTTAAAGCATCTTTTTCTTAAACTCTCTTTTCTACATCATGAAACCGTACCTACTAATAGATTAATATCTGAGAAATAATTATTGGTAAATTCTATGTCGGTATATATTTAGATATAGTAGGTTAAAACGCTGTTATAAGTTAGTTTTTAGGGTTCCGTACCTAAACGGTAAAACGGGACCCTATTACTAAGACTCCGCTGTCCATCCGTCTGCCTGTCTATGCGTCTGTCACAAGGCTGTATCTCATGAACCGTGATAGTTAGACAGTTAAGATTTTTACAGATGATGTATTTCTGTTTCCGCTATAACAAAAAATACTAAAAAACAGAATAAAATAAATATTTAAGGGGCTTTCATACAACAAAAGTGATTTTTTTGACGTTTTTGCTCGATATTGATAACGGCAACAGACGCTGGCATACAACAAACGTGTTTTTGCACTTGTTTATAAAACAATTTTATAGGTACATTATGCATAATATAGTAATAGGTTAAACAAAATTATATTCAAACTATTTTCAAGGCGAGATGAAAAAATTCAAAGCATCTCCGATTTACGATGAAAGTGAAAAGTAGCTATAAAATTAATGATAAATGTGGATATGAATCTCATCGGACATTAACAGCGGATATCATTATATATCAATGCGATTATTTATTTGTTTGTCGTAAAACTGCCGAAGAATGATTCCAATACGGAAATTATGTTAATTAGAGAACGATCCAGTGAAGTTAGAATTATAACTAAAATTTAGTATAGTAATTATTTTTTGTGGTCTTTTCATGGTTAGAAATATACTATAAAAAGTAACTCAAATCTTCAACTAAAATATGAGAACACTAATAATTTCTGGAAGCTAGAAAGCTTACAATTATTATATATTTTTCAATTCACTTTAAAGTAGTTAACTAATATAGAGATAGGTAAATGTGTAACAACAAAATATTATCGTGGACAAACAAAATATTATTTTCAAATAAGATACTTAATTAAGCTCTTATGCTGACAAAAAATACAATACAGAAAATTGCACTAAAATTCCTTACAATATATAAAATACGCAAAGGAAGGGTGTTCAAAGAAATCACTCCCCCCAAAATTTTAAATAGAAGATGAAAGCTCGTTTCGCAACTAGCATTTAGGTCTAGACATAGGTTTATAAAATAGTCTATATAATGATATCTATGTCTGTATAATTTATAAAAATAATATAAATAATAGACTGAGTAGTAATTTAATAAAATGCATTATATAGGCTTACGTAATATCGTTCATCGAATATATTGGACAAGTACAGTTAGATCTAATGTTGATTGCATTAAGTAATTATGTATAGTGTATTTAATTACTGGCCTAGGTAATTTGCGAAGCCCTACGCGCGTGCAACGATAGGGTTTCAGTCTCTCATTTACACTTGCACTAGTTATGATTATGTCGATACATTGTTGCTGGCTTTGCGATTGTGTAACATTCTACAATGTTTGTAGAATATGAGTAAATGTTCAAGTGTTATACTGTGTGCTCTTAAAAGATTTTGTCTCTATTTATAGAGTCAATTATAAGTACGTCATAATTATTATCTTCGATGGTTTAAAATCTATATTATGTATGTATGTATGAAAATCAAGTGCCGTTCTTTAGTCTCGCTATAACTCAAAAATGGCTGGACCGATTTGAATAATTCTTTTTGTATTGTCAGGGGTGTGTCAAGGGTGGTTTAAGTATAAAAAAATAGAAAAAAACCCAAAAACAGCAGAAAAATTGAAAAGTTCAGAACTATTTATTATATATATAGCATATAATCTATGTATTAATAATATATATTTTATTTATTCCAAACTAACCGTACCTAGAGATGAACCCGAGCGAAAGGAGGCGGAGTCGCTAGTATTTAATAATTTTACGATACAGGTACAAGTAATACCAATAAATACGATTCAACTTTGTGTCTTAACTGTTCGCGTTATTATATTACATTTTTTTAATTATATCCTGTATGACAATTTTATTATATTTTTTTGTGTTTTTACATTTAATATTTGATTTGGTCATTGAAATATTTTTATTCTGACAGTACAATAAATCTATTTATTTGATACTGATAGGAAACACAAGTTTCTAATAAAGCAAGACAACAGAATGATTGAAAAAATAATAAATAATTATTTAGTGCAAAGAGTACATAGTGTAAACGTAAGAAGTATATATAAACATAATAGTATATATAAACCTCTTATAATGTTTTTTAATCTAATCTAAAGAAACTTATAAGTATGTTGTACAAATTGCTTAGATACTGCATATGTCTTTTAAACTTTTTTATTAAGATTATCTTCGTTTAGCAAAAGACAGTCATTCGTTCGTCTCTATGAAAGTTTAACTTAAAAATTTTGTTTAAATTAGCTAGACATCTAAAATCAACTACTAATATTGATGTTAATAGCTATATAGGTGTCAAATGTAAATGCTGACCCTACTTTCGGTATATCATTATAATGCATATTTGTCCGCACGAGCCTCTACATTTTTGTCGCGTGATAAACCTCTTAGATATAAAACACTTTCTTAACCAAAAAGAAATAATTTACATAACAGATACCTATTTGTATATGCAAATTCGATTCAATATCGTAGGTATGAGATAGGGTTGATGTTAGATGATGAATTTAACTGTAACACACTTATCTACTAATGTATTAAATATTGAATATATTATTTTAAATTGTAAAGTGTTTCCGTGTCATTTTTTTTAATTATACTGTGACGGGTAGAAATATTCTGTAATTCCTGTGACAATAATTATGACTTCAAACAACTTGTCTCTTTCGTGACCATATAATATGTACACTGTAAAGGATTCGAAACGTTAAAAATCAAAATAAACCATTAACTAACTAAAGTTAAAAAGTGATTGTATATGTTGTTCAATAAAAAAATTATTAAATAAATAGCGGCTCACCCTCGCTTCGCTCGGGTTCACCTCTCTCTCTCTCTCTCTCTCAGAAAAAAAAACAAATCTATCCCACGGTAACCGTATATGTTTTTGGAATAAAATGTAATCTATGAGCTATTCCAGACAATAATCTATCTTTATGCCAAATTTAATCCAAATCCGTTCAGCCGTTCTGGCATGATTAAGTAACAAACATCCAAACATCTAAACTTTCACATTTATAATATTTGTAAGATTATTAGGTATTCGCAACTCCTCTAACGTTGCAGATATCTATATGAGCAATGATAGCCAGGAATCACTCTCAGTGGGATCATTTTCTTGTTTGCCATTTTTACTATAAAATTTTTTGTTATTTTATAAGAATTTATTTTACAAAATTAGATAAGTGAAAACCTTATACTTAAAAGGTTTTAAAAATTGGATAGCAGATGACTGCATCTCAAATATTTGCTTACTGAAACATAGGATTAAAAAAATATAATTTTCATTCATAAATTAGCACACACAATTTAAAGATATTTTATAAAAAAATACAATTGTAAAGGTAAATTTAATTTTACAAATTTTCTTGTATACCTTACCTTGATTTCAATACACTATTCATATCAAAAGACTGTTATATTTTATAACAGACCGTATTACATGTCAGTATGTAAATGAAGTGATGTCCGCACGCGTCTTTGTAACTTATGCAAAGTACTTAGAGCCTATAGATGAGGTGGAGGTACTCGTGAAGCTCCTCGAATGAGAAATATAGACTACGGTAGTAATAGCACGAGCCGTTACGCTGTATAATCGTAGGTATGCGTATATTATTTTTTATCCTTTGCAAATTTACGTATGAATGATTTAATTTATAAGGGTTAATATAGTTTAATATTAACTTATTTAAATGAAATTGACGTCATTATCATCTCTATAAGATATTTGCATTTTCATATGACAGCATTCAACAAGAAGCAAGAACAAAAGCCATTCAGAAATATCGCGAGCTCCGTCGGAAAACTGTGACGTGTTTCCATGCAATGTTTTGAACGAGCATGTCGTCACAATTAGGTTTCACTCCGCTATGACGTGGGTATAGTCTGTACCCCGCATATCACAATGACCGACTATTGTCTAGAATGCATATGCAACTAAACTTTGCTACAGAATTCACGGGAGCGATGGTAATATAAATATATTTACTATATATCATGCAAATTTACACATAGAACATCATTTAACAAACCAAATTTCTATTGTTGCGCCTAAATTACGAGAACCGTAACGGATCGATCGAACGGTTTAAACGAGTATTTGAATATTTTTTCAATCAATAACCGATATATGCAAATTCGGGACAGAAGACATTAAGTGTACGTAGCGACAATGCACCGACCGTTGTTGCAACAGCTAAAAATTTCATCAAAGGTGCGCCAGAAATAATAAGTGATTGAAGCCTATTGTTGCGAATGATACACGGTCCCCTTGGATATCGAGAGGTTAAGGGATTCCGAAAATTAACCAACGATAGGTCTAAATTTAATTTTACGATCCAATACCTGCCCTTAGCCGACAAAAGTACTATAATCAAATTATGCAACCGATGGCGCTATTGTTACCTACATGCATAAATTTAAGGCATTTCATTGTAGACACATCGGAAGGGTTAAGAGGAAGCTCATGATAATAGACGAGATGCATCGAAATTACTATTGAACGCAGAGTTCGTATGGGAAGAAGGGTAAAATGTCTAAACGTGATGATACTTATCAGATAATTGTTACGAATTATTACATCTGGAGATCACTTTGAGTTGCCGCTGCGATGCTACGTGAAATATTTAAATCAACTTTCTAGATATCATATTAGCGACTAGCATTGCCCGCGGTTCCACCACCACACCAAATTTCATCAAAATCGCTATAGTGGGTTTTTTGTGATGCGGTAACAGACAGACAGACAAAAATTCTAAAAACTGTAGATTCGGCCTCTGTATCGATAATAATGTTTATTTCAATAAGATTTTCCAAAAAATATTTAATGTACAGATTTGGCTTAGTTACAATTTTATTATATGTATAGATAGATATATAGAGATATTTTATCAAGGAATACATATTTCGTACGATCTTGGCTCACCAGTCTCGTTATGGGAAGTAACTAAATTCTCAAAGCCTCAATATTTGTCAAACAATTTGATAACTCCGACCCTTAGTGGAAACAACGCGAATATCACATTACAAAAAGTTCGTTTAGAAAAAAAGCCGTTACTATTAACAAAGGGTTTGACAGCGTTACAGGATGATCCAATTTTGGTGAAATTCCAATAGTATTGATATGAAGCACGGGTCTTGCATACTTTAGCGAGAGAAAAGAAATTTCAGAGACGAATATTGATATGGAAATGAGATGGCAGGTAGGGTAGGGTTTTATTGAAATTAGAGATACACATATGAAATTCGAGAATATCGAAGTGCAACTATCGGTAGGTAGTGTCAGAATTGTAGGGTTGGGTGGAACTTTCTTATATAGCTACATCTATACTCAATATTACCAGATAGTATACTTCGTTGCTTTTTACATTTAAATATTTTAGTTTTGATAGTTTCATGACGTATATTTTTTTTAAAGATACGATTAGATATAGACAATTTGTGCTTTAAGAACGGTATATATTGTAACACGACAAGATTTTTATAGATATATATTAATTAATATATATATATAGGTACCTAAGTTTCTAAAATCACTTTATTTTATTAACATTTACATATGTAATATCTATTGAATATAATAAGTTGCTAAGAATTGTTATGCTTAATAGATTTATATTCTATAATAAAATTAAGGGGCAAAGGCCTGGGCTACTTTGCATAAGAAGAGTCCACGTGCGAATTATCATACTGGTGTCTCGTAAAACCAATCGACTAACATCTTAGATACCATTACCATACATTAGACGTCTCCGTAACGGCACGGGCCGCAAATTTAGTTAATACAAAGCAAGTACGCGTCAAGGATTGCATGACATTTACATAAGTCCGGCACGAGACCAATATGTTTAATATGCAGATAGTATGTACCTCTCTAAATGTGGATTACATTAAAAAAAAACTGGGGTGAACTACCTAACAAGTATTTATCGATTAAATTATTCAGTAATAATTCAAATATTCGTGTTCGTATATTGCAAATAAAGAGATTGAAGACAATTTAAAATTTTGAAGAAGCATTTAAAAGAATTTATAGCACGTCTGGTAAATTTGGGGAATTTATAAAGGAAAATGTTGACAAAATTTAAAACTAACTTTAAGTTGGCAATCGCCTGACACGTCAACACTATTTAAGCAATATCCGTGAACATGCAATTAAAAAAAGCGTATTTATCGCGAGTGCACTGCAAGTTGCTCTAAATTCGAGACAAAGAGAAAAAATTGTTTTAAAATCGTTGCAATTTATCAACGTCGGTTGAAGTTCAGTCAATATAAAAATATTTCCGGAGCTTTTTTAAATTTTGATCACGCAATCTGTTGACGTTTCCGGTAATAAGATATTTTATTTTCTAATCCTATATAGCTTTTTGTTTTGCATTGCATTGCGATAGTATGTATTAAATATAAAATAATAAAATAATAATTAAATTATTTTATTCTTACTTAAAAATACCAAGAGCTTATTCTAGGTATATATTACCTAACCATGACCAATATATACCTATCTAAATATTTTACCAAAGTGGAAACCTAGATGTTACATGACAATCATAACTGCGCTTGTATCTAAATGAGTACCTACGATTCTTACTTTTTCGATTCGATTCTTACTTGGTGTATTAGTTTTAGTGATGCAATTTTTTTTTCATGGAGCTGATTACATAATTATACTTGTATACTTTCTAAGATACTCGCAAATGTGTGACATTTTTTAATTTTTTTTTCCTATTTTAACAATCAATAGTTAATAGGTACAGGCGGTGAGTGTAACTATAACTTTGAAACTTCAAAAACTAGCCTTTCTCACGACGATGTTGCATAAAGCTTTCAAAACATGTTGAATAAAAAAACAAAATAAAACAGTGAAAAAAGGAGAAAGAAAATTTTATTTAAAATAACAAAAAAATAACGGCTGAACTACATATTTTTATATAAAGAGGTTTTATAAGTTAAAAACAAAAACGATTAATAGTAAGTTATGATATATTCATAACTTCATACATATTGTAATACGGCATTGGCTGCGCGTTCAAGTGATTTGCCAAGAGCTTGCCAACGACTTCCTATTGACACAACCCTGCAAATACTTTAAGTTTTCTCTTTATTGTCTTACATATAGGTTTTATATATATATATATATATATATATATATATATATATAATATAACGAGATTAAGTTTGTTAATCTACACTAACATAAAGACTGTATTTTCTTGCTTCTTTGAAATACACTAAAATCTAGAACAACTATTCATTGAGCTCTAATACATAGAACTCTGTTTATTGAGGAATGTAATACGCTATCTAACATCACAATATAGCGTTTAATAGTGGATAAATTATAGTTAAATCATAAAAAATATATAATAATAAAAGGCAGTGGTAGCCCAGTGGTAACACGCACTCTTGGGAGACCGAGTGAAGCTGGTTCAAATCCCGGGTCTCGCACCTCTGATATTTTTATGTTCGAATCATTTCTAACATGATTACCACTTGCCTTACAGTGAAGGAAAACATCGTGAAGAAACCTGCATGTCTGAGAGAACCTAGCAAGTTTTCGAAAGACATGTGAAGTCCGCCAACCCGCTCTTGGCCAGCGTCGTGGACTATGGCCAGATCCCCCTCGTATTGAAGGGAGGCCCGTGCCCAGCAGTGGGACGTTAAAAAGGGCTGAATACATACAATGCAATAAAAAATATTACGAATATAATCAGTGCCGGATTTTATATAAGAGTAACTTATACATTACACAGTATAACTTAAATTCTTACATAATGAATTATTCACTTAAATTATTTAAATAAATTCTCTAAGATAGAAGTCGCCTTTAAGCGATTAATTTATAAAGCCGATTATTATTTAGTGTAAATTAAAAAGTTAAAAAAGAAAGATATTATAAAAGAAACCGCTGGCAAATTTATAGCAATTATATTTATACTAATTATTAATATTTATTATTATGCTAATGTTAAAATAACTGCTTGTCTGTTTGTTACTCGTTTAAAGCGTTTCGTTTTATTCGCTCGTAATCATTACGTGTATAAAATAACTAACTGTTTCCAAAATGTTTTATTGATAATATTAAAGCTATCCAATAGCTAATAAACAAAAAAAAGAAAATAGGTCGAGAAATAGATATTTTCGAAAAAGAATATAGATATTTTAAACGCTTTCGACCAACTTTGACAAGGAAGAGGTACTCAAGGCGGTACATTTTTTATGTATATATGTATGTTACGCGATGTCTTTGTAAATTATAAATCGATTTTCGTAATTTCTTTTTTTACGAATGGACTATAATACATCAAGGGTTAACAAATATAATTTAAAAAATCCAGCTGAGGGTGGAATTATTTCTTTAACGTGGCTTGAAGTCGGGGTACCTTTTCAATCAAAAAATAGTTTAAGTTTGTAAGAAACAACTTTTGAAAAAATATTTAAATTTTAAAATTATTAGAACATAAAAACTAGGCGAATTATTTTTTATTTGAAATTTCTTAGAAACGTTCAGAAAATTTTAATTAATCTATTAAATACCTCATAAATTTGAATGCCATTTAGGAGATCCGCACATCTATTCTGTTTTATAGCGATCGTGTAAGCATATATTCATTTGAATATGCATAATCAATACACATTCTTATATTTTTTATTCCTACATAATATAAAATATTTATGTATCACTAGCGAGCGACTTACCCTAACTACGTTTTAATTTTTGTGAGCGGAACCATAATATTTTTTTAAAATTAAATCTTAAGTTACTTCTTATAACTTCAGCTATCTGCCAGTGAAAGTCTCTTCAAAATCAGTTCAGCCAGTTCGGACGCTAAAAATTGTGTTTTTCTTATAAGTTCTTACCGAATATAATTTCACATGCATTTAGTAAAGATGTTATGTTGATATTGCAAACAGACTCTTTATGTTTTCTCTTCTATATCTGTATAGATGATCTTTTCTTATTTCTAATAACTTAAAAGAGTAATATTCATATTGGAATATACCAATTTTATGGTTTGTTAGTATTAGGCATGCCAAACAAGGCTATTTCTTCTAGCTAGAATTAATCAAATCAACTAACCCTCCACCACTTTCCGATATAATTAACGCATACATGTACGCGTGCTGGACAATACGTGAATAGTGTATGCATGTGTGCGATAATGAACGATTATATGAGACCTAACTTTGCTTAAGAATGGCTTGCTTGTTTATACGCTGTTCTAATTAGAACCTTTTACCGTTATATTAAGGTTGATAATTTGAATATATGAATTGTTTGTAATGCGTTATGAGTTTCTGTGTGATAGTGTTCAGTGTGTGGGTTGATGAGTCACATTTTTTTTGTTTTGTGGGTAAGGCACGAGGGTGCCGTGGGGTGGTGGGTACCCCTTGCTCGCAACCCCATCTTATTAATCAGTGAAGTACCAGCGGTCTCTTCACATGTCAGTTTGCTTCGAGGCGTTGTGTCTTGTTTGAAATCAGAGGTGTCTGACCGGTGATTTTGTCAAGTTACAACGTGTCAACGTCTTTAAAATCTTTTGTATTATTAATTAATATCAGCTTTGAAGGGAAGCAACACTTGCTAACGATATATTATGTATAATTTAATCATATATTCGTGTTTATTTGAACTATCTATTTAAAATAATTTAAGAACTAATAAGTTATATTTGATTTTCTTATATCAATAATACCTAGATCATACTAGAAATTCAAATTTCAAAACTAAAAAACTGCCATCAAAATCCTATGCAGAATAAATTCTAATATATCACTAGACAAATAATAGCCAACGAAAAAAATGAGAATCAATAAAAATAGATAACATTCGTAGATAAAACATTGAATATGATAATAACACATTCGTAATAACAAACACGGTGGTAAATTAAAACTTAATATGACTCGTAACTATCTAAACTTTGCCGTGTTCAAATGAATAATTATAGAAAATTATAACCGTCCCTTTATAGACGCCATTAGTGTGTCAAGCGAGGTGTTCGAGGCAGTTAGCCTGTTAGCCCCTATAATTAAAGACTGGCGACCAACGTATCGACTAGACAATCAATAGACGCCTTATCCATAGAAAAGAACATAAAAGCTCGAACTAGATAACAATCCACCCCGTCTTCCCCCCTCATTAATAATATCGACCCTATTTCACTAATTATGTGTGTTGCGAATGCATACACACGCCGACGCGTCACTGTGGGTACGCTTTCATTTCTCCTGCGACTCTGGGTTATGTCCCGCATTGAAAGTATCGAGGAAAAAAATTAAATCGATAATAGATACTAGGGTTATTAAAGGGATTTAGTTATTTCCTTTGTTTCGTGAGGGAGGCCATCGCGTGATCTTCGGCTGTTGTGATTTTTGAAATGTTAATCGCGTTGGCAGATTTTATTAATGTTGACTCGAATCCTTAGAATGTTGCAAAAATGTTAGATTAGTGTGAAAGTTGATGACGAGTGGATTCCAAAGAGCGCTAGTAACTCGTTATTGTAAGGAACTTGTATAGTGGGTTAGTAAGGTAACTTTTAAGGGTATTGTGGTTTGTCGCTGAATCGGTTCACACTATACGAAGTTGTTCTTGAAATGTTTTACTCATAAAAAAAATTATTAGTTTTTCTATTATTGTATTACATATCTAGGTAGGAAAAAATGTTTATTTCTTTTTATCATTATTTGAACATAATATAACTATAAATAAGCATGGTTTTATCAATTATTCTAATGGTTTTATCGTTATGCGATATATTAAGAGGCAAAAAATAGAAAATGCTAATTATAATATACTAATCGATTTTTTATTACACATAATCGGATTATTAATGAGAACTAAAACTTTAACTTCATTAATGTTCGCAATAATTGTGAGAAAAATATATAAGTTTTAATGTGGCCAATACTTATAGATGTGAAAATGTCAAATGTATATCTAATAGTCGTAATATAGATAATTTACAGAACTTATAATATTTATAGTATTGTCTACATTATTTAGTTTAGGATTAATAGTAATTAGGGATGGCACTTAACTGTTAAGTTTAATAGATAGTTAATTAATTTTTAATAACGCTGAAGTCAAGCCTATACAAGCGTAAACTAAGTATAAACTAAACCTTTTTTTATGGGAAATGCATTTACGCATACCACCTGTAGGTACACATATAGGTGGTTATGCTTTATTTATTAAGAGTTATTTTATTTATTAAGGTTATGCTTTATTTATTGATTTATTTATTACTACCTGACTAGAAAAGCCAGTACTACTACTACTACTACCAGTGCCCAACTGAACCTCCCTCGTCTTAATGGGGCATCGCCGAATCGCTTACGCACTCAACCACGATGCCCTGGAGTTACGGTCCACGGTCCACTCTGCCGTCAGAGAAGTATTAGGAGCAACTCGCATGGTACACTACTCACCTAAGTGCGCTACCTACCTACTGTGTGTCTCAGCCAAGAGTGGCTTCGCGCCCGGCTGGGTTGCCGGACGCTAATGAGGGTGAAAGGTGAACACATCGGGAGGGATATAAACTAGACCTACGTAAACCTACAATCGTATAAATATAAAATACTAGAAAAGGAAAAACTGATTCTGTTAATAACAATTTGCATAATCTTATTATGAGAATATGCATATACTATAATAAAAAGGGACATTACATACATATCGAATGTCAATACGTCATAGTGTCGTATTCGCCTAGTGTGCATCGCGTGCGTAGGGCGCGTGTGTGCGGCTTGGGCAAGGTCAGGGCTGCGCTATCTGATCAATGGTCAACCTCATTCGCGAAACGGCCAGTTACGAATCGATTGTAGCCGCTCTATATATGAAAACAACGTAGAGTGACGTAAATAAACAATAATACAACATAAGTATGTTTTGATTTCCTGTTTTCTATTATTTTTATTTTAGAGCTATTTTTAAATTTCATAGCAGTATTATCGGTAAAGCGTACAAGTTTTAATTAATTTCGATATAAAAAGGTAATTATTACCATTAAAATTTACTAATAAAATTTTCGTTCACAACTTTTTTTTATTACTGTTTATTATAGCAACGGATGGTTAAAATTCGACAAAACACCCGTCGCGATACAGAGTGTATAATTAATCACATGATTAATCAGTGTGACGAATAAAAACAGTGTAATGACTCGTTTCCTATCGATCGCCGTGACGTCAACTATATTGGATGCAGCGTCATGGACACAAAAAACGACTATTTTAACGAGAAATGCACGCGGCAATATATTAATATAATACAATTATTAAGGGACTGAAATTGCTTAAATATTCATATTAGACCAAAGACCTTAATCAGATTTTTTTAAATTTATTTTCAAAACATATACTATATTAAATCGGAAGTAAATATTTTAGTTTTTAATAACATATAAAATATGAACAGATAATGAAATTTACAAAAACATCCGACACATGTTTGAATCGATACCGGCAAACTATGGAGAGGGTGGCGTCAGATTCTCGTGGGGCAGAAAAAAAGTGAAAAGCAATCAGTGTGGCGTAATTAGTGAGTTGTAAGTATGGGGCGCGTTACCATGGTTACGGCGTCCATGTCGATACCCGTTACCCGCCGCGTTAATTTAAAACCGAATTAATCGAATCAAACTATGGCTCAATATCGATTTTTGTAACAGCCACTTGGCCTGGCCCTAGATACTTTACACTTTTGAGAAATTTTATTATACTAAAAAAAATATCTTTAATTTTAACAATTTAAAGAGGCAATTCTGAAATGTATAAATTATTGTTTTTAATTCTATAAATATTTAATATAAACTTTTTGAAAGCGGTTAATGGGTCCTATTGTGTATTACTAAAATTATTAGCATCTTACTACTGTATTCAAATATCGATAATTTATTTCCGAAATAATCAAATTACGGTCGACTGACGGATTAGCTGAGACCGGAAACTCCAAATTACTGAGAAATTAAAGCGGAAACATTTGGCCGCCGCTAGCAAGATGGCGCGCCGATTATTGTGTCTGTTCGTTTTATGAATAATAATTACTGTCGCCTTTAATTATTTGTTTATTCTGAAATCATCGGTTATTATATGAATCGTTTTAGCACTAAGTGGATAATTTTGATGTTGTATACATTCTTTACAATAGATATCATTTTTTTTACTTGGAGGTAATTTAAAAAACTTGTAAGAAATTATAATTTATGGGAGATTGTTTTATTAAGGCAGGTACTATATTAGATACTGTACTAGTACTTGTATTTAATATATTTTAGATAAAAAATATTTTGTGCATTTTAATTTTACTTTTCAACCTGCTTTTAACCTCAACTGTCTTGATTTTAAAGTAATCAATTTACTACATATGTAATCATGTATATTTAATCTATCATCGTTTCATATCTCAAAAAAACATAAACTACTGTCCAAAAATATATGAAGACTCGTATAATAATTCCATTAACGATTATAACTGCGTGGTAGGCAATTAGAAATACTGCAACCTGTTAAGTCAAATATACTCGTAAAGACACTACGCGTTGAGTGGCAGTACCGAATGCCATACTTTGTTGTCCAATTCAGAGCGGTACAAACATCTGTCTGGTCCACCGGTGCTCGGATTAAGGGACGCGACCCTCAAAAGGTGACTTTCACAATTCACATCAACACGAATTCTATTCTAATAATGTATTTTTATTTTGAAAACAAGTGCTAGAACATAATGTGTTGAAAAAGCGTCACGTTCAGTTGATCGCGATAGTAAAAAGCATAGAAAAACTGCCGATATAAGCATTAACTTCCAGAAATTGAATCCATGACCTATACAGAATATACAGAATACTACACGGTGTCAATCAATTATCTACACCTGACGAAGTATTTGTTTTAATATTTATTAAAAACACACATTTTTTTCATTTATATTTTATCTTATAAGAATTGAGAACTCAAAACCTATGTATTTACAAAATTATCATTCCCCTTCTGAAGCAGTCTTAATACTTTTATGATTAAACTTTAGATAGTTTAGAACATACCATTTGCAAAATACATAATTATGGAATATTTTATTAAATTAAACTTATAAAAAGCTAAGTAATTAAAGCCTACCTATTAAATACATACCTAATCAAATATTTTCGAAATCGGTGCCAGTCCATACAAAGCAAAGCACACCGACTTCGAAAATATTTGATTAGGTATGTATAGTAAATGAAAACTACCAATCAGTTATTTTTTACTTTTTAGTGCTTTTGTTTGAAGTCGGTTTTTATTTTTTTGTTAAAAAGTTTTTATTTTTCCCTTTTAAGTGTAGATAGTAGTAGCAAAGTAAGAATTCTAACGTGTTAGGCTTGTCAAATCAAACAAAATAAGCCCAAACTCAAAGTATCTACTATAAGCCGTTGAAGAGTTCCACCTATCCACCTTCTGGCCTTACCATCAGATCAGGTCAACAATACCGAACCACTGTACTATCAACGGAAATAGAAACACTTGCAAAGTTTCAAGTCAATATGACAATTAGAAGTAGGTTAAATTCATCATTAGCTATTTTTCCACCCTTAGGGGTGGTATTTTTTTTTTGAAATTTAAATGGGACCAATCTGGAAGTATACACTTTCAAACAACATAAAAATTGTCCAAATCGGTTCATAAATGACGGAGTTCTGAGGTAACAAACATAAAAAAAAATAAAAAAAAAATACAGTCGAATTGAGAACCTCCTCCTTTTTGAAGTCGGTTGAAAATAGAAACATCTAATTGGAAACTACTTAAAAATATATAGAGTTGCATTTACCAATGAAGAAGAAATAAAATCCGACATCGCGTGCATCCGATCCAATACTCTAAGTGAATTCAGCCTAACTTTTTAATTTTTACTAACTAACTACCCCTGTATTTACTTGTAAAGGGTAAGCTAAAGTTGATTAATTTTAGCGGAAACTTTTGCTACAATTTGCTTATGACTTTTTTATTGCAAGTAACAACTTGCAACTTACCAAAATATATTTTTGTATTTTTTAATGTTATTACTGCATCAAAATTTTTCAAAATATCTATATTAATCCCTACACGACCACCGACACGCCGGCGTGTCAGTTAACAATAAATTTCTTAGAAATTTAATTTCTTAGAAATTTACCTGGAGGTGTAATAATTGCGATCAGGAGAATTATATCATAATCATGATAAAGTGTAAAAGCAATTAATGAAAGCTAAATATTTTAATAGTACTTAGGTACTTAACAGTCAATTGTGTAAATATGGAGAAAAAAATGCTAAATGCAATAAAACTAAACTTACCTGATAAAACACAGCGCTTGCGCATCCTATGTTAGCCATGGATTAATTCACCCTGCAGTCATACACCACGTTTGTCCATTTACACTCTGATATGATTTTTTTATATATTTAATAGAATCTATGATTATAAAACAAGTAATTTCATAAATTCAATAAAAAGTTAATAACACTATTAAATATTCTGTATTTCTTTACTGCTATACTTTGGAAAGAAAAAGGCTAGTTATAGTATTGAATAAAGTGAGATACCAATTTAAAGTTTAATATATATAGTAATCAAATGAACATATATATGAAATGAGTGAGACAAAAAGAAAATATCTCAATGAATGCTGAATTATAAATCATATACTAATATAAAAACAAATCATCCAGCTATAATGTGAAATACTCTCAAAACAAAGGGCATGCAGATATGCATTCCGTTGCGAATATTTTTCGTCGCCTGCCGTCTTTCGCGTTTTTTATTATTTTATTCATCGAACTATAGTCTTAAACGATTTATCGATAAATTTTATATATAAAACCGTCGTGTTGCTGGATCACGATTGTCCTTTGGAACGTTGTATTGAAAAGAAATTGTTCTTTTAGCCCAAGTCAAAATTATTTTTATAGCTATAATAATAATAATTAGAATGTAAGACATTTGTTATTGATATTTTGTAAAACTGTTAAATATTCTATTTAAAGAGTATTTTTCAAATGTTTTATATATTATCATGTTATTTTTTCTTAATTATAATTATATTATGTATTTGTAGATATATGAATTCAAATGGAAAAAAACTTGCTATGTATTCGAATTGATCTTACTTATTTATAGTCTGTTCTAACGAGATTCATTTGCTTCTTTATATCTCTAATCCGCTATGTACGACGCGCTTTGATAATTCTATTAAGTAGCTTGTATTTTTCTTATAAGATTGTTTTGTTTGTTCGATTTTATAATATGATATATTTTATGACCGCATCTTGCGAAAGATAAAATAATTAAGCTTTTAAGACATTGGTAAGATGAACTGAAGAATATCTCGGCTAATACGTATCACATACTAATATTTCAAAGACCTACCCTAAACTGTGAGCTTTTCATTCGTAACTTTTATATTACAATAAAGATTTACGACTTGTTTTGACTACCAATAAATCATTGGATACTAATTAAAACCACCGTTAAAAATTGCATCTTAGTCGCTAACCCGCGAACTTAATTTACGATATCTTCGACCATTCGCACATAAACTTTCTAATTTGCAACCGGCCCGTCTGAGGAAATATAAATTGGAACAACAATAAAAACAACACGTCAGGAAAACTATAAAAGTATATTGCTGTCAATGTTCAATTTTGCTCTGACCACACCCGAAATTCGAATATCTCAGCAGACCCTCGACGTCACTCACTCGAACAATTAAAAGTCTTTGATGATGCAATAAAACGAGTTAATTCCATATGAATTTACATTTTCGCACGTTGCGTGTGTTCGTTCGACGTTTTATACCCGTCAAATTAGAAGTTGCTGTAAAATGTGCGGTGGATTTAATATCGTTGGCCATTTTTACATCTAATTATATAAAAAAATATTAAAGATTTACGACGTATTTTGCATTTACGAGCATTTTTATTTAATAATATGTCAATCATGTCGATATTAATTAGTACTTCTATTGGAATATGTTATCGACTTTTGCAAATATAGAATACGTAGAATGTATTAAAATGCTTATTTGCTTTCGTTTCGCCATAATTATGAGTAAAATATTCACCTGCAAACTCTTGGAAAACGCGATTTAACTCGCCCAAGCCGATTAATTTATTTTTAAAGCTCATAAAACCTCACTCTTTAAGCAATAAAAATAACATTTTAACAAAGTTAGCAACACGAGCCACGATTATGGCGTTCGTTAACTTTAAGTCTTCGCATTCAAAAATCACTTGCAAACATTGTGACACTAAGAACTGACGTCAGCTTCGTTTAATACGTTGATTGCGCTGAAATAGGCGTATTTACATATATTAAAACGAAACCCGTCACGCTTGCGTTCCAAAATAAACACTCGGCGCACGCGAATAATTTCTAGATCGCATTTTTGCATATCACACGCGAGAGTATTTCACATAATAACTCGTTAACGATAACGAGCGGAGCTAAAACTTAGGGAGCGAGATGAGAAAAGTTACTTTTAGAATATACGGAAGTTAATTAGAAGTGGAACGAAAAACAACCGTAACTGGTGGCGAAGTTAGCCGTTCTAGTGCGGCCAATGGTACAATTCACCCACACAGTCTCAACCCTCACTACTGTTAGCATTTGCATACCGCCCGCCCAGGCGCGCGCCGACGCCCAGCCTGAGCGACAGGGATGGCAACTAAATCGACGGCTGTGACATTGAATGCCAAATTCAAATCCACTTATTTTTTAATGCATTAAAACACTTGATCCTAAGATGTGTTGTTATCCCCAAAAAAATAGCTATTAAATAATAGATCGTATTCAAAATCGTTACAGGCAAATGAGAGTGCGCGGCGTATGGAAAAGGATAAAAGTAAATTCATCGCCGTCGTCGCGGAAGCGGTAAGCGATGAGTTCGGAAGACAATTCGCGTAGAGCATGAATGAGCTTAGATGTGACCGTAATGATGCTCCTCGCGTGATTGATTGTGACGTGGATGTGTTATCCATATAGAATGCTTCTATCGCATTTTATTGTAATAATAATTTAGTAGCATAATGTAGTATTATATTGTTGTCTTCATTTTCAATTGAGGGAAATTGTTTTGTTTTTTTTTTGTAATTATTAATATTATTAACTGATTTAACATTTAATTAAATAATAATATTAATGTAAGATTTTTAATGACAAGTTTTGTTATACATAAATATAAAGTAGGTAGTATATGCACGATCTATTTATTTGTATTCAATTTTTAATATAATAATGTGACAATTTTTTAAATTGCCTATTACGTCATTCTTATATCTTTTCAAATGATATATTTATATTAGAACTTCACCAATACTTGTTGCTCAAATACTTGGTGATAAAAAATAATAATTTAAAACAACTGAGTTTCAAAAGAATGTTCGACTTATAAATAAAAAAAAACATAGAACACAAAACAATTTTTTACCCGCAGTAAAATGTTAGAAGTATGCTATATATTCTTTCAGAATATAAGCCATCTCCGTTCTGGATTTTGATCGAATCCGTTGAACTGTTACAGCTTGAAGAATTAACAAGCATTCTCCCTTAAAACTTTTGCGATTACTATATTAGTGTGATTAATGTAAGATAGATAAAGTATTAAATACTACTATTTTTTCCTTAACCCTTTAACTTAAACCTTTAAGGTATACAGTTGAATATAAAAAAATATATTTTAAGTAGCTATTCATACAAACGTGATACCAGCACTATATTTAAAATTATTATATATATTTATTTATTATTTTATTTAAAATTTACCTTTTTTGTCAAACGCACTTTTTCCTGTCATTAAATATCATTGTATATGTATGTAATCGTGTATTGTGTACAACTTGATAAACCAAATAAATAAATAAATATTAGCTCTGTTGCTTTTTTGTTATTTTTTAAATAGTAAAACACAAATATTTTCACAATCTAATTTTGCCATCCATTTTTTAATTTGAAATAGTATTAATTGTTATAATTAAAAGGTACTTTACAATTTGGTACTTTAAAAGTATCTAATTATCGTGTCTAAATTAAAACAGTCGAGTCACAATACATGCATTCGATATGTGTTGAAATTAAGCACTCTACTATTCACATGTTTCGCATTGTTTGATGTGTAATATGTAATCTAAGAATTCAAAGTTTAAAGTTAACATATTTATAATTAAATAGATATATTCATATTTATTTAGAATAAATGACAATGTATTATATGTAGTTATTTGCATTGGATATTGAACCTATGACCTGCGGTCGGTAGTAGATATTAGCTAAGTGTCTTGGTACCAGACGTTCGTCTTAAAATTGTAAGAACAAAGAAGTCAGGGAGCAATGCACGTTTATTCATGTATATATATATATATATATATATATATATATATATATATATATATAGTTCTGTATGTAGTGTATATCATTATGTCTATCAAGACATTAAAATTATTTTAATTTAAGTAGCGGGATTTTATGTGTTATTTTAATAATTGTCAATAACTATATGTATTCTTACTATTTGTTCAAAATCGAATCCATGTACTCATTCAGTTTAGCACCAGTGGCTTTTGTACTTCATAAGGCCATATAATACAGGTATTCAAGTTTTGTGTTAAAGCCTACTGTATAGTGTATAGTGACATTGAAACAGATAAATGCAAATAAACAATATTTCAATGAAATCCTGCGATACTAAATCGGTCGAAATCGGTCAAGTGCGAGTCAAATTCGCACACGAAGGGTTCCGTAATATCTTACATGTACTTTTTATTAATATGACTTTTACTCTATGTACTATGTAGTATATTAACTTTGATGATCGATTACGAACGTTAAAAAAAATCTTGTGTTTTGTTTAATTTATTTATATTATTTATTATTATTGTATATATTGACGAACGGATGGACAGACGGACAGCAGAGGCTTAGTAATAGGATTCCGTTGGCACTCTTAGGTCACAGAACCCTAAAAAATACCCACATCAGGGCTTCCACTCCATTAAAAATATTACTCATAAACGTGATTTTTTTAGTACAAAAATTATATTTAAACAAATAACAGTAGCCTATCTGTCACTTTAGATAATAGTCTATTTGTGTACTATATTTCATCCAAATAAGTCTTGAAGGGCTAATTTAGTTTAAATTGTAAATAATAAAGCCTTTCGTTGGCTAGAGACGGAAGAAAGCATCGTACTTTAAACAGTAGCTAATTAAGAGAGTTTTTGACCACTAAGTCAAATTTAAAACGAAGCATGGTGGGTAAATATCCTAAACACTACTCGTCCATAAAAGCAACATTTACGTAAATGTCTATCTACTATGTCAATTTACTACACAACGATGCGTTAAATGCTATCACAATATACGTACTCGTATATCACACAACTCATATAAATGTGAAAGTTTGTATGTGTGTCTGTGTTTGTTTGTATGTTTTGTGCATAAATATACTATGACCTTGAGAAAAATGTAGAATTAGTATTGAAATTTGCCAAAAGGTGGCGCTACTTCCGTATAATATTCTAAGCACAAAAGGCACGTAGCTATGCACCCGAGCGAAGCAAGGCTAAATCACTAGTTTTTCATAATATCTATTTTAAATAAGAAAGTGTTTCAATAATGAAAACACACAACAGACAAGAACATTGTAATTACGGGAACAACAAGATTTATTGCATGAGGATAAGAAACTAACCACACGTGACCGCTTACAATATCAAATAAATTATTGCAATGAAAAATGGGTCTTATTAAATGGGTAATTAACATCAATTTGGCTAAGCGGGAAATTAAGTTGGGATGTTCATAAGGTGGTGTGATGTGCATATGCAACGCATGGTGGTGTGGGAGCGGAACATGTAGTAGTTAATTTTTGCGCAAAGCTAGTGCAAGCGAGAGGTGGTCTCATTTACAACTATTTACCCTAAGTGCGAGAGGGATGGTGTTAGGGGTTAATTAATGAACGTGGAGGCTCGTGCTCTTTATTGCTTTCTGGCTGGACGCTAAGACGTCTACGCTTAAGGAGTTTTCCTTTGAGAAAATTGTTATGGAATATATTATATTTTTCCAAAGGCGTCTGTTCGACGTTATGGTCTTTCGAATATTTTGACAATAATTACAATAGGTACTTATAGGTTTTTTTCTATTTGTGCTTGTTTAATAAATTTGAAAGTACTAGATTAGGCGTTATAATCCTTAGTATCGACTGAAAAGTAAAATTGAAAAGTCTCTATAATCTCTACATATCGCAAAATATTGTTATATTTTTAATTTAGTATGTTTTTTATTCATAGTTTATGTACTTTTTCTTAAAACTTTACTAATTAATTCATTGTTAACGAGAATTATATATTGTAGTTTATGTAAGACGATGCATTATCTGTAGTATGGGCTTTTTCCTAGCCCTCTACAAATAAATTTAAACTTTTAAGAACTTAGTAGATTCAAGTTAACCTAAAATATAACTTTACGAAATCTAATACCTTAATTTTAAAAGAACAGAATATCTCAAGATTAATATTTATTTATGATGTATACTATAAGTTAATCTTCCGAGAAAAATGTATACTTAAGGGGCCTTTTCCTCATAATTCCGTCACGTGAGAAAGCGTAATTATGTATAGCGTCCATCATAACATATGTTACAAGACCTATTATAGTGCAAACTATAAAATATTATTAAATGATTGCATGAATGTTTAATGTTTAAATTAAATAGTCCGTAATTTACATTTTTCATTTTACAGAATAGCAACTTTGCAGTATTCTGAACAAAATGCTATTGATATGCCTTGGTAACGTAACTGGGATTGATTCCTTCTTAAGAAAGGCATTTGTCTTTATTAGTTTATACGAATATTATAAACAGGATAGATTTGTTTGTTTGTGTGTTCGTTTGTTTGTACTGAATAAGCTCCGAAACTGCTAGACCGATTTAGATGAAATTTAATAAGAAGATAGTTTGAGACCTCGGAAAGGACATAGGGTTGGTTTCCGTTTATCCCGGAAATCATCCCTTAAGAAAATGGGGATGAAAGTTTGTATGGGGAATCGACCTATGGACGAACTCGAGTGAAGCGAGGGTGAGTCGCTAGTATTGATTATACAGCAATTAATATGTTCAATGTATTAGACTTCTATTAGGATATACATAGTATGTTATGATATGGTTTCTCAGGCTTAGTATTCATACGGTCACTGGTAATTATATCAATATTATAACACGTGCGTGTTACGTTAGGTGTATTTTAAATTCCAATTTAAAATACACCTCACCCCAGTAAGTCATTTTTATCTACTGTAAGTGCCTGTAATATATAAGGGAAATTTTTGATGTTACTAGACAGATTAAATTAATTATATATATAAAAGATGATGATGTTCTCCTAGCCGATTCCGGCCACGGCAGCTAATCTCAATGAGATTAGCCAACTGCGCAGGAGATACTATAGTGCTCAAGTGTACGCGCAGACACAAGTGCACTCTCTATTCCTATCACTCTCATACTCCGGTGGGACGACCACTCGACACGACCGGTGAGAGTTAAGGCGCAGGACCGACGGCTTTACGTGCTCTCCGAGGCACGGGGGTGAAACACCGCCAACTTCCCAACTCCGGGCTGTTACTGAGATTTACTATACAGGAAGACTCAATAACTAAACTTGGCCCGACCCGGGACTCGAACCCAGGACCTCCGGGTGTGCAGCCGTACATGCTAGCCACTACACCACCGAGGCAGTTATATATATATATATATATATATATATATATATATATATATATATATATATATATATATATATATATATATATATATATATATAAATTAATAGGCAAAGACAAAAAAATCCACTTTTTCTCCTCTATTTGTCAACAGAATATTTTTTGTATAGTAGCTAAAATTACGAGAAATATTGATAAAGGATATCAATTTACATAAACAACTTTATTACACTATACATATCGTTAGAGGTTAATAATGCTTATAATACGTATACACACACACGTCCATATCGCCGTCATGCTGTATATATAGTACGTTAATGTGTCGGATGTTTTCCTAATTCCACCCCGCTGCGTGAGTTGGCGGTTAAGAAATTAAGAAAATGCCGTCCGCCGTCTCTGTGCCACTTAAGATCTTATATTGTCTTCTGGATGGTTTTTGTTCTAATAAAACCCTTAGTTTTGTTAATGAGTGTAATAACATGTGCTCTTTATCTTTTGTCTTAATAGAGTTTGGAAAAAGCGGCTTCATTTATTGCCAATTAACAACTGGTTATCTAAATATTATGTACCTACTTAAATCAAAATAATATATGTAATCAGGGCATTATTTAAGGTATTATTTGCATAAAATAAAAAAATAGACTATTTTTTGCACGCGACTTCGCTAGCAAGGCTGGTGAGATGGGGATGAAAGATAGCTTGACCAATATCGGATGTATGTATCTATGTTTGTTCCAATGTATGTATGATCTTGCTATATCAAACTCAGTGGCTTAAGCATAAAAAAATAACAGTGGAGATAGAGCTATTTCATAATTTGTATAATATTAGTGAATGGATGTTGCCAATTGTATTATAAATTTATATAAAAATATATATCTGTCTATAGAAAGTAGTATTTTGCATTTATTTAATATCGTTTTGTAATTAAAAATGTATTAACTAAAGAAACGACATCCGGAGAAATGTTTAGCGGAATGCAATTAAGAAGTCTAGGCGTCAAGACAAGAGTGTGGGGTGCGAATATTCTCTGCACACTTAAATGTTTGTATATGTATGACTTATTAAATAATAAATTTAGGGCAGCCACTCTAATAAACTATTAAGATTTTTTTTAAGTATTTTATAATTGTGCCATTGTGACAGTATAAACAATATTAATATAAAAGAGCGAAGGGTTCAAGGGTGTATATTATTATTGAAATTTATATTGGTCCATATTACTTCATACTCAATAGAAAAAATATATATATATATTTTATGTAACACGAAAACGCCACGTGGTTTTACGTCATAAGCTAAGTGGAATATAATATGAGCATCCGAAGGCAGGAGAAAAATTGTTTTATATTAAATTAATCGGTTCTTCGAGCTTTTTAAAAGAACTGATAAACAAACCCACTATAATTTTAATATTTTAACTAATTTTTGTATTACCATATAATTTTAATGTTGTAAAGGCACATTAACTTTTAATGCAATTCTATTAAGTGTAAAATCTAAACATAAGAAAAACAAATAAGTCCCTACTTACCCTACCGTGTACTGTTGTAACCGGAAGTCACCCCTAAGAATTAGCGCGTGGCTATAGGATTACCACACTGGCCGCAAATGAAGAATTACTGATGCCATTCAAACGAATTTACTGCATTATCATAACTAACAATATCATACATATAATAAAATTGTAACTAAGCCGAATCTGTACATTAGATATTTTTTTGGAAAATCTTATTGAAATAAACATTATTATAGATACAGAGGTCAAATGTATAGTTTTTAGAATTTTTGTCTGTCTGTCTGTCTGTTACCGCATCACAGAAAAACCACTGGAGGAATTTTGATAAAATTTGGTATAGTGATAGCTTGTTATCCGGGTCAATATAAAGAATACTTTTTACCGCGGGTAAATATCTCATTTCTGAGAATAAATACAAAAACTATAAGTAACTGTAAGAGTACACTAATATGTAAAACTTAAGAATTTGGTTTTTGGTCATCTGAACGCGGGCGGAGCCGCGGGCAATGTTAGTATACGATAAAGTTGTCTAAGTAATAATTATCAAAGCGATAACATTTTCCATTTATTAACGCTGACTTACGCTAATACCTATATATGTGTATATGTTATATCTGTATCTACGTCACAGCCATTGTATGCAAAAAGTAAAATTTCAAGGTCAGAGATCATATATGTACATCTAAATACAAGAGCTTATTCCTTAATAACAAATTCGAACATAATTGGTACATAATTTATACGCATGACTCACAATCTAACTTTGTAGCTTTACAAATGCCAGTACAAGCAACTTTTTGCACGCTCTAAACAATGTCTTTGAACATTCATATCGATGTTTATGAGAAATATCTCTCATAACTTAATATGTTCTACGAGCAACAACACATTACTTACTCATTCAAAATAATCCAAACAAACTGTCTTCCTCTGCGACACTTTGCGGTGCAATTAATTTTACATATTCCAGTTCATAACTCACGTAACTCTCGCATCGCACGTCGTAAATAACGTCTATATTCGAAGTGTAACAGAACTTTTGTTTACATTTCAGATTCGAAACGTCACATGTACCGAAGTTTTGACAGATGATCATAAAGGAGTAAGAATGCCGCGGTCACATTAGCATACGCGACGGTGGGATGTCCCACGGGACGACGGGACGTCGTAATTCCCGAATAATTCTCTTTTGATTTTATACGTTTTCAGCTCGTTTTTCGTGTGTCCGTCACACAGTTTGCGATAGTACTGACCACAGCTTAGGGCGCCGGCCGTACAACGATGTGTGCGTGTGTGAGCTTTCTGCACGCGATCTCTTCAGGCTTAAACGAGTGGGGAGTGCGTCGGTGTGCGTATAAAGTTTACTTGTAGAAGTAGGAGGCTAGACTCATTGACTGCGGCCCTTATTGTATGAATGTGGAAAAATTATAGCCCACCAATGTTTTGCCTGAAAACGATGCGCATTGTTTATGTCCCAGTGTCGGCACTTAGATCGCCCAATTTGCTCAGTCGTTAATGTTCACTAGTATTGTCTCCCAAACACTTTATCATCGAAACTATAGTAATTAAAACCTTATATCTGCTATGATAAACGCAAGTATATATTGCTCTTATATTCTCTGAAAAGCTTTCAAGGGTGAATAGACTTAATGTAGTGACTGAATAAGAAATTGAATTATGTGCTTTCATAATATACCGTATTTTCATAACTGCTAGACCAATTTCAATATGGAGCAGTATAGAGTATTTCCGTATCAAGCCATTGTTACAAAAAAAAAGTTATTGTTCAAAATATTGTGTACCCAACATATGTATACATATATTTAACTCGACTTCTAGTAATTGAAAAATTAATTAATTAAATTCAATTCGTTTATTTTACATTAAAATAGATACTATTTGCAACGGTATATAATAAAACAATAACTTAAACAAATACATCATACGAAGTCAAAACTTAGGTTGCATTCTCAAAGTTGAGATTGCACATTTATCTCGGACTAGCATGAGCGGGCCGCGGGTCCATTAAGACATTTTTCTGAATCATAAATCTCACTTCGCCTCATCTCGTCCCGATACAGATATGAGTAAACATTCTGATAAATGTCGAGGCTTTAGCGAATAAAATTGTTACATTCTTTATTAAACGAAATTTGAAAATATTGATTAAATAAATATGTTTGTAAAGGCATAACTCTGTTATTTATAATATATTTTTAACCCCTGACGCAAAAAGAGTGTTGTTATAAGTTCGACGTGTCTGTCTGTGTGTTTGTCTGTCTGTCTGTCTGTCTTTTTGTCTGTGGCTAGCTATGATAGCTCCCGAACGGATGAAGCGATTTCAATTTAGTTTTTTTTGTATTAAAGGTGACTTTTTTTTTAGAAATATTAATACATACTTAGGTACTTTAAAATTTTGTTTTTTTTTTTATAATTTTTTCCTTTTTAAATGGAATTTAGGTTTTAGTGTCGGGGGTTTTTTAAATTTTTAATAGATTTTTTTTAGATTTCATCTAATATTTTTAAATAAAAGTTATAATATTATATACGTATAACATATGCTGTCGTAAGAATATATAATAAATAATAATAATTTAGCTCGTTTCGAAGTCCTTCTAGTGGGCACGTAACTCTTTTTAGTTCAAAGGAGATCAGATCCGATAATCCGCGACACTAGAACTTCTTCTACACTTCACTTCTTACTCGCACGTCGGTCTATTAATAATATATTTACATATATTATGTGTATATGTTTGTTATTCCTACACGCTTAAAAGGCTGGGCAGATTTGGGTGGAATTTAGAATATAGATAGACTATGACCTGGAATAACATACAGACTACTGTAAAGCAACAAAGAGTGCACCTGAGCGAACCAAGGATAAATCGCTAATATTAAATAATTAATTAATATTCAATAAACCTCTATTCACACGTTTATAAAATTATTCAATGCATATCAATCAACCTTTAAAAACCTTAGTTCAATTCGATTGAAGCGTTCAAACAAAAAGCTTATACTCATTATACTTGATAATTATAAGTTAGCTCATTTAATTATTCCTTTCGTTCTATACTAACAACACCGATCCCCGCCCAACGTTCAGCTAAGTACTACCGGCCATTTAGCCTGTCTTTGGAATAAAAGATCTTTTGTTTATGATCACATGTGAACGAACTAATGAATGAGTAAATGTTTTATTGGTCGATCTAACAAATGATGGACGTAATTAAATAATAAAGCCTACAGAAAAATTCTGACATTTATCGAGAGGCCTATAGAGTACCAGAAGCTAGCTGGTTTCAGCATTCATATTCCTTTTTTCGTATACCATTTATTTTTATAATATAAATTACCTGATTCAGTTTGTAACCCTAAAATTTAACAGAATTATTGTTAAAATAAACAAAATTTTTTGTATATGTTAATTTGATACGTAAATTATAAGTTTTTATAAGTTCAAAAGAAAGAGCGAATCGCTTAACAATGCACCCCGTACTTACGCGATAATGGTCATCCACTCGACCAGTTAAGTCAGTACGAAAATTAAATAGAATTCCAGCCATATGGCGTTCAGCGGAAATTCGTATCGTATGGCCCTTTAATATTATAATACGCGCTCATTTCTTGACCATCACAAAGGAGACAATGAGATACACGGCTGACGCGGACTCATCCGGAGGGTTGTTTCTTTCAAATCGTTTTGTTTTGGCCGTAACTGTTGTGCGAACTTACTTGATTTTTCATTCACTGTGTAAATTACTTAGGTATTTTAGGTTTGATTTTCAGCTATTTGTAGAATTTTAATAAATTCTATCGTCGTGTTAGATAGATCGATCGTTTCCCTTAAACATTATTAAGGGTCCATTACTCTGTAGCATTGCTAGCCTGTTGGAAGCATTCCGGCTTCGGAAACAGAATGAAGTGCGTTCAAACCTCGGATCTCACATCCCTGAGGCTTTCATTTGTAATTACACTAGCGACTCACCCTCGCTTCGCTCGTGTTCGTCCCTAGGTACCTACGTTTTAACGTTTAGTATGAAATACAAATCTTTGAATTTCTCGGCTTTTCTGTACTATAATATACATGTATTATACATATAAGCTGTCCTCTTCTATTGCTGAAAAAGAAAGATAAAAAGAAGAATCACTATCTATTGCTTAAAATTGCATTAAAATCCGTTGAGTAGTTTAAAAGATCTAAGCGAACAGACAGCGGAAGCGACTTCATTTTATACTATGTAAAGATATAATACGATGAAAGAAAAGATCATGAAGACGACTAACTAGTTTTTGAATTAAGTCTAAAATCTTTATTGAGGAATGACCCGTGACCACGCTTGGTTGATGTTAAAAAGTTGCTGAGCGTAATCGTAACATGTCCGTTCTACAGGATTACATAAGTTCGATAACTGTATGGGGTAATGGTCAGCCGTAGAGATGTCACCACCCTCGTAAATAGTACAGAGTAGTTAACAGCGTAGAACTAATTAATTATTTATTTTTCAAGTTTTTCAATTTTAATAGATAAATTAAATCAAATCTAAACTATTCATATCAGCGTTAGGTAATATTTTACAGGTTTTAATCATAAAATAAAAAAAGTATTTTAATAAAATAAACTTTTTAACTGAATTATTAAGGAATGGGAGGACTTCATACATTTTAAATTTGTTACTTTTAAACACATACATACATATGTATAAAAGTAATACGAAATTTATTTAAAATAATTTTAATTTTTTGCCCTCAATTAGTTATATAATATATACATTACTTTATTATATTAGTTAGTTAATTGATTGAAATGGCCCAAGAAAAACACTTTAAGACACAAATTATTTATTTTAATATTTAAACACAATTTTGACATTATAACTACTTACGTGAGAAAAATATGAAAAACTGTTACTCAATAGACAACGACATATTATAAATACTGGTCTGTAGGGCCCACTCTTTGACGTTGACGGTGCGCAAATTTCGAACTACCTTACACTTTTTTAATGTAAAGTGCTAATTTACATGGTGACAAGTATTTAAATAATAATTATTACTTTTTTTATACATGTGTATGAATTAAAAATTATTTGTTAAGTTATTTTTAAAATGCACTTCTAAAGCTTTATTTCTGTCTCCGGTTTTAAAATCATTTCCAATTATAATTTAATATGTAGATTAATATTATTCATTCAAGCATTTATAGATTTAAAGTAAAATGTTAATCTGATGTAAATTATTGTTAAATAATACCATTATTTATGCCAGTTCTCATCAATAAGGTTTATAGCTGACTGAACTAAAAGTCATATTAGATCGTGAATATTATATTAGTCAGTAGGATGTTTTACTGCGTAACACGGACAATCGCGACATACTCGTAGCTTTTATTACGAACGGTTAAAGAGCTTCGTGTAAGTTGGCTGCCATGCACATAGACGTGTAACATGCGGATTAAAAATACTTATATTATTCTCTAAAAAAATATTGTTTGCTTCAACTTCAGTATATTTTTATTATATTATTTTCCACTTATTTTTTATTAACAGTTGCTATTGCCAAACACTAAATTCAAGCTATCAATATAATAATATTCTATTTTTAATAAGTTAGAAATAGCAATGAAATACGGCATATTTTATCGGTATATCAATTTTGTTTTATTTAGTTACGTATTTTATTACGCGTGGGTATGAGGCGTGCCATCTTTAAAATTGAAAGTGACGTAAGTGCTGTTTTAGTACGCAATCGGCGGGCGAAAGTCGTAAATCAAAGTTTTAGTGTTGAAATGTTGGGATACGCGGGCCACTGGGGTGGCCCTAACCATTCCTTTAAAAAAATAACTCAAAGAAACAATATAACAATGTCCAGTTGTTGGAAGCGTTCGCTTATTGTTCGACTTCACGATGACTGCTCGCTAAAAAATATTTTCGCGTTGACATTGTCTCGACTGCTTAAATATATGGTGGCTTTAAGGTATTTTTGTGAACTTTTTATTATTCTGTGTACAATAGTTTAACAGCTCGTTGAAGAATACAATAGTAGTGAAAGAAAACTGATTTTCTTCTTTTCCCAAGCTGAAAAATCACTATAATTTTTTGTAAGCTTCAAATGTTTCAATTTATTCAAGTTTACATAATAACTATGTAATTAGGTCTGCTTTATCTTTTATGACTAAAATAAAATTACAACTTATCAGATATTCTCCTTCTTACTATAGGTACATACATAATTCCTGTTGATCCTGATACTTAGCTTTAAAAAAAATTTATTGTAACATAATTTTTGTATATCCCAATTAAGAAATGTAGATAACAGAAACCGGAAACTTGTACAAAAATTTTAAGTTGCATATTAATTGTGATGTTTTATAAGAATATTGTTATTATTTATTAAAAAGATTATGATTTGTAAAATTTGAGACACAAAAAATATGTTATAATATTCTTAAAGTACGCATTTTATGGTACAATATAATTTAATAGCTTGTTCTTCGAAATTAAGAGATAACACTTGCCATTAAACTATCATCAGATAATAAAATAACCTACTGTGGAGTGATAAAATTATTACCGTATAAAACAATACCTCGACAACCGCAAATCTTAAGTTTGACATTAACGGAAAGCACTATTCCAAAGTGTTATAAGTATCTTGACATATATTGTGGATATAATTCTATGTTAATTAATTTAAATTATAGGCAGTGGTAGCTCAGAAGTAGTGCGGTCGTTTGAGAAACCAAGTGAAGCGGGTTCAAATCCCGTGAATCGCACCTCTAATATTCTCACGTACGAATCATTTACAACATGATTACCAAGTGGTGGCTTGCGGAGGACGAAATCATTGTGGGAAAACCTGCATGTATGAGAGAATCTAATAATATGTAAGATCCGCCAATAATTGGCCACTTGGTCAGCGGGGCGGACCATGGACTAAGTCCTCTTGTATAGAAACGGTACAGTGAGACCCGAGTTTATAGTCCGCTAATTTAAAATGGTAATTATTTAACTTAAACAAGTATCAAATAAATATTTACTAATAGGTATTAATAATGTGAAAATGAGTGTGTTAGTTTTTCCTCCTTTTATGAATCAACGTACCAATTGATTTTTTATACATTATAAAAAATGATAGCCCTGAACGTGACCTAGGCTAGTTTATATCCTAGATCATATTATATAACCTAGATTTTTCCTAACCAAATTTAGGTTTTAAAAAGTTTCTGTGGAAAAACCCTACCTAGGGAATGAAATTGAATGTTATGATATCAATGTCCTACTTCATTGCTTCTTCAATTCCCTTTTAAATCGCTTGATTCTATTATTGGAAATCATTCGAAAAACTCATGAGATATCGGTTATTCTGTAATTCTAAGGTACAAGTTATACCTACCAGTATACATATAAAGTAATTTATATACCTCCTCATAGACATGTGAAAATTTATATTGATTGAAACGTACATATTGGTTTATAAAAAAATATTATCATCAATTTACCAAATATATGTGTATTCAGCCCCTTTTTTTAACGTCCCACTGCTGATCACGGGCCTCCCTTCAATACGAGGGGGATCAGGCCATAGTCCACCACGCTGGCCAAGTGCGGGTTGGCGGACTTCACATGTCTTTCGAAAACTTGCTAGGTTCTCTCAGACATGCAGGTTTCCTCACGATGTTTTCCTTCACCGTAAGGCAAGTGGTAATCATGTTAGAAAATGATTCGCACATGAAAATATCAGAGGTGCGAGACCCGGGATTTGAACCCGCATCACTCGGTTTCCCAAGCGAGTGCGTTACCACTGGGCTACCACTGCCTATATATAAAAAAGAAAATGTTTTCTTTTGTTTTAATCAATCGAATTCTCCATTTTGGTAACATAGTAATTTTCGAGTACTTCTCTGTTATTAAAGTTACAAAAATATAAAGTAAGGTACGTGACGTTCAAAATGCTTTAAATAATTATAAAGGTGAATATTCGCAAATAATATTTAAAAATATAATAACAAAAGGTGTACACTGTACAACGAAACACGTCAACACGGACACCTTCATTAATGAGGATTTCAACACAAAAGGTAATATTATAACATAGGTACACTAGGCCACAAAGATTTTATTTAATTTTCATATTAATTTATTTAATATTCTTTAAATATGTATTACTATAGTTTTCCATTTATTTTATAAGAATTAGCGTATTTATGATTAGGATATTTATTCAAAAACGCATAAATGAAATTTTATCTTGAATAAAAGTCTGAAGATGATTCTGTTAAAGCACATACATTTTATTTTATGGTATTTGTTTTTGGATTTTCACATTATTATTTCTTCATCCTTAACTTAATATTTAATGTATCTCATATACAAGGAAAATAAAGTGATCTCATGGGATGTACTATGGGAAATATTTTGAACATTCTATTGTTACATTTGTTTTGTATGTAGATTGTGTTTATTTCAAAGGTATTTTTTTAATATTTCATCAATAATATAATTATTTGCTGTATAATATGAAACTATGCCTAGGACCTAAACGAAAGCAGGAGACAAACTGTTATTTAGAATGCTAATAGTACTACTTATATAGTGTGTGTATTGAAAGTTTTCCATTAATTTATCAATTAATAAAGAAAATAAAACTTCATAAATTTATTTTTGAAACAAAAATCTAGCAAACAATTTTTAGATTAATATAAAACATAATATTTTACGTATATAATATATTATTGAGTCTGCGTGTACTCGAGGTGATTTAGCCTGCGGTTACTTTACGCGTTGCCTCGTATGGTGATATTCAACAGTTCATAATTAAAATTGGCTGTACATCTCAGTGATAGCTTGTGGTGACGTGGCTTAATTAAACTGAGATGGATTTTGGTTCTTCACTCAGGAGATATTTGAACTATTTTAAGTTTCTTTTCTCTTTGCATTTTGTTCTTAGTGATTTAGATAAGTATAGGTTAAGGCAAGATGCTGTTCTACAATTGTCATAGCTAAACCTAAATGTATGGAAATGATATAGCTAAGCGTTATGTCACGTGGTCTTCTATCTGTCGTTTTGTGTATAATTGTGAGATTTATTCGATTATACGAGTCCTATTGTTTCTAGAAATCATCTAGTCTATAAAGGAAGTACCTATTCGATTTATTTTCGGTAGAAGTTTTTATGCCTACTTGTTACTTATAGGTATACAACGAATACTTATTCATAATAGATATTATGATAGATTTAACAAACTCAATATTTAATTTTTTTTACTAAGAATGGTAATTTCACTGCAAATGCAAATGTTTTTATTCAATTCCTTCTTTTTTATGAAGCATCATAGAATTGAATTCATGTGATTTCTTCATATACATTGATCGTGGGCCTGAGTGTCATATAAACCACGTTTTATCCCCGTATATCCTGTAGTCCCCGTGGACTGGGTTACTTGTTACAAAAATGTACTTACTACTAGAATACTATAACTTGGATAAAGAGCGCCATCAACATGATTTTATCTAATCAGCGTTGACTCTGAGCTCAGACAAGTACCGAGAAGTGTTATAATATGAAAACTTAAACCCATATCATTCACTTTTTGCCATTCCGCCTCCATAATGACACAATAAACGTATTTTATAAGCGCTCACACCAACATTTATATCGCCTTATAAGTAGATCGAGAAATAATAAAACTAAAGGAGAGCGAACATCAAGAAAGCTATAACATCATTATCATAGCGAGTCCGCCATCTCTTTCCGATAGGTCTCACCCCTCCCTTGGCCCCGCCTATCGCGTATCGCCTCTGTCACCTGTATATCTCGAAACATTACACATATGCAAAACTTTCGCGCTCGCATCTCGTCACACATGCAGCCTCTCGCACACGTGCTTGCATCTGCAATACGATGGGTACCCAGGTCGGTATAAATCTGCTAGATAAAAATTGTGCTATATTGCGTAGCAGTGTGTTGTGCGAACGTGCTTTTCTTTTTTGTCGAGATAGTAGCTTGTAGGCGTGCCTAGTGAGTTGTTTGCACCTCGCACAGTGGTCGATATTTCACAATGCGGTGTCATCGACACGACGTCTCCACTGAAATATAGACGGCAGAGTTATCTCTAAGGAATGCTAACTTTTCTGTTCTCTTTATCGGATTATGTGGTAAATGTATTGTTTGGTTCTGGGCTTCAGTTTTATTACCAAAACAATGAATGTGATGTAAAATAATGATCGGCTTATTGACTTTTCTTTGGTCTGATCGCTTTTTATTGTCTTTACATTAAAATGTTGAGCGCCATTTATAAACCACCTCTTACTATAACTTCTCAAAAGTGAAACCTATCAAAATCGCACAGTTATTTTGAGATGGTATACAATATCTTGATAAATGTTTTAATGGCATTTCACTTCATGTCTTCCTTATCAACATTTAAAAAGAAATAAAATACACTGACACGTATAAATTACTTGATTGACTTTAAGCAAAAAAAACATTATAAGAGTCCATATTTCATAATAAAATGTCAGATTGAAAATTACCACAATTTCCTAGTAACACTATGCAAACCATCATTTAAGTTTAAAGTCTTCTTATACCTATACTAATCTATGCATATAATAAAATTGTAACTGAGCCGAATCTGTACCTTAAATATTTTTTGGAAAATCTTATTGAAATAGACATTATTATCGATACAGAGGCCGAATCTATAGTTTTTAGAATTTTTGTCTGTCTGTTTACCGCGAGAAAATATCTCTTTTTGAGAAAAAATACAAAAACTGCAATGTACTAATATGTAAACCCTTAGAATTTAGTTTTTGGTCATCTGAACGCGGGCAGGGCCGCGAGCAATGCTAGTCAACTATACTAATCAGTATTACAATAAAATATTTTAATATTATGAAAAATATAAAGCATACAATCAAATGTAGTTGGCGATTGAATCATTTTTTGTCATCCGTTCCATTTTGAATGGCCATTTACTGAGCGATTTCAGTCACGGGGACACAAATGCAGTAATTATTCACATTGTAAACAGCTGCATTGTAATTATCTCTGATTCAACACATTGTTCAAACGTCACGGCGACGTGGTGTTCGAATGAGAAAATGTTATATTTTCGCAACAAAATATGATTGCCGGCAATTAATTTTATCAAGACCTTTTGTTGTTTATAAATTATAGGTGAGTCGAATAGTTATGTTTAAATTGTACAGAAATCACACATCTCGTATTTATTCCTTTTTAAAGTCCCACTGCTGGGCACGGACCTCTCTTAAATACGAGGGGGTCAGGCCATAGTCCACCACACTGGCCAAGCGCGGGTGGGTGGACTTCACATGTCTTTTGAAAACTTGCTAGGTTCTCTCAGACATGCAGGTTTTCTCACGATGTTTTCCTTTACCGTAAGATAAGTGATAATCATATTAGAAATGATTCGCACATGAAAATATCAGAGGTGCGAGACCCGGGATTTGAGGCCGATTCACTCGGTTTTCTAAGCGAGCTCGTTGCCACTGGGCTACCACTGGACAAATTAAAAAATACCTGTTTTAAAATATTTTGGCATTTAAATGACAGAATTTTCTATGTACCAAAACATATTATTTTTGTAACTATAAATTCGAAACTTTAGTACACAGATAGCCTATATCGTGGAATAATACAAAACTGTTAGGCAACTAGGGAGGCACCCGAGCGAAGCCACGAATGATACACTCTAGTTATAAAGTATTATTATAGAATTGAGAGTGATAATAATATTAATTCAGTCAATTTCAGAGTTTATTTGATACGTAATACTATGTTTGTGCAGCAAAAATTAAAATAAACACAAATTAACTTTTAATTTATTTGATAGAACAAAGAATTATAGCAATTTTCAATTTTTTTCTATGAATAAAAAGAAATATCATAAACAACAGTCTTGACATGATATTAGTGTAAAATATTTTTATTATGTACAAATATGCTTAGGTCGAATTGGATATTTTCTTATGCTATAAAGGTTCTTGTTATTATAAAATAATTGCTTTAATTAAATTGAAAGAAATTATCTCATAAGTAAAATAACTTTTAATACCGTACATTTGAAGTGAAAATAAAGTAGCCAATCGAAACATCGTTATGAATCTTATTTATTACATTACAAATCTTCAAAGGTTATAATATTTAAAGACGTAACAAAATACAGTGAATCAAACGACTAAAATGGCCTTCACAAAACATTTAATATTTCGACAATTAATTACTATTGCAATCGTACAACACTTATGTATAATTTTATTTTATAATGAGTATGTTTAGATAAAACCGTAACGCATACGCGGTGATTACGTCCGCTTACCGTTCCCGTAATTAAACATTTTAATAACTACACCGTTTAAGGTATGTTTCCATCTCATTCATCATGCATAAAATATAGTGTAATTGCTTAGAATTATTTATTTTTTATAGTAACATCTATACATATAATAAAATTGTAACTAAGCCGAATCTGTACATTAAATATTTTTTGGAAAATCTTATTGAATTAGACATTATTATCAATACAGAGGCCAAATCTATAGTTTTTAGAATTTTTGTCTGTCTGTCTGTCTGTCTGTCTGTCTGTTACCGCATCACGGAAAAGACATCATCGGCGACATCACCTTCCTTAAAGGCCGGCAACGCATCAGCAAGCCCTGCGGTGTTGCAGATGTCCATGGGCGGCGGTGATCATTTTCCATCAGGTGAGCCTCCTGCCCGTTTGCACCCTTAGTCCCATAAAAAAAACCACTGGAGGGATTTTGATGAGATTTGGTATGATGGTAGCTGGTTATCCGGGTCAACATATAGGATACTTTTTACCGCGGGAAAATATCTCATTTCTGAGAAAAAATACAAAAACGGCAATGTAAGAGTATACTAATATGTAAAACCTAAAAATTTGTTTTTGGTCATCTGAGCGCGGGCGGAGCCGCGGGCAGTGCTAGTTGATTATATAAAAAACAAAGCTGCCATTTTTTGTTTTGTTTTGTTAATTATAATGTACGGAAATTTTCTAGGACGTCTAGTAGGTACATGTTACACCTACTCGTATCACGTTTACGGTTATTATTTTAAATACAATCGTTCTATGATATTTCCAATGTTCAGTACTTCGAAAAACGTAACGTAGAAGAATAAATAAATATGTCAGGACGTTAACACAGAACACCATCTAGTTCCATGGTAAGCTACGAGGCTTGTGTTATGGATACAAGATAGTTGATACATTATATATATATGTAACTTTAAATACATACATATTATAAATATAAACACCCATGACTGGAGTACAAACATTCGTGCTCATCACACAAATGAATGCCCCCAGCGGGACCCGAACCCGCGACCGCTGGCGCAGCAGGGTCACTACAAACTGAGCCAAACGTGTCGTCAAATATGGATATTCCAGAAGAAACGCACCTTAAAAAAATTATAATAAACCTCCAGTGCACTGTCACGCTTGCTTCGAATGAGCAAATGTTGCACTAATTACTTTGGATTGCTCGGCGACAATTTATTTCTCATTAGTGGACTGGCACTGCGGCCTTCCGCGGAATTCGGTCGCCCACCTCGGATAATGACGATTATTTTAATTTCGCTAATAATACTTTAATTATAAACCTCGCCGAGGCCACTCGTATTGTGCCGTGTTATTAACTTGATAAAAACCACGGTTTTTACCTCTGACAATCAAAATCGATTTTATTATATTGATGTTTAAATTATATGTTGATTCGCTGCTCGGACTATATTTTTTTAAAATTATATTTAATAATTTGTTTCAAAGAGTGTCGTTATGTAGAGCTGTTCTATTAAAGATTTTGTCTAAAAACAAGAAGGTAGGTATATGAATACATAGGCTTGATGAGATTGTATGTTATTTTTAATTTGGTGACGTATTAAAAGAATTTTTAATTAATTGTATATTTGAAATGTCAACTTTAACCTACCTTAATGTAGAGTTCAAATTCTTTTGATAAACCCAATAAGTTAAGTTTAGTTAAAACATACTTTATGAACTAAACAGTCCATAAACAAATAAGATTTGTTCGAAATAATAACATTATTGTTTCTCAGATAAAATGTTTTAAAATTTTAGACACAATTTTAAAATTAATGCGTATTTTTCTTTTACATTTTTTTCTTTTAAATTACCTATATAAAAGATTTAAGGCAGTGATAGCCCAGTGGTAACGCTCGCTTGGGAAACCGAGTGAAGCGAGTTCAAATCTCGGGTCTCACACCTCTGATGTTTTCATGTGCGAATCATTGATGATGATGATTAGCACTTGTCTTAACGGTGAAGGAAAACATCGTGAGGAAACCTGCATGCCTGAGAGAACTTCGCAAGTTTTCAAAAGACATGTGAAGTCCGCCAACAGGTTGGCACGCGCACTTGGCCAGCGTGGTGGACTATGGCCTGTTTCCATTCGTACTAAAGGGAGACCCGTGCCCAGCAGTGAGACGTTAAAAAAAGAGGCTGAATACAAAGGTTACTCTCTAATAGTAATAACATAATATTTGTGTTACAATAGTGTTCTAATAAACATAATCGTCTTAGTCATTCACTCCCACGAAAAAATACTCATATTATTACGTCAATGCTCTATATTTCGATGTCTTGATCGTCTCATTTGAATTTATTTCGTATTAAATTATGTTATATCAAATATTTTGTCAGTGTTGTCTTAATAAGTAAAAACTTATGTGTATATGGTTTTGTTAAATAAATATACTCATTTTTAATAGGTTTAGTACATTATAAGAATCCGTTTATTCATATAATTTATATATCTCTATATTATATAGAGACTGATTTCCATTACCACAAGGAGATCAAGTCATAGTTCACAAAGCGGCCAAGTTCGCGATGGCGAACTTCACATAGCTTCCCAACACTAATAAGATTTCCTAAGACATGTAGGTTTATCATGATATTTACCTTCACCGGATTTGCGTGTGGCGATCGTGATGATATTGATATGTACCTACATGAAAATCTCGAATGTGTTGGGTCTGAAATTTGAAGCTACTTCACTTGGTTTATCAAACGAGAGCATTACTCCTGGGCTATCAATGCAGCAATGGTAACGTGTATCAGTGTTTCACACTAAACAAACTTTATAATAAAAATAAATATTTAAATTAGCAGATTTATAATACATATAAAAAAAAATTGAAAATTATTTCTATCAATTAACGCTTCAATTCATTTTCAAACTTAATTTCAAAATTCAATTAACGCTAAATTAATTTAGCCCATTTTAATGATATTTGGTAGTATAGATTTTAATCTGATAAAAATAATTAAAGAATCAAAATTTAAAATGACATGAAATTTTGCATAAGTAGGTATTGTGTAAGTTATGTAACCAAGAGAAGCACTAATGAAAATTTTTCGAAAGTTCATCCCTCGAAGACTTTCGATAAGGGATGGTGTAAGATATTTCTAGAATCACTATTTACAAATCACAATTTATTAAAAGTCAGTTATATACATATTTAATAAAATATGTCTAATATAATTTCTCTCGTATCTCATATTCATATCGGCCCCTATCGGACAGATTTATACGAACCTTTTGACCGCTTGTCCAAGATTGGCTTTGTCTAACCAGTTTCAATTCACTCGCCATTGTGTCGCTTAGAGATGAGTGGATGTCATTAGTGAGATTTCCCGTCAATGAGATAAAACCTTATACAAAAGACCGTGGTAATCTTCGCGTTCTTACATTTAGCCCTTTTGTGTTCAAGTGCGATGTCATTTTTAAGGCATTTCATTAAACGATCGTCTTATTGATAGTATTAATCATACGAATTAGTCATGTCAATTATTATTTAAGGCCACGAAACGTTTGGCTCAGTTTGTAGTGACCCTACTTGCTGTGCCGACGGTCGCGGGTTCGAGTCCCGCTGGGGGCATTCATTTGTGCGATGAGAACGAATGTGTGTTTTCCAGTTATGGGTGTTTATATTTATAATATATATGTATTTAAAGTTCAAGTATCAACTATCTGGTATCCATAACACAAGCGTCGTCGCTTACCATGGAACTAAATGGTGTCAAAACATTTATTTATCTCAGATAACCACCTAACGCTGTACACTTAATGGCTATATAGTTACCTTCTCCGAACTTGCATCTAAATAAAATAGTAGCCTATTCATCATGATCACAGTACCATAATTATAAATGCGAAAGTGTGTATGTTTGGGTATTTTTATTTTTGTTTTTTTTTTTAAATATATTTGGGAAACATACAGTGTAATATTACATAGAAATAAGTAATTATATATAAAACAATTAAAAATTATATCAATATCATTGTAATACTAGCGACTCGCCCTCGCTTTGCTCGGGTTTGTCCCTAGGGTGATTTCCCATTCAAACTTTCATCCCCATTTTCACCCCTTAAAGGATGATGATTTCCGGAATAAGAATCCTATGTCCTTCCCGGGGTCTCAAACTATCTTCTTACCAAATTTCATCTAAATTGCCTTGTAAGATCCAGAGATTATCCCCTACAACGTCACAAACTCACAATCTCACAAACCCACAAACTCACAAACTTTACCTCTTTATAATATTAGTATAGACATTATATACTATATGTTATTCCATCGCACTGAAAACGGCTGGACGGATTTAGATGAAATTAATTACACAGATAGACTGTGACCAGGAATAGCACTGGCAGACATCGAAGCGAGGAAAAGTAGTATTGAAAAAAATATTGCGATTGTAACGATAACGTATTTATTAAAACTGTTCTAAGAATTATAGCATAAATATTTCGTTTCAAAATTAAAAATCATGATACCTACATATATATTTTAACATGAACACTTACGCAAGGAACACTAACAAGATTTCTTGCACGCCAGTAGTCGTATTTACGACGAATCGCGCTGTAATAAGTGCAACAAAGTAACTCTATAAGCACTTTTGTAATCGGATATTCCTTCTGTAATTGAGTCTAAATCGACAATATTAGTTCTCAGATATGTTCCATTGAGCCATTCGTCGATGAGACATTCATTAGACGCACACTAGCCCGATGTCACCTCAGTGTATGATAAATATTGAGTATGACTTAGACAATGACGAAAATATATGTTTTGCTGGATGAGATAATATTTTAAATTATTTTCTTTTTAGTTTTCCTTTTTTCTATGGGCAGGTTTGGATGGGGAGTAAATTCATGTAAGTCGTCATCGACATGGTCACGTGACGTTTTAACGCTACAGTCAGAGTGACGATAGATGTCATAAATAAATGTCAAAACTAGATAAATGTAAACAGTTTTAATTTACAAAATATTTAATTTAATTTAAGATCAAAAAAATTAATTTGTATATCCAAAAATAACAACTGTTTGTTTATAGTCTTAAGTTTTCACTTCTGTCGGCAGTCCTCATGACTGCTTTTTAAATACATATTTGAATATAATAAGCTACATAATGCTTACACTACACATTCTTCAATCAATTCTCTTTTAAATTTTCTAGAGTCAGTGCATCTTTAAATTATCCCCTACATGCAAACGAATGCAAATCTATTTATGTAATTGTAAAGCAAAAAAAAAGAGTTAAAATAAAAGTAAATAATTGTATGAAGATTCACAATAATAAGTAATTATAATTAATACATAATAATGACCGCGTTCAGATGACCAAAACCCAAATTCTTAGGTTTTACATATTAGTATACTCATACAATACAGTTTTTGTATTTTTTCTCAGATATGAGAAATTTTCCCGCGGTAAAAAATATTCTATAGGTATGTTGACCCGGATAACCAGCTATCACCATACCAAATTTCATCAAGATGGGTTTTTCTGTGATGCCATAACAGACAGACAGAAAATAAATCTAAAAACTATAGATTTGGCCTCTGTGATGATGTTCTCCTAGCCGATTCCGGCTACGGCAGCCAATCTCATTGAGATCAGCCAACTGCGCAGGAGATATTATAGTGCTCAAGTGTATGCGCAGACACAAGTGCACTCTCTATTCCTATCACTCTCATACTCTGGTGGGACGACCACTCGACACGACTGGTGAGAGTTAAGGCGCAGGACCGACGGCTTTACGTCCTCTCCGAGGCACGGGGGTGAAACACCGCCAACTTCCCAACTTCGGGCTGTTACAGAGACTTACTATACAGAAAGAATCAGTAACTAAACTTGGCCCGACCCGGGACTCGAACCCAGGACCTTCGGGTGTGCAGCCGTACATGCTAGCCACTACACCACCGAGGCAGTCGGCCTCTGTATCGATAATTTTGTCTATTTCAATCAGATTTTCCAGAAAATATTTAATGTACAGATTCGGCTTAGTTACAATTTTATTACCTAGGTATATGTGTAGATAAAAATAACATGAAAACTCAATAAAATAAATGCTCTTAGTTTTTCTATATTTTACTTTAAAAGAAAGGCCGTTTTAATTAATATACAGTATTTGTAGATGTGCTTCTTTACTAATCTGATCTTGACTCTTCCAGCGTATAGTGACACTATAGCGATAATATCTTCATACGTCATACTTCAAGGGCGTAATCAAGCAATATTCTTCTTAATCAACCCCACCCACTGTGGGGGTCGATTCTACCAACAAAGGAATTGATTAAGTAACTATGCCACGATATTACCCCGCTATATTATTCCTATAATAAAGAGGGTTTGGTAACCGTGGTACTTAATGAGAGAAAACTCGATTAGAATTGGTATTAATCTTGTAATTGACGGAAAGTTTCTTTATTAGTTTGTCCTCTTAACAACGTGTTGTATAGTTCCATATAAAAATATCTAGATGTTCTTTAGCCAAAGTTTTAACTTCGCTACTTAGATTTCTTATGAATTAGATGTAGTTTTACCTGCACTGTAGTATCATTTCGTAAAAAGATTTGTGTATCTCAAATATTTCATACGAATAAAACTATCTTTTCGGATTTGTTCGCGGATTTATTTAGATTTTTGGTTCTCGATATTCCGAATACTTTACAGTAATTATGGCCACGGGAGAGACTGATTTATTTTGATTTACGACGTTTCAAATGCTTTACACCAATCATGGTCAAACAATCCTAATAGATAGTTTTATACAAAATGTCAATTATTCGTGTAAATTAAAAAAAAAAATTTGCAAATTCCACTGTCGAGTTACACAGAATTTCTTACAAAATGGCACTCATGGTTTAATTGTAACACTGGTTACACTTACGACTCTCTCTACATCAACTACGTCAGGGCCCACTTTAAATGGCACGTGTGCCGACATAAAGACTATCTCCGTTTTCTAACCAGATGTATAATGTATATACGATATATGTAGTGTGAAAATAATTAGATAAATACAATATTAAATTTATAATTTAAAATCTATGACGACGATACATCAAATAGCATAAAAGTCAACACTTATACTTATAAAAAATAATAATCTTAGACATTTGTTATTAACGACTTCATTAATTTAATAACTAAATTGGACTATAATATCTCAGACCTTGGCCTACATATGAAGCAGATAAGACGATGGCAATTCATTGCCGCTGCGGAAATATTTATACGGTCGAGACATAACAAAGAAGTACGCTGTGAAATTGAACGGTTTATACATAGGTATACATATGTTCTTAGCTATGATCTCGTAAGCATCTTTTTAAAATAGAATAATTTACACCATAGAGTTATGTTATTATATTTTACAACGCTCTTTATCTATACATATAATAAAATTTTAATTAAGCCGAATCTGTACATTAAATATTTCTTGTAAAATCTTATTGAAATAAACATTATTATCGACACAGAGGCCGAATCTATACTTTTTTGAATTTTTGTCTGTCTGTCTGTCTGTTACCGCATCACAGAAAAACCACTGGAGGGATTTTGATGAAATTTGGTATGGTGATAGGAATAGGTTATCCGGGTCAATTTTTGTCGCGGGAAAATGTCTCATTTCTGAGAAAAAATACAAAGACTGCAATGTAAGAGTACACTAATATGTAAAATCTAAGAATTTGGTTTTTGGTCATTTGAGCGCGAGCGGAGCCGCGGGCAATGTTAGTACTTTTATAAGAAGTACCTATCTCTATTGAACAAATCACATAAATTTGTTTCTCTATATATAAATGGATAAACTTACAAACTCATTTTTGTATTTATACTAGTTGGAATTTCAAGAATGCTAGAAAAATATCAGATTTTAAGCAAATTGTATGTTTATATCGGAAAGTTATTAACTTTTCAGCGAACCATGACCCCATGGTGATTAATATCATGTGAACAACACACAGATTGCGCACGAAACTTTTATTACGATGATTCAATACAACTTAGTTTAATTAAAAGGAACAAAATCGCTATTTTTATGTTATTGTTTTTACAATAGTGCATACATACGTATAGTAATTTATTTTTTCTATCGAAGTTTTATGGTTTTAATGGAATATGTAATCAAGTTTCTGAATATTAGTATAAGAAAATGTAAATAAAATTCCTGATTGGCAGATAACATGTAATATGCACTTAAAAAATAACAACCTCCTTAAAATTGCTTAAAACATAAATAAAGTAGGTAGTAAATAATTTATATAAGCTTAAAATTCAGTTAGAACTTTGCATTGGTAATTTTGAGCACCTGCTTGCGAGTATCATAAAGCGAGCTAACTTCTAATTAAGTTCTGTACCGAGTTTAGAGACATTAAGAACGCGCTAAGTAGTCCAAGTTGGAATCGCAGACTGAAAGTTACTGTGTTATCTAAATGAGACCATCTTTCGTTACATAAGCTAACTTAATTAAGAACTAGCAGATGAGAGTGGGTGCCGACGGGCGGTAGGGTGCGCTATGTGGTAAGTGTATGCTTGGAACAGATTTTCTTTTTGACTTTTTTGACAATAAAAAGTCTTAGAGTATTTATTTTCCCGTAAGTTTATCGATTTAAGTTAACATCAAATTTTATTTCAATAGTAATTGTTTTAAATGCAAGTAAGAGATAGAGATAATTAATTAATATTTTATCTTCCAAAAGAATTAAAATACATTTTGCAGTACAAATATAAAAAAAAATTACAAATATAATATTATAAGGAAATAGAAATGTTTAAAATAAATAAATAATAATTTTTAATGCGTTATGACGGTAGCATACCACAACGCAACCTAGGCTCCTAAACTAAGTACCGCCACTATGTGTGAGTGAGCTCGTTGAACGAGAAAAATAACTTTCACTAGTGTGCGTATAATATGTGTGCAATGGATTAGTCTTATAATAAAAGTTTTTGTAACAGATGTCAAGTATTAAACACTGCTTCGTATTAATAGCCGCGAGTCGAGGAAAATATATAAAAAGTTAGTAGATTAGCTTGGCACGGCGTGATTTGTTTTTCTTCGTTAATGTGTCTCACAAGTTGTTTCTCTGATACAAATCTGCGCATATCTATAACTATCATGTCATTGAAAAGATTTGAGATTGAGTTTACGTATATTTAAGATGGTTAAAAGATGTAAGTGAACTAATAACCCGCGCCGGCTTTGTCCTGGTATAAAGTGACATACAGACATAATACTATATATTTACTCGTTTTCTCTTATGTTTCGACTAATACTTCTATAAGATTTTAAAACATAATGTAATACTCGCATGTCACCTAAAGCTCGATGACGATACTAGATCAGAAATGCATGCACTGTGCAATGCGTGTTTAGTGCATGAAATTCATGCACTAAACACAATTTTATCGCAATTTGTGTTTAGAGAAATCTATAGTTGTTAGAATGTAAACATCACGATCAGATGGGTTTAAGTAAGAAAAGTTGAGAACTTGATTATGTAATATTTATTGCTGACCATAAAAAGGGAGATCGTGGGTTTGATATATTAAATTAATAAATCGACCACACGAAGTTTTATCTTACAATAACCGTATCGTAAACTAAAACATTATCTATATAAGTGAAAACAAGTAAATTATCATTTAGCTAAAATTTTAAATTGAAAAATGGAATTATTTTGATTTAAGAAAAAAAAAAGAATAGAAACAGTTTTATGTTAAATTATAGATAAGTATATTATAATAAGTTATCCGTATTTTAGAGTAAAATGCATATAAAATATATGTATAGATAACGCTACGCCGTAGTCTCGTAGCACGTAAATAAACATTGAATGAAGTAATACCACCAATCTGCCCTCGAGATCTCCTAATTACTTATGTAAACGGTACCCTTTGTCGCTTGTAAACAACCGATATATGATTTGGCGGCAAACATTTATGAGATAAGTAAGACTGTATTTATAAGCCGGAATAAATATTTTTTTATACTATAACTATGATGTAAACATAATAATTGAAAAATATTACTAACATTTTAATAGGGTTCATAGAAAAAAAACGAGTATAATTTAAAATGGAAGTAAGTAATGTCTAAAATAAAAAAAATAATGGTTTTAATATATATTTTTCATATTATAAAATCAAATTATATAAAAAATAAAATTTATTATCTGTATTTATAATTCGTATATCAATTTCCTTTGTAAGCGATTTTTTTTGTTTAGGCGTTTATATATCGTCATTGATTCTACGATTGGTTTTACCTAATGGGCATCGTTCATCGACCTCGTAAGTATCAATTAAATAAAATTGTAGTAGGTAGGTATCCGATTATAATATGAATATTAGGAGATATAGGACGTATAAAATATTTTTTTTTGATTTAAATCGACAAATATTTAAAAAAATATAATAAATAAAAATAATAATTTGATGAAGTACCAGTGAGAAAGCTAAGAACTTACGCGTGGCATGTCTCGAGAAAGCATGGAAGTCATAAAAATATATGTAAGAGATTATTAGTTATGACAATTAGATATAGTTGAAGATGGATTTTAAGAAAGAGAATTGGTGTGTGAATTGTGAAAATTGAGGTGACGGCTGAAAGAGGTAAATGGAAGAAGGAAATAATATGTTCTGCTGATCAAATACAGAGATGCAAAGAGAATGGGATAAATAAAAAGAAAAGAAGATCACAGAAGACAAAAAAGAATGTTGTGGTAGACTGATAATTTTATTTTCTCAGTCTTTTTCTTCTGGGGACTAGAGTAAGATAATTAGTAAAATTTAAATTTTATTTTCTTAAATGTAAAAGCGAACGGTCATTCACTCATTGACTAAACAAGAAATCTTGAATACTATGTAAGACCTATGAAAGTAAAGCTTTGCAGGTAGGTTAGTTCATCGGTAGAAGATGTTAGTGCCAGAAGATTTTGTGACAAAGTTGCATGGTCTAATGCCTACCGTAAGATTATATGAAAGTCTTATGTTCCTTGGGATGTAAAGATGAGTTATTCTGGCTACGAATAAATCAACTACACTGGCGGAGCCGTGGACAATGTTAGTTATAAATAAAATTAAAGCTTTTATATATTACTATTTCATCAGCACAAAATATTTTAATCACCTAGCGTAAAATAATTTTATATACATATTTGGAACACTAACGACTCACCCTGACGATTCTTTAAATTCATAACTAATTTTTTTTATGAACTCTATTGAAATAAAACAAATACTAAACGTTAAGTGAAGCTTACCACAAGTGAAAACCGCACCCAAATCGGTGAAGCTGTTTCTAAGATAAGTGCACGCAAACACACAGACAAACAGACAAAAATTCTAAAAATCATTGTTTTCGATTCTATTGCGTTAATAAAGATCCCCAGTAATAGTTATTCTCAAATATCTTTCATCAGTTACACTTTTAGTATAGATGACGCAACAAAATACTGCTAAACATTTTTTTTACTTTTACACTTATATTCACAAGTTTCGTCGAAAGTCACTATTGCAAGTTCTCACCACAGCTAAGCTCGTTAGCTTTGGACAGATGTCATTAAAGGGTGACACTTGGACGACAATTAGGTACATGAAACCCTATCATTTTTAGCGTATTATGGAACAATGTCAATAATTTAGGAAATGCATATAAGTATATTAATATTATCCATTTTTATTCTTGGCAATTTGTATCTGTTATTCTGACTGTATATAATTTTTGAAGGCTAGATTAGAAACCATATATGTATGTATATGTATTTAAATATATATTTACTTCATATTTACATATAAGATACATATTTTAATGTAGACAAAGTTTTAAATTGAAACTGTTCAGATAAAAATTAAAAAATAATAATTGAAAGTGCCATTTGATTAATATTGAGTAATACATCCGACATTTTTAAATTCATAATAAAATCAACTTTTTTACCGCTTATTACCATTAAAATAATTTATTTACATTTTTATAACCAGTATGGCCGATGTTCTACGTGAAAATACTGCACGTTGTGTGAACCAACACGTGCTAGGCGTGAACAAAGAGAGTAACGTGTCAATTAAATCTACTTGCCTTTTTTCCTCCGTAACGAAGCGTAATGCAATTATTCGTAATAACAGGATGAATGTGACAGTACAGACGACCGTAGACACGATATTTAATATTTTTATTATCGTCTTTACGTATATGAGATTAAGAGTTAGACAGTTTCGAAGGAAATGGGGCCTAGTGTACGCACCGACGACCAGTAATCACTCAGACAATTAAAATGTCATTACCTCACCAGTTTTTACACCTAACCGAGGCTCCTTTAATTATGTCGGGATAAAAACTAAGTAAAAAGAGGTAGAATTAATGTACACAGAGAGTGTGTCGAAAAATTACACCTAAATAAGACTGCGTGACCGACAATTGTTTTGAAGTATACTAAGTTTGTAAAGATTCTTAATGTAATTTTGATTTATCTTTGTAGTAGTCAAGCACCGTCATGGAAATATTTTTCCATAGACGCATTTTAACAATATTAAGATAATAATAGATGTGTTACCTACTTTGTTTTTTTTGACTTAAATTAACTTTATTAAGCACCAAAGACTTAAAAAAACACAATTTTCACGAAATAATGTAGATGTGCATCTTAATTTAAATAATGTTTGTCTACATGACCAATGCAAGAATCAGATCCGAAAAACCTGAGCTATGTTACCTAATATGACTGTTCTCATCAGAACATGTTCTACTTTTATGTAACAGGTAAATCGTTTTTTTTATATTGAACTACGAGAAACAAAATTCTAATCATCAATTCATAGACCCAATAGTATATTCCGTCTGTCCGTACAGCTATTGTCAGCAAAAAAGAAATTTAATCATGAGAAACAATAATAGCGTCTAAGAAATTAGTCCGGTGTAAGTACGGGAGCCACGCAACTTAACTTTTGTTGTTACTTTTTGAATACCTTTACACATATTTATTATTTGAAAATACACTTTAATGCTCTATTAATATACTTTAAATTCCAGTAGCGTTCATTTATGATTTAACTATTGTTAAGGCTGTATGACTATCAATTATACCAACAGTATATGAGAGTGCATTGTGATTGAACAGTAGCTTTCGTTCGGTCACTCCGATTGAAAATTAAAGAACTGATATAATTTGAGATCAAATAGTGATGTGAAAGCGTGAACTGTAACGTCAGAATAAATTTGTAATTGATTTTTTAATAGGTTGTTTTGATCGTGAATCAGCATTAAATTCAAGTAGTTGCTTTAATGAGTAGTTTTTTTGCTAGTTTTTATGTTAAACAATCATTTTTATTAAGTCGAAATTTTGTATTGTGAAATGACTATTTATTAATTATTTATTACGAACCGAAACTTATAAATGTATAATAATATATTACGAACCGAAACTTATAAATGTATAATAAAATAAATTAACATCATCAATATTATATCTTATATAATGTCACTAGAAAATAATAAATATTATTAATTTGACAAATATTATAAACTTTAACAAAATATTACTTATACAACATTATAATTAAATCGATATTGTTACATCACTACCTGTCTGACATTAACACGTCACTAGTGGAGATGATAATGGCGGAGCCGTGCCCCAGTTAATTGCTTTAATAACTTCCTGTGTCAAAATAACAAAAGAACACTGCGGCTATAATAAATGCCAGTAGCAGTGCTTGAATGACTGACTCTACTACAACTGTATTTATTGAGGATAAGTAGAAAGTTATTACGAAGACCATAATATACAAATCATCTTATGAAATGCAATAAATGATGTTTAATGAACAAAAGATGAAGAAAGTTCTTGATTATATAGGTAGTGAAAGTTTAAAAAAAATATTTTTTTGCATAATATTTATCAATTAAAATATCTTGGGGAGTTTAGTACTAGATTTTATCTCATGGGAACTATTTCACATCATTTAAAATGTACCGTAGGTTGAGTGAGGTTTTGTTATTTCGTTGCTTAATGAAAGAAATAAATGTTCCAATTATGATATTAAAAATAGTCAGATATGGTTAATAAAATTGTTTTTTAGGATTCTTTAGCAATTTTGCTTTGATTTTTGTTATCCTGTGAAAAAACTGCGATAAAATCCACCAAAATAATTTTATTTAAAATAAATATATTCACGTTAATCTAAGAAAGTTTATTTAATATTATGGATCTAGGAAAATTTTTTTTATTTTTTTTTATTTTATTAGTTAGATTTGCAAATAGAGCGTGATGACGCCTTACTCTACGTTTCTTTGTTTTTATAATTACCACCACCAGAGTTCCACAACACAAATCATGATCCCATACGGGAATTCAACTACTGTTTCTTTCTGTCATTGTTCTGTGGCCGTCAGAACATTACAAAATTCGTTAAGATGGCGAATAGGATTGATGTCTAATAAATATAAAATTACATAAAATATGATTTTACGGTTAACATTAAGTAAGAAGCGGATATTTTCTTTTAAATATTCCATAAACTTGTTCCTTATTTTAATTAACGTTGAAAAATATTTTTACTATAACTTCAAGCTAGAAGATAACTCCAAACTAAGGATTAAGTAAGGCTTCACCATTTGATAAGCTTTCACTACTGCTCAAAACGATCGCCACATGCCATTTGTGTATCCAGCCATTTTTAACGTCCTACTGCTGGGCACGGGCCTCCGTTCAATATGAGGGGGATCAGGCTATAGTCCACCACGCTGGCCAAGTGCGGGTTTAGCGGACTTCACATGTCTTTCGAAAACTTGCTAGGTTCTCCTAGACATGCAGGTTTCCTCACGATGTTTTCCTTCACCGTAAGCCAAGTGGTAATCATGTTAGAAATGATTCGCACATGAAAATATCAGAGGTGCGAGACTCGGAAATTGAACCTGCTTCACTCGGTTTCCCAAGCGAGCGCATTACCACTGGGCTACCACTGCTTGATCGCCCCATGGAAAAGTCAAATATCTTCTAAGCTTTAAAAACTTATACTAGACTCTTATCACTTATCTAATAAATTGCAGAATGGCTGTCTGCAGATATTGTAAATTAGGGTTATTATCTTTATTACGTGTTTCAGGTCAAAGCGAATAAGTATGCCAAAAATGTTCACAAGAGAATCAACACACAAAAGTAATTTGCTTTAGATTTCTGCTTGTGAAAGTTCACGTCACACGTCTTGTCATCGTACATCATGTTTAATTAAATATTATTGAACATAAGAAATTATTTTAATTACTTACGTGCTTCCTGACATAATAATTATTGTCTAGACTTAAGTGTTCGAAATATTTTAAAATAGCTGGCTCACAAGCAGTTTATAATATTTTGTTTGTTACTTTAAAGAATAAGTAAAAAGAAAATTCAAAATAGTGTCGATTTCTCTCAAAATGTGATTCGTCAATCAGTAATGGTACTATTTCTTTAAATCAAATCGAAACAAAGATCTACTTTACTTAACTCTAACGCTGATTGATTGGAAATATACAGCCTTAATGGCTAGGTCTAAAATCATGATATTTAACATGAGAATTCCTTAGAAGAAGTGCAGGGAGAATTTACGAAAATTCGACTTTTAGAGGCGTTGAAGGTTTGTATACAATTTGTAAGTTTTGAAGTTAGAAATAATGAAATTGATGATTATAACCGTACTTCTGTTAAAATGTTGTTCATGGTAATTCTTATTAGGGATGGTGCTTGTTTATACACACATAAGTACTCGTACCTACATCATGACGTCAAGGCGTGAAATCTGTGTCGTCTAGTTATGCTAGTTTCTTGATTTTTTTATTTAAGTTTAAATACGTATATTTTTTATTTTACTTGGCTTAAATTTTATGTTTTATAGTTTAAAAATGTGATAATACGTTCATCTACATTATTATTAATTCTGAACGCTAAAAAATATCAAAAGTTTCTTCAACAGTATTCTATACCTAAAATTCACAATTCACAGTCAACTCAGATAGGTACTATATTTATCCTCATTATTTCTAAGAGAATCATAATATATTCAAGTGCTCAAATGAATCCAAACAAAAGGCTTTAAATCGCACGTGCGCCGACCTTGTGAGCTCAATCAAAGGATTTAATTACTTCTTTTGCTACGACGTACACACGTGTTCCTTAGACTAATGTTTAGATAGAAACTTTTATTTATTGAATCAAACACTTGAACTACGCAATAATTTATAAGAAATTAACATTTGATACATAATTAAGATATTGTCGTGACGTAGGTCTTCTCATTAATACTTATAAGCGTTCATTGCGCGTATTTTAGTTTTTGTTAATTTAATTTAAGATATATATTCTAAATAATTTACTAGATTTACGCGAATATTTGACATGTTAAATAAACCTGTCTCTTTCTTTTTTGCTTTTCCAAATTATTGTTGTTATTTTTGAGTAGACATCATCTATACTATAATAAAACAGTAGAGATCGAATGTCTGTACATAGCAAAAAAATGCTAAAAACCGAGTCAGGGGGATGTAAGAAGACAAATAGAACAAATCCCCATTTTTTTCAATTTTTTTATTTCTCTATCTGTTTGTCTGTTTGTACGGGCTAATCTCCGAATCTATTGGTCCGATTTAAATGAAATTTTGCATGGTGGTACCTTATATCCCCGGCAACATCTTAGATACTTTTTATCCCGGAAAATTAAATAGTTTCCGTGGGATAGTTAAAAAACTATAATAACTTATACAACTTATGCACCTAATTTAGTAAAATTTAACATTCTGATACCTTATATTGCCGGTGAAACAACTGGTTATTTTTCATTTGGGAAAAATGAACGGTTCCCGTGGGAACTAATAGATCTCTATTAGTGTCTTTCTAGAGGCGAACCCGAGCGAAGCGAGGGTGAGCCGCTAGTCTGTAATAAGTATGACTATTGAGACGTCAATAACCGTAGTTTTCCACTAACCGTGTTTGTGTGAAGCGTTTGAATTGTTGTGAAAAAAATCAAAATAACGCCTCATCAAAATATGTAGAGATATTTTTATTTAAAATTACATATGGTAGCTTATAGCATTTCTCAAAAATACGTTATTAGATGTATAAGTAAGTAACAGATTTTTTGAAAACTGACTAAGTAATTGTTCCAACGATTAGAGCATCTACAGCAACAAAAAAAAATTAAAAATCTCTTCAGGTTTATAATATTACAACAGGCCTTAGATTTGAAAACCAATTTTCCAAATTTTTTTTCATTTTAGAAATCTAAACTTTCAGTACTGTGCTACTTAAAACTGATGATTAATACTTGTGATGGAATTTCTAGGCGATTAGCGCTAAATCCATCGTGATTCACATTAACTTGTGATAAATGTTTCTTTACAAAATATTATCGATGCTAGATTATAAGAGTTACTGTACACATTTTTGGTTTGAGTAACGATTTTTGTTTTCTTCGTCTAGTTACAAAGAGCTTCAATTGAAATATGGCTATTGTTATCTCGAACCAACGTAGACATTAACAAATTATATTTAAAAACAAGTATGAATTCGCGGATTTTCCTAGTAGGTACCTACAAGACTTGCTTTATTAGATCGTCTCGATAGTTATAGTTATGTTGTCATCTAATTTATATACCTACACTTGCAAAATGTATTTAGCATAACTATTCTAAATAAGTTCGATTTGACCTCTTGAATTACTATCAAATATTATTAAGAATGCTTACTAAATTCAAATTAAGGCAGTAAAAGCATAGTAAAGGGCATATTTCAGTTATTATACCTTTAGATATTTTTTTATTGCATACGTTGAACTTTATAAATACACTAGCGACTCACCTTCGCTTCGTTCGGGTTCGTCCCTTCCGTTCCTTGCTTCCCATACAATTTTCCATCCCCATTTTCACCCCTTTAAGGAATGATGTATGGAATAAAAACTATTCTATGTCCTTCCCACGGTGTCAAACTATCTTCTTACCAAGTTTCATCTAAATCGTTTCAGTAGTTTCGGAGCTTATTCGGTACAAACAAACAAAAAAATCTTTCCTCTTTATAATATTAAGTATACATAGAGATTAGAGCTGTATACAAACATAGGTCAACTTTTCACTATATCTATATACATACATATATGGGATAGTAGTGCTTAACATTACACTTTGTGTAGACAAATATGTATATTATGGTTATCCAGTTTGAATATTTGTACTTTTTAAAAAAAAAAATGTCACTTGAGAACCTCGTGAAAGAGTTAGTATCACGACTTCCAGTGATAATGAGACTTTTTATATGACTCAACTGTCTTATAACTGTATTTTGTTTCAATAAAGTAAAATCTAGTAAGTAGTTAAATACGTAGTTTCCTTGATTTGTGAATATTTCTTAATTTCCCCCTGAGCTACATTTCATGGACTTTAGATCATTAACTTAGGCTCTAATAATAATAAGAAAAAGTTGGTCGAGTGTTTTTTAAATTTGCATGGCAGCCTTTTTGAAATTCGTCATGTTGGTTTTTTATTATTGTTGTTATAGCGGCAATAGAAATACCCACTTTGTAAAAATTTCAACTCTCTACTTATTACGGTTCATGAGGTACAGCCCTCTGACAGACGGACGGACGGACAGTGGTGGCTTAGTGACAGGGTTCAATTGGCACCCTTCGGGGTACAGGACCCTAAAGAAAATTAGTCAATTTATTTACAAAAAAAACTTTCAAAGAATAAAATGACGACATACTCATATTAACTTTAGAAATGCTAATTTCATATATTTTTGAAACCATATCGAAAATTATCTACACTACAACAACAAAGCATTTTAATATCCACACAAATGATTATTGTATGTTTCGATTGGCTATAATTACAAGAATTCCGTCATTATCTTAATTGTACTTGTGTCGGTAACCCGGCCCGTGAAATGATGCCCCACGTTACATACAATAAGTACTAATTGCATATACAATAAAACGCGCACGGATGCTATCTACTTAAGTTTCATTATAACATAACAGACACTTAACGCCAATTATAGTAAACAAATATCTTTTTTCGGATGAAAAATAAAATAATCACCCTTATCCCCCCGAAATAAGGTGTATGATGTGTACTAATTAGTTATCAAACATTAAGTTGTTAAGATGACTAGAGAAAGGGGAAGGCGCGTTTCTTGATAAATTACAATAGAATTTTAATGTTCTAAACGATTTAATAATGCTCTTATAATTTGTTTGCTTTATTGTCTACTTTGCATTTTATTGTATTTAATTAAGAATATTTTTATGCTCGAAAGATTTTTACCGTTCAGTGATGAATAAGATTACAATCAAAATGTTAAAAAGGTTGTAAATTGTTCAAAATACATACTAGCTTACTTTTTTACGTTCTTATAATTGAGTTAATTATAATTTGTTAAGTTAAACGACTGTTTGCATTAATGATGATTAGCATATCCGTAATATTTTATAATAATTTCCAAATTCAATTAGATATCTATACAGATAAATATATTGAAGTTTCTGTTTGTAATGTCAAAATAACAGCTTTTTACTAAATACATAATATGAAAGTATATCCGGTACTTATAACAAAAAAAAACAATTTTATAAAATTTGTTTGGGCTAATCTGCAAAACTGCTGGACCGATTTTGATGGGAATTTCACTAGATTCATGTAAATCTAAAAAAGTTTTAGCCCATTTCTGCCCAAATTCCATTAAAGTTCCAATCCCTGCATCCCGCTCCCATCGTCACATCAGCTCGATAATACATCTTATACATACAACTTATTTACATACATAAATAAAATAATACAATTTTTCCATAGTTACCTTAATATTGTTATAGGAAAATAATACAGATACCTTATAGTAATACGTACAGACTGAAAAGTAATATAAGACTCTCGTAGAAAAAGACCTCGTGGAATATTAGCATAATGCAAAAATGCTGAAGGATGCGCTTATTTTAGTGAAGACTTGGACAAAGTTCTCTTGTTACTTGTTCTATATTTTCTTTTCTCTTTTTGTTTTTTGGGTGTACGATTATTAAAGAGTTATTTATTTATTCATTCATTCAAAGTTACTACTTCATATTTAGATATTTTCATCAAAATATCTATATCATTATATTTACGAAAGCTGGCGAGTGAGTTTTCCTTACGCCGTAACTGTTCAATAGATTTGAGTGAAGTCGGAATATAGGTAGCTTATATTCTAGTTTATCATATATACTATTTTTTGACACATCTACAACACGAGTGGTGCCGCGGGCAAAAACTGATATGTAAAATATAATGAAGACATAAAATTCCCAAAGCATGGTATCGCTTTGTAGTACGAATAACAAGCTGGGTATCGCTATTATTAACGCCCACACAATCTGGAAGGCTTAATTGAGGCTTTTAATCCTATACAAAACAGTTAATTGTAGCTTCAAGTGTGTATTGTAAGGGTTAACTGTCACAAGGATAGAGTTCATATAGAAAAGGCTTATCTTTCCGGTAAAACAGATATACATAATATGTTGTTGTATGACTGAATAACAATGTAAATATTTCTAAAAATTATAATATTACATACCTATAATTAACTGTAAAAATAATACTTAAACATTTTTTTTAAATAAATTCAAAATTAAGTACTAGTAAACTATATGGTTATTTTGATAGCTACTCTATATAATTTTTTTATTAAATTAAATAAATTAAATTTTAATACCAAATAAAAATATTGGAGTACTCGTATCTAGTAACTTTAAGTCAATATTCATTTGTACCCTTGATTCTGCAAATTCTAGCCCTCCGGTAAATTGTGTATGACCACACAAAATATACACGAACAGTATTATTACTTATTGTTTGTCAAAAGGTGTGGAGTACGGTCTTGTATAAGCGATGCACTTATGCATGTATATTTTTAAGCTTCTTGAGCTTATCTAAAAGTTTCACTTTTTTAATAATAATAATTTTTATATTGATTAGTAAATAATCTATACATATAATAAAATTGTAACTAAGCCGAATCTGTACATTAAATATTTTTTGGAAAATCTTATTGAAATTAAAATTATTATTATACAGAGGCCGAATCTATAGTTTTTAGAATTTTTGTCTGTCTGTTTGTTACCGTATCACAGAATACCCACTGCAGGGATTTTGATGAAATTTGGTACGATGATAGCTGGATATCCGGGTCAACATATAGGATACTTTTTGTTGCGGGAAAATATCTCATCTCAGAAAAATCTATACTAAACGTTAAAACGCAAGTAGGGACGATCCCGAGCGGAGCGAGGGTGAGTCGCTAGTGACTAAATAAGATTATGAATTTCATTAATTTAACAGTTATTCAGTGTTCTTGTTTTGTAATATAAAAATGGCAAAAAGGACTTAAAATAGTAACAAATATAAAAAATATTTTAGTTTATATACTAAATAGCTTTGCTCGGGTTCGTCCCTAGGTACGTTTTAACGGATAGTATAGATAAATATCAGAGATGAGATATTTTCTCGCAATAAAAAGTATTCTATATGTTGACCCAGATAACCAGCTATCATCATACCCAATTCCATCAAAATCAATCCAGCGGTTTTCTCGTGATGCGTTCCCGGACAGACAAACAAAATTTCTAAAAACTATAGATTCGGCTTCTCTATCGATAATAATGACTATTTCAATAAGATTTTCCAAAAAAAAATTTAATGTACAGATTCGACTCGGTTAGTATTTTATTATGTGTATAGGTTATTTTCAAATATCTTCAGTTTTAAATTGTAGGAAAGAAAAAAATCAAGAATTAACTAGAAATAGGTGTACAAAAAAATATTTTTTTGTGTACCAACAAAACCCAATGCTTTCATAACAAGGTTCAAATTAATCTCCAATTACCAGTTCCTTGTGTTGTTGGAATATAAAAGAAATACTTAATTGTTGCGGTATTGTATTATTCTTTTTTTAATTAGAGTTATTATCTGCGGTTTGAGACGAATGGCGACCATCCCTTTGTTAAATAATAACATGATTTTTATTATAATTACGAACATTTGGTCATAATTTACTTTTCAGACATTTAAATATATACTTGTACATACTTAAAGTACCTATGTATGTTTTGAAAAATGTCGAATTATGTAAATGGTAATTATGTTTACGCTCATAAAACCATCATTGGTTGCTAGTTTTGTTTTATCCGTCTGATATTTGTTTTCGCATCCCATAAATGTTCTTACAACTGAAAAGCGTTTAATTTTTAGACTCAAGATTCATTTAGAAAATGTAAACAAAATTTTATATTTTTTGTTCCTTAAAATTTGTTCATATGATGTAATTATATCACTATGTCCAAAATTGTTATTTAATGCTTAAAAATCAATAAATAAACTATATTTTAGGCATATATAGCCAAATACGTAAAAGTATGTATATATAAAATTTACTTCACCAGAAGGCATAACGTATTTATTAAAGGAACTTTTATTTCATAAAAATGACATTTTAAATATTTCTACAAAAATATTCATTACAATGTAAAGACAGGTGTGAAATTATTACTATTTCTAAAAACATAGTACACTTTTATGTAAAGTAACTGAAAACACAAATTAATAATTGCAATTTACTCAATTCACTGTTTATCCAAAGCTATTTCCGTTTTATTGCATTGAAAATGTTACATTTGAACATGATAGACAACTCATACCCCATCATTAAACAAAATAAACATCGCCCATGCCATATCTAACCCTCTATCGCAGAGGCGGGGTCTTAATGACTGCTAATGAGAGTTTTTATTATTTTACAGTTGTAAAATAATTTCTTATACGGCGCCTCTTTATACCTAGATAAACATCAAAACTCGCTTCACACCTCGATCTGATAATCGAATTAATGCTCTCATACTATTTCACGCTGTATTATTGCTTTTTGTGTGGTTAATATGAGGCCTTGCAGCGTAATTTTGGGTTATCAGATACGCATCCGATTGAAATAATCTGGACTTTTGTGCTGATTGTTATTGCGGTATTAAAGGCAAAATTCACAAAAAAAACTATATATTTACGAATAAAGCAATTAAATTATATTAAGGTAAGAACAATACAAGGTTTTACAGTTAAGTGACAGTAAAAATTGATCTTAAATATTTTTAATTAAAAATTAATGTGTTTGTTAAGGTTTGACCAAAACATGTTATTACAATATGAATTTTATGTATGTACATATATTGCCACTTATTTAACTGTCGTAATTATGATACGATTTCAGATATAATCCAGTCAAAGCCACGAGCTAAATAGTATGTGTTTATAATAAAACATCCTGCAGGTACCAGAACGAAACAATCAACGCTGCCGATCACGAGATCATGAAACTAGATAACCCACCCTAAGTCCAAATAACGTAAATATTAAACAAAATGGAGCATAATGAACGACTCCTTAATTCGAGCTCTTTATCTTTTGTTACTTCGAGTGTTGAAGTTTCTTAATAATATATAATTTTCCAACCTAATTTCCGAAATTCGCCCCACATTGCCTATTTAGGGTTATGTTATTAAGGTTAGGATTTTTTCTTGCAAGGTTTTGTTCTTTGACTGTAATCTACATGTCTTATATTTAGGAACATTTAGGAACGTTTGTTCATCATTTCCTATTGCATATATTTCTTAACAAGTGTTATAATAATATTTTACCAAACGACGCTTACATTAGAAAACTGGGTACTTATCACTATCATGTAGTTCGCACTCAGCATTTGAAAGATGTCAGTAACGATTAATACCGCATTACTATAACAAAAACCTGATAGATCCCAAATAAAAATGACAGATATAAGGTGTCGAAAAGCTGCGCACACGCACGGTTTCTCGCCGAATTCTAAATTTAAAGAGTATTTACTTTGGGCTATCGAGAGCGCGTAATTAATACAATCTTTGTTAGAGGGTAATTTGCCAGAGCTAATGCCGGCGTGTGTAATCTTCAAAGGGGATTTAGAAACACGCGTTCTATTCTATTTTGGTCGTGTTCTGAAACAGAGAAATATTTACAATCTCTCTGGAACACTTCGGCGCATCCGACGATCGTTACGCGTGATCGCAAACGCATCGATTCTGTGAGTCAGGCGAGATTTGAATGTGCAGGATGAAGATGCATTCATTAATGATGATGGCGGCTTGCATCTCGCATTAATGCCTCGCAAATTCGATGCAGTAACTCATTCTAAACGGATTTTAATATTAATTTACCGTTTCAATGACGTAGTTTTGGAATCCAAATGCTCTTTAATCTTTATATTAATATTTATTATAAATAATAAAATTAAATGTACGATTATTTCTGAATTTAAGAAGGAGTAGAATAAAACAGTAATACCCGAAAGCATACAAATCTTTTATCACTTCGTTATTGTTGATGATGAACAGTTTACATCGGCTTTATATGAGGTAATATTGGCGCCGATTTCGACGCTCAATTTGTCATACTTATTGGCACCTTTGCTGCAAAACAAATTAAAATAGATGCTAATATAACATTTTTAAAATTATTCTAGGTCAAACGCTTTTTGTCATTTCCAGCTGCCTACGCAAGAAGTAATTAAAAACTAAAATAAACAGAGCGCTTACAATCGTAAAAAAGAATATCTTAGTCGACTATAAATGAGTACAGATGAACGTAGAAGCAATAAAACTCAAGTCACTGAAATAAATCTTACGAGTATTCGAAAGCATAGGTGAGAAGATTTGGACGTTTTTATTGTAATATCTGACGCGATACTGCGCTGGAATGCCATTAAATGGAAAATTTAGCCAAACGCCGTACAATATAAATTTATTAAGGAGCGAGTAAAGTATCTATTATTATGAAATGGATTGAAATAAAATTTTCGGTATTTGCAATAAATAACTGGATGATGAAGAAACAAACATTATATAATGTATTGAATAGGCTATACGGAAGATTACTAAGTAGATTTAGTAGCGAATAAATTTGCTTAGAATATTATTTTGGATATACACAAACCAATCAATTTACACTATAAATATATTTTACTACTTACTAGATGTTAATATAAGATTGTAATATTAAAAAAAAAACATAAATTTCGTATGAAAAGTATGAAACACTATCGTTGACGTATTTTTTTTCTTTATTTTAATTTTTTTTTATATTGAATTACTCTCGCTTTGTTCAGGCTCGTCTAATAATATATACTAGTCTATATGCTACTAGAAGTCATAATCTATCTGTGTAAAAAAATTCACCCAAATCCAACCAGCTGTTTCTGCGTGAAGTAGTAACAAACAAACAAACTTATAAAATTTCATAATTAAATTAGTACTAGGATTAGCTTACCGAAATTAAATTTGAAAAATTAAAGTACTGGTATTTGTAACAATTACAAATTCGTATATTATTTCAAATTTTAATACAAAATAAAATGTTTGAACAGAAGTTACTGTATAAAACCATTCACTCCTCTAATTTTGTGTATCACTTAGCAGTGAGTATCTTCAGTTTTATGTCTAAATCTAAGTCATTGAGAGGGTCATATCAATGTTTTCCAAAGCATTGCAATAAAAATTGGTCCAGATTCCACATCGAAAATAAGACGTTTTTTGGTCGTCTGCCAAGTTCATTATGAGCGTTCACGAAATTTCACATTTGAATTATTTTACTGTCTGACTTATGGCCGTTACTTAAATATTTAGTAAACAGGAAAAATATAGTTCTGATCGATCAAATTTAATGTGTTGCGCTGAAATAGCATCTATAAGTGGATCGCATTACTACCAATTTTTAGTGCCCTGGACTTACATAACATGTGGACCGACGTCACATATACTCTGCTCGTTTTAGGTGTTGAATGAGAATGAGTTATGTATGTAACAAAATAAGCGATGAATTAATGTGAATCACGAGTCTAATTATCGGTAGCTTACATTATGGTTAACAAAGCACTGGACATTGCATAATTTCAGGCATATGCAATCTAACAATAGAATGGAACATTAGGCATGAATCATCTCCGACTGATCCATACGCCAGTCGAAGATTATCGAACTAGAACACTAACACTTGCGGGATGCATTAAAACGTACGTGAATCTAATTTACGCCTGTAAATAATTTCGACGTGGCACATATTAAAGTTGAAGTTGATGCATCAAACGTAACGAGATTCGTAGCTAATAAGTTTTGGCATTAGACTAATATATTGTCGGACGTTTCCATGTCTGTATCAAAACGGCTAGTTCAAACCACTGTTTCGTGTGGAGTCCCCTTATTTATGGTGTACCATATGTCAGATCTAAACCGTTCTAAATTGAAATTCAAACAGTAGAAACACTGTTTGAATTTCAATTTAGAACGGTTCAGATCTGATTGGTTGGGTCGTATTTTTGTTGAAGGTGTTTCTAATAAGCTGGCGGAATTACGCACATTAATGCAGCCGCCACAAACACATTGACAAGTGTATACGCGTTCGCAATTAGATCATCCATTGATGTATTGGTGTTGCTTTAGTACGTCAGTGTGCAAAGCGTCCGATTGAGAAGTAACGCGAGGGATCTGGTATTGATTAGTGATGTGAAAGATCATTGGAAATTAAAACGGCCTGGTAACTGCGTTGTGCTTCGTGAAAGATTAAAAATAATGGCTTTATATTTTGCGATAAATATATTTTTTCATTTCATTTTGTTTTTTTTTAACCAGATTAGATAGTTTTAAGTACATGTTAACTGAAGCGACTGCTGCTTTTTTATCAGCGTTCCGCGTTTTCTCATTATGCTTGGACTATATTTATCCAAAAAAGAAGAAAAAATACAAAATTTATGCTATTTATTATATAGCAGAATTGATTTTAGGTACAAAAAAAATGTCTGTCGTTAGTACTTAGTAACATTTTTATCTGATGTCTCATATTTTTTTTATTTATTGTAATATTAATAATATGAAAATCTATCATCAAAATATTAATTCAAAATCTTTAGATCTTAATTTAAAAACAGGAGCTTAGACAAGATATTATTGTACAATTGTTAGAAAATAGAAATTTTAAAAATTGTTTTGAATAATAATAATAATATTTAAATATTCCTATATTTTATTTAGATTGTTATTCTTCAACGATACTAGAATGACATCTTGTTAAGCCCACAAGTTTGTTTATAAAGGAAATGATAAAAGGAACGATTTATTGAGCCAAAGTCTCTTTACTATTGTCATTATGTATCCAACAATAGATGTCTATATGTAGATCCTATATATATAGATCTTATATGTAGGTTTTATATAGATCATCAGCTGTTTATAAAAATATGCGGATATCCGACACATCACTAGTACTGATTAGCGAACACCAAAGTGTGAGTACACGTTGTTATGAATTGATACATATGTATTGGTGCGCATTAAGTATGCTTTGGATTTTATTATTTAATGATTCATCTTAGGGATGTAGAAATAGTCAGGAATGCTTGCGCCGTTCGCGTTGAAAAGCCAGTAATAATAGAATATTGGCACATCTGCCCCACTGTATAAGTTTTAATGTTATTACTCTTCTGCCGTATGATATCTGGTTCCAGATTTATTTTAAGAGTGTTTTATGTTTTTAATTGCGATCTGTGGATTATTTTTCGACTCTACACTAAATTTTTACAGCTTCTCATAACGACCACCTGAATGATGACAGAATTAATATTGTTTATGAAATATATCTGACCGAATTGTGCGATAAATTTCTTGAGCGGCTATAATAATATTCTTAGCTTTTATTATAGTGTTACATTATGCTTCCTTTGTGTTATTGAAATTATGAATAAAACTTTTATGTCAACTAAATTTTTTTTTAATTCTATCTTTGTGGAAATTAATATCGATATAATTACATACATTTAAAGTTTTTTTATAAAGTTACTAATAATAGATTAGTTGTAAGAACCAAGATCAAAAATACATATTATATTATGTAAGACGTATTTATAAGAAGTTCTCCCATAGGTTTATGAAAGGTTGCATTTAAAAGACTGCCAAAATTCTTCCTTGTTTCATGCACTCATTCTAACTCCTATATGGATTTTCAATTTCAAAAAATACTTTATTTGTGTTTTATATTATATGTAAACTACATTAAATATTTTTTTTTAAAAGCATTCTCTTTGCTTAGTCTAAAATCTAATCCGTTTGTCAGCGGCTAGCTCCGTGTGTTTTCCAACAGAAAATCATTGTATCATCATGTATATAGATAATATTTGCTATTACGACTAATATTTTTAAATAATACTGACATTTTTACTCTGACATTTACAGAATTAATAGCGCCACAACTATGTGTTAATCAAAGATATACCTACGCTATTTCGAATTGTTATATAGCATTTCAAAACTTTTTGAAGTAATTTTATTGATTCTTTCTATAATAATAATAGTTTTAAAATTTATATTTTATGTTATATATATACCTAGTTTTAACAACCTTACTTCATGCCAAATTAACAATACTACCAATTTCTTACGGCGAAATAGCAAAAAAGCAAACGAACAACAAAGTAGATAATCCCTTTAGGTATAGGCTCGTGTTTACCGATGGAGGTATAAAATTCTAAAAAATATTAAATTCTATTACATACGAGGTAACGTTAAAATGTAACGAAAAATTAAGTATTTACGAATGTAAAGACTTAATTTTTTTTTATATTTAACGATAATAATAATTTAAGAAAATAACATCACTCTGTATAGTACAAAGAGAAACACAATGACCGTTTTGTAACACCAACACGAAAATTCTTTAATCTGAAATTAACGTGTGCCTTCCCCAGTTTACCATGACCCATGAAATCCTGCTGGAGCTTAGAAATCGTGTTTGATTAAAAGAAATTTGGGGGTCAAACTAGCCTAGCCAGAGTGTACTAATCTGGCGCCATTAGTATCGATCATTAAATATGAATTATAAAATATAAAAGTAAGCACAAGAAAGGCAATCATGCCGACCATTATTAGATTAAATATCTCATGGTTCCGTCAGCATAATTGTATTTTTATTTACCACTCGAGTGATGTAAAGAAAATAATATAATTTAATCATTTTTAGTATTATTTTTTTAAGTTTTTCCATAAGTAGACTAATTTTAATATTTTTATAGAAATCTACGTATTAGTTTCATGCATGGTGGAAATAATGACAATAATTTCAATAACTACGAAACTTATTTCGTCTATTTATTCTCGTGAAATCTTAAAAAAAAACGGTTCAAACAATGCACTTCCACTTAGTCCATATAAGTCGGTTCATACATTAATATTACATATTAGGTAGGTACAATCGTTTTATAAAAAAGTTACATTGTACACGTAATTATTGTTATTTCATAAAAATAATTTTGCTTTCATTATGAACTTACAGATTCACACGTGAAATCCATACTAATATTATATAATGTGAAAGTTTGTGAGTATGTATGGATGTTTGTTACTCTTTCACGCCAGAACGGCTGAACGGATCTGGATGAAATTTGGCAGAGAGATAGATTGTAGTCTGGAATAACACATAGGTTATTTTTTATCCCAGATAAAATATACGGTTCCCGAGGGATAGTTTTTTTTGTTATTCCGCTAGTTGTTAATAAAATAGTAACAGTTGTTTAACGCTACTAATGGCTTAAAAGTGATATAATTTGACCAATATTTTGCTTCTTTTAGCTAGCTTACATGACTGCATATGATTAGATCCTGATTTAATATTGGACGAAGATTTTTTGTATATATTTTCAAAAGCAAATGTAATTATTTATTTTCTCCTAGCCTTTTTTAATGAAATTATAAACATTATTACATTTATTCTACTCTTTGTATTTATCATAGGAACTTGCCTTATTCTCGTTGGATGTAGTCAGCATTGGGTCCTGTAAAGATGGTTAATATTTATTTTTCTATAAATAGATATTTAATTCCTATAACGTATTTAGAGGCTTTTAAGTCGTTAAATATAATAAATCTAAATGTTTATTATAAATGAAGAAGTACCCTTAGTTTATTTATTAAAAGGTTTCAGTTTTTTTAGTAAAAAAAACTTCGAAGTTTGAGGATCTTATATTATACTAGCATTGCCCGCGGCTCCGCCCGCGTTCAGATGACCAAAAATCAAATTCTTAGGTTTTACATATTAGTATACTCTTACATTGCAGTTTTTATATTTTTTCTCAGAAATGAGACATTTTCCCGCGATAAAAAGTATCCTATATATTGACCTGGATAACCAGCTCTCATCATATCAAATTTCATCAAAATCCCTCCAGTAGTTTTTCCGTGATACGGTAAGAGACAGACAAAAATTCTAAAAACTATAGATTCGGCCTCTGTATCAATATTAATGTCTATTTCAATAAGATTTTCCAAAAAATATTTAATGTACAGATTCGGCTGAGTTACAATTTTATTATATGTATAGAGGTACAAATAATACCTACAGTACAATTATACTATATGACAATGCACACGCAGCAAAGTTCATTTTCAATATTGAACGCTCTACAAGTCCAGTCCATTTCTATTTTACTTCTAGAACCGTCACAATCTTTTGATTTGGTTTTTCTACTTTGTTATATAATATATATTTTTTTATCTTTGCGTAATATTATTAAGGTTTTGTTCCTTATTGCTAACCGACTTCAAAAAAGAGTAGGTGCTGTGTTTCATGCGTTTATTACCTGTGTTTTAATTAGATTTTTATGGCACACGACACATACTTCAGTTAACTGAAATCTCACAAATGTTTTTGAATTTTTGAAACTAAAATATTTTTGTTTTAATATTTGTTTTAATTACTTAAATATAAAACATTTTCTAAATCTGTTGTTTTAATACTAAAATATATCTACTATATATAATATTAACATGAATCTTAATAAGTTAAATAAAGTAACTAAACACAATAAATAAGTAACACAAATATATTGTAGTGGACAACTCAGCGATTACTATAATTACATCGTTTCAAGTCAACAGTGATAAGATCGGAAATAACAACGTGTCATAAATTATGAAGAGTGAAGACAGAATTGTAAGTTGAAATATAAATAGATACATATATGGTATATGATTTACTTATATAATTACCCTAGATTATTTCAATGACAATCTTTTAAATTTAAAAATAATATAAAAAAAAATTTTAAAAAGAAAATCATTTACATTTAAAATTAAATCTTTTAAATTAAATGTTAAGTTTTAAAAGAACTAAGAAAATGCTTTTGGCTAAGTGTAACGTATGGGTAATACATGGGATTCGTAAAAACAAAAAAAAATAACTTAAACTCGATTAAGATCGAACTGTCGCTGTTTTCACTCACAGGTTCATGCCAGCGCAGGACGAATTTTCGTTTTGTTTAATCATAATGAAGAGTCGATTTTACAATTAAAACATAAAAGCTTACCGTAAAATATATTGTGTGAATATAAAAATAAAATAATTGAACTATCGTATTCACAACTGTATTTTTGTTCACATTATTACTATTTGTTGATAGAAAAATCGGCCCTTAGACAAATTATGACGTTGTGTAACGCCATACAACTGTTAACAAATAATACGTCCGTCGATATTGTTCGAAAGTGGAAAGTTAAGTTAACATTAATTTAATTAATTTTTTTGCTAAAAAATGTGTTTTTTTTAGAATTATTCGAGATAATTAATTGATATTGATAATCAAATACTATTTGTACATTCTTCAATACTGTATCTTAATGTTAAAAACTTATTTTTTCAACCATTATTTTAAAGTACATTTATTAAGGAAGCTTGTGTATTCACTTTTAAATCCATATATATATATATATATATATATATATATATATATATATATATATATATATATATATATATATATATAGTTTCCATTTACAAAAACGCGAGCGAATCTATGGCAATAGCTGATTATTAAATTATTATTAAATACTAGCGGATCACCATCGCTTCGCTCTGGTTCGCCTCTAACAAAAACAAATCTATCCCTCAGGAACCGTATATTTTTCCCGGATAAAAAAGTAGCCTATGTGTTATTCCAGACTATAATCTATCTCAGTGGCAAATTTAATCCAGATCCGTTCAGCCGTTCTGGCGTGAAGGAGTAACAAACATCCATACTCACAAACTTTCACATTTATTATAGTAGCAAGATACTTTTGTTTACTTAAGCTCAGTTAAAGAAAATATCAAAGTAGTTAAAAGAAATCTATAATATGGTTTCTTCACTGTTAAACTAATTTGAACTATGTACCTCGACTTACAAATCACGACGCGTCATTAGCTACGCTTTAATTCGTTTTGGGGCAGAAAATTATCAGATTCCGTCACACTTGGAACGATTTTGACTCCTAATGAGTCTTAGTAACGCAATAAAGTCACTTAACATTAACAGTCATCATTCTTGCTTATGAAAATAATTATAATAGTGTTACATAATAGATGTTAAAATAATTCAAATATTTTCTTTAAATACTTAGTTATTTATAGAAAATGTTTCTTATGAAATCGAAGTGCTTATGTAATTTTTTTATATTATTTTACCATAATATAAATATCTTTTATTTGCTGATTGAAATGTATTGTTTCAAATGTAAGTATGTTTTATTTAACAAGTGCTTTTGTACAAATTCCTGTCACTATCACTAGGGTGCTAATTATTACACACCTTGGTTTAATTCATACAAAGTGTACCGTTAGACTTTCGTCACGTAGTTTCAATTTTAGCAAAGAACAGTGAACAAAATAACGTATCGCAACACGATAAGGGATCTTTTAATATTATTTATTTTATTATATAGTGATAATATTATCACATAATAAAATTTTGAAAGATGTAACAAAATTTAGATATGTTTTAATATGTACCTACTTATTGTTCATAACTTGAAATCGTAAAAGCTCAAAATATTAGGGTTACAATACCAAAAATATAGACACTAGCAGCTTACCCTCACTTCGCTCGGGTTCGTGTCTAGGTACATTTTAACGGTCAATACGGAATAGATAGACTATATATTGTGTTACTGCTCCACTCCCTTGATTAGTAGCATGATGATATGTAGCCTATAGCATTCCTCAATAAACGGGCTATCTAATGCAAAAAGAATTTTTCAAATCGGAATAGTAGTTTCTGAGATTAGCGCGTTCAAACAAACAAACAAACGAACAAAACACAAACAAACTCTGCCTCTTTATAATATTAGTAGGCACCTATAGATATGTAAGTGATTAGCTGCCTTGAGTAATGTTTAACTAATGTTTCTTCAAACTAATGATACTAACGTTTTTACAAACTGCACTTGTTTTATAACTAAAACTTGACTCTAACCACGTGTAATATTTATAATATGGTACTAAGATGATCAACAAGCTTAATATTATAGCTAAAAGTGGTGTAAAATTAGCTTAACCATCTCCTTGTATCGTTCATCACAATGAATTGCAACCCGTTCGTCATACACATTTCCGACAAGGCACCGTACCGCAATCCATTATAAATTAGGGACAAGAACTTACCACACAATCAGATGCAGCATTAATTTAGCTCATTTATTCTTGTGCCAAATTAATGATAATACTGAGTTGAATGTTTTTCGTTTTGTTCCTTCTTATACCGCGTCATACACCAACCGGACTTTTATACATATGTTAATATGATATGAAATGAATCGATAAACAAAGATTGTTGAATCAGGTTTAAATAAATTGCAAACCATTAATTAACTTTATAATTCATATTCTTTAACTAAAATGTCAAATTAAATAATATGACGATATTAAAAAACCTGAAAGATTCTTTTATTTTTCGTTCAAAGCCTTATTTATAATACAAATAAAATTTTGAATAAATTAAATATAAATTAACTTTATTACGAGATAAAGAAACCAATATTAATTGTTAACATTTGTATAGTGAATATAAAGTAAAAACAATACGTGTTAAATCTGTTCATTTTATCATTCATATTTCCGACAAGACTGACGCAGTGCAATTCATTAACGGAGGCATGACCTCGCATGCTTACCTTCTCTTCATATCTCAGATGACTGTTTGATTAGAAGTGGCATATGAATGGCATATCATACAACTATGAATGAAAATTAATTTCCATTCATTTTATTATATTTACTCTAGTAAACTTATTCCATACAAATATGCTCTTTAAGTAATTTCTTCAGTTAATTTACTATGGTAAATAATATTATACATTAGCTGCTCTATCGTTTATTCTAATGATGTTATTGTATATCAAATGGCTAAAGACCTAAGTGAATAGTAAAAAGCTATATTTTAAAAGCTAATACATTCATTCATTCATTCCATGTCAAGTATTACAATATCTATAATATAATATTTCAATAAATTATAACACAGTGCCCTAAAGTTCAGTAAAATGAGACTGACATTCAAACAGCGATCATCGGATCCATTCTCACATCTCTATACTATTCCCGTAGAAAGAATGTGCTATCAAGAAGTGAATATATGTTCATTTAAAGTCTCAATTTAAGAAAAAGTCACAAACTTCATACCAAGTGATATCAATTTAAAAATAAAATTTAGTAGTAGTACATGTGTGTACAATGTTTATAGGTACATACATATATCGTAATACGATGCCTTTTCACAATATATTTATTCGCTGCTCTATCTTCCCAAGAGTGATAATTTATTAATTTCGTTTTCTCTGTTTGTTCCCCAATGATCAATGTTTCCTCCCCAAATGATAAGAGTTTTGTTTTCGTGATTGCTCTTTGTTAATCATACTTTCTTAATTAAGGAAACTTGCGAGTTGGGAGCTAATTTGTGACGATCGACCGATAAGGTTCGTTCAGCTGTTAATGAGTTTGAAACAGAATGTTGCTTTACATGCTTCAAGTATTGTTTATTGAAGTTTGTTTTTATTGCTTATTGTTTCTATTTTTGTCCGACTTCAAAAAAGGAGGGGTGTTCAGTTGGGGTCACCTTTGGGTTATTAGTAACAGTAGCCTATATGTTATTTTAGGTCATAGCTTATCTGTTTTCTAATATTTATCAAAATCTGAAAGAGTAACAAACGTACACATACACATATACAAACCTATATGTAATACGTAATAATCTATATATAATAATTACTATTATAATAGTAGCTTGATGTAGGTATCTTACTTTTTTAATGTTTTTAGGGTTCCGTACCTCCAAAGGTAAAGAAGGAACCCTTATAAGATCACTCTCTTGTGCGTCTGTCCGTGTGTCACCACTAAATATCTCAGGAACGGGTGGACCTAGCAAGTTGAATACCGATACTGAGATCTGTTGTCCCTATTAGGTGTATAAAAATTAAGGTCCTGAGTCAACACGATAAAAAGATATGGGCAAGTTTAGTTTTTCGCGAAATCTTGTAATTACCAAAATTTACCTTAACTTTCAACTTCTTTTATTTCTCGGAATTTTTCCTTCACTTGTGCTGTAAGACCTGGCTTTTAACCAAAACCGACAATTCTTGGTCAACCGGAAGTACCCTTTTGGTTTTGGGAACAGCACAAATAAAGGAAAAAATTCAAAAAATATAAAAAGTTGAAAATGAAAGTTAAACAGATTTCCTACAAATTTGTACGGAACCCTCGGTGGGCGAGTCTGACTCGCACTTTATATTTTTAATGTTTTCTATATGATCCGATGTGTATTCGAAAAAGTGTACCTAAGTTAATTACATTTACAATACCTAGAAAAGAAATTAATAATAACACAACTAATTTCGTTAAAACAAAACTCCTTAGTTAACATTAATATGCATTGTTATGATAATATGTAGTATGTATATATGTATATCTCATTAGACTTACTCCTACGAGTCACATAGAAACTAAAGAACTACTTCCAAAGCGTATCGGCAGGCGCAATCGATAGCTTGTATAAATAATAGCGCGAATTTTAATGTGATTACACAACAGGGCACGCTTTCACAATGGTATCCGAAACCACGTAGCCGGCGGGATATTCTCCTATCAATCTTAGAGATGATAGCCTTACGATAGCTAAGATGCATAATGCTCGTCAGATAGCTGTCTCAGGCACGAAGCCTCCAAGGTTCGCAATTTATTGTTTCACGATCTCAAGCGGGCTCATTATTAAAACGGTTTGATACGTAGAGGTGTTGCTGATGCCCCGGGCCCTCCGCGCCAATTACTCTGTGCTCTGCTATACTCGTTTGAAACAACTTGACTTTTAGTGGCCCTCACTTTTCTATTTAAATCTTGATTTCCTGGTACTTTCATTGGAATTTTATTTCTCGAATAAATCTTCTAGCTTCTAGTTGTTTATGAAACCTGTTAACTAAATGATGTTATACGAACGTTTATGAAATTATTAAAATGCCAAATAGAAAATCCAAATAAACTTCACCCTCTAAACCAATACAATTATGTTGTAACAAGTATAGAAACATGATTTGTTATCATGTATGCTTGAATCAAAAGATTGAAAATCCATTAGTAGGATAAAACAGCGACGATTAAACGCCGAACTAAAACAATTTTCTTCAACTTCAACAAACAAAATCGATTGGGCTTAATTGCAGTCTGATCAATAACTAATTGTGTTCCCCACACGTATAGACGATAAAGAATAATTACTGGCTGCCGGCCAAATAAATCGATCTACATCAAAACGCGAGGTTAATCCATCATTTAGATATTACAACGCGATTGAAGCTTACTGTTTTTAATTTCCAAAATTACGCCTGTAAAGTCGGTCGAAGGCGTTTAAACGCGTACACGTAATTACTATGTCGTAAATTGCCCTCTATTGAGGGCTAAAGCTCGCTTCACACCGACCTGTCGTGTTATTTCGGTAATCACTTCCATTCCGTATAACACGACATTAATTAAAATTTAGTTTCAGACCATTAGTTACTATCGCGTTTCTTCAAGTTTCATTTTTTCCTGGCTTGTAATTATAGTGTGCGGGTGCGAGGCTAAAAGGGCAGGCTAGTGACAAATAACACTATATTGAATGTGACTACGTAATGTTGAATTCAAATTAATGTTGCTAATAGGTTTTAAGTGTGTTTTTGTCGCATTGCGCCTAATTAATGACTAAGTACTTTTCCTAGGCAATAAATTACTAATATTTAGAACAGCCTTTTGATTCATAGCAACATTCATTAGGAACGTCTTTACAATATATCCATTACCATGTGATTAGAAATGAGGAGCCAAAATGAAAAACTGGTTTAGGTCAAGACTCGTGACTTGTGAGATTTTACGTGTAATAAGGCTGTGTACACATTGGCCGGCGAGTTATTAATTATCAGGTCGACAGTAAACAGAGAGCGGCTACCGGACTGCGCTTGGTACACAAAGTTATTTGCCCAACGAGACTTGAAGCGACGCGGCGGCGTGTAGACTCTCATTACAGCACTTCTGGGAAAATTGGAAGTGAGAAATGGACTTAAAAAGATAATGCCAGTATGTCGATGTTGCTGTTTTTGTTTCCTTATTATCACTTAACTGACGCTATGTTAGATCTTCTTGGAAGGATTACCTACCTATGAATTTCTTGTAAACAAAAATTTCGTAATCAAACAATCGTCAATTTAGATGTTTAACTTTTTAATTACATTTGGTATTTCGTGTGTGAGTAAAAAATAAATTAGGAAGCTTGGTTACGTTTTGTAGGACTTTAGTCTAAAGCGAAAAAATATTTTAGCGTAGGATTATTTTAAAACTAATACAATTGACATTATTATTACTGAAAATATAAGATTAACAACACAGTACCCAGTATAGTTTTGCAGTAAAATACAAGTGAAGCATACTTCAGGTTATTCGTAGATCTACTAAAAAGACAATGAAACATAGATCCATAAATCAGTTACTCGCTCTACTTCACTTAAGTAAAAAATAATAAGCCAAACTCTACCTGAACTTTCCATACCCGGCGCTTCTATTGAATTTTGTAAAAAACTTCGTGGTTCACGTATTGACAGCTCAAATATTTGCTCTGTATAGCCGACCGAGTTTGCCCGACACTTGACTTACATGTCACTGCACAAAACAATCACTATTATAAGTATACAGTAGTTGAACGCCAGCTTGTAGTTTTTAAGGTAACTTCGAACCAATCATTCGTAACTTTAATATGGTTTTATTAGTTGGGCGGGCGGCGACGAGGCGTGCGCGGGCGCCGACTTCTGATCGGTATTAGCGTTCAGCGTCTCGATACACGTAAAGTTTGTGTTACTGTTATAAGCCTGTGTCAATACACGGCTTGTTAGTATGACAATTTCTAATGACTAACAGAGTTTTCCTATGTAATATTTCAGTACTAAGTTAATTAAGCTTATATTTGATAAGTGACATAGGTTTGAACAATAAATGTATGTGTTTAGTTGAAAAATACGTCATTTAAAACAAATAGAAATTTATTTATTTTCAAGTTACTTATTATATAATATGATAATTATACACAACAATGAGTTATATTTTAGACTGCATTTTTTCATTATACAATAAAAATCAATTTAGGAGCATTTGAAGCTTTTCATGTTCTATTTTGTTATACTGTAGAAAATGCCTTTTAAGTTATACACTTTTAAACAGACTTGATGAAACATTCATATTTAGTGTCAACATAAATATCCATTGGAATATATGATTTGATAGTTTGACTAGACTGCTACGAGTATATATAAGAGTAATATGTGTATATAACATTGTGTAACTACCAATTAATCAACATAAAACTAAATTTTTAAAATAAAATCATTTGTTTCTCAGAAAATAATGTAAGTTTGTCCAAAAAGCTTCACGCAATCGTAACGGATGACTCCATTCTTAATTTTTATCGGGACGTGGAAAGTTATAATGAGATACAATCTATTTTGGATCCCACTTAGTATAAGAATACTTTGTGATATTGGCCGTTTTATTCCAGACCGACCTTGACGTTTAATTGAAGGTGTTGACATACATAGATCGTTGATTTATTACTGTTTCGACATAGGTTACACATTCGTAGTGTTGAGGAACTTTTTCTTGTTAAATGAGACTTGCCTAATATATTGTTGTGACCTGCGTCTCTTCATACTTTTCGCTGCTTCATAGAAAAACATCGACTTTTCTATATATACCTATATAATAATTTAATATATATATTCGGGAAAAAATTAGCGCCACCTTTTGAGATTTCATTACAGTTATACACATTAAGCGTGAAAAAGTAAAAATCTCAGTGTCAGAAATTTTTTAACGACTTTAAAAGTTTAAGTATTTCATTATAATGCTCATGGTAAACGATAAATAAACACACTAAACAGTAAAAAATTATGGTCGCGTCCATTATGCCATCCATTTGTTTTGGGATATTAACACACAGCACCATCTAGTTCCATGGTAAGCTACGAGGCTTGTGCTAGGGATACCAGATAATTGATACACTAGCACTACATATAATACTTAACTTTAAATACATACATTTATAAAAGCCCGCGACCGCTGGCACAGCAAGTAGGGTGGGTCACTGCAAACTGAGCCAAACGTGTCGTCAAACTTATCAAAATCTTAATTGCATTCATTATCCAAATTTCATCAAAATTTTTAAAGCGGTTTAAGTTTAAAATATTATCAAACAGAGTATATTTTTACGTTTACAATGTTTTAATTAATATCAAAAAATATTTTATTAAAGTTAATTGTTTTCCTGTCTCCTAGCCACTCGCTTCGTTTGGGCGAGACTCTAGTCTGTCTGTGTATATTATTCAAATCCGTTCAGAAGTAACAAACATACATACTTATATACATATAAACTTTCGCTCACGCTCGTCACTCTCGTTCTTTGGCTTATAAAGCGGTTACCAAAAATCATCATTGAAATTAAGTGACGTTGTGACGCCTTTATATTTGTGACTAATATACTGATGTGCAGAGACACCTATTGAATATTCTTTTACTTTGTAATTATTTTTATATGTAATTATCGATACTTCTTTTTCTCATTTTTTATATTGTTATTTACTTCTGATAGTATTTTGAATTATATTTATAATTTCTATACTTATTTTATCTATTAACTCATGAAGTGATAGAACAGCAATCTAACACGACCGGATGACCCACAGTTTTATAATCTCTCTTAGGTTTCCTGAGGTATGATTCCACCATCTTTTCCACTACAGGCTACCACTGAGGATTCCTTGACTTTCTGTCCTTTGGCTTTGTCAGGTCTATATAATTTGTAGTTGCTGTAAAAATATATTCCAAAATATAACCAAATCAAAATGCAAAATCACTTTTTATACAATCTGTTTCTAAATATTGGTAGGTGAATCATATTAATTAAAACCACAAAGTCGATGTTTCTGATTCTTATTAGACGTCCTTAGCTATAATTGGTAGAGTTAATTAGAGCATTCGCTAATAAAGCCGATGGTTCTAATTAACCTAATTAGGCTGAGCGACGCCGGGTCGAAGTCATTAATTACGGCAATTCTTAGATCGCCAAATCTGTGACATTTATTTGAGTCTTTGTATAAATATCATAATTATTTATTATACTATAGTATTATTGATTAGTATTCGTCTATATATATATATATATATATATATATATACAAATACAGGTTCAAATGTTATTCATATATATATAATGTATATTCATAGTACATACATATGTATAAAGATTGTGGTACACTCACCCAATCTTCACTTTGAGTGACATAACTCTTTTTATAATTCATATTGTGAGAAGTTTCTATCCAATACAGGAATGAATATCGCTGCTTCTTCTACCAGTATAATCTATTTATCTATCTATCTATTCAGCCCTTTTTAACGTTCCACTGCTGGTCACGGCCCTCCCTTCAATACGACGGGGATCAGGCCATAGTCCACCACGCTGGCCAAGTGCGGGTTGGCGGTCTTCACATGTCTTTCGAAAACTTGCTAGGTTCTCTCAGACATGCAGGTTTCCTCGCGATGTTTTCCTTCACCGTAAGGCAAGTGGTAATCTTGTTAGAAATAATTCGCACATGTAAATATCAGAGGTTATATTTCACATTAGCTATATTTCATCATCATACAATATACCTATTTCATTAAATGTTACTGGACGACATACGAGTGATATAAACAAAATTTCAATATAACATAAATTGTGAAAAAAATATTCAAGGAGAACCTTTTTTTTACAGTAGGTGAGAATGAGTTATAGTTACAGTGAACAAAATTAGATCTGTTAATACTCTGCTACTTGGTGTAGCATATTTAACTGATATAAGGTATCTGTTACGTTGGAGATTGATTCCCGCATGGGCTTTAGATATTATTATAGTCCTATTAAACTTATAAAACTTTTTCTTTATATAATTAACTCAAAACACGATATGGAACGCCATATATAAGTAGAAACAACTCATCCAATAAAAGTCCTTGAAATAAAATAAAGAAATTACTTCAGATTTAAAAATGAATATTAAAATCGTAGATTTTTGCGACATAGCATATGGCTTGGAACAAGTTCTTTATATATAATAAAGAAATCGTTATAATCAATTATTTAAAATTTATTATCGTGTATTTCTTATAACTAATTATAAGCCATGCCAAGAACAACTCTATCAATTATAATATTAAAAAAACACGCCCTTTTATCTTTTTAACTCAGTAAAAATCAATAGGCAAATAAACAGTTTTGTTATAACAATAAATTAGTAGTACGAGAAAGACAGTTAATTGTGATTTAGTGGAGGTCAATCAGAGTTTTAATCACGACAATAGTGGCGATGTAATGTGTTAAATAATGTCTGTTGTGTCCCAGCGGAGTGTAGACCTATGAAAGTAGTAGACAGGAAAATAAGAAAAAAGCTGCTTTTTATCATATATAGTTTTTTTAAAGAAAATATTATAAAGCTTTAGTACAAGTTTTTAAAAAGTATCTATTACTTTTAAAATAAGGTAATATATATTTTGATTAATTGTTGCGCTAGAATTTTCCTTTTTTCATGTTCTAAAGAAAATTAGAAATGGATAGAAAGGTTACATGATATATCAATCTTCTCGCCTCTACGTACTATCTGCGGTAATTGATCCGACGATCTCCAAATTAGTAGGAAATGACAATCAGACAGAAGTTTAACTTTGCTATATAGGTATAATTTTAACTTTTCCAATACATAAAATTAGGCTATTTGAAAAAGTCCTCTTGTACTTCTTGCAAGGTCATCGTATAGAACCTAATGACACATCATCCTATACTCCACTCTCTATTGTACTATTAGACTAGTCTATTACATAATTTAAGAAACTATGATAAATTATGAAATTAAAAGAAAAATGTTTTATTAAAAATAAGAACTATATATTATATAAGCCTTCACTAAGACCCAAAACAAACAAAATAAGAAAAAATAATCAAATCAACTCAATCATTGCTCTACGCAGCTTTCAAAATGCGGGCGTTCATTTAATTGTAAGAATTAATTGTTATATCTATTGTAAACCACAGCAACGTCCACACACTACATTGTAACTGTAATTTCTCTTATTGAACTAATATGCTTAATTGCCTTTATATATAAATTTATTCCATTGACGACATTTTTTAAAGCTTAATTTAACAAATTGAAACCATATCACATACAAGTGGAATTATTTAAAAAGTAAAAAGCTCGACTTGTTTTTTACGAGAATTATCTATATTAATTTACTTTGTCCTAATGCAACTTTAATTCTAATATTAAATACATTGTACAATCTAAATAATACCTACTAGTAGAACCCGCGGCTTCGCTCCCGCTAAAACTGCAAAAAAAACTCTAAAAATGTAGGTTTCATACAAACTTTCATCCCCCTTATGGGATGAATTTCGGAAAATGCTAAAACACCTATTTATTTAATTGTCATGAAGTGCATTAATACCAACTTTCAAGTAATTCTGATCATAATTTTTTTTTTGGATTTTCTTATAACGTGTTTTCCCGTGGGAATGAGATAATCACCCGTAGTAAAAAGTAGATTATGTCACTCTCCAGCCTTCCAACTATCTCCACACAAAAAATATGCTAATCCGTTGCTCTGTTTTAACATGAAAGAAGGAGAAACAGACAAATAAACAAACAAACACACTTTCACATTTATAATATTAGTATAGGTATGGATTCTGAGATATTAATAACAAAAAAGCATTAAAAGTTACATATTTTTAAATTCAGCTTGTTACTAGCTTTAATTTTTATAAGATAGGCCAATTTGATAAAAAAGCTTAAACTAATAAAATAGTGATAGCAATAAGTGAAAAATTAGTGATTATAAAGCGTCTTGTTATTGTTATTAAAAAAGCTAAAACATGTGGTATACTGCTGGTTCGACTCTCTAACGAGTTAAATTCATGGTCATATATACATATCTATATTAATTATTCAATATAACAGAAGCGCTTAAAGTTTCGTGTAGATAAAGGCTGAAAACGAGAGATATCATTATACACCTTCGTACCCCACAACAAAAATACGCCACAAAAAAAATAACAATTATTAGGAATCTCGGGATAATCCCTCTATATCACTAACAAGACAGTAACTGACGCACGCGCAGCTTCTCATTAATCCACCCAAGGAAAATGTTCCACGTCATTTGCCGACACCCGATTAAAATAACTAAATAATTTAGCATTATTCTATTTCAAAAATAGTTATACAAATGAATGTGCGTAATCAACATCAAATGAACAAACTTTTGCCTGGCTATTAAGGCACGGATCTCGTAAATAAAATTAGAGAGGTCGTACGTCCTCATTTCCTGTCGCATTTAGCAATCGTTAAATTTTTCTAGAGCATTTGTCATTTAAACGTTAACACAACCTCGGTAGCGGACCAGACTAGTCGTTCTTTATTAATTTTAACATTAAATATGTCACTTTGGAAATAATTAACAATAGAGATATATTATGTTATATTTTAAACGTTATTTTTAATCGTACCCTGGAATTCCTTTCATTTATATAAATGTCTCTATGAAAATTGCCAATAGCCATATATCACAGCAGTTTTTCAATCTCACATGCGCCTGCGTCACGTCTCGAAGCGGTTGAAGTGTGAAAACGCGAAATAAAAGCAATTCTTTCTAATTAACTCGCTGTGAGATTGAGCCGTGGCCTGAAAATAGAACTTCGTCTGATTTACGCACAACGACTGTTTCTGAACGTAGCCGAATAATTAACGTTTGGTATTTATATGATTGTTTTGATTGTAACAGCTTACTGCGACGTGGCTCTCTCTTGGAATTCAATATTTAAAATTGCATGCTATTTTTCAAATTTCAAAGATTGATAAAAAATCTTTTCTTTTAAATGAAAGATATTAAGTGCGTATAATTAGTTATTGTCTGCTTAGAATAACAGATATTTTTTATTTCATACTGTACAAAAGTAGTAGTACCTACTACCTAGTATAAAAGAAACAAAATATAATAGCCTATTCGTATTACTGTGTTCATTTTTCATTCCATTTATACTTCAAAATCCAATCTAAATATATGGATAATAACAGTTTGCTGTTTGTACCTACCTTTTTATTATTATCAATTTTATTACAAATCTAGTTAATATAAGTTACACTGTCTCTATACTATTTAATGAAAAGTAGATAATTAAGTATGAATGTCAGCAACTGTGCCATCTGTGACTTACTACTAAGAAAACATGTAAAAATAAATTGACTGGTAGAAAGATAACAGTTATGTGGAAATAAATAAAATAGATTTTAAAGCATAACATTTTAGTGAGTGGTCGATCATAAATGTCGTCGGTTCAACGCAAATATCACCAACACATATATAGCAAATACGTCTTTCAATGTGGCAAAGAAAAAGAATTCATGATAAATAATGAAAGTTCACGGTTTGATTAAACTGCCTGTCGTTCGACGCCCGCTGGAGCAGTAACCTTCTGTCAACATCATTAATTGACCATTTCGTCGCACTTATGTTTCATTAATATTCATGTCTAATTTGAGCTTAGAATCCGATGTCCGTACAGCGAATGCCGAGCTTACAACTGACCAGAATTAATCGCATTTAATTATATTCATATTAATGTCACACCTCGTTCCCCGTTACCTATACATTGGATTCTAGAACAAGAGTCAATAAAATTAGCATCACAAGAAACTCTACATTGCTCTACATTCATTACAAGTGCTATAAAACATCATCTTTTATTGATGACTGTTATAACATCCGTAGTTTTGACATTAAATTATTTTAAGAACTATTTGAATGATTAAAGTGAACCAGTTACATTTGTTATTTGTTGCTTCTTTCATATACAATAATAAAAATTTGATACTCGTTCCTAATCCTATAATTTCCATAATAGAAAAGTAGAGAAGGCATTATTTAAATCAGTTATTATTTAAATCGATAACAGTACATTTTAATATTGAAATTTTATTAATATTGTATTAAACTTTCACGCAAAGTAATAAAAATTAAGTAATGAAGACATATTTACGTGTATATATTTGTTTATTTAAAACAGATGACTTAGTAAATGACGAACGAATATTGTTCGAGATACAAATCATACCTCAATTAATTCATCGAGAGCAGCATATTTATGTCAAAAGATAACATCGAATTCGGGGTTATATTTCTTCAAGCTTTTGATTTTATCTTAAAAAATCAAACACCTCATAAAGTCAAGTAATCTGAGTAAACAAGTCACACGTTTAAATTAAAAAAAAAAATGTCCAAGTAAGCCGTTCTCACTAAACGTAATCTCACATCGATACTACGATAGGACTTAAAAAATACAGTGACATCTCGAGTTACTAATCGAAAAGTAATAATGTCATCGGATAGGTGTGTTTTCAAAATCACTCTATCGTGTGTGGCTGCCATTAAAGTCTGTCATTTGCATATATTTAATTTAATTTGGATAGTGAATAACGAATTAATCAAGCGGATTTTTTAACCTTAGATTCTTAACTTGATCCCGAGTCCGATTGAAATATTAATCGTTATCAAAATCGATACTAATTTACATTAATATGTAATTAATACAAAGGTGCGTTTGGAATTCTTTGAGTTTTGTGATGTAGAAATGTTAGCTCGATTATTGATTGCGCGTGCCATTTGTTTACTGTTCTGTGGAGGAGTTAATGGACAATTTCAATCTTTATAGTGCGAGTGACGCAATTCACAAAAATTCGATCATCTTAGTATAAAACATGTATTGAAAGTGGTGTATACGGTTCATAGTTTTTCATAACTTTTTAAAAATGTATCATAAAAGTTTAAAATAAAACCATATTTACACTACGAACTAATAATTCATTTTCGTATACTAATTCTTCTAATTATTTTAAAAATGTACTTTTTATATAAACTAAAAATGGCTTGCTATGATAATAAAAACCTTAATTCCTCTTCACATTTGATGCCACTTCTAGTAATTTTTCTTCTATGAAAGCATAACAATAAAAATTCAAAACTAGAGATGCTCATGCTGAGGGCTATTGGCTCATTAATTATGTCAAATACTAAAACCAATAAATACCTTTTCTTTACTAATTGATTTATATTATGAGTTCTTTCTGTTTAAGGTGTGTTCTACATTTAAATATAATTCAATAAGAATAAAAATTGTTGATATTCACATAAATTCTTAGAATAACATGTATTTTGCCCATAAATAAAAAATGGTCCCGTTAAATAAGTTGCTAAGCACAGAAACAGGAAAATTGATACGTCTACGGTTTAAAAAAATAAATCTGAATCACCTGCCTACTTAATTTTACGTACGAATAGGCGTGATTTTTACGAACACTAAAATATTAGTTTCTATTATACAGATGAATTGGTAACTTATTTAATCTTATATACATATATTATGTAATAAAATTCTAACTGAGTCGAATCTATACATTAAATGTTTTCTGTAAAGTCTTATTGAAATACTCATTATTATTGATGCCCGAATTTATAGTTTTTAGAATTTTTGTCTGTCTGTCTATCTATCTGTTCGTCTGGGAACGCATCATGAGAATACCAGTGGACAGATTTTGATGAAATTTGGTATGATGATAGCTGGTTATTCGGGTCAACATGTAGGATACTTTTTCCTGCGTGTAAATATCTCACGTCTGAAAATTCTATCTAACCTTCAAAACGTATCTAGGGACGAACCCGAGCCGAGGGTGAATCGTTAGTTTTCTATATAAATAAACATGTAATGCTCCTCCTTGGTAGGTAAGAGTATCACTTGATCGATTAAGCTATTTTTTATTAAATGCTCTTAACAGTTCGAAATAGGTATTTAAGGGAAAAAATTGGAAAATTTTTGAGAAAAATGGGGAAATTAAAAATCCTTTTCACAGTTTGTTATCTCTGACTTCATATTTTTATATGACATCAAAGATCACATTACATTCCTTACACCTTGGCCCATGAATTACCTTTGTTTGTGAAAATTAACTTTTAACTAAAAAACACATAAGACTCATTACGCAGTTACTCACAAACAGTTCAAAGTTATTTAAAAAGTTAGTCACACCTATATTGGGTTAAAAATTACGATGATTATAAAAACAATAATGAAAAATCTTTGTGATGTCACAATAAAAATATTCGTAGGTATGGAGTAGATCTTCCTTAAAGTTCGCTACAACTCTATATCGTCCGTCTATTGTATTATTGCAATCGCTACAAGAAAAAAAAGCTTATGAACAAATTTACGTATACAAAAGAATTATTTTAAGTATAATATACTAGTACGTTCTAAGCGCTGATTTATATTTTTAACGGATTTGAAGTGTAGTAGGAGCATGGTCATTTCAGTTGTATGTTTTTATGTGTACTATATATAAATATACTTCATGATATAACTTTATATACATTATATATGTGTACCTTTTATTTTATAAGTAAAGTATTATTATATATTTTATAACTAAATAAGTACATAAGATATTATTATAAAATTTAAAGACGTTTTTCGGACGTTATTTTTTTTAAATGGGTTAAGACCAAACTAATTGTATTAAGTTGTTCTCTGTCCAGAATATATCATCTATGTAACTTGTATCGGCCATATTGGGATTCTGATAAAATAACAATTAAGGCATCGTTAATGTTCGATACAATGGAGTCTTGGCGTGCGCTCGCGTCTCTCTGATAAATGACTTCTCTTTTGAGATGCCAACGGCGTGTATTTGATTTATAATATTACTTGTTTAAAAGGAATTGTTTATTCAAACCATATCAGAATATCGATATGGAATCGATTTCGTACCTAATTACAGTGTGTCACGTTTTGAAATTGAAATTCAACGGAATTATTATTATTTACGGTCAGTTAGGCATTTAGGTAAATACTATGTCTATCTGACTTAGATTAATATAAAAAGAACAAAAATATTAAAAACTATAAGAAGATTTGTATGAACTAGATAAAATATTTTTTTAGGCGAAATAATCTAATTTATAAATATCGCGTGCACGGTGCTTGTGGTCGCACTCCTCCATAACGGCTTGACCGATTTTAATGATTTTTTTGTATATTTGGTAGGTATGAGAATAGGTCGTAAAGTATTTTTCACTCTCCTACCCCCACCCTCCATTTTTAATCGCGATTTTAGTATTTCTGTATGAACAATATTATATATCGCCGTGTATAGCGACATAGGAATAGTCGCTGTATAACATAAATCCAAAGACTTTTTTTTGTAAATTGAACGCGGGTGCAGCCGCGGGTTCTGCTAGTAAATATATAAAATCCATCTGAGATTATTAAAAGACGTTTTATTTACTACCAGCTTGAAAAAGTTCCATAATTAGTTATCATCTCTAAAACAGGATAATTAATTCTGTATCAATGAATTTCTTCGACCGATTGAAATGAAGCTTTAAGCGTTATCTTTTTATTTCAGACTATGTATTTGTACAATAAACGTGTATAGGTTTTAAAACTAAATAAAACAAGCTTTTAATCAAATGTCATGTTTAAGATACGTCAAAACAAAAGAAAGTTTTAGTAGCGATTGAAGAGCTTTACCATCTACCTCCTCCATCCTCTCGACGATATTAAAACATTGTATTGTTATGCGGGTTTTACAAACTTGCATGGTTGCAATGGAGAATAATTACAAGGTGAAATCAACTTACAAGATTTGAGTAAGGCTATTAAAACGTGTAAGAAGCTCATTTCAATATTGTTCAACAGTATCGAAGCGGTGCGTTTATGAACAAACTAACAAACGTGTAAAAAGCTCATTTCAAAACTGTTCAACAGCATCGAAGCTCTGCATTTTTTAACAAACTAACAAAGACTATAATATTTTAAACACACTTATTTCAATATAGAGCTGTCAAAAAAAATTAAAAGAAACAGTTTAACTAACATAAACTAGTTCGATAGAAAATCAACTTAAAACTATAAAGATGTTAAAATTTGTAAAACACTCTTCTATCACCAAAATAAAAGTTCAATATTTGATCAGGTCGTTAAACGTAATAAATTAACGCGGATTAAAGTCCACTATCTTTTTAATATATTCATGTGATAAAAATGTATTTTTTTTGTCTAAATATATTAAAACTTGCTTTGGTCCTGTAATGTAAAAAGGGTACAAGCTCAATTTTACGATTCTCGTAAATGCCACATAAAAAAGCATAAAGCGTTTTAATTTCTCTCGCCTCAATAAGGCGGCGTTAATTTTAACTCATTTGGATTTCTTATACGTCTTATTTTTTTGTAGATAGATTATATATAAATTTATTGTCAACATACATATTTAAGTTTTTTTCCTATCTATGTCGTAAATTATGACTAGTTTATTTGTTGATTTTGGACTCAGTTATTTTATAACGCACGTGATAACATAATTTTGATTTTCATGAATAATAATTATGACGTTTTAAAAATATTTTATTTTGTATTATTAATTTTAGCTATTCGAAGTTATTTATTACTTGAATAGTTTGTTATTATGAAACTTAAATAGTAAAACGTGTCCATAACCAGTAATAATGAATGTTTGTCCATATTGTTCTTATATATACAAAACATACTGTCCAACGCGATTTTGATTCTTTACTCTGTATACAGTGAGTGAAAATAAAAATAAATAAATTCTAGCTACCCTGCAAAGCTACATAAAACATGATGTTGCACAAACGGTGTAAATAAGTAAAAATAAAAAAATATATACATTTTTTATAACATTTGTAATATTAAGCTTATTAATGTAACTTCAATATTTAAAAGAGCAAATGTTGAGTTTCTCGCCGGATCTTCTCAGCAGAACTGCTTTCCGCTTGTGGTAGCTTCCTCAAGGACTGACTACACTGATGCTCTTTAAATTGACGATTCAAAAGTGCTTGTAATAAGTCTATTTGAATAATTTTATTTCATTTAAATTAAAATACTAGCACAACTTCTTCGTTTTCTTTAAGCTTTGCTTCCTTTATTCAACGTAAATATATGTAATGCGTTCAACGTAATATTCTATTGATAAACCCCTCATTTATTAAACTATGATGCAAAATCTTTATGAAATCTCAACAATATGTTCCTAAGTGAAAGAAGAATCAACAAACAAATAAACTTTCAGATTTTTTTATAATACATATTATAAAAATAAGTATTAATATTACTTTTTTTTACAAGAATTAAATTTGTATGAACCGAAAAATCGTAAAGTTCATTCATCGATGCCAACGTCGAGACAAGTCGTTACTTTAATGTGCGAGGACAAAATGTCTTTTTACGAATTTATTTGTAATACATTGGTGTTCTGATCTTAAAGTGTCCATATAATAAGCACATTCAAATAAAATTATATGTTTTACTAATATAATAAAAACTTTTTTTTCGATTTTATATTTTATGTAGCATAAAGTATCTGCGTTATAATATTATGAAGTTTTTATAATTAATAATTAATTGGTTTGAAAGGAATCGAGATAAGAGAGTCAAGGAGCTATATACGAAAAAAATTAATTTATTTATTTAAGCATTGTTTCGTGTCACTTTTAATCCCAGAGGGCTAATATTATAATGTTCTTCTGAACAATTTCAGTCTAAATCTAACTGAGGCTGATAACTGTGTAGGAGATACTATAGTGCACACTGCAAAAGTATATGTAAGATACACATTCTATCACTCTATAATTCGGGTTGGACAACAAATTGACACAACCGGTAAGAGATCAGGTGAAGGACCAATTTTTTGCGTTATCTCTGAGTCACGGGGATGTAACACCCCCTATTTCCCATATTCGGGCTGTAACTGAGAATTTCTTGACAGAAAGCCCCGTTTTAATTTGGCTTGACATGGGACTCCAGCACAAGACTTCGATTCTGACCCTCCAAGTAGTTTAGTATTATAACTTTCTTTATGTTTTATCCAGTTTAAATATTTGCGTATTAAAGCTTTGTCTTGTTTGTCAGCTTATAATGACATTCAGAAAGACTATAAGAAAAGTAGATTTTTATCAAGTAATACAATGTAAGAAATGCAGAAAGCCTCCTGAACTAGAAAACTGTGCTTCAAGAACTAGTACTTTCCCATATCAAATGTATATATTAAATGCTCATCTATGTATACACTATACATATAATAAATGTGTAACTGACCGCTGTCTGTACATGGAAGATATTTGAGAAAAACCAATATTGGAGGTCTTTATTAACGCAATAGAACCCAAAACAATGATTTTTAGAATTTTTGTTCGTTTGTATGTGCGTTTGTTCGCGCTAATTTCAGAAACGGCTTAACCGATTTTGGTGCGAATTTCACTAATATATTGTGGTAAGCTTCACGTAACATTTGCTATTTGTTTTATTTTAATCGGTTTATAAATAACAAAGTTATGTCAATTTAAACTTCAAACAAAGTTATGTCAATTGGGGACGAACCCGAACTAAGGCAAGGGTGAGTCGCTAGTAGTAGTACATACTCGTACATGAAGTAACAGTCTATGATAAGGTATGTTAATGTAAACAAAAACACAATAACCTTGAAGAACCTTTAAGACCTTTAAGATGATCCATATCCATTGTTATCTATACATATAATAAAATTATAACTAAGCCGATTTTGTACAATAAATATTTTTAGGAAAATATTATTGAAATAGACATGTTACCGCATCACGGGAAAACCAGTGGAGGGAATTTGATGAAATTTGGTATGATGGTAGCTGGTTATCCGGATCAACATATAGGATACTTTTTACCGCCGGAAAATGTCTCATTTCTGAGAAAAAATACAAAAACTGCAATGTAAGAGTATACTAATATGTAAAACCTAAAAATTTGGTTTTTGGTCATCTGAACGCGAGCGAAGCTGCGGGCAATGCTAGTGGATTATAATGTTAGCAATTTCCTTAAATTGTTAAGCTTTAACCGATATATTTCATAATATTATTAATAATATTTGTTAATTTATTTTGATTCATTTGCCAAACATTACCTATTCAATCAAGTGTATTATATAATATGTACCTATTCGTTAAATTTACTGAATAGCGTACTATTCTGGTATCAATGTGAAATCAATGTGAATAATTATATTAAGAAAAAATTACAGTAATTTTATTTATAACTTCAAAATTTTAATTTAGAACAGAGTAACAAATCACCGGCTACGTAAAATAGTGTCAATTAAAGTTTTTGGCAAAGAAATTATAGGAGCTGAATTATTCGAAAAACTTTTTATTTCATCGAATAACTGCAAGAGATCTTCATGTATTGTGTTTTATTTCATTAATATATGTTTTGAATTACTTTATAATAAGTCTAAAATTATATTGTTTTAAATATTATTAGACTTTACCCGTGGTTCTGCTTGAGCGGTTTATTTATTAGCTCTTGAAGGCCGTAGCCCGATTATTACACAGCCTATAACTTTCCTCAAAAAAAAAAGGTAGAGAATATTTTTTATCACAACAGATATTTCCCGAAATAAGCACATTAAAAAACTATACATAGGTATATATTAGTACACAACTAGAAAAAAAAAACACCCTCGGCGGAAATCGAATCCACACCAGACAGTTATTATTGATAATTAAATTTAATTATGTAGTAAAAATTACCATTGCGAAATTTAATACGGCAAACGAAACATATAATACCGTCATGGCGTTGTTCAGTCGCACTCATATATTCTCTTTATCTTGTTCAATACACTTAAATACAAATTAATACCAGCGGAGGACCGGCTCTTAATGGCGGCTGTTTATTTTACACCTCGGATGGGACATGAAGGTTCTATTTTTAATTTTTTATTGCATTCACTCGGTATGGGTCAGCACAGACGAAATATTTCTAACCGACTTATAGAAAATTTGTTTCTATATAAATTTTGTGCATACATTTTTTTTATTATGGTCAAACAAATGCTCTAATTAATTACATAGGTTAATTATTTATATAAAATATTGAAATGGTTTTTTAAATATAACTTTATAGGTACTATTTTTTATATAGGTTGCCAAGAACGCGGGTTCAATTTCCACATGGGGTGAATATTTACATTCTCCATAGATGTTTTGTTGCTGTCCGGTTATAACAATATGATGTCGCGTGTTGACACATTCTACTGGTTTCTATAACGGTATAATAAAGCCCTAAAAAGGTAGGTCAGATAGTGTAGCCTTAATAAAAGGGTTTCGACAGAATCCTTGGTTCACGATGGCCTAAAACTTTCATAATTTTAGAAGCTAATTTTAATGATTCCGCTTTAAATTGACAAATGAATGGAAATAGAACTTAATTTAATGAATTAATATAGTTACATATGTTCCAATACTGGACATGGGTCTCTTTCGCACTGTAGAATGCTACGGGGAGCAGGCGTTTTCGAGTCAGTACGGGATCCAGGATTTCAACCTGCTTCGCTTGGTTTTCCAAACGCACACGTTGTACCACTAAAGTACCACTGACTTATAACTTTATATACCATAAATAGTTATGGTGAATATTTGTTTAGTGTTTAAATGACATAAATATCGTTATGCTTAATTGGTTGTTATTCATACTGTTCCCATTTTCATTTTACTACTATAGAACATTAATTATGTCGAATTCCTTTAAAATTATAAGGTGATATAACATTTTTTACTGTAATTTAATTTTAATTTGCATCTCAACTGTACATAACATTTGATATATTCTTACGAAAGTAATTAATAATTTATGTAAGTTTGTTAAGTGACTCATTATATTGACGCTCAAGATTCTTATCAAACGAATTAAAGCTTAACGGGTTATTTTAATACGGGCTTATCGTATCGATCTTTATGTCGAAATCCATACAAATAAATAAAATTGAAGTTTGTGGATGTTTAAAGGTGTATCAATATCATACTGGGATGTATTTCACACAATATTTCTACATGGAATTTTAGTATGAGCTATTAAGGAATTTTGATTTGATTGTATATAGGACCAGTACGTTTATAATTTAATTTTTATTTTTATAATAAAAAAAAATGAAAAAACCGTATGTTAACATTTCTTTAAATTCCTTTCACAGTAATTATACAAAATACTGGTTTTTACCAAAAATATACAATAAATCCGGATAATTTCTCCAGAAATCAAAATACGTTTTGCCAAACAAAACCATCGCCTAATACCAAATCTAAAGCACCAGCTTAAATACTTCTTACTTAAACACAGCTTATACCAGGTATACATAACCATATTGATATCATACGCATAAATATTCATTGTCGATATAATATTGACATTAATATTCAAAAAATATTATCAAAGCGCCTCTGCTCGATAAGAATGTCAGGCCACACGCAGCAGGTCATTAGACACCTCCCCGAGGAAAATAAATTAAAGTAAACGAGATATCCATACCAATAAACGTTTCGAAACACCATCAACATTCACCTATACCTAAGCGTTGGTCTCATCGTTTATCCATTGCCGTTTTTATTAATGTCATAAGATACACTGATTTCAAAAACAGCAATGTATTGGACGTAACTTTTAAGTGTAATTCTGAGATTGTGTAATAAGCAAATCCGGATCAATTAAATGCTATCCGATCCTAGTGCAGTATGAAAGGGAAATGAGAGAAGTAATGACTTTAGAGTCTACGATGAAAAAGTTTTATATCTCGGTATGTCCTCATCTATTTTTTTTTCTTTTGACTAATTCAAAGTTTTAGGACCGTCTTACTAATTTCCATGGCTTATTATAAAAATTATAATATAACATAATTTAAAATACCAAATGGAATCAGTTAAATCATATAAATGTCGTAGTCAATTCTGTTTGATGTGTGTGAACTGTGAACGTAAATGAGTTAACAAGTGTATTTCAACTAGATATATGAAGTTCAGAAAAGTTGTAAAAGCTTTTATGTTTTGTTTTATTATCGTTTCTTGGATTCCTAGAATATCAATGATTGTTCATTATTCTACCGGACATTATCAACAATTAAAAATTTGATCAGTATGCGACCAACGCGTGTCGGAGTCACCGTTGATAGTTTTGTGTCCAATAAAAACAGTTTCTTACTGCTTTCCTAATAAAATAAGGATTCAGATGCTGGTCAGAATTGAAATAAATAAAACAGCCTAGAGGATAATCGTTGTCGCATATCGTAGTGACCCGTTTTATTGTTGAACCTATCATTAATCATTGAACAAAGCGTTTACAATGCCCTCTATATTTATTGCACGTATCTAGAGTTTTTAATATCGAAGTGTAAGTAGAATACTTGATTTATTTTACTAACTATAACGAATAACATTAGTATAACAAGAAAATAGGATTTTATGTTGTAATAGTAAGTAAATTTTTGTCTTGATCTCAGGAACCTTTGAAGGAGAGGTAGGTCCGCTATCGTACAGACTAGATTAATTTGCGCAATTCAAAAAAAACCTAGCGACTATTGTATAATTTTCTATATATTATGACGTATTTATAAAATTGTACGATACGATATTAACATAGAAAATATGCACTTGGTATACTAACAAAATATGAGTCTAAGTTACTTGAAGTAAAAATTTATTATTATTATTATTAATACAAATTATATGTAGTTTAAAAAGTAAATAAAAATCACTTATCAAATTTTATAGTCTAAGATTGTAGTAGAAAGTTTTTCTAATTTATTTAGCTCTACTTAAGCGATATTCATTTTAAATAAGGTTACTTATAATTAATGTTAAATTTATAACTGAGTCTCATTATGAGTAATGGATTCCGCACATTTTCAAAGATCTACAAATAATATAATCATAATAGTACATTACTAATGGTTTGTTATTGGATATACTATTAAAACCTTCGCAAATTTGCGCACTATTAAATAGGAAAATTATATGATATTCGCTGTAGATAATTTACGCACTCTCTAACGTGTATCGAGGAGGAATTTCGTGGTAGAGGTACAGGTACGGCGACATTCGACTCACGCAATCATAAATCAAGATGAATTACAACAATGATCGGATCTTTCGATGTAATCCTACATTCATTACTTTGTACAAAGTCGCGCTGTCGCCTTCACGAAATTTGGGTTACGATGTTTCATTAAACGATTTTTAATTTAAATGAAGTATGTTTTACACCGTCATAATTATGAAAGCTCTAAAGCTCTAAAGGTTTTAAGTATACAATATAATAATAATTATAAGTTATACATTTTAACACGAGTTTATTAGTGTCATATGACACTTTTCTTCCATTTCCTGTGCGTTAGTTCCACGATGTTAGAGTTTTGAGATGTAAAGAGTTTACATATCGCATGTATGCATGTAAAGATTTCATGGTTTTCTTTATTCTAAGATGCAATGTTTGTTCGAGAGATTTAGTCCTGACCATAGATCCTATCAAATAATTCGATAAAATAGAGACGGTGTCTTCTTTGGCATGTTTATTTGGTCCGATTCCCGGCTTAGGAAAGCTTTTTAAAAAAAGTTAAATGCAGTTAATATTATTTTTTTAAATAAAGAAATTTTAATTCAAAATATTTTATTCAGCATTAAATTATTACAATTTTTTACTGAACTTACTTTTTCTGTTCGAAAAGAAGAAGCCTCAGACCTGAGAACTGGCGAAAGATACTCAGCAGGACTAATATTATTTCATTATCTGTGTATTTATGTACCTATACTATAGTGTGTAATATTTTGAGTATATGTAGTATTTTAGTGTATATAGTATTTTGGGTAAAATTTGATAACTTCAATGTTTAAGGTACTTTTGTTCCATGTCCCATTTATTTATTCCACCTGTATATACATATTTTATAAAATACTTGCATAGAAAAAGTATTTGAGATTATGTTGACAATATAATATGTAATCATTTCATTATACGATCGAGCTAAAAGTAAAAAAAGTTAAAAAAGTGTAGTAAAAAAGTTTTGAGATTACATTGGGTACAGTCACCAAATGTTGGGTGTGTAACATACTTGCTTTTTAAACCCTGACGCTAAAAGAGGTGTGTCATAAGTTTGATGTCGATGTCAGTGTGTGTGTGTGTCTGTCTGTGGCATCGTAGCTCTCAAACGGATGGACCGATATCGATGAGGTTTTTTTCATTTCAAAGCCAGTTTACTTGCGGTGGTTCGTAGCTATGTTTGGTTAATATCGGTCCAGCAGTCTATATGTACTATACAAGTTGATAGTATAATATAATATATACTATCAGCTCTTTTCCAAAATGATGTGTGGCATTTTGGCGTATAATTACTCGATTAAGTGTTTCACAAGTGCCACTGTAATCGTTAAATGATAATTAATTTGCGTAGGGGGTTTTTTAAATTTTAATTTATCATTACTATATCGATCGATTGCACAAGTTAGTGGCTGTACCAATTTTAACAAAATTTAAGCTAGAGCATAGCTTGCTTGTGCACCACATGTAGAAAATCAAGAATTGATTTTAGACACATTTACTTTCACAAAGTAAAAAGTTCTAATATTTTTTTTAGAAAACGCTTTATATATTTTCAAATACTTGCTTCAATTCAATAAACGTAAATATCCTATATTTTTCTACATAGTATATAAAAAGTTCGTATATAATTTAATCATTAAAACTTTTTGTATCATTGTGACAGATATATAGAGGCAACAATGATAAGTGTCTCCAAAATATGCAATAAATATTTGTACTCCATATTTCAAAGCTGTTACCTAATCATGATATTTTAGAACTAAAATCGTGTAGAGAATTCTCTCCCATAAATTATATGACTAAATGAATAACGTCTTAGAAACTTTTAATTCTATATAAAATTATATTTGTTGTATATATACAAGTCTCAGAAAGCTAGTTGAATGGGCATAATAGCTTCTGTATTTACATAATTAAAATAATTTCGAGATATTTTTAATGTTTAAACTGGGTTTTGATGCTCTTATATTATGTGTATAAATTTATGTGATTTGCATAAGTAATATGTTCGAGCATTCTGATTCATATTTTGTATAATATAAATTATCATCTGCCCACGCTAAGGTGTCATCATTGCTATTTCAAGTAGTTTCATATCGAATTTTCCAAACATTATACTGGAATTTTTGCATTAATTATTACTGTCTTATGCTTTTAAATGCTAAGTTCCGGTATTCAGATGATAAATTGCTAAACATTTTTATTCTCCTTATTGTTATGGTAATGTAACGTGTATAATTTAAATTTTAGTTGTCTATGTATTTTATAACTGTATATAGGGTGTGTTTATTTATATGTTCTGATTTACATATTTCAAGTTTTTTTTGCTGCATGTAAATAATATGTAGGAATAGTGGCTATATAAAGCGATATTATAAGATAAAATCGTCTGTTTGAAATAGAATATGGTACTCCAATTCACTTGTTGGACCAATCCGCATTTTTAATGATCTGTTTTGGTGGATACATACAATTTTCTATTGAACTAATATCATACAAATTAAAATGAATATACTAATAGGTAAGTATTTTCGTTTTATTTACTTATAGGGCAAACTAAAATTGATTGATATCACCTAGATCGGTTACAATAACTAAAGCTTATGCAAATAGTGGCACAAACAGCCCGAACCAATAGAAATTTAATCGACGTTAGATTGTTGTTTAGATTAGAAAGCGCTACTCATAACGCCTTGTGACTTACCTTATTAATTATTCTAAAGTGTCGTTAACCGACCGATTTGAATAGGCCAGTGCGGTAAACAACGGTCATGATATTCTGAGAACAATACAATTGGGAACTACTAATGAATCAGGATGTGTCGCAATGTCTACCTGTCACTGATCTAAAAGTGCTCCAACGGTATAAATTGAATGAAATAAAGGAATAAATTATTCAGTGCTTGTTGAACGTGTTATATATTATGAATTTATTATAATTTAAGTGATTCCTAAACTTCCTTAGACGTTTTTTTAATATGATATTATTAACTTATAACTAACTGACTAATTTATAATGTCACTGAATTAGATTTTAGTCTAGCTTTAACAGTCGTAAGGATTTGAAACCTTGTAGGTATATGAAACCCAGAAGACAGTTTAATAATTTGACCATCAAGTTGATCTCTGGAGATCAGCGGACTAGAGAAACTCTTTATTGGCAACTTATCAAACCTCCCGATTTTGAGCTCATTTGATTATTTTTGACAAGTCCCATACATGAAGTAAATTTAATTATGTATTGATTTGTATGTGTTTAAAATTAAGATGTTTCTGGCCACCGAAGATTAGATTAAGTTTTAAATCCAAGATATTATTCCACATACCTAATGTAAATATTTCGATTAATGTTATTCATAGGACGTAATAAAAAGGAAAGGCCGCATTTTTAACTAGCTTTTCTTATCAGAAGTAACTTTTAAAATGTAAAACGTTTTGTAACATTAATTCATTAAGTGGTTTAATTAAAAAATAACCAATCGACTGTAGGAATTTAGTGTTATATTGATATAGTCGACATGTATAGTAGGTTCAATTCTAGTGTAGTGAATGTTTACATTAACAATGTAAATAGGTACTTATCCTTGTAAGACCGTTATTATTTTTAAAAAACTTTTGAGCAACTATAAATCTATTTAGTTAAATAAAATTGAAGTGTCTGTTTGTAATATCAAAATAACAGCTTTTTACTAAATGCATATGGATGTATACACGATACATATACCAAAACAACATTTTTTACAATTTTTGTCTCTCTGTTTGTTCCGGCTAATCTCTGAAATGGCTGGACCGATTTTGACAGGAGTTTCACTGGCAGATAGCTGATGTAATAAGGAGTAAATTAGGCTACTTTTATTTTAGAAAAAAAAATAGGGTCTCGCGAAAAAAATTTAAAACCAATGAAAAATTTAATAATATCCGATTCAAGTAGGGAAGTTGTATACACACCCTATCGAACCCGAGCGAAGCGAGGGTGAGTCGCTAGTATAGTATAGTATAGTATAAATATGTACTCTAATCAGCCAAAGTTCAAAAGTATTATTTTATAGCCATTGAAGTGTTTCCCCATATTTTTATTGGCTATATACTATTTTTCGTAGTCTGGGTGTATAATATGCATGTGCTCAGCGTATATCACCTAATTGGTCTTCATTTCAAATATTGAATAAAACTAATTTAAGAAACACCTATTTAATATGTAAATCTTATAAAACATAAATCACGTTTTACTTGCAATTTTTTAAAATTTACATAACATAATATAGTGAAATGACCAGCCTTTGAAATAATGAAAGCATTTACAAATATTTGATCGGTTACGTCATATAAATACGTACGTGTTTTACCGCTAACAAACAAACATTAATATGGGTATCTTGCTGCCAATGTGCCAGCCAACGCTGTCCTGAAGATGGCTATTGTCTCTAAGAAACGTGACTTCAAATGTTAATTGGACGATTAAAAGCCGAATGCGGGTCATTTTAACCATTACGAAAGGAGACCTTTTGAATATGTATAATAAAATTATTAGATAAAGTGAGCGCTCAATTTGTGTTAGGTTTCTAATGAGGTTATGTGCTTTCTTGTCACAAATGGCGCCCGCCTTTAGAATGCGTAAGCGCTGAGCCGGATGTGCGAAATGGTATTTGTTGTATGGCTAACTGTTTGGGTTGGATGCAGAATATTATATAGCTTTTTGCTGTTAAGTTATGGAATTCGTACATATAACCAATTTCACATTAAAATTTGCATTATTATATTATAATATTAGTAGATTCGTGATAACATTTCTATTGTTTTTCTATTATTGTATAAGAAATTTATGTAAAGATTGTTATTGGGTATTGTATTAATGTAATGGTTATTTAAATACTTGCATTTATTATCATTATAATATAGACGAGTAGACTAATAAAAGTATACAATATCATAATTAGCACAAAATTAGGATTTTTAATAGTTGACCCTATTGATACAATAACTCCGAGTCCGAATAATTTATTATTATTAATACAGTTACAATAGTCACATACATTTTTAAATCTATTATACGTCTAAGGTATATATATGCTTTTTTATATGCTTTTTAGATCAATTTTAATTCCAACTACAGGTACGTTTCAATTATTTCACAAATGTATAAAGATAAGATTAAGTCAGAAACTTTTGCAAGTTATAATAAATAGTTAATCCATATGTTATTAAACTTAATTACTCATATGTAAATAATAATAATAATGTTCTCCTAGCCGATTCCGGCCACGGCGGCCAATCTCAATGAGATTAGCCAACTGCGCAGGAGATATTATAGTGCTCAAGTGTACGCGCAGACACAAGTGCACTCTCTATTCCTATCACTCTCATACTCCGGTGGGACGACCACTCGACACGACCGGTGAGAGTTAAGGCGCAGGACCGACGGCTTTACGTGCTCTCCGAGGCACGGGGGTGAAACACCGCCAACTTCCTAACTCCGGGCTATTACTAAGACTTACTATACAGGAAGACTCAATAACTAAACTTGGCCCGACCCGGGACTCGAACCCAGGATCTCCGGGTGTGCAGCCGTACATGCTAGCCACTACACCACCGAGGCAGTTCAAAATATCATCATATGTAAATATCATCAATAAGGTAAGGGTCCGAAATGAAGTAGAAAATAACAATTAGTTAATATACTATTAATCCCCTGATTTCCATATACATATCTGCAGTACATGCAAATTACAAATCATGAGTCAACCACTGAATGCTTATAACGTACTTGTATGACTCACTGTTAATGTTATTCTGAAAACGAGTTACTTAGATTATTATTAATGCAAAACTAAAGTTAGAGCTTTTCTGAACGGACTAGATGTATATACGTATTACGTATATATATATATATCTCTACTAGCATTGACCGCGGTTCCGCCCGCGTTCAGATGACCAAAAATCAAATTTTTAGGTTTTACATATTAGTATACTCTTACATTGCAGTTTTTGCATTTTTTCTTAGGAATGAGATATTCTATATGTTGATCCGGACAACCAGCTATCATCATACCAAATTTCATCAAAATCCCTCCATTGGTTTTTCTGTGATGCGGTAACAGACAGACAGACAGACAAAAATTCTAAAAATTATATATTCGGCCTCTGTATCGATAATAATGTTTATTTCAATAAGATTTTCCAAAAAATATTTAATGTACAGATTCGGCTTAGTTACAAATTTATTATATGTAGGGGAATGAGGGGGGAAACCGGATAGGAGGTGAAAACAGATAGTTCCTATTTCATTGCTCCACGTACAGCTGTCTCATTTTAGCTAGTGGAGAAATACGCGCGAACGCTTACTCAGTGCGGTTGCAAATCGCGGCGACGGTAGCATCTCGGCGCGTGAGTCTTTATAACGAAATTTAAAAACAAGGGTAAGTTATCTAATATTAATTTTTTTTTAAAGTGTTATCATTAAACTTAGATGTGTGCTATCATATACAGTTGTATTTTTTAAGAAGTAATACATATTTAACCTTTTAAAACGGTATTGGTTGTTGCTGTGAGTGTAAACATAACCTGTTAGTTATTACAATTTCAAACATGGTACTTGTGGGGTACAAGCGGACGGGGTGAATTCGACTACCCGGTTTCACCCCGATCGATTTTATATGTAGGTATTGTGGGTGTTTGTTTTAAATCCTCTTTTTAATTACTATTTATTTTTTACAGAGTGCGAGCGACAACATGCCACGATCATATGTGAAAAAGTCAGATAAGTTGCAATGGTCGGAGTCAGACATGCTTTTAGCCCTAAATTCGGTGATAGAAGGTAGAATGGGATATCTTTTAGCGTTACATAAAGTGTACCCAAAAGTTCCTTAGAAGATCGTGTAAAGAAAATCGAGTGTAAAAATCCAAAGACGAAGTGTTTAGAAAGTACCCCGTTACTGCAAAATGCGTTTTCACTGATGAGCTGGAAAGTATGCTAGTCGATCATATCAAAACTATGGAATCTCTACTATTTGGATTGACTAAAACAGATCTTCGACGTTTGACATTCCAATTAGCTGAAAGAAATAATTAAAAGCATCCTTATAATAGAGAAACTGAACTGGCTGGCTTAGATTGGTTAGTGGATTTCTTAAACGACATTCTGAATTATCATTAAGATCACCTGAAGCAACGTCAGCTGCAAGAGCAATGGGCTTTAATAGAGCTGTAGTGTCATCATTTTTTAATGTCTTAGATACCATTTACGCTAAGCACGCTTTCAATTCCACAAAAATTTATTACATGGACGAGACTGGATTGATCTCTGTACTACAATACAATCTTAAAAAACCGACTTCTAGGCACTAAAATGTAAAAAATAATTAAACGATGGTTTTCATTAAGAATAGATACCTAATCAGATATTTTTGAATCGGTAAAAAGACGAATAAAAAACTATCAGGAGGATTCGGAGTCTTTGGTTTGAGGAAAAAAGTACAGTCAAACTAAGTCCTCAAATGAATGGTACCAATGCACTGCTTGACTTAAATGGACTCACGAAGTTGCATCGGTTGTTCTAAGCAAGAATTAATATTTTTTGTATGCAAAAACTGCGAATAATTTGAATATTTAGTTTTATTGTTAGTATCTGTATTCACCCCTAGAATATAAAATACCTATCCGGTTTGACCCATAGGTATGGGGTGAATTCGGATTCATAATTTTTAATTAAAATTGTCCTATTTTATAGTTATTAACATTGATCTCAAATATTTTCATACCAAAGTTATGCCTAAGGTATACTTAAACGTTTATAATATTGATTATCTCTATAAATAACATAGTGATTTATTTATTGTGTCTTCTTTTTAACTATCCGGTGTCCCCCCACCTTCCCCTATATGTATAGATGTATAGATTATAGTAATTTTGTTTTTGTACTAGAAAAACAAAAACAAATCTATTCCACGGGAACCGTACATTTTTCCGGGATAAGTATCCGAAAAAATTAAAATTTCGAATCTTTAATTAGGTATCTAGGTTATTTTTTTATATCTACATACTAGAAGCAAAAAGTTGTAATAATACTTTCTTAGATTTACGCGAATATTTGACATTTTAAATAAAACTATCTTTTCGGATTTTGTCGCGGATTTATTTGGATTTTTGTTTCCCGACGTTTCGAATGCTTTACAGCATCCATGGTCACGGGAGAGACTGAGGTGTTACATGTCTTGAATGTATAGTTGTTACAGACAGCCTACCCACAATTAACAGTATGAAAATTGCACTAATTACATTACAATATTTTTTAAATTTAAACATTTTTATAATTTTAATTATAATTGAATATGGAAAATTATTTATTTAATTTTTGCTATTATTTTTATAATTATTACAATTTTAAATATTAATTAGTAATCTATATTTAGTGTTGCCATTATTATATTTATAACCATAAAGAAAAATATAAAATATAGTATTAATTATTTAAGCCATATAATTGTTCTATGTGTAATTTAAAAAGTCAAAATTAATTAAGGATAATAATTTTAATTTAGTTTGCTATTATTTAAAAACAACTTACTAAGCAACACTATTAATATATACTTTTACAAATGAAAAATGAAAAATATTAATCTGATAAGCTGTCATTTTGATCTACACAGTATGAACTTACTACATCTGTCTGTCTGTTATGTTTATATTTATTATTTGATTTTATTATATTAATAACAGGATCCCATGACGATGGTAGTACCCAGCCATCTTCCCTATTGAAATTAGGATGTTTTTTAATTTCTATGGCTTCTCGAATCATTCTAGGGCGATATCGGTTTTCTTTCGCCAGGATTTGAGGTCTATCAAAGCGAATATAATGGCTTGGGCGGTCCTGACTATGTTTGCAGACAGCAGATGTTGTATTGCGACGGTGCTTCACATCAGCTATGTGTTCTTTGACCCGGGTTCTAATGGATCTCTTTGTTTGTCCAATGTAAGAGAGCCCACAATCACAATCAAGCTTGTAAACTCCTGCATCTTGTAGAGGGATGTGGCACTTGACAGGTGGTAGAAACTGACTAATTTTCTTTGGCGGCTTGAAGTAAGTTTTAATTGAAGCTCGCTTTAGAATGTAGCCAATCTTGTCAGTGACGCCTCTCATGTAAGGTAGGACTGCAGGGACGCGCTCGACTGTGGCTGGTTTCACTCGGTCCCTGTGACGTAGGCGCGGCACTTGCAGCTTGTTGTCTCGCAGAACTTGCTTGACATGTTGCAGCTCTCCGGCCAGGTGTTGCTCGTCACAGATCCCGCGTGCCCTCTGAAACAAAGATTTTCCCACGGTAGCTAACTGTGAAGGGTGGTGGTGAGATTCACCATTCAAGTACCTATCAGTATGGGTCTTCTTTCGATACACAGTGTCTTGAGTCATACTGTGTATCGAAAGAAGACCCATACTGATAGGTACTTGAATGGTGAATCTCACCACCACCCTTCACAGTTAGCTACCGTGGGAAAATCTTTGTTTCAGAGGGCACGCGGGATCTGTGACGAGCAACACCTGGCCGGAGAGCTGCAACATGTCAAGCAAGTTCTGCGAGACAACAAGCTGCAAGTGCCGCGCCTACGTCACAGGGACCGAGTGAAACCAGCCACAGTCGAGCGCGTCCCTGCAGTCCTACCTTACATGAGAGGCGTCACTGACAAGATTGGCTACATTCTAAAGCGAGCTTCAATTAAAACTTACTTCAAGCCGCCAAAGAAAATTAGTCAGTTTCTACCACCTGTCAAGTGCCACATCCCTCTACAAGATGCAGGAGTTTACAAGCTTGATTGTGATTGTGGGCTCTCTTACATTGGACAAACAAAGAGATCCATTAGAACCCGGGTCAAAGAACACATAGCTGATGTGAAGCACCGTCGCAATACAACATCTGCTGTCTGCAAACATAGTCAGGACCGCCCAAGCCATTATATTCGCTTTGATAGACCTCAAATCCTGGCGAAAGAAAACCGATATCGCCCTAGAATGATTCGAGAAGCCATAGAAATTAAAAAACATCCTAATTTCAATAGGGAAGATGGCTGGGTACTACCATCGTCATGGGATCCTGTTATTAATATAATAAAATCAAATAATAAATATAAACATAACAGACAGACAGATGTAGTAAGTTCATACTGTGTAGATCAAAATGACAGCTTATCAGATTAATATTTTTCATTTTTCATTTGTAAAAGTATATATTAATAGTGTTGCTTAGTAAGTTGTTTTTAAATAATAGCAAACTAAATTAAAATTATTATCCTTAATTAATTTTGACTTTTTAAATTACACATAGAACAATTATATGGCTTAAATAATTAATACTATATTTTATATTTTTCTTTATGGTTATAAATATAATAATGGCAACACTAAATATAGATTACTAATTAATATTTAAAATTGTAATAATTATAAAAATAATAGCAAAAATTAAATAAATAATTTTCCATATTCAATTATAATTAAAATTATAAAAATGTTTAAATTTAAAAAATATTGTAATGTAATTAGTGCAATTTTCATACTGTTAATTGTGGGTAGGCTGTCTGTAACAACTATACATTCAAGACATGTAACACCTCAGTCTCTCCCGTGACCATGGATGCTGTAAAGCATTCGAAACGTCGGGAAACAAAAATCCAAATAAATCCGCGACAAAATCCGAAAAGATAGTTTTATTTAAAAGTTGTAATAAATACATTGATACTGAGTAAAGAGTCACTAATCTGTTAGCATGAATGGACTGGTTTGACGGAGTATGTACTGTTGCTTTTTTTGTAGTGGGAATGGGCATTTTTTACTTCGTTCTCTAATTAATAATATAAATAATAATTTATGTTGGGACATTAACACACAGCGCCATCTAGTTCCATGATAAGCTACGAGGCTTGTATTATGGATACCAGATAGTTGATACACTACACATATATAAATTTAAATACATACATATTATAAATAAATATAAACACCCATGACTGGAGTACAGACATTCGTCATCACACAAATGAATGCCCCAGTGGGACTCGAACCCACGACCGCTGGCACTCTAAAATTATCGCTTCTTTAGATGGCAGGGAGTATATAAGTAATATATTCTACGGTAAGAAAAGCGTGCATTATACTACAGCTACTGCTTACCACCTGGAAGGTCGTATGTTTTCTCACCCTTGTGCTTTAGTAATTGACGACACATTTGGCTCAGTTTGTAGTGACCTAGTAGGATACACAACATGCCAGCGGTCGCGGGTACGAGTTCCGCTGGGGGCATTATTCATTTGTGTGATGAGCACGAATGTTTGTACTCTAGTCATGAGTGTTTGTATCTGTAATATGTATGTATTTAAAGTTATATATGTGTAGGGTATCAACTATCTGGTATCCATAACACAAGCCTCGTAGCTTACTATGGAACTAGATGGTGCTGTGTATTAATATCCCAACATATTTATTCTGCAGCGCCCAATTATGATGAAGAAGGTTCCGAGTTCCCAACCCAGGTGATTATGTGGGATTCACCGATGCATATGGTACGAGTATGCACTACTCAACGTTATCAAAAAAGGTCGTATATTTTCTTACCATCTCAGCAAAATAATGCCTATTAAAGTTGTTTTTTTGAGCCAAAATAGAAAATAAAAAACAAACATAATGTCATAAGTCAAATCAATTGCAGTCTTCTTGAAAGTACGATATCACAAAAATGAAAAGATCTGATAATTTTACGTTAAAAACTATAATGTATAAGATATATGTTCGTAACAAATATGTGCAGAGATTATAGGTAACTGAAATAAAATCTTTTAGGGGTCAAGATAATAAAATTCCTAAGTTATGTTATAACATCATGGTGTTTGAGAAGCTATAGCAATTAAACGATGAAACAGTTGGAAATTAATATAACCATAAATAATTATTATAAGTGAAGTAAACACAAGTTTTTACAGCATTGATATTATATAGTAATGATATTTTGGTACAGTCAACGCTGAAAGGGTTAAATATTTACAATGCACAACGTGTATTTATTTTACTGCAGTCATAAAACGAGATCAACTCGAAATTCATAATACACAGGTAGATATGTTAAAAATAAAAAAAGCTTTGTTCGCGATCGGCATAAATGTATTTAATTTCTAAGAGTTTGTTGAACTTTGGTGGATTTTTAACAGATTTTATATTATTTTATTATAAATGAGCAATGAGTAATGCGCGAAATATCCTTTCCGAGTATCCTGCGTGACATTGCAAACAAAATAATAAAAATCGCGTCCGGAATTCACAATTAGACATTCACCGAATGAGAATTTCGCAAATGTAGAGAAAAACAATGACTTAGGTGTCGTATAAATTGTGTCTTGTATATAATGAGTGTCGAGCCATCTGTCAACGGCGGCGTATGGGACGCGGCATATTTTATAATTATACGGGGGCATACGTCGAATAGCAATCGTTCATTGGTTCGATCGCGCGAATGCCCTGCGAACAATGCGAAACGCATTTCGAATGCGCGAGCGCAGGTTAAATAACGCTACGATCAAGATTTCTCGGTCGCGATCTAGAAACAGGTGCTTGGACACTTCTCGGTGTAGATACTTTATAACAGGAATACTATATTTAGAATTTTATGGTAAAAAATAAGTAATAGCTGTGTGTCCTAACAAATATATCTATTAGCTGTACTGGACACGAAACAATTTTGAAATTTTATAACGATGCCAAATTTAACTTATTATAGATGATTAAATTCTAGTCATGAGATTGCGAGAGCTACTCCTCGTGTTTATCGGTTCACTAAAAGACGATATGGTGAAATACACTTTATAAATATTTATAATGCGTATAATATCACATTAAGTAGTCGCTCTTCATAATTGGTTACTCAAATTTGATATATGTAGTACAATATGTCTAGTAAATTCCACGTTTCTATTCTAGTCATGGTAGTTAAAGAACCGAAATATGTAGGTACTTGGACTCACAATACGTAATTATTTATAATAGCCTGAACATAACGTGTTTAACATAAAAAGATAATTGTGTACTTATTTAAACATAATCATGTCATTCTGAAAAAATATAGTGAATGATTATACAAATCTGAAATATATAACAAAGAGTCACAAATTGAAATATGAAGTTGAAAATACTTATAGAATTCATGTATCCACTCAAGTGAAGTATTTATATTATCCATGTGCTTAGCGGTATACTTAAAGAGGTACACGGTGCCAAATATGCGCTACGCAGCTATTTAGAGTCCGTATATGGCCTATAAACAGTACCGAAGCAAGACAATACGAGTTGACAGTTATAATACTTATATCTTAATTTCTAACCGTTACTATATATGGATATCTAAATCATTTAACATTTGATGCGCAGTTTTAGTCACTGTTGAATTGAGATAATTGTCGTTTTGATATTGTACTTGCAATTATTATTTATTTCACATATTTATGTACAGTAAGTTGTTATTTCAATAATTTCGTAGGGTTTGCTCATTCTTTTACGAGTAGCCTTATAGCTAGATCCCAACTGTAGCCTTAGCATGAGTTTCAGACTATACTATACTATTCTGGATATATTATGTTAGAATCAGAATGTACAGAATTTATTATGTACAATTTCAGTTCTATCCAATGAAATAAAACATTTATTGTTTTTAGTATATAATTTTAGAGTATATAACTTTAAATATTATTAAAATAACAGAATTGAGCACAGAATTGGGTAAAATTTTGAATGCAAATATGCAAAGAGCCGCCGGTTTAGGAAATTTGCTTGTTAATAACAGCGGGTCCCTGCGGCATCTACAACAAAGCGGTACTTTTATTCTGTCTAAGATACCAATCTCAAACGTGAGTGTTGTTCATAAGTACACGGCATATATCTATGAATGTCTTTATTACTGTGTTTTAGTCATTTATAAGATTTTCTCATAATGATTGTCTCCAAAACGAGTGTGTGTCGTCAAAGCCTTTGTCTAATCGCTACCACGACTGCTCCACGTTCACTCCATTCGTTAAATACATCCTGTTTTACAGCATTAAAAATATTGCACGATATATCGCAAGATCTAATAATTTTTATTGTCTTGACCAAAATTATAACGAAAATCTAGCTTTGTAGCTGTCTGTGTTGTTGCATATAAAGTACGGTATAATCTGTATGAATTTCAAATTGTATAACCGTTTCTTCTTGTTTAGATTAGCTTTTAGCTTCAGGATATTCTTCGTGAAAAATAAGTAATAAGAACGTAATGACTCAACACTCATTTCTTTGCTGTAGATTCATAATGATGTAAGAACTAAAGTTATATCTAGGGAACAATATAAGATATTTTTTTGTGATTGACAGCTTTAAAGTCTAAGCTTGGATTAATGCCATAAACTTAGACAATTATTCCTGCGTCTAAAAGTGTAATATTTTATTTAAATCAATATTTTCTTTATGCTGTACATATTGTTATATGTAAAAATCTAGGTACCTTGCCATATATAATTTTTTGTATACAGCATGCTACGAGACGATTTTTGGGAACGTAGAATTCGTTGATTTTCTGACGCTAAGCAGATTGCGTACTACAAATTATATTTATCGACACTGACATAGTCTAAACTAAAAAGTAATATAAAATGTGAAACATAAAAATTGTAAATTAATTAATATTAATCACCAATATCTTGCAGTCAACTTTATTGAGAAGATTTTGCAATAATATTTTGACGGTAAAAATTTATCATACTCGCATGGTAAAGTTTAAATTCTTAGTTAAAATTCTTATATTTCTATATATATATATATATATATATATATATATATATATATATATATATATATATATATATATAACAAACATGTATACATATATACGGCATACATTTTATTCTTACATATCTACAAAGTACAAACTAACTATACTTAAATATAGGGGCTTAAATTTATATTTTTTTTGTAAAAAATATTCTGACTGACTTTCATACACTAAGTTAATGAGTAATACAAACATAAGCAGTCATCACATTATCAATAACGAATAAGACTGAAACGATAACGATTTAATCGTTGCGTAGATTAACGTAACGCTTAAACATGCCATAACAACGAGATATTGGCACGGACCCATGGAATATTGCCAAAATCGCAAGAGAAAGATTAAATACATCCTTATACGGTTTGAGACAAGTGTTTTATCACATTCGTTAGTCGTTATCAATAATTCATAGCGCGATATTATGTGCACCTACCGTTACTTGGATGGCTTACACCATTCATTAGTAGTTTCGCCGCAACCTGCTTTGGCAAAACCGCTGGGTTACATGCACTAAAAATACGCTTAGTTACTGGATATGGCATTCTTTCTATCCCTTTTGTTGTTAAAGACTGGCATAAGTGTTAATTAGAAATATTAAATTTCTAATTTCTTATCATTCTGATTTAAGAAAATATGAGATATATCGTAATATCCACATAATTCTTACATTTAGCTTAAAAATACAGGAATTATGTAATCTACTATAAACTAGTTCATAAGAACGTGTAACAAATATACAAACATAATAATGTTGTTTATATTAAGTCGTGTTACATCAACCTTTTTTTGGTCATTATAGTAAATCTATATTAAAATTATAATGTGAAAGTTTGTGAGTATGGATGTTTGTTACTCTTTCACGCCAGATCGGCTGAACGGATCTTTATACCAAGGCCATTTTTTATCCCGGAAAAATGTACGGTTCCCGTTGGATAGGTTTGTTTTTGTTTCCTAGAGGCGAACCCGAGCGAAGTTACCCGCTACGAGTAGTATTTTATAATCTAGCACTAGCCCGTTTTGCCACAAAAATACATTTTTTATAATTAGGCTCTAAGCTCAACGATAGATTAGATTTTTACAGAAAAAAAATCAGTAGTTTCAAATATTATTTAGCCATTAGGTACATATAAACATGTATAAAATAATTAATTACAATAATTTATTTAATATTATTATTACAATTATTTATAATAGAGAAATTGAAATGAAGTAAAAAATAGTAAGTAGGTAGGTATATCTATACATATAATAAAATTCTAACTGGGTATATGGTAGGAAATAGTCATTATTATCGATACAGAAACCGAATCTATTGTTTTTAGAATTGTTTTCTGTCTGTCTTTCTGTCTGTGACCGCATCACGAGAAACCACTGGAAAGATTTTGGTGAAATTTGGTATACTTTTTACTGACGGGAAATATCTCATTTCTGAGAAATCTATACTAAACGTTAAAACGTAACTAGGGACGAACCAGAGCGGAGCAAGAGTGAATCGCTAGTATGTATATAAAAGGGCAGTAAAAATAATCTTCAATCGCTTACGACTTTTCAATAATCTATACATCTGTGTGGACATTAATACGCCGTTCATATAACGTTCGTGTATTGACGATTTAATTAAACTTTGATCCGGCTACCAGCGATATGCGATGTGGGTGTCCAATAAATTTATGCTGATATGAGTTACGAAGAACGCATGGGTGCTAACTTGGCCGTTGGAACATTTTATGGCTTTATTTTAAAATTCAGCAGTGCTTACACAAATTACTTTCATTTCTATATATTATAAATAAAATATTGAAATAAGAAATACTTGCCTATACAAAAATATAAAAGAAAACTTATATAACGGCATATATGTAAAAATAAATAATTTATACCGGAATATACTTTAAAGATAATATAACGAATTTGAGAGATTTACACAGTCTACGTCAACATTATTAAGTAAATTGTGTATGTATATATGTATAATGTATATACATATATTTACGTAGTAAATAGCGACAGCATTTCGCTAGTTAAGTATTTATAACAGAAACGCTTACAATAATTAGCACAGCTAAGAACTATAAGTAACAATGTACAACAAGTACATCGACCTTTACGCTACACTTCAAACAATTCAGTAATAGCTATCATTAAATCCCCGTCAAAATCAAATACCAAATCACAAAACGCCCTTATTAAAATTGCACTAACACCAGCACAACATCTGTCTAATCGCAGAATTAATAAACCACGAACGTATAATTCTATGGGAGTTCCTCAGAATTTTCAGTGGAATATGCATTTTCACCATTGTTCATGTAACCCACTACATTTAAGTTAATTATAAGTTTATAGCAAGCTGCATTTAAAGTGGTATTTTGGTAATATAATAGTCAGATGGCACGCTCGATAAAGCCTAACCTGATACTTGGAAAGCCTTGCTCATTACGCATTCGGGTCGCAGCGACCGCACAAACGAATATAATAATTATGAGTTGAATGGATTAACAGTTGCGTTGGATTTTTTTACGCATCACTTTTATTCTTGATGAAAATAAAATCTATTTTTTTAAAGGTATTATCAATGATATAAGAGGTGGTTGGTTCTGTTCTCGGTTTGGTTAATTAATAATTTAGCCCTTAACTCCCACCTGGGCACGAGCCTCCCATTAATGTGGGAAAAGTCAGGCCATATTCTACCACATTAGGCATTTTCATATGTCTTTCAAAAACTAGTTAAGTTCTTTCATACATATAGCTTTCCTTATGACGTTTTCCTTCACCGTATCAGTGACTGATAATCACGTTGAAAATGATTCCAGAAACGGAGTTTGAAGCCACTTCACTTGGTTTTCTAAACAAACGCGTCAAGATTGGGCTACCACGGCCTTACTGATTCCAAATATAATATGTTGGAATATTAACACACAGCACCATCCAGTTCTATGGTAAGCTACGAGGCTTGTGTTATGGATACCAAATAGTTGATACACTACGTAAATATTATAACTTTAAATATATACATAATTTTACAAATGTAAATACACCCATGACTGGAGTATAAACATTAGAGCTCATCACATAAAATGTATGCCCCCAGTGGGACTCGAACCTGCGACCGCTGGCTCAGCAAGTAGGGTCACTACAAACTGAGCCAAACGTGTCATCCAAATATATAAATATGTAAATATTTGCATTGTTAATAGTTGTTAAACTTGAGATCCTTGCATAACCAAAACTCTACAAAAACTATCAAATATTATAATTATTCATCTGTATTATAAAGATAATTTATCGTGTTTGATTGAATTAGGAATTTATAAGTTACAAACTGTTCAAAGTTCTTAGCTAGGTACTTTAATACTCAAATTTAACATTTCAAAAGTTTCCACTCTTCTACGATAACTTAATGGTTGCAACATAATTGTTTAAGCCTTGCAATTAAGTAAAGGTTAAGTTGATTAATTAATGCTTCGTGATGCTGGTTGCATTATGTTTCTCCGCACCCTTTTAAATTAATTGTAGGACAGCGCTTTATTCTATACTATAATTTTATTACACAGTTTTGTCTACATTATCTTAATTATTTAATATAGATATTAAAAATACTTCATCACGAACGCAGTTTTGTCTATGAGTACATATTCTGAATTTAATGAAGATATTTAAAAAAAAATCGAATTTATACTAAGAGAAAGGTTGGATGGATGCTTTACAAATTAATTATAATATATTCTTCGCTGGCTAATCATCAAGTTTTATAAGCTAATGCCAAGAATGAAGCAGCAAAATGTTTAATTATCTATTTTATCTAACAATATATGTAATATCTATCAACGCGCCTAGAAAGCATCTTTAAAAATGCCTTAACAGAAAGAAATTTTACCTTTAGTAAATTACTAATTCAAAAATGTATTTATTATCTGTATGTATGTCTATGTATCTACTTCTTGGTGACTCAACGTGTCAATCGTTTATTGTTTAAATTGGCAGGCATATAGTTTACGATATGAAAAAGCACATTTAGGATACTTTTTGTCTTGGCTAATCTCTCACTAAGACTAAGACAAGAAGAACATCATTATAGCTTCTGGTTAGTTTGTTATGAATACATACTAATATTATAAATATGAAAGTGTATTTGTTTGTTTGTTTGTTTGTTTGTTTGTTTGTTTGTTTGTTTGTTTGTTTGTTTGTTTGTTTGTTTGTTTGTTTGTTTGTTTGTTTGTTTGTTTGTTTGGTTGTTTGTTTGTTTGTTTGTTTGTTTGTTTGGTTGGTTGTTTGTCTTTCTTTCACGTCGAAACAGAATGGCGGATTGCCGTGATTGTTTGTGTTGAGATAGTTGGAGGGCTGTAGAGTGACATAGGCTACTTTTTACAGCAGGAGATAATCTCATTCCCACGAGAAAACACGTTATGATATAACCCAAAAATTATTTGTGATAAGAATTACTTGAAATTTGGTATTGATGCCCTTCAATAAAATTAAATAAATACGTGTTTTAGCATTTTTCGAAATTCATCTCATAAAGGGGTAAAATAGTGGATGAAAGTTTGTATGAAACCTACTTTATTTAAGGTTTTTTTAGTATTACCGCGAGCGAAGCCGCGGGTTCTGCTAGTATTTTCAATAATTAAAAAAAAATCATCTTAGCGAATAATTCAAAGTGAGATTTTAACAAAATTAGCGCTTTTCGCTGGAGGATTCAAATTAAACGATTACCAGTAAAATATCTGCATGCTAATTACGAGTTCAAGCGATAATTGCCGCTTTGGGTCGTTCGTGGCTCGCACACTTTACTCTGATCTACAATAATTGACGAGCTGGAAACAAAAAGTCTTATTCTGTAAGTGCTCTATATAAATATTATTTTCATAATAATCTATTATTTAATTTATAATGCTACTATTATTTAAAGATGCCAAGTTTATTTGTTATGTTTGTTTGTTATACTATACAAATATATTTTTTTTTGTGAAGTGAAAGCTACATTTTTCTTTATCGGCATAGTTAAAGTGGAGTCGCGATAGATTAATTATCTTATATAAAATGCAATAAACATCGTATTCCCTATCTTTATATATATAATTCTTCTGTGAGTGTGTATGTCACTGAACTTCTCTCAAACGACTGGACCGATTTTGATGAAATTTTTTGTGTGTATTCAAGGGGATCTGGGAATGGTTTAGATTCACAATTTGAATAATAATTTTCATCAAAATGGTCCAGAATGTTTTAGTTTATTAAAAAAAGTTTGAAATTTTCAAATTAAAGACGTGTAGACAGGACAACGTCTGTCGGGTCCGCTAGTACTATATAAAAGGCTTCGGTAAATGAGTGATTAACTGACACATAAAGTCTACGGTCAAATCTACGGTGTGCGCAATAAATAAAATTTTAGATTATCCTTGAGTTCCTAAAGAGAGATTTAATTGTTTACTATTTAATTATAAATTATTATACCTAAGTACGTTAATTTTTTCAGCTTTTTTCCCAAATAATAGGAGATAAATCAGATAAAAGGGCCACTACTTTTTGTTTCGCTTGGGTGGTGAGCGAGACAAAGGTGAAAGGTAGCCTATGTTATATCCATGATGCAATCTACATCATATATCCTTGCCAAATATAATCGAAATCTGTTTTAGCATAAAAAAACTAACAGACAGACACAGCAATTTTTATATTTATAATATGAGTGTAGATTTATATAGTTACGAAGTTAATAACAGAACTAAAATTTCACGTAAAGTGTAAAAAAATTGCTTGGTGCCATTAAGTAACATGAAATTTTAATAAACTTAATTTAAAAGTAGGTAAAAAATCCAAACGCTAAATTTACATTAATATCGAAAGTCTAAAGTTCAACTAACAATTAAAATAATTTATTTATGATAAGGTCATAATTATTAATGTAGCCATAACACGACACGGCTCTGTATAATTGAGTTAGGTTAAAATTTATAAAGAAAATTATATAATCGTATATTTTATGGACTATAAAAATATTTCCATCAAAAACTATCATTAAATTGATATATGTTTACAAAAATTTAACAAACTTGCTAGGTTTTATACTGAATAAGTGGCTATAGGTCGTTAAATTTTGCATTTTAATTATGTTTTATGATATATAAGTTTTATTATACCAAAACATGTTTAGAAGTCTACTTAAAGATATGTATGTGTACATGATTATGTAGTTCTTATATTAACATTTTTAATAAAATAATTAAAAAAAATTATATTATTATAACTGTTGTTGCTTGGAACTTGACGCTGTAACGTATTAATGGAATTTATGAAATTCAAAATGGAGATAGTATACCTTATGTTAAGAATTAACACAACACCTAAACTATTTTTATTAACTTGAACCTATGCCTATAACGTGAACGAAGCCAAGCGAAAAAGGAGCTTAATATACTCGTAAGATAATAAACAGAAATAATCAATATATAATTCAATCGCTATTTTTAACATTACTAGCATGAGTTTATGTGCTGTAATTGTATTAACGTAAATTTTCCTTTACAGGAAAATTATATAAAAATATCAAGTGATTATTTATATATTATACAAAAAATATAACTTTTCAGCTTTTTGAATGTTTTCTTAGTACATTTCCTGACATAAAAAATGTACACAACTAGAATAATAATGAATTTACATAAACAACATCGTAAAACGGCTTAAATAATATAAATTTCAAAGAAAATACTTATCTGGTAAACCAATTTATCATGAAATGTGGTTCATCACGTACAAAATGAGTACATAATTAAAATGCACATAAAGAGTTAAAAACAGGTGAGTTCGAAACAAAGTGCCTTTCCTCCTCTATCGGTATTCTGGTCAGGCCGAAAATTTTTCCCTGCTATTATAATGGTGAATCACAGCATTATTTAGCCATAAAAGATACTGTTTCTAGCCATATACACGCGCCATGAAATTAAATTAGACATTTTATCAGGGAATTTGTCAAGTAAGTGGTTTTTGAATTAGCCGAAACTGCTTGATAATGATTTGGTAAATAACTAGGCTTACATTTGGTATATTTTGTAGTGACTAGTGAAGATTTACCTTTGTTTGATTCATACTTATATTTGATGACACGTTTGGCTCAGTTTGTAGTGACCCTACTTGCAGTGTCAGCGGTTGCTGGTTCGCATCCCGCTGGGGGCATTCATTTGTGTGATGAGCACGAATGTTTGTACTCCAGTCATGGGTGTTTATATTTATAATATGTATATATTTAAAGATATATGTGTGTAGTGTATCAACTATCTGGTATCCATAACACAAGCCTCGTAGTTTACCATGGAACTAGATGGTGCTGTGTGTTAATGTCTCAACATATTTATTTATACTATTAATGCTTAAATTAGTGAACAACTATATTGATAATAGCGACTTACTTTCGCTTATCTCAGGAGCTCGGGTGCCTAACCTAAGTAACCTACATGTTACGCCAGGTCTATGACCTGGTCTCTACTTCTGTACTAAATTTCATTGAAATCCATGCCGTCCACAGACATACAGATTGCTGTATTTAATTATAATACTTATTAAGAAATTTCAAATGCTTAGAAATAAAATCAACAAATATCGTAAGGTACCTACTTTAATACCATTTTTGAATTTTTTGAAATCATTTTTGTAAAATAGTGGGTAAGCACTATCTGTAACAAGTGTATAATGCCTTTGAGACGTCTATAACCATAGTCTCTCCCGTGACCATGATTGCTGTAAAGCATTCGAAACGTCGGGAACCTTACATACCTAAATCAAAATAAATCCGCGAAATAATCCGAAAAGATAGTTTTATTTAAAATACAGACTTTCACATTTATAATATTAGGGAGATAAATATCATAGATAAATTATTCAGCTACATCCGATAAATTGTTCAAATTTTTGTACAATTGCAAGTGACCACACCTATTGTTTGTAATTACAATAAAAAATAATGAGATACGAGTGGGTGGGGTCGTTTAAAAAGCAGTAAACAGAATTATTCGACCCACGCCGGCAATTAGTTCGGTTAGAATCAAATTGGACGTTCCCTCGAATTTGAATTAAAACCTTGCACTCCAAGTAAATGTGAATAATTACGTATTTAATAACGCTTTTGTTCTCGAAGAATCGACGAGAAAATTCAAGTAATTCAATTGTTTGGGGCAATTTAATTCGAGTCAGGTTGCATGCTGTTTGCTTTCTAGTACAAGCCTTTTATTCAACTTTTAGGATTCCGTAGATTACTATTCAAAACTGTAAGGTGCTAAAAGAAAATATGTATGAAAATAGAGGCACTGTAAACCCAGTTGTACTGCCCTATTTAGCAGTAAGAGAAAAGTTCAAGTCCTCGGTTAAAAAAACATCATGGAAAAATCTGCATATCTGTTTCTGTTTCAACCTATTTTGAAAGACATGTGAAGGTTTCCAAGTGCGAGTTGGCACTTGGCCAGCGTGATAGTCTAAGGCCTGGTCCCCGTACATTGAAGGGAGGCCCGTGCTTAGCAGTAGGACATTAAAACACCATGTTTTACTTTACCGTAAGATAAGTGGTAATCATGTTGAATATGTGTCGCACATGAGAATATCATAAGTACGACACCCGAAATTTTGACTCTGTCACTTGGTTTCCCAAGCTCGCTACCACTGCTACAAACTGTCCCCAGCGGGACTCGAACCCACGACCGCTGGCACAGCAAGTAGGATCTCTACAAACTGAGCCAAACGCGTCGTCTATATAATGGAAAGCAAATTTTATTAATACAGAACCCTAGCTTATAAAAGACATAATATGTAACTAGACAACGACCTGTATAACATTTTCTGTTTTACTGCGTTTGTAATCTAATCATTTTTTTTTAACATAATTGAGGAAAGTGTTATTTCCGCCCTGATATCTATCAAAACTTGTAACAATTTGCAGAACGTTCTGTTTTGGTAATAGAAACTTATTGTTGCTATAAAAATATTACGTTTTATGCCTTGTCTGTACATCAATAGAATGAGGCTGATGTGAATTGCAATCTTAGAATATAAGCTAAAATAGTTATATTATTGAAAACTTGAGATTCTAATAAATCAATAAAAAAACGTATCGTAGTTTTATTTATATCTACTGTTTTATGACAGCTAACCTCACAACTTACAATAATTCACATAAAAATAGATTAAAATGTGACGCACATTGTCTGACAAAAATTCCTAGTATCTGTCGATAATAACCGTTCAAGTAATAGAATCTATTTAAGCCCTACAAAATATAAAGAGCCATTAATAAAGTTTGGGGATTAAGATTTTAAAACTTTGTCCGATAAATCAAATTTATTACAAAGGGGGGTATAATCTCGCTCAGGAAATTAAACGCGGAATTACCATAATTGATACAGTTCGAGTGAATCAGTCTTTGAAACATTTCTGAGAAGGAATTTAGAGACAGTCTTAGAAGTAATATAGAGGTCGTTTTAATCGAATTTTCAGCACCTTTTTAATATAAACGGTTGCTATGTTTAATGTGGTGGAAAGATTTTTTTTTAATTTGAAGGGGTTCCTTACATCTGATGTAAAAATGAGACACAAGATTATCTTAGGATCACAAATGTACCTATCTATAGATTCACCGTTGCGCTTAATGTTAACCTAATTTGAACAATGTTATATCTTCCAGATTTCGGCCACAGCAGCCAAACTTAATATGATTAGCCATTTACTTACTTAAGTCCACAGTGTACGCGCATACATATATATGTGCTCTCTATTTCTTTTACTTTCAACCTCCGTTGGAACGATCATTAATACAACTCTTACAAAAATTTTCATGACAAAAAACCCAATGAATATACTCTGCCCTACCTGGGACTCGAATCCAAGACGTCCGGATTTACAACCATTCACACTGGCCACTAGACCAACGAAGCAGTTAAACAATATACGCACAATAAAAACATTTAACTGGTAAGAAAATCGAAATGGTAACCCCTCTTTTAATAGCACCAGTCTAATATCATAGCGCTACAGATAAGTACGAACGTTTTTAGTATTTTAAATATATTAGTATACCTAGACACATATAATAAAATTGTAACAAAGTCGAATCTGTACACTAAATATTTTTTGGAAAATTTAATTGAAATATACATTATTATCGATGTAGAGTCCGAATCTATAGTTTTTAGAATTTTTATCTGTCTGTCTGTCTGTTAACGCATCACGAGAAAACCACGGAACAGATTTTGATGAAATTTGGTATGATGATAGCTGGTTATCCGGGTCAACATGTAGGATACTTTTTACCGCGGGAAAATATCTCATTTCTGAGAAAAAATACAAAACCTTCATTGTAAGAATATAGTAATATGTAATGCCTAAGAATTTGGTTTTTAGTCATCTGAACGCGGGCGGAGCCGCGGGCAATGCTAGTAGTGTATAAAACAAGAGATTGCTTGTAACTAATTCTATTTACAACTTTTAGTTGCATTGAGGTCATGGAAAATCACATACCTGTTCATATATATGACGAAGTACATACGTATACCTAATGTGCTTAGAATTTTTATTATTTAAAGCATTTTTTTCTTATCATAATTTATAAATTTAGAATGACCAATTTAATTGTTCTTTATGATATATCATATACTGCCAGCATGCATTATTAAGTGTACCGTAAAAAGACGCAATAAAACCAAAGTCGGCCATTTTTTAATTACTAATAATGATTAATCACTAGCAAACATAGATTAGTATCGACACGCGTCAGCAATAAAATACTTAACCCTACCTATTCTTTGTACAAAGGCTCGTTTGAATTAATCAAATCATTCTATGGACTACAGATGCTTATCTTTGAGTATCTTAAAAATTAGAGCAGGAGAGAACGTCAATTGTTTTCTCTCGCCCACGAATATATGGCCATCTTGTTGTTATTTTTTATATGGTATATTGTATGGAATAGATAGATATAACGGATTGTAACCATCTCATTGTGTGAGTTATGCGGTGAAGCCGGTAGGAAGTATTGGAGAGGGTTTTTTTTATAAGAAACCAGTGATGTGACTTGGTTTTCTCTAGGTTTGTCTTTTTTTAATTTATTATTAAGCCAATAATTACATTTACATACAAATACCAAATTTTTTACATGTCTGTTACTATTGCCAAAAAAAAAACATTTCGAGACAAAAATATACTATTCGTATAGGTATATATGTATAACATTTCCCATTTTTCATGACACTGGCGAAGCGATGTTTGCTCAACTGACAAGCTTTAAAAGCACAAGAAAATTGTATTCAGTAGATATCCATACTAATACCTATTATAAATGTGAAAGTGTGTTTGTTTGTTTGTTTGTTTTGTTTGTTTGTTTGTTTATCCTTCTTTCACGTCAAAACGGAGTAAAACCAAATGGCGTGATTTTTTGTGTGGAGATACTTGGAGGGCTGGAGAGCGACATAGGCTACTTTTTACCGCGGGAGATTATCTCATTCCCATTGAGAAAATACGTTATAATAACATCCAAAAACATATTTATGATCAGATTTACTTGAAACTTGGTATTAATGCTCTTCAATACAAATTAATAAATCGTGTTTTAGCATTTTTCGAAATTCATCCTATAAGGGCGTAAAACAGGGAGTAAAAGTTTGTATGAAACTACCCTTTTAGAGATTTTTTGTAGTTTCAGCGCGAGCAAAGCCGCTGGTTCTGACAGTTATGTATAAATTAATATATGTAAAAAAAATATTTTTACTAACAATTATTCGTTGGGCTTTTCAGTATGAAAGCCTTTTGACGTCATTTACTAATATTATTTTAAAACGTCGTTAAGTTTACAAAAATATATATAAAGAAAGTGTTACCAGAATTTCTTGTCACACAGTCAATACGATAAAACAACATATGTTTCTTCACCTAATGAATCTTCCATAGCATAATGAGTACGACAATGTAGAGTGGGGCCATATTTACATAATGTCAACTAAGTAGGTGTAGGAGTGTCGGGGGATCTCCAACATCATTAATCGAACGCAAGAATGTCATTGTAAGCGGTGTGTGTTTTTAACTGGTCCTTATTGTGGTTATGACTATCGAAAATCTTATCTGCCTGTGATTGTGAGATGTATTGATCTCTGATTTACATTTTCTACAATTGTTTTTGTTGTTATAGAATCAAAAAGATTGCTATGCATGCCAAACTGATAAATGAGTTATCAGTAATTATAAAATCTTTATAAAATAAACTAGCGACTCACCCACGCTTCGTTCGGGTTCGTTCCTAGAGAAAAAGAAAAGCAAATTTTTTGCATGGGAACCGTACATTTTTTCGGGATAAAATGTAACTTATGTGCTATTTCAGACTACAATCTATCTCTGTGCCAAATTTCATCTAGATCTGTTCAGCCGTTCTAGCGTGATTGAGTAACAAAGATCCATCCATCCAAACTTTCACATTTATAATATTAATGGAATTATTTTAATATCAAATAAGTTTTATTAAATGAGTAATATTATATAGTAATAAAACTTAACTTTCAAAGATATTAACTATTAAAGGAATAATAACTTCGGCATTTTTAAAATATAATCATAATATTACATTTGAATATTAATTAAGGTGTTTTATTTTATTGAGATTTTTTCGAGAAAATTCTAAAAAATGGTCAAAATCCCTTATAACCAGACCTTATTAAGTACCTTATTCAAGACTTTAGAGTACTAAGTTACTCATAAAAATATTTAACATAAATGTGAACGTTAGTTTCAAATCGTGTACGAATACAATAATCCTGGATCAGCTATCGACGTCCTGCTGTGCGCATGCGCAACGCTTACACAATGAAAGATAAATAAAAAGTTAAGGTAAATTTAATTTATTGATCGGTGCATAAATTATATGCCTAAATTTTAAATACCATCTATTATGTTTTAGCTAAATAATATCTCGATCTTATATTTATATACATACGTAATAGAGTCTTGGGGCAAGATTCATAGATCATACTTACACTTTAGGTACGACAAAGCTCTACTTTTAGCAAAAGAAATGTTTCATATGAAATTTGTCAAATGCTTAATTTACTTTAAAAAACTTTACTTTGCTTAGTAAAGGCAGAACAGTCATTATTGGCTACTTTGGAATCTAATCAAACTTTGAATCGAATATCGGAATAATTTACATACTAACATACATCAATATCAAGTAATGACTGAAAAAGTTATTTTTTTATTCTAGTTTATTAAGCTTAGAAATATGACATATTATAATGTCGACTATATATCTCAGAGAAGAGATATTTTCCCGCACTAAAAAGTATCCTACTTACATGTTGACCTGGACCCAAATTTCATCAAAATCTGTTTGTTTTGTTGTTTTCGACAGACAAAAATTCTAAAAGCTATAGATTCAGCCTCAGTATCGATAATAATGACTATTTCAATAAGATTTTCCAAAAATACATAATGTACAGTGCATGGACTCAGTTTGAATTTTATTATATGTATACCTAGGTAAGATAGATTGGTAAAACAAATTTAAAAGTTAACTTCGGAAGTTGACTTTGCAAAGACGACTATTAATCTCACCCTTAAATAGCCCAAACTCGTATATGTGACCCGTTACCGACTTAAAAAGGAAAGAGGTACCTGCTCTATCCGAGTGATTTGTTTCGTGTACTTACTTGAATATGTTATCTTTAGCAATTGTGAATCGACTTCCATATTTTGTCTTAATTAATAGGTTACAGCAAATCATCGATGTAAATTTAAATAAAAAATTCACCACTACTATGCCACCTACCACTAGGTGGTATAATGTTTAATACTTTTTAGGGTTCCGTACCCGAAGGTTCCAACGGGAACCTATTGCTAAGCCTCCGCTGTCTGTACGTCTGTCTGTCAGCGGGATGTATCAGCCTCATGAACCGTAATAGGAAGAGAATGAAATTTTCACAGAGTTTGTTTTTCTATTGCCATTATAACAACAAATAATAAAATACCAATATGGCGAATTTGACAATGGCCGCCATGCAAATAATAAACAACGAGTATGGTACGGAAACCTTCGTGTGTGAGTCCGACTCGCACTTGACTGGTTTTTAAGTGGTTTTAAAGTTGGTGAAACCTTAAAACCTTTTTAATATAAAGGCATAACATATGGATTGATGAAATAATAAATACAACCAATACCGCCCACTTTATAAGAATCAAGAAAATTAGAAAGCTGATTACATTGTTTTTACAAAAATGCATAAAATTGAAACCTAATCTACTCCGCAGTAAAGTCAACGCGATACTTACAATAAATAACCAAGCTGTGTAATCTAACACCGACTAAGACAACAGATGATAGTGATTTACTGTCTATTAAACTAGCTTAATTTATTACTAAATACAAAACCTGAATAAGATCTGATAGTAAAATTAATCAGTAGTTTTTTAACACCTGTTGGTTAGTGTCTTCTTTTAATTATCTATGAACTAGCCCTATCGTACGGCTTTGCGCACTTATATTTTTAATTCCTGAGCACGACCTGACTCCAATGCAAGGAGAGTCAGAATTTTAAACATTATATACTACAGGTATTATAGTTTATAGTATAGGTATTATCTCGTGTAAATCCGATTAATTCCATTAATTAATATTATAAATGCGAAAGTTTGGATGGATGTTTGTAACTCAATCACGCCAGAACAGCTGAACGGTTCAGGATGACATTTAGCACAGAGATAGATTATAGTCTGGAATAGCACATAGGTTACTTTTCATCCCGAAAAAATGTAGGGTTCCAATATAATAATGGCTACACTAAATATAGATTACTAATTAACATTTTTTTCCAAAAATTGTTATAATTATAATAATAACAGCTAAAATTATAAATAATATTCCATATTCAATTTTAAAAGATAGTTTTATTTAAAATGTCAAATATTCGCGTAAATCTTAGAAAGAGATACAAGTTTCGTAAATATATTACAAAGAAAATAAATAATCATCACCTTTGAAAAAGATTGCAATTAATGAAGCATACTATAGTAAAGAAAGTTTACTACGAGTAATAGTGTTATGTAAGGTTTTCTTCAATTCGTTTGTTCATAGCTTCTATGTTGAAAGGTTTTCATATTTGTACAATAAATATTTGAAAGTCAAATATTTAAAAATTGTATGGTTTATAAGTTTTGCGTCGAAGATCTTCGCAATCATCAATCACTTTCATTATTACGTTAATTTCAAGGCTATCAAATACGAAAAAATATACAGAACTCATATTGAATTAACAAATGACGGGAGTTCTGAGGTAACAAACATAAAAAAACATACAGCCGAATTGAGGAACTCCTCTTTTTTGAGGAAGTCGGTTGAAAAATAAAATAATAAGGCTCTTATCGCTAAAGCATAAAGAAAGTGTATTGTTCTCAATATATATGTATATTTTACTTAAAAGATTGCACGACGTTAGCCAATACACATTGTCTTAATACTTCATGATAACGATATCTATACATATAATAAAAGTGTAATTGATTGATGTCTGTACGTGGGAGATATTTGAGAAAAACTATTATTGGGGGTCTTTATTAACGCAATAGAACCCAAAACAATAATTTTTGAAATTTCGTCCGTTTGTCTGTGTGTTTGTGCGCATTACTCTTGGAAACTGCTTAACCTATCTGGGTGCGGCTTTCTACTACTAATACATTGTGATAAGCATCACTTAATATTTAGTATTTTTTTTATTTCAATCGGGTCATAAATAAAAAGGTACCTATGTCAATTTAAAAAATCTATCAAATCGAATAAAGTGAGTTGCTAGTAACAGAATATTTTGTTAGATATACGCGAATATTTGACATTCTTAAATGACACAATAATAACAGAGTAAGGTGGCTCTAACAAAATGTAATGGTACAATCGTTATATAAAATACAAATATATGTCACTTTGCTATCTAAGCGATTTTGCACATAATATTCTGTCAATATGTCATCTTTGTATATCTATTAATTGTCTTCTACAGTGAAAATAGTCTCTTCCTCCTAAGTAAGATTGCGTGTTTAGATGATAATATATTTTTTTTATTTAAATTAAAACATGTACATACATAGATCATCTATACATATAATAAAATTATAACTAAGCCGAAGAATCTGTACGTTAAATATTTTTTGGAAAATCTTATTGAAATGAACTTTATTATCGACACAGAGACCGAATCTATAGTTTTTAGAATTTTTGTCTATCTGTTACTGCATCACAGAAAAACCACTGGAGGGATTTTAATGAAATTTGGTATGGCGATAGCTGGTTATTCGGGTATATGTAAAACCTAAGAATTTGGTTTTTGGTCATCTGAAGGCGAGCGGAGCCCCCGCGGCTCTATGCTAGTTAAAAATAAAAATGAGTCTGTTTTGTTCAGAACTAATCACGAAAACTCTGTTACAAAAGAGATTTGAGTTATTGAAATCTTATCTAAAACGTCACAATATACAACCATACATAACAAAAAGATAGCGTACATTATTTCTATCAAATAAACCTGTTTCCGAAAATTAATTACTATAGATAAAATAATAGAGATGTCATGAGAAAAACCCGTTAATCTTAAGCAATAAATACCTTCAACTTAATTAACGCCCATGTTTGTTTTGAAATATTTAAATTAGCCTTACACTACTTTCTGACTCAATAAATATAATCTATTAATTATTTTTATTAAGTAATTATAATAATATAAAGACCGGAATAATCGATATGTAATATTTTATGGTTTGTTAAGAAATCGTATTTAATAGTAGATTAATTGCATGATATCTGCGTGGGTTATAAAATATAAAGCATGCTTTAAAGACGTACCCATTCAGTATTTAGTATTTGGTGTGCTTCTAGCTTATAGTCTACAAGAGAATTGAAACAATTTACGTATAACACATAAAAATGCAAACATGCAAAAATAAAAGTGAAAACAAAAAAAAAACATAAATTTAACATCTAATCGTAACATCTTAAATTTAAAATAACGTTTTGTTTAAACAACAGGTTATAACGAAATCATTACCGATAAGGCACGAGCGCATCTGCTCGTATTTGCATAGCCATTGATTGGGATGCAAGATTAATCCCCATCATATTTTTGTCTTGATCATCATTTATACGCAATCAAGCGGGGAAAGAAAAAAATGATCATTACCATACTTCAGCCCTTAAGCAATTTTTTCAGAGTCCAAACAAAGGGGTGATAGTTTGTTATTAGGTTAGGGGCGATAATGTAATGCAATTAGTTTTTTCACGTGAAAAAAAAATCATATGTAAATCCGCCAGCTGAACCAACGAGGTAGAGTGATTAGACCTTATTATTACTAGCCTATGTTAAATGATCACTTTGGTATAATAATATTTCCAATTTAAAAAGTTTTTATTTATTTACTTATTTAAAGTTACCCTGACTTTGTCCAGGTAAATACATAGATATAAGCATTTGTCATTTTCTTTTATCACGACGTTTTTCTACTTAGAAAGTGATTAACAATAGTAAGTAAAAGAGTTTGTACTTACCTACTTGCTGTTTCTTTCACACTATTAAACTATAAATTATCTAGCACAACTCATACGCTACTTGTCGTGCTTGCGCTGATAGTGATATATCAGATATCTCCCCGGGTGTGTACAACTACTCATTAAAAATTTGTCTTGACCGGATGAAAGATTCAGAACACATAACAAACAGACTAATAAACATTCATATTAACAAACATATGTATATATAATTATATAGTAATATATTTTGCACTTTTTTTGACAAAAAAAAAAGAAAAAATAGACTGTTCCTCCTCTAACAAAGGTTTATCACACAAATATGAACTATTAGTAACATTTGATTGTACCGATGCCAATTCCCCCAAGAACATGAGAAAAATTCATAAAGTGACTTATCACTTCATCTCGCAACAGTAACAACCCTCGTTGCGAGGGCATCATTAGCCGAAATAAGACCATTAGCAGTCCTTTCTCTTAGCGGCCATGAAAGGGTTAAGCCGGCCCTTCGCACAATAGCTTTATTCTATTACAGCCGCTTACACGCGCGATGTAATAAATATGAATGTTGAACAACGTGGATTATACGCTTTGCCGGGGGTCAAAATATTTAAATATGCAACGGAACAATTTGTGAAGGTTTAATTGGCAGTCGGGCTGCTTTACGAACTTTCATAATTATGGTTCTGCACTGCTAATGAACTTCGCATATAGTCTTGCAAATAAATGTAAGCAAGTTCTCATATATTATAACTTGTGGTAGTTTTTATTTTTGTTTATATATTACTTTTTTCGTCGATATTAAGCTTTCGACGACTTTTAAGCTTTTTATATATACATTTTAATTTCTGCCCTATGGGTTCTAAAAAATAATTTACGCTTACACATATATACATTTATTTATTGTTATTATATTAATGTATTACAATATTCTTTCTAAAAGGTCTTTGGTTTTCATTTAATAATAAAAGTTATGTCATATTAAAAAACTTTTGTTAAAAGTTTACATTTTCTATTCTTTATCGTCATTTTTTATTCATAGCATGCTTTTTCTTATTTAATCTTTATTAAATAAAGATATGAATATAAATAAATAAGACTAGATATTTTATATGATGGAAAAGATGAGTTTTCGAAATGTTATTCTATCGCCTCTAGGCATAGACGATAAATTTGTGTCACTTTAGGAGGAACACTTCGTTTCATTTTTATTATATAAATTTTGGTATTATTATTATTATTGTAGCCTCTCTCCTCTCTAGCAGAGATATCAAGATCTCATTCATTATGTTTTTTGCGCGAATTTTGAGAAATGTATTACGTAACATAAACCCAATCATAATATTAACAAGACCATTATATTATGATACACATAAACAATGCCTATGAGCGGAAATCGAACCCGCAATATATGTACATATGTCTCATTATGCTATTCGACAGGCTTCTATTTCGAGTAAAAAATAGCTTTCCGTTTTATCGACTGTGTATTATCTATACTAATATTATAAAGAGGTAAAGTTTGTGACATTGTAGGGGTGATCTCTAGTTTTACTGAACCGATTTTGAAAATTCTTTTACCAATTGAAAGCCACATTATTTCTGAGTGTCATAGGCTATAAATATTAACCCGAAGAATGAAAAGACTTCATTTTTCATGGTAGTCGGACTTGCAAAGTAAGTCGAAAAAAAAACAGTCGAACGAAAACGTTTCTTACGGATGCTGCCTTAACGATGAGAGATATATGATTATTTTCTAGAGAAAAGTTGTAGAGCTTAATAATGCCTACAAAAAAGTCAGCGACAGCATATGTCTAACTTTTATATTTAAGTCACAAAAAGTAGTTTTTTATATTAAAAATTAATTTAAATCGGTAGGTCATCTTTATTGGTCATGTTATCAATAATTATGAATTCTTATCAAAGTAAGTAAATTTATCGTCTAAAATGACTAAAAAAAGACTTTTCCCTTTTACTGCATAATTGGACAAATGGTTAAAGAGATTTATAATACTATAGTATGGATCATTACGACTTTTTACCACGTCCATGATTATTTATTTCAGTAATTGACATGATATTATAAGTCATCTATACTAATATTATAAATGTGAAAAGTTGTGAGTATGGATATTTGTGACTCTTTCACGCCAGAACGGATGAATGGATCTGGATGGAATTTAGCACAGAGATTAATTATAGTCTGGAATGACACATAGGTTACTTTTTATTTCGAAAAAATATACGGTTTCCGAGGGATAGATTTGTTTTTGATTTTTAGAGATGAACCCGAGCGAAGCGAGGTTGAGTCGCTAGTTAAAGAATATAATATTATAACTCGTACAAATCCAAATTTGAAATTTGTTTTTTTACCCATCTTAAAGGACTTTTCCTATAATATTTAATACACAACTTCTTTGATTCATTTGTTTTATTTTGTCTGTAAGACAGTGTCTGTCACTAAAGCTTTTTCTTTTCTATTATATTCTGATCTAAAGCTTTTTAGGATTTTTATTACCTGTAAAGACAAAAAAAACATTATTTTCATAAGTAATATATGCTGAGATTGTCACATACAAAAATAACAGATCAAAGCTATCACCACCGAAGCGTAGATAGAAACAATTTGAAGTGCTTTCCAAATCAGTGTTTGAATCCGACTGGTTCGCATAATAATTACTCAGAGACTCAACGTCAGTCGATGGCTAATTACAAAGCGGTGAATGGGACTTAGCTATAGAAAAGAGTAAAAAAAAACAATTATTAACGATACAGTGGCCGCACGAGTGGCCCGGTGCGGGCACATCTGTTCCTGTACCCTTATAGATTAAAGTGATAATTATTCTGCAGCATAATTATTGGATTTAAGCTCATAATGCGCATTGTTGTTAGTCTGTCATACGGATTTTAATAGTTCCTTTAATCTGCACTTTATGGACATATGCGAAAATGTACGCTGTTGTTTTTATAAGCATGTTACTATTTTTTTAAGGCTTTAATTGAATATTAAATGGTTTACTTTTAAAATAGTATTTTTACATTACCATATTTACTGAGAATAAATTGTTACGATGCGCACGCACACCGACAGCCAAAAAGCGACATGATGAAGTTAGCTGTATTCCTTTTACGAACAGAGAGTTGTGCGTACGGGATGAAATCTTTAGCTATTTTTTTCTGTTAAGCCAAAGAAGTATAACTTATTACGTGCATAAGTACACACACACGTTTTTATCTTATTTGTAAGTTCAATTCAAATTGTTGTCTCAATTGGGACCTCCACAGCTTTTTACCTTTGAATCGTTGACCACGACATTACTACGGCTCACTTAAACTTGAATACGGTAGGAATCCATAGAATATCCTTTACATAAAAAATATATCACATTTTCATAATAATTATTGTGTTAAATTAATCGATACATATAATAAAATTGTAACTAAACTGAATCTGTACATTAAATATTTTACAAAAAATACAAAAAATAATAAAACTGCAATGAAAGAGTATACTAATATGTAAAACATAAGAATTTCGTTTTTGGTCATCTAAACGCGAGCGGAGCCGCGGGCAAAGCTAGTATCACATAAAAATTATTCATGACTGTCTTTTTTTAAAGCTCTCCATAATAATTTCTAAAGTCCTAAACACACACAGAAACATTCGAAACGTTACACTGCCATTGCTCTGCCAAAATACAAAAAAAAAATAGCAACGTTGCCGGTTCAAATACTCATATTCAATTCAATATACCCTACACTGTCGCATATTGAGCCACGTGCCAAAGGGTTGGCTTTGTTTCTTTGAGAAAAAACTTCAATGATGGTATCGCTTTCAATGCTCTGTAATTACTGTGATTCGGTTAATTGTTCCGTCAAGCGCTTTTGTTTTCCCTTTGACCGTATTATCGCATGGCATATTGAGCTGAAGTGTTTATTCTTTGTTAAAAGCTAGGCTGTTTACATAATTTCGTATGGATTTTTTTATTTACAGTACTATTATAAAGGCGAATGTTTGTGTGTGTCTGTGTGTATGTTTGTTACTACTTCACGCTGAAACGGCTGTAGAGAATTGGATGAAATTTCGTATATAGATAGACTATGAAATGGAGTAGTAGTACAGGTTACTGTTGATAAAAAAAATTGCCAAAATATGACGCTGCCTGTATATATAGTTCAGTATATTCTGTATATATAAGTATCGAGTTCAATATTTTAAATTTTACGAATATTATTCCATGGTTAATATTGTATTTTTACGAAGAAAATTGGAAATACTTAGATTTTTTTTCTAGAATTTAATTTAATGTCTCTAGCTACTCAATCGCTTGTATTAGAATGCACTAAATTGACTGCCTCCCTGACCTCGTGTTTAACATGTAGTTATAATTGCAAATCCTGAGGTCCTTGGCTCTAGGTTATTGGATTTTATTCTCCATTGCAGATACTACGCTATGCGATTCTATAAAAAAATAATATAATTGTACTAAAACGATCAGTAATAAATTCCAATTCACATAAAATATTACATAATTCATGGTAAATCAAATCAAATCAAAATATTTTATTCAGCATTAAATTATTACAATTTTTTACTGAACGTCACGAGTCTACTACCAGTTCGGAAATAAGAAGTCAGACCTGAGAAGAACTGGCGAAAGAAACTCAGGTGAAAGGGAATAATCTATTGACTTTGCTTACCGATATTATGCCAAGAAGAAATACTCTATTATTTTATAGCACCAGGATGGACGGTTTTATAAACTCAAACCTTCATAACCTTCGTCGTAGTACGGGGAACTATGATCATTTAAAAAATACAATTCTACATAGAATTAAAAGTATATGTTTAATAAAAAGCAAACTAAATTATCAAAAGCTTTTGATAAGTAAGTAACTTTGCATTGCATATCCAAAGGAATTTTAACAAGTTACAGTTGTTTCTGTCAACTTCATTTGTAATTATAGCCGTTTTAATTCTTTTTTTATTTTTTATGTACCGATTATATGTTATTAGTAGGCAAGATAAATATGTTGGGAAATTAACACACAGCACTATCCAGTTCCATGGTAAGCTACGAGGCCTTTGTTATGGATACCAGGTAGTTAGATGTAGATACACTACACACATATAACTTTAAATACATACAAATTATAAATATAAACACCCATGACTGCAGTACAAACATTTGTGTTCATCACACAAATGATGCCCCCAGCGGGATTCGAACCCGCGACCGCTGGCACAGCAAGTAGGGTCACTACGAACTGAGCCAAACGTGTCGTCAAATAAAGAAGACACTGTCTTAAGAAATACGAGATAAGTACTAAATTCTGTAATCCGTTGTCTATTAAATATTAGGTACTTGTAAGTGTTGAAATTTGATGAGACTTAAATAAAACGATACTATTAATCTTATTGCTTACTAGCAACTCACCCTCGCTCCGCTTGGGTTCGTTTCTAGTCACGATTCATCTTTTAGTATAGATTTCTCAGAGAAAAAAATTTCCCGGAGTAAAGAGTATCCTATATATTGACCCGAATAACCAGCTATTATCATAGCAAATTTCATCAAAATCTGTCCAGTAGTTTTCTTGCGATGTGTTCCCAAATAGACAGACAGACAAAAATTCTAAAAACTAGAGATTCGGCCCCTGTATCGATAATAATGACCATTTTAATAAGATTTTCCAAAAAATATTCAATGTACAGATTCTACTCAGAATTATTATATGTATAGATAAAATTTACACTGAACATAAAAAATTTCAAACACATCGAGTATTTCGAACCCGCATAGACCTTGTTTAATAACACATTCATATGTAAATGTGTAAAATACTGCAAAGATTCGTTCATACATTTTACCAGTAAATATGCGTTCATGCGTGCTTCGGTACGGTGGGCGAAAGTGAAGAAATTTTAATTTTAATTATAGACCTTATTTATATGATATTACGATATAAAACGATCCAAGTTACTAATTGAGGCACGCTGTACATGTTCATACTATAATTAGCAGTAATATGAATGGAGTTTTTGTCTGATACTGCAGGGTTTTAAACGTTTTAAACGTAGGAGACTTTTGTATTTGATTTTTGAGTCCAGTATTTTAATTTATGCATTCAGCACTTTATTCCAACGAATTTGAATAAAAGGTTTCAAATATTTCTACTAAAGTAAATTACAATGCCATATAGGGAGTAGCTACACATTGGTTGAGTTAAAATAATAAATAATAATGATTTGTCAAAACAAGCTTTTAATTATTGTAATATATAATTTACCTTGCATTTGGTTTAACACTAATTTTATACTCGAAAGGTGCTATAAAGTGTAATATATCGGCGTTTTAGCCATCGAGCATGCGATCCGACTCTGAGATCCCAATGCTGTGCTTTGAGCTATAAAATAAATCTTCTCTTAAAAGGTATACCTGATCCGCCCTAAACAAGCCACGTTCTTCGTTACGTGCTTAATTAAAAAACAAAATCAATTTTATTAATTGGAAGTGTTAAAAACGGGCGGAAGAGGCGTTCGAAGTCCGTATCTCGCTCGTATCTCTTATTTAATCCGACAGTGAATGTATTATTTTTACTTTTCTTAGGGGATTTCAAATAAATTTTATCGCTTGGGACTAATTTGGTTACAAATTTATTTGGCCGTGGTGTCGTTAACAAGGGAGTACATCCTTGTGGCTATCGGAGCTGCACTCTTTAGTGCCCTGACACGGCCGTTATAACAATATATCGACACTTGAAGCTTGATAAAATGAAGACGACACTTCACTTAGGATTAAATAATAATCCTCTTTTTTTAAATAATACTTTTGGGGATATTGAGACCATGTCCGCAGCATAAAATTTTTATTGCTACGATTATATTCTGATCGTCTTTATGCTCTCAAAGTATACGTTCCAGAGACATCTGATTGTTTATATTGTTGTTCTTTAATAACTATGTCACGGCCCTCATAATAAAAAACGAGTCTTTCGCATTTACAAACAAAATAAGCCAAATAAAAATATGTAAATTTTTTGAAGGTGAATATTCATGTTTTACACTCGCATTATCTATGTAACTAATTTTACAGATAATGAAATCGCTATTTTTTTCTGACAAGATGGAGATTTTTTTTCAATAAAGTGTTCCGTAGTAATTATATAATGCAATATATGAAAGTGAAACTATCTTATGCTATTTAAATTAAAAATAACAATTTCAAGCTGTCGCAATACGTATACATACGTATCCATACTAATATTATAAATGTGAAAGTGTGTTTGTTTGTTTGTTATTCCTTTTTCACGTCGAAACGGAATGACGTATTAGTATGATTTTTTGTGTGCAGATACTTGTAAGGCTGGAGAGTGAAATAGGCTATATTTTAGCGTTTTAGCATTTTTCGAAATTTATCCTATAAGAAGGTAAAATGGCAGGAAAGTTTGTACAAAACCTACCTTTTTAGAGTTTATTTTGTAGTTTTAGCGCGAGCGAAGCCGCGGGCTCTGCTAAGTATTATTACAATGATAAAAGCTTAATCCATATGTATATCAGCGGTGGTCTCATATAAATTGGGTTGAATGTGATCTGATTCGAGATATGCTAAGATAGTGTTTATCGATGAACAATATTCATGTTGAGTTTCGGATGTTGGAAAATATTTGACTTTTATAGATTCGAATATATATCAATAGCTTTAATCTATACATATAATAAAATTGTAACTAAGCCGAATCTGTATATTAAATATTTTTTGGAAAATTTTATTGAAATAAACATTATTATCGATGTATGTATGTATGTATTCAGTCCTTCTTAACGTCCCACTGCTGAGCACGGGCCTCCCTTCATTATTATCGATACAGAGGCCGAATCTATAGTTTTTAGAATATTTGTTCATCTGTCTGTCTGTTACCGCATCACAGAAAAAACAACGGGGGATTTTGATGAAATTTGGTATGGTGATAGCTGGTTATCCGGGTCAACATATAGGATAATTTTTACCGCGGGAAAATATCACATTTTTGAGAAAAAATACAAAAAAAACCCTAAGAATTTGGTTTTTTGTCATCTGAACGCGGGTAGAGCCGCGGGCAATGCTAGTGACAAAATAAAACGATTTCTCTTGTCATTATAAAATTAAGCTTGCTATATAATTGAGCAATACTATTTTGGTACAATTTTCTTGATACTAGGCAAAAAATTTATCCTATTGTCTTTTTTTTATGATTAATAAATATTGATAACACTTTCTTAAGATTTACGAGAATATTTGACATTTTAAACAAAACTATTTATTTGTATTTTTTCGTGGATTTATTTTGATTTTTGGTTCTCGCAGTTGGTAAATCCGCGCAAAATATCCGAAAACATAGTTTTATTTAAAATATCAAATATTGATAATTCTATGTTAAAAAGCCATTAATTTGAGATTAGTACGATTTATTTTGTTATTGTTAAATTTTCAAGTATTTGATAAAGAGAAAGGTATCTCGTTTCCAGAAGGGTAAGCTCAACAGTTACCACAAACGTAAATAAGTCAAATATTTTTTTATAGTGCCTTTTTTATAAAAACTATTAAATAAACACAATAGATAGTAATTATGCTTATTTAACAACTATCGGAGCGGTGGTTTCGTTTTATACTTAAAGTCTACCCAGATATTGCGGGTTAGAACCCCGTACGCCACAAGTATCATGATAAATATGTGTTTTTAAAACTCCAAAACATACCACCTCAAGCAAAACCTAGTATCTATTTTTAATTATTTATACCAATATCATCCATGTTTGAATTTGAACATTTTGTCTTTCATACTTTTGTAGGCTTGACCAAAACCTTTTCATTTACTTTGTTAAAGCATTTTGTGTGGTGAAACTATGTAAGCTTAGACTATAACTAGGGAACCCCAAAAATATAAGACAATGTAATACTTTGATTAAAGAGGTCGGTACTGTGAGTTGGCCTAAATAGCAAAATATAATTGTATGTTATAATCATATACAGCTTTAAAACAATCAATTTAAATTATAACGTAAAACATTAATTGATATTTTATATTTACAAAAACGGTTAATATATTCGAATAATCGACACACTCGTTACAATTTGACCTCCAATTTTGCTTCATAAATGTAATTAAGTGTTATTAAAGTACACACAATACATCGACCAAAATCCTTAAACCTTGATAACAAAAAGTTTAATTAAATTTTGATAACAAAGGCCTTATATTAATATTAAAATAAGTCAAAGTTAAACTTCTACTTTAAATATATATATTATATCATTAAGGTCAACTGCCTCCAATATACATAATATAGCAAAAGCAAGCAATCATTTTAAAATAACCTAAAATTGATTTAAAAATGATAAATCACATATTAAATTTTCAGTAAAAAAAATTTATAGAATCTATTTTCGTAAAAAAAGCGTTATTGATTTTGCCTCGTGTAAGATATGATTTTATCATTCATACACGATCATCATATATCATTTAGTTTGTTCAAAAAGTCAGCAGGGAAAAACTGAGTAAAAGGCCAGTCGAGACATACGGTCTCAGAAGTCAAATTTGACTAACAGAGATCTCAACGCGCCTCCATGAGGTAATTTAAAGAGGTAATGTTGCCAGTCTTCTGGATTCCTTGCATTGTAGGGTTAAGTATATTTTTTTAGAGATATCTGAATTCGCTATAAAATTAGCTAGTGGATTTACCCGTGTGTATATATTTATTTACCCATTATATAATAAGCTGTATCTTTTGAATTATTGGACGAATTAATATTAAAAGATAAAGATTCAAATTCGTCAGCAGTATTGCGCAATCTAACAAACAGACATCCTATAATAATTTATTTACTAATAATTAAAAATAAATCGAATATACTTGACGTCGATAACAATTTTTGGTCAATAATAACACAAAGATGCCCAGTTCGCGTATGTCTAAACTTCCTCAGTTAATTTTAAGGCAAGTCCTTTAAGGTGAGTAGTAATTTTTAATAATTAAATATTCCTTATATTTAATTACTAGCGACTGGCACTCGCTTCGCTCGGGTTGGTCTCTAGCTTGAATCCCCATACAAACTTTCATCCCCATCTTCACCCCCTTAAGGGATGATTTCCAGGATAAAAAGTATCCTATGTCCTTTCCAGGGTCTCACACAATCTTCTTAGTAAATTTCATCTTAATCGATTCAGTAAACCCAGCGATTACCACCTACAATGTCACAAACTCACAATCTCACAAACTTTACCTCTTAATAATATTAAGTATAGGTTAACTATTATAAGGCTAACATTAAGAAATATTATATTTATAACATTTGCAAGTATAATAAAGAAAACAATATGAAAAATAAAATTAATAGCTAAAAGGACCTGTCAATACAACATGAGATGGTGGTTTAAAAGGATAGATCACTGAGTGTAGGTTGGCCTGAACACGACTGGCCGGAGATAGTAACTCTTTCCAAGGTGTTACATTCGCACAGAGTGGAATTGAAAAGCAGTGATTTTTAGCAGTGAATTATATAAAGTGAACTAAAGTCGTCTTTTCTATCACATACATACGTTGGTACACACAGAGCTATTTCCAAGATTTTGATAATATTAGTATATAATCAATTTCTATAGTAATAATCTGACGACACGTTTGGCTCAGTGTGTAGTGACCCTACTTGCTGTGCCAGCGGTCACAGGTTCGAGTCCCGCTGAGGGCATTCATTGTGTGATGAGCACGAATGTTTGTATTCTAGCCATGAGTGTTTATATATGTAATATGTATGTATTTAAAGTTATATACGTGTAGTGTATCAACTATCTGGTATCCATAACACAGGCTTCGTAGCTTACCATGGAACTAGATGGCCCTGTGTGTTAATGTCCCAACATATTATTATCATATTATAATTTTATTTAATAGGTAATCTATGTGAATATCTTCACTTACTTTCCGTAGAGATAGAATGTTAGAGGTCTTACAATATGTTTTATTTTCACAAATAAGACATTTTTTCATTTTTTTAAATTATTTTTGTTAAATAGTGGGTAGGCACTGTCTGTAACAAGTATGTGTTTGAGACGTCTTTATAGACGTATAGATAAGTACGTACATTTATTATTTATACGGGAGAGACTAAGATTATTCTTAGTCTCTCCCGTGACCATGATTGCTGTAAAGCATTCGAAACTTCGGGAACCAAAAATCAAAATAAATCCGCGAAATAATCCGAAAAGATAGTTTTGTTTAAAAATGTCAAATAAATGTACAACAATGTTTGTCATGTAATTTTAAACAATGTTTTATATAAAATGTCAAATAAATAAATAGTGTACGCCTATGAATTAATTGTAAAGATTAATTAACTGACACAAAAACAGTGATGGCTCAGTGGTAATGCGGTCCTTTGGGAAACCAAGTTATGCGGTTCAAATCCCGTGTCTCACAACAATAATATTTTCATTTATTATAATGTTATTATAGGTAAAATACATCTCTGGTAAGTGCGAAGTGCAAAATACTGTCGACTCAAGATTCTGATATACTGCGCGGGAGCCACGCACCGCTCGTGGGCCGGCAATACAACAATGGTGTTACCACCTTTTTTATAATATATTTACTTGCTTTACTTTACCATCATATTTTTACATTTATCTCTCTATATACCTACCTATATTTACAAGTGACACCCTCGTTTCGCTCGCATGCACCCCTAGGTGCTATGCTTTTATAATATTTCGAAACTCACTTCCCTTGATCTTCATTATAAGTATTACTCTTTATTTTCTATAAATATTATATACCAGAATATAATACATCTATAGTTCTCTAGAAGCAACAATATTGGATTTTTATACTTTCATTTCACCCCCTTAAACTTTAATTGTCGCGACGAAAAGTAACTTGTCTTTTTCGAAGGTTCCATCTATCAATCACTATATCAAAAATGATTAAAATTGGTTCAGCGGTTTAGGTATTAAAGCGTAACAGACAGACAGAGAAAGTTATTTTCAAATTTATAATATTATATAAATATAGTATTGATAATACCATCACAAAACTATTATACATGCGAAGGTTTGTTATATGTATGTATGTTTGTTACTTGTTCACGTTCAAAATTTTTTATTTTATTTTATGTTTTTAAAGTTTAAACTAATAATTATCATGTTTACCTGTGACATATTTATAAGTTGAAACTTTGCTGGTGTGTAAATGTTTTTTGTTTAAAATTATTTTTATGGATTATTTCACTGTTTAATTCCCTAAAATTATAAATAAATAAAAATTGAACCGATTTGGAAGTTTACTATACAAATGGTCTATTATCAGGAGCAACACATGAGTTACTGTTAGACACCTAGGTTTGCATCCGAGAGAACCGAGCTTAAATCTCTAGTATTTAACTTTAACAAAAGAATAAACATATTTAATCATTTTAAGACAAAACATCTGATAAATTACATAAAAATTGTTACGAATTTGAATTGAAAAAACTTTGAAGCTTGTTACATTGTATTGTTAATCATTATTTAAGTACATCCAACGGCGCTAGGTGTCGTGTCGTTGAGACGTTTCTGTGACGTCACTCAATCGACTTTTTATCTACGAATTCATTTGGTCCTCAGCCACCCACGATGTGTTCTCTTCAATTTAATTTGATATGATTGTATAAAAATACAACACTGTGATACAAAGAGCTTAAAGCTTAATATATTGGTAAGCCTAATGACGTAGAGTTGACATATCAATTACAGTAAGCAAAAAATATTTTAACTAGCAAACCCCGCGGCTTCGCTCGCGCTAAAACTACAAAAAGAAACTCTAAAATGGTAGGTTTCATACAAACTTTCATCCGCTATTTTACTCCCTTATGGGATGAATTTCGAAAAATGCTAAAACACGTATTTATTAATTTGTACTGAAGGGCATTAATGCCAAGTTTCAAGTAATTCTGATCATAAATATTTTCTTGGATTGTATTATAACGTGTTTTTAAGTGGGAAAGAGACAATCTCCCGCGGTAAAAAGTAACCTATCACTCTCCAGCCCACACCAAAATCAGCACAAAAAATCACGCCAATCCGTCAAGCCGTATCGACGTGAAAGAAAGACAAACAAACAAACACACTTTCACATTTACATAATTTACAAATTGATAAAATGTATTTGCTTATATCTTTTAAATGATGCCTGAAACTAATGATCTGTTTCTAAAATGGTATCCCGGGCAGTTTTTATTTACATGTCACATAAGCAGAGTCGGGGGCGAAAAGTATTGTTTAAACCTCAATAAAAACCTTATACGGAACTAAGATACGTGGTCTGGTACGTTTTTTATTGGTAGTTTCCCTCATCGTGGCATTTTTTACGTAAGCAGTAGCGCGGGAGGGGGATGCTCTTAAAGTTCCGGTCATAAAAATTTTTTTTTCAATCATCAAGGGGTTAACAAACTACTTCCGATAATCAAAAATCACTAAACAACGGATAGTAAGTACAATAAATCATTCAATAAACAATCAAAGCAAAGTTTGGTGTTAATAAATATTACCTAGAAATCAATACAAAACTTAGAATAATGGGACAACTTAACATCTTATAAAATACGGGAATCTCAATATTAAAAGACACGTGTGCCACTTCAGAGTGACCCCGGGTCGATTCTGGCCCGATCATAATTACCAGTGAAATAACCTGATTGTGATCACACGCACACTTACACATGCATACATACATGGTTTCTGAGACAGCGTTCCTCAACGTTTTTACTTTTACTTAATTTTAAGCTCAACGTCCACAGTAAACTATAGAATTGTTGTAGTTTCAAGATAAGAAAATACAAAGTAATTACACTTAATTGTTATGGTATTAAAAATGAAAAAATTATACACTATTAAAGTATATATATTAAAATTATATTAAAATTAACTATATTATATTAAAATTACATCAAATAATAGTTTCTAAATTTATTATTCTGTCCTATATTTAAGAAAAGTGCATTTTTTAAAAAGCTTAAATATAGTAAAACAAATATTAACAATTTATTAGAATGAGTAAATCTAATTACAAAAACAGTTTGGGAAGCACTATATATGCCAATGTCCGGACAAATCAGACGTAGCGCACCCCGTCATTCACATAGACATACCATTTTGTCTAAGCCTGTTAAATGGCCGACCTGTCGATACATCACCGAAAGAAACAAGCATGTATCATTTAACTTTTTTCTCTTCAATTAGATCCTTTGTGAATAACTACAATCCAAATTAAATGTGTCGTTTAACATGTATTTTGCGGTTTCATTCGACGTATGCATTGTTATGCCATACACTAAATACGTATTGATTAGCATTTACTTGTATATTTCAGACTGAAGGTTATGTTCGTGATAGGAACGATATTTATTTTTTTTGGATATATTATTGAACAAATTGTAGAGTGAAAATTTACTATTTTGTCGCGTTTTTAGGATTTAGTACCTCAAAAGGAAAAAATAACTTATAAATCAGTCGGTCCGTTTTCACAATCAATTCTTGCCAAAACTACGGGATGGAAAAAGTATTTATGTAAAAATATATGTAGAAAACGTAAATATTGCAATTAATACTAAGTGTATCATGCTATATAGTATATCAAATAAAAGTACTAACTTTAAGGTATATAAATATATTTATTGAATTTTTTGATATTATCTCCTAAACTACTAGCGAAAAATGTGAAATGTAGGACCTCATTTATACATTAGAGGCAAGATATAATGAAATCATTTAGTCTTCAAATTTCTTTAGAATGTGATAAAGTATGAAACTCCACTTCCTCTACGTAAATTCGACTCTCATTTTACCATTTTCACAAATCACATTTCGTAAACAGTATAAACTGGTTATTATTGATAATTTGTATAATTTACGAGTTTTATCCAGTTTATTCAGTTTTATTCTGGCGTAGCCAACAATTTATTGTAGGATATTATTATTAGGCATATTTTTAAGTAGTTATTAGTCTCATTCTAATAATTGATATCAGAAAAACAAAGATACGGGGCATGATGTGACCTATATATAGGTCTCAAAAAATCTAAATATGACTAAGTCTCCCAATTAACTTAAACTTATAACATGGCAATACTGTTTTACTGACTGTGCGCATACTTGAAAGTTTAGTCATAATAGCTGAGCAAAATAAAGAGGTTCGATACAGTCACATTAAATATAAAAAAAATTAAATCGTTAACAATGTGGATTCAGCAAATAATAAAGATCACTTAGCCGATTCCATTCATTCGGGCATCCGATGCGAAACGTCGATCAACTTAATTGATCATTCAACGTGATCTTTGCTAAACTGGAAATATTTGAATCCCAGACACTTATTCAATTTACAAAGATCAATCCACAAATAAAACACTCCATCATTCTTTTGTACCTAGATGAAGAAAAGGGAAGACTTGGCATTTACTTACTCGCTATTAAATTGTCTATACATATAATAAAATTCTAACTAAATCGAATCTGTTCATTAAATATTTTTTGGGAAATCTAATTGAAATAGACATTATCATCGATACAGAGTCCGAACCTATAGTTTTTAGAATTTTTGGCTGACTGTCTGTTACCGCATGATGAGAAAACCACTGGACAGATTTTGATGTTTGGTATGATAATAGCTGGTTATCCGGGTCAACATATAGGATACTTTTCACCGCAGGAAAATATCTTATTTCTGAGAAAAAATACAAAAACACAAAAACCGCATTGTAAGAGTATACTAATATGTAAAACCTAAGAATTTGGTTTTTGGTCATCTAAACGCGGGCGGAGCCGCGGGCAATGCTAGTCTACTATAAATGTATAGGAAACTTATGCTATTACTATGCTGGAAGTCATTGCTTTTATCACTCAGAACAGATAAAAAAATCAGTTTAATATAAACGAAGTATCAAATTATCCAGGTACAGTATAAGTTAATGTTAGGCCGTGTCTCACATTTGCTATTTAGAACATGTTTTATGTAGGTATATCATATTTATTGAGATTTTTCCATACTTATCAGGAAATGATTTTTTATTTTTTATTAGTTACTAAGATACTCTAATTACACAATATCAATTTGTCAGATCTGGGTAGACAACTCATCATTGCATTTGGTCTGACAACCCGTAAGCATTGTCGGGGAATTCGGTAAAGGGCAATCTTTAGTCGATTGGGTGCGACCTTATCTCCCTTTATGGTTTGATCTTAAAAAAGATTTATGATAACGCACGGACGGACGAAGCTCACAAACACTTTAAAATAAATGACAAGAAGTTACTTCCAATTGTGATGGAAATGCTTTCTGCAGTAAAATTAAACGATAACCCTGTCCTTTAGAGAGATTTAAATGGTTTAAGGGTTTTATAGGATCTGCCTACATTTGGTTTGGTAGGATTTTACAATTTTATGTTCACCACCTGAGATTATTGGAGATAGGTATTGAATTTATACCGTCTGAGAGTTTTGTATTATTTCAAACAGAAATCTAATTCTTGTTAGCTAAATACGAGTACCTAAGTAAAAGGTAATTTAAAAAGTATCTATTAGGTACAAAACCAAAATATTATACCTATAGGAAAGGTGCCATGAATGGGACAATGTTTTAGTGTAAAATTTTGAGCTATAAATAAGGTATAATAAAAAATCTATTAAATTATTTCCTATTATAATATTTTAGTAGAATACTTAGCTTCGGCATCTTTTATCAGATTATAATATGGAATTTTCTAAAAGATTATTCAAATTTGTTTTTGGATAAAACACTGTCATAATACTAGGAATTACTTGAAAATCGAAAACAAATAACTAAATTTCTTTGTTTATTATGTAAAGAATACTTTTGCCTTTAACTTCTTATAAAACTTAATTTACATAAAATCTAAAAGTCCACTCGATATTAATACTTATTTTTAACTAAATGTTCAATGATTTCTAGTTTTCAACTGCGGGTGGTCTTACCAAGTACCTATATAGTAACATTGTATGCAAAACATTAGAAGGCACTAGAATCACATTAGTAATTATATATTAGCTTTATACAAATCGTGCTTACCAAGTTTTGCTTAGACAACTTTTTGTTTAAGGCCTCTTTCTAAAATTTTTAAATTAATTATTAAAACTATCTGTCAAAAATTGATTAAATAAAAAATATCATAATCGACAGTAAAAAAAGACAAACAGAGGAGAAAAAGATAAAAACTGTTTTGTATTTGCCTATTTATATGTATACTAGCAGAACCCGCGGTTTCGCTCGCGCTAAAACTACAAAAAAAAAACTCTAAAACGGTAGGTTTCATACAAACTATCATCTGCTATTTTACCCCCTTATGGGATGTATTTCGGAAAATCCTAAAACACGTATTTAATTAATTGTATTGAAGAGCATTTATACCAAGTTTTAAGTAATTCTGATCATTAATATTTTTTTAGATTGTATTATAACGTGTTTTCCCGTGGAAAAGAGATAATTTTCCCGCGGTAAAAAGTAGCCTGTCACTCTCCAGCCCTCTAGCTATCTCCACACAAAAAATCACGCCAATCCGCCAAGCCGTTTCGACGTGAAACAAAGACAAACAAACAAACAAACAAACAAACAAACAAACAAACAAACAAACAAACAAACAAACAAACAAACAAACAAACAAACAAACAAACAAACAAACAAACAAGCAAACACACTTTCACATTTATAATATTAGTATGGATTCTATATAAATATTACATTTAGTCGCACAATATAAAAACTATGATAGACAAACTGTTATTTGCACTCATTTCAAGTATAGGAATATTGCTGTAAAAACTTGTACTTAAATTAAAGTTAGCCTGCTTCTTGCTAATTATGATTAGCATTAAATTGCAATAAGAGTATTAGGTATCTCGATGGTGGCGATAATGTTTACGATTTAGAGTTATGCACTTTTAATTAGTATTCATACATGTTTCAACATTTTTAAAACGACCATTTGTTTTTTTTAATTGTACAATTAACATATTTTACCACTTCTTCTTTTTACAATAATGTCAAATTAGTTTGTTTTTTTTTAATATAAACTTGTACGAGTATATTGATAAATATGTTAATGTTCGTTTGTGTAAGTAAATCTCCGAAAATTATTAAGATTGTTTTGAAATTTATATGTATAAGTGTTTTATTCTATTTATTGCGCTTTTAATCGCCATAACTATGCACTATTATAACTTATGCACCATTCAAAGAATAGTCATGAAAATTTGTACACACGGGTATTTGATTTAGTAAGGAGAGTATTACGCGTGAAGCTGTAATCAAAAGTACTTTTTTTTATTTTGTGCCTATTTGTTGTTTTATGACTTTTTTTTAATTTACTCGTAATTTTTTACGTAAATTAAAAAGTTGTATTTTGGTTCTTAAATTAATTGTAGTATATCGCCAACACCGAGCTCGTTCTTCAGCAAATCTAAGAGAAAGAGAGTCGAAACAAAAGAGCCGCAAAGTTAGACTGACTTCTATGTAAAGGAATCAAGTGTAACATTCAGTTATTTTATGTGCCAGTTTGTAGATTTTGACAATAGATTTTTGATATGTCAAGTGGACAGTCGGTGATTCGCATTATATGAGTTAGGAATATAAAATATAAATGTAAAATATATAAATACAAAAAAAGCGAGAAATATAATTGTTGATTGCCAAATATTTGTCTTCCTGGAAAACCCTTCTGAGCTGTTTTACAAGACAATCTTAAATGTTGAAGTTTATAGATCAACGTCATAAAATATTTTGATGAAGTTTTTCTGTTCGCGTGTATGTATGTTTTTGCGTCTATACCCACGAAATCGTGGAAATACAATGTATTTAATAAGAAATAAACGAACATATTTATCTACATATTAAACAACAAACAAGAGGTCTTCTAATTATATGACAGCTTTTAAAAAGCTAAAACCCAAGATGAGCCTAAATATACAAAATACTGTAGGCGGGTCAATGAAAAAAATGAAAAAGTTTGTTAGTATATAGAAATTATTTTAAATTATTTCTTTTGAACAATCAAAACCACTCAGGTTGTCTTGAAAGCAAGCCCCATTGAAATATTTTATTCCATTGAAGAGGTTATCAGAATAATAATAACATTACAATATTTTGTACATTAAGTGCGTTTGGGATGTTTCGATAAGTGAGAACGGCTTATGCGACCTGAGATAGGGATGTGGTATTAAAAATCTAACAGAATTGAACTTCCCATTTTGTCCAAAACCTTATATAGAGTGATAATTTATAAAAATATATCTCATTTCGCCAAATAGTACAAAATGTATATAGCATATACATATATATTTTATTTTTAAATTATGTATACTTTTACAATAATATACGAGTAAAAATAAAGAAAACTTTTCTAGGACGAAGGGAATTGGCTACTGATTTTTAATTACGTATATTTTTATTTAATGTGATTTTTATGAAAGGTTTCCATGTCTAATACATTCGTCTCTTATAAGTACTAAATCGTCACCATTCGATTAAAGTATTATTAAGAAAAAAAAAACTTTGAACATTTAAGGAACTTACTGATAAGTGATCATAGATTTTGTTGAAGTCGCTTCTACAACTTTTTTAAAATGGATATTAAAACGATATCGTAGGCGTTATAACAATTTCCAAATCAAAGCCACGTATGAGTACTACAATGTTATTTTTATTTGTTGCCTGCAGAGCGACAACAATTTGTTTTATTAACAGCACTTAACAGCTCTTATTAAATATACGTGTTATTTCTCGAAAGTTTGTTTTTGTAAGGAAATTTAAGTTTTATCGGAGCGAGACATTAAATGTTTATTTTAATGCGGACATTCCGTAAGAATACTTTACGAAAGGTAAAAGGTAAACCAATTAAGACACTTTATTATAGTATATGCAAATGGTTTTCGTAATGTGTTGGACCACACCAATGTTATGAATAACGTAAAAAATGTATGTATAACTGCTTAAGGTGTATTTAAATTATCTATACTAATATTATAAAGAGGTAAAGATTGTGAGTTTGTGACGTTGTAGGGGGTAACCTCTGGATCTATAGAACCGATTTAGTTGAAATTTGGTAAGAAGATAGTTTGAGACCCTGGGAATCACATAGGATACTTTTTATCCCGGACATGACCCCTTAAGGGATCAAAAATGGGGATGAATGTTTGTACGGGGAATCAAGCAAGGCCGAACCCGAGCGAAGCGAAGGTGAGTCGCTAGTAGTAAATAACTATAATTATTTAACTTGCTTTCCTTATTTATAATATTAAATGAGATAATTTTTTTTCGGTAACTCAGGAATGGCTCTAACAATTTGGATCAAATTTTATATTTAGATAAGGTTTTGTTTTTAAGTTTATCTAAACAGGTGTATTTTCTGAAAACAAAGCAGTTTTTATATCTTTTCTGAAAACATGCCTAATGCGTTTATAAATAATAAATATTATAATATACAGACAGCGCCACCTTTCGAAAATTTTATTATTAATATTACTCATTAGCCTATGTATTACTGGAGTAATACTATTGGAAAACGTAGTATTGTACTAAAGTTCATCCAAATCCACTCAGCCGTCTTAGTGCATACACAGAATTTTGCATTTATAATAATTGTTTGATTTAATTATTTTTTTATAATTTTAGCTAAAAAGTTAATGAAATCTTCTTATTTTTACAAAAAGTTCTATTAAATTTTTAATGTTATAGTTTAGGAAATTCAATAATGCTATCTTATATTTTGTTAAAGTTTGTAAAAACACGTTTGGCTCAGTTTGTAGTGACCATACTTGCTGTGCCAGCGGTCGCGGGTTCGAGGCCCGCTGGGGGCATTTTTTGAACTCCAGTCATGGGTGCTTATATTAATAATATGTATGTATTTAAAGTTATACATGTGTAGTGTATCAACTATCTGGTATCCATAACACAGGCCTCGTAGCTTACCATGGAACTAGATGGTGCTGGGTGTTAAAGCTCTAACATATTTATATTTATTTAAGGATTTTTGTCAAGTAAATTCTCAAGAATTCATTGACATTTGCGAGAGCAATTAAAACAATCGATGTCGGTTCCACATTTTGGCACCGAGCGGGTATTGACCGCGGCAGTTTAATTTATATGCTCACTCTCAAGTGAGCAATGTTGCATGAATATTTCATTATTGTCACAAAACTCTACTACGGTTTTGGTATTATAATAGAAATATTACATAACCGGGTCAATGTAGCACATTGGTTTAGGCTTAGGTTAGGTTTTGTTAAGTGATATTTAAATTAATTTTATTATCAAACGAAACGGTTAATCCCTCCACACCAGCGGACACGCCGGCGTGTCAGTTAACAATAGATTTTTTAGAATTTTAATTAATTTCTTAGAAATTTACCTGGAGGTGTTAATATTTTTAATATTTCTTGTTTTTTCTGTTAAAATGTACTTATACACTCAATTTTAGGGCCCCATATCCAATAGAAAAACAATGAACATTCAGAATATTATTTCTATTATAATTTCGCGTCGTCAGAAAGTAATGCACGGAGGTTCCTTTCACACGTAACCTATGGTGACATTTACAGGATGATAGTGGAAGCTAATTAAATAGCAAAATTAAATAGCAAAAATAAGGCTGTAACCTGACTTTTATTCTTTATAATTCTTTTTGTACATAAATGTGTCCAGACCAGAATTGAACCTGCGATTTCTAACATATCACTCTGATTTACTGCACCAAAATGGATGTCAGTCTTTTTTAATCAGTTCTGAGCTAAATGCTTGTTTTTTTCCATATGTTTATACACATTTGCAAATATAATTTAATTAAGTTAACGTACGTTTGACGACATGTTTGGCTCAGTTTGTAGTGACCCTACTTGCTGTGCCAGCGGTCGCGCGTTCGAGTCCCGCTGGAGGAATTCATATGTGTGATGAGCACGAATGTTTGTACTCCAGTCATGGGTGTTTATATTTATAATATGTATGTATTTAAAGTTATATAATATGTGTAGTGTATCAACTATCTGGTATCCATAACACACGCCTCGTAGCTTACCATGGAACTAGATGATGCTGTGTTAATGTCCCAACATATTTATTTATTTAAGTTAAGTTTTACTATAAAGATTTTAAATTTAAGACTAATTGCTAGTTTTCTTCAGAACTAACCATTCTTCTGCCAATCAAATTTTCTAATAAATATCCCTGCTCATTGTGCTTTATTCTGGTATTTCACAATCAATGATATGTTTCGATTCTACAAAATTATGACGACAGCGGTACGGACGGTATTTTACTATATGTATTAATAGGATTACTATTATAATTGCGAAATTTAATGTGTGTCTGTGTGTGATGCTCCTTCCAGCTAAAGCGGCTTGACAGATTTGGGTGAAATTTAGCAAATAGATACTCTCTGGACCGACTATATATCTAATTTATTATAATACTAGCGGCTCACCCTCGCTTCGCTTGGGTTCGCCTCTAGACAAAGTACAAATAAAAACAAATCTATCCCATGAGAACAATACATTTTTCCGGGATAAAAAGTAGCCTATTTGTTATTCTGATGGACTATATTGGATTTTTTGTGTACTAAGCTGTATAAGTTACTATCGTTTTTAACCATCCCACCTGAACTCTTTAATTTTCGATATGTAAAGTATCTAAAATGTTGACCAAAGATATAAGGTACCACCATGTAAGATTTTATTTAATTGGTCCAACAGTTTCAGAGATTAGCCAGTTCAAATAGACAAACAGATAAACAGACAAATTGACAGAGAAACAGAATAATTAAAAAAGATCTGGATTTGTTCTATTTCTCTTCTCACATCCCCCTAACTCGGTTTTTAGCATTTTTTTCTATGTACAGACATTCGATCTCTACAGTTTTATTATCTGCCTATAGATTAAAGTTTTTATTTATTAATTTATTTACTAGGGACTCACCCTCGGGTTCGTCATAGGTACGTTTTTAAAGTTAGTATAGATTTCTCAGAAATGAGATATTTTCCCGCAGTAAATGCATGTACCTATGTAATTATGTATCTAGTATGTTGGACCCGGATAACCAGCTACCAAATTTCATTAAAATCTGTCCAGTAATTTTCTCCTGATCCGTTCTTAGACAGACAGACAGACTAAATTTTAAAAACTATAGATTCGGCCTCTGGTAGTAAATAACTATTTCAATAAGATTTTTGAAAAATATTTATTGTACAGATTCGACTCAGTTAGAATTTTATTATATGTATAGATTATAACCACTTATAAATAAAAAAATCACGTATTTTGTTCATTACAATAATTATGGAAATTATCTATTCAACTACCACAAACTGATCTCGTTTTCATAAAATTTTGTGATCAACAGCTTAAGAGATCCTATCTCGTTTACTCGTATCTTGAATAAACAAATTTATTTCTAAATAATTTACATATCCAACAATGAACAAGAACCAATAACCAATAATTTAAAAAGGCTGACACTAACGTATATTAATACGTTTCCAACTAATTCCAATGCATATCTATAAAATGTGAGAATTGATATTTTCTTTGACACTTACGACATATTCTATGCCACTGTAATAAGGTTCAATTTGGCCATTAAAAAGAAAAAAGGGTTTTATTTGTAGAGTATAACTTGATGGTTACTGGTTGTTGGCTTTAAGAACGTGGTGTCAAGTCATCGCTTCTTAATCTATATTGTAATGCATCTTGTTTCACCCATAAGTTAATTTTAACTTTTTCTTTCTTTTTAAAGTACACTGTTGTGCCAAATATACCTCGCTACAGTACAAAAATTATAGGAATTGAAGAAAGGAAAAAAAGCAGTCATGAGGACTGGCGACAGAAGTGACAACTTAAAACTATAAACAAACAGTTCATATTTTTGGATTGAATATCCAAATATAACAATTGTTTGATCACAAATTAATTGAAAATTAAAACTATTTATCTGGTTTTGATCGGCACTCTGAGTGTAGCGTTAACACGTCACGTGATCATGTCGATGACGACTTACATGAATTTACTCCCCATCCAAACCTGCCTAAGCAAGTTTTCACTTCAAAAATAGTATTGCGTATTACAATAAATACTTAGTATTATTTTATTACATTAAATATTATAAAATAAAATCGTTTGTATGTGGGTGTACTGTATATTTTTGTTACTCCGTTAGGCTAAAGTGGCTGGGCGGATTTCGATGAAATTTAGTATACAGACTTAGATCTATGGTAACACACAGACTACTATTAATAAAAGTATACAAAAGGCGCCTAGTGACGCATCCAAGCGAAGAAAGGGTAAGGCGCTAGTTATTGATAAACAACAAAGAGTTGTATGTGAAAGATCAACAATGCAGTTAGATTTCCAAATTAAATTCTACAGGGCCGTGATTTAAAACAATTCACAGCGGTAAAGCTCCGAGCTAATCAGAACGACGAAGATTGTGTTGGAAGACAAGGAACAAAATACAAAAAAAACAATCATAAATACAATACAGCAAGTCATAGTTTCCGACGTCGGTGCTCAATAGATCGTGTAGATAGTCCTGACTGGGTGTTTGCCAGTTCAATTATCATTACGAGACGAGATTCAGCTAAGTCACCGTGTTGTGGGTGACCCGCATTAAATCGGTTAATTCAAACTATTTATCAACTCCATTCGTTATGCATAAGATCTGATTTTGAAATTGTTTGGTGATGTTATGGCGTGCGCTCCATTGTGTGGCCACGTTAGTTTGATGGGTGTGTATTATGTTAACCGATTTTCGATTCAATTGATCGATACTAGTGAATTAAAGTATAATATGGTGTTATTGTTTCCAAGCTTATTCTAGAGCAAGTTAGAAATTACCATATTCACACAATCGCTGCTACTCTTCTAATATACATATGTAGTTTGTATATAGATCCTAATCCGATTGTTATGACTAAAAACAGCAGAATAAAATATTTTATAGCCATAGTATGTATATCTACGAGTATAGTATTTCATGTCATTAATTTTTGTAGTATCTTTTTACATACACACATCCGATTATTAAAATTCAATTTAGGTTAATTGAAATACTCTATTACTTTATATTTAACTAGCATTGCCCGCGGCTCCGCCCGCGTTCAGATGGCCAAAAACCAAATTCTTAGGTTTTACATATTAGTATGCTCTTACATTAGAGTTTTTGTATTTTTTTCTCAGAAATAAGATATTTTCCCAGGGTAAAAAGTCCTATATGTTGACCCGGATAACCATCTATCATCATACCAAATTTCATCAAAATCCCTCCAGTGGTTTTTCCGTAATGCGGTAACAGACAGACAGACAGACAGACAGACGGACAAAAATTCTAAAAACTATAGATTCGGCTTCTGTATCGATAATAATGTCTATTTCAATAAGATTTTCCAAAAAATATTTAATGTACAGATTAGGCTAAGTTACAATTTTATTATATGTATAGATATCTGTATTACATAATTTACAAAAGTGACTCACAATATTGAAGCTTGAAATAGGTTTCATAAGGTGAAGGTTTGTGTTAGGTTTCGAAATTGTTTTTGCTAAATTTGGAAAAGCAATATTGGATTTTAATATTCGAGTCTTTTGAGTCTTCTTCTCTTTGGATCGATGGGTTTTTAGACATAAATTTAAATTTTACTTTAAAACAATAAAAAATAATGAGGGATTGAGAGAAAAAACGAGGGAATTTTCCCTGCCCCTTTGGGCATATTTCCCCTTGGGCATATTTCTAAACATAGATTTCTAAAGATCTTTTCTAGTCAACCTATGAGGGCGAGAGAGCGACATCTAGCTTAATAAGATTTTTTGCCCAAAAGGAAGGAAGGAACAAGGTTTATGGGTTACAGAATGACTTCATAATAAGTCAATAAATGTAATATTCCGTTATCCGTTCTCTACGAAAATTTAAAATCGATTAATAAAATACATTTAACAAAGTGAAAACTGCTATAAACTAAATAATGTTAATGTTACAGTGAATGTCCAAAACTAAAGAACGAGCAGCAAGTACAATGAGGCAATTGTCCACATCCAATGAATAGATTTACAATGCACGCTTGACACAAATGAGCAACTAATTGGAACATTACGACATCACATACTAAAGCCGTACTAGATTGTGTGGGAGACGATTTTAACAAAGCTAATGATTTGAAAATTAAGTTAAAAAACAACAATTTTTCTCTCTTAACATACTAGTACTTACAGCGCTTATATTAATTTTATATGAACTCTTACTTTAATATTTAGAAATATTAATATTATTAATCTATTGATTATTATAAAGAAGAAAGATTTGATTTTTCGTTTGCTTGTTGGTACTAAATAGGCTCCGAAACTACTGAACAAAAGATGAAATTTGATAAGAAGATAGTTTGAGACCCTGGGTAAGACATAGGAGTTTTGATCTCGGAAATCATGGAAATGAGGTTGAGGTGAATGGGGTGAAAATAATAAATAATATGGGAAAAAGGCAGTGGTAGTCCAGTGGTAACGTGCTCGCTTGGGAAACCAAAGTGAAGCGGGTTCAAATCCCGGGTCTCGCACCTCTGATATTTTCATGTGCGAATCATTTCTAACTTGATTACCACTTGTCTTACAGTGAAGGAAAACATCGTGAGGAAACCTGCATGTTTGAGAGAACCTAGCAAGTTTTCGAAAGACATGTGAAGTCCGCCAACTCGCACTTAGCCAGCGTGGTGGACTACGGACTGATTGCCCTCGTATTGAAGGGAGGCCCGTGCCCAGCTGTGGGACGTTAAAAAGGGCTGAATACATACAATACAGGAAAATCGATTGACAAATAGAGGAGAAAAAGGTATTGAACAGTTTTATCTTTGTCTTTATAGGTTACTTACTAATATACCTATCAGTAAAGTAAGAGTAAAGTCGAAGGACGCATGAAGTAATTATCTATACAACTATCGGGTTAAAGTTACGTGCCAATATACTAAATATGATGGAGAATATCACTATGAGGAAGTAAGTTCAAATCCCATCATAAACAAGCAGTTTTTACCGCTTGTGTGGTAGATATACATGAAACTAGCCTATACATTTACATATCAAATTTTGCTTTGATAATATTAGTATGATGTCGTGTTTAATGTTTATATATGAGAAACTAGTACGAATAGTAATAAATATTATAAATATTCTATGCATCATTATTGTTGAATAATTATTATCCTCAATTATAGTCAATTAAATCTTGGTAATACATAATGTAAGACGTAATGTCAGGAAAATTACTTCAAAGAGTAATTAAACATGTATGAATAGTTATATTCTGTTACTTCACTTATGCATAAATTAATATACAATTTAAATAATATTTGATTTTGTCATTATATTAGAAAAAATGATATGATTATATTATTTGATAATATTCGTGGTTATAGGTATATGGTGGCATTTTAAATAAAACTAACTTTTCGGATTATTTCGCGGATTTATTTTGATTTTTGGTTCCCAACGTTTTGAATGCTTTAGCAAACATGGTCACGGAAGAGACTAAGGTTTTAGACGTCTCAAAGGCGTTATATAGTTACTTGTTACAGACAGTGAGTAGGCATTGTCATGAATAAAAAATAATCCGAAAAGATAGTTTTATTTAAAATGTCATATATTCGCGTAAGTACAAGAAAGTATTATATGTCTACTGTAAGAATGATAATAAAGTCGTTGCATCATGTTTTTAATATTTGTATGACTCATACAGGTATTTTTCTCTATATAATTAAGAAAAGTTTCCCAATACAAACTTTCGTCCCCATTTTCACCCCCTTAAGGGATGATTTTCTGAATAAAAAAATTCTTACGTCCTTCCCAGGGTCTTAAACTATCTTCTTACCAAATTTCATCTAAATCAGTTCAGTAGATCCAGAGATTACCCCCTACAACGTCACAAACTCACAAACTTTACCTCTTTATAATATTAGTACCTATAGATAAAAAGCTTAACGAGCTTATTTTACTTGTCATTTTATTTTTACAAGTGTTCGCCGAGTAGTCAAAATTTAACCATAACCATTGTTGAAAACTCGAGGAAAACTTATATGAATAGAAATTACCTATCTATTTAAAAAAAACTATTTCCAAATATTTTTATTGATCACACTAAAGTTCGTCAAATAAACAAAAAAAAAAAAGAAATTTCGTGTGACACACAGACGAAAAAATATACTACACTATTTTGTCTTTGCCTATTTATATATAGATGTAAATTATCTATATGTGCATCAAATATTATATTGTAGCTAATAATTAAAACGTGCAAGGATTATATGATAAATAATATGTAGATTTTCCTTCTAATGCTATTCTTAAATTATACATTTTCTTATTTAAAACTTTAAACCTAAGTTCATTTTCTCCGCTATTTCTTTTATATTCTAGAATTTATTATTATCCAAATTATTCTTGTGTTCTGTATAGTAAACGTTGTACGGTAGTAAAGTGTAATTTTTATGCGCTAAATCTAAATTATACACAAAACTAAGTACTTACATATTAGTGTCCTATACATTTGAAATTATTCTCTACACAGTATTTTTATAAAGTAATAATAAAATCAGTAACTTTCTACTGTTTAAAATTACAATTAAGAAAGTCTGGTAACAGAGATTTTCCTAAAGCAAGATTGATTCGACAATTTCGAAGGCCATTTTGTGACATTTTGAAGTGTGTCAGTCAGTCTTCGTGTAACATCGTGTCGTGACGCCCAAAGTGGTGACTTCGTGATCCAAATTAATTAAAACAGAGACACACAACTGAAGCAATCACGATCACTTTCAATGCTTAGTATAATATGGATGGGACGTTCAATGAAATTTCCTATACTCGCCTAAGCACTTGGCGTTTATCAGATTATGTTTTGAAAAATTAATTAACATATAATTTTTAGTATATTTTTGTGTAATAAAGGATTCAATTTTTTCAACAGCAATTCAGTCTCTTCTTTAAATTAAAAGTCAAAACATATTATTATATTACAAATTTATATGAACATTTATCATCGAATAATTTTTATAAACACCTGTTAGTGTCAACATTAAAAAATTAAGTGCGTATCCATGTATTAGAGCATGGTTAGAGCTCATAAAAATCTTTATATCAGGCCACCGCTGTGCGGTATGAAGCTCCACACGCCAACCGTCACATTTCAAAATTCAATATGCTAATTAACATGAGCCTTTTTTGATTTGCGCTACGAGCTCTCAGAAACGAATGCAAATTCACGACGGGCCTTTAATTACGTTCCAAACACGACCAACGACGGCGTTAAGATGGAGTTTTAAGAATTGTTAGTATTTATCCTGCGCATACGCAGGGATTTAAGTGTTAAGCCGATTTAGTGCCCGCTTTGAAGGACTATGTCCTTGTATATTACCTGCTAGCACCACAATCAGGGCTGCCCGTTCTAAGCATTTATTATCAAAATAAATTCATTATCACAGAATGTACTATTAATAACAAACACAATGATTTCTCAAACCTTTCCACGAACTACCCGTACAATGGCTCTTTCTTTATCGACATTTCAAATGAATAAACTTGAAGTTGTCACCAATCAACAATAGAAATCGACATTAATTTCTATCCATCATACTGGACTAAAAAAGGAACTTCATTAAAGGATGCATTCCTCAAGTATTATTCTGTGAAAACTGGTAATAAAAATAATAACAAGAGGGCCACCCTGCCAAGTGCTATCAGCCCCATCTGTTGTCGCTGCGGACAAACTCGCCTAATGAACGATGATAAATCATATTCGAGAGGCGGCTTGCAGACTCTTCCACGCTATTCATGCTGTGTATTCGGATGGTCACTTCTAACTGTGCCATTTCCATTGCTTTTTTTCTTCGATATAGAACTTAAAATTTTAAAGTTAGTGAGCAATGGTTTTTATTCAAAATGTTTTTACCAAGGCAGGTGAGATGTTTACAGGTGATATTGTAAGGTGCCACTCGCCCCGTGTCCCTGCCCGCACACCATTGTGCTTACTAATGATTTTATGCAAATGCAGCCTCTTTAGATCGAAGTCTTAACGCGATCTCGAACCGTCAGGTACCAAGCTCATTATTAACAATTTGAAATATGACTTGGGAATTTTTAACAATGTACAGATATATAAATTAGTTTTTTATTCAGAGTCAAAGGGGGTCGAAAATTATTTGATTAAATATAATTTTTTGCTAATATAATATATAATCGTGATCAAAATAGGATTTTTAATTAGATTTTTACACTTATTCAAAACCAAGTTATTGCGATAAACTATTTCAATATATGTATTTATCAATAACTTATTCATTAAACATTCTTGACCAAGTCAAAGGGCCACATGAGATGCGTCCGCGCGTGTCCATTAATTCTTCGTATCCCGCGTTCTTCCGTCAAACATTAGAACAGAGGAAGCTGTTAATCACTACTTAACCTTAATTTCTGTATTTACGGTAATTTACTGCATGAAATTTTAAATAACTTCAAAGTCCTAAAATCATACTAAACTTCTTAACAAAGGAGACTCTACCTTCTTAATATATATTTAACCTGATCTCAACATATATGATTTTCAAATTAAGCAATATAAAGCTTAAGTATTATTATCAATACATTATGCTATTAAAATAATAATTATTTTTTTAGTCATATATTTTGTCTCCAAAAAGTCTACAGCATTTTATATGGACCAGGAAACGTAAGGAAACAAAGATAAATAATAAAGTGTTTAAATGATTTAGACATTCAACAATTTCGAGTCGTGGGAAAGTTCATAGAGCAAAATTAATGAGGTGGGAAAAAAGTTGATTCATAAAGCTCATTCTGCGTTCATTGTATTTCATAAGTACCTTTTAATTTGTTTTAAATGTTAAGATTTATTTTGCTCTTTAAGAAGTAAATAACGTAGATGACTTGTGAGTTAGTAGAAGTCATGGCGCATATTTTGTATTAAATTAAAATTCATTTATATTATAACTTCCTTTTTTAAAAATCAGAAGAAAGCATTTTGTAATATATAATTAATAAAAATCTTTTGGGCAGAAAAGCCCAATAACTATTTATAACCCAACCGGGACTCAAACCTCAATAGCGCTACATCAACGAATTCGATTTTGATACATTTCATAACAATTAGAAATGTATGAAGTGATTCAAAGCGATATAATGAAAGAATCTTTTTAAGGATAGTTTTTCATTAAACTTAAAGTGGTTTTTTTACTTCTGGATCGTGAATTTGATTACACTATGGTACTAATTTATTTATTTTTTACAGCATATAATTGGCGACTAAGCATAGATTTTCTTAATTATAAGCCGTAACCATAGCCTGTATGCTTACCAAAGGTAGGCAGGCAGGTGCATAACTCACGGGTAACCTAATAAAGATAAATGTTTGAGGGGAAAGAAGGTGGATGGGCCTCTGGTGGTCTCAAAATTTGAATTTAAGACAGATATTTCGAAGCTTGCGAAAAGCGAATAATGAAAGAGATAAATTTAAAATACAACAAGAATTCACATTTCTAATTAGCAATTGCAGTACAGAGCAGGTAAAATAAAAAACACACACACGAAGCGAGGGTGAACCGCTAGTAAAAAATAACTCTAAAATTACTACACTGCAAAAATATTTCTGCAAGGATATACAAGTTTAATTAGAATATGATGTAATCAACGATTTTATTGTTATCGGTTAAATACTGGACAATATATTATATTCATTACTTACAAATTATAAATGCATATATATGCAAATAAATAGATGTAAAGGCAATATGACTAGAAGGTTCTTAGAACGAGATATCGTTTCTTACGATCACGACATATTAATTGGCGTCATTCCCGATACCGCAAATTGTGTCTCAAACTTGAGTGTACAGTTATGGTAGAAAACCATTATAATATAACTAAATTAATTATAATTTAAATTATTATTACATGTTGTTTATATTCATATATTTATTTGTATCATATGATCACAATTCGTAATATTTACCAGTTTTTTTTATGTTAAAGGGCTACACGTATATTTTTCGAGCTTTCTAAAATTAATTATTACAACCAATAATATATTTTTATTTAAATTATATGATATATATTGACTGTAACGCCTATTTTATATATATTTTTATTACATAGATAATGCAAAGATTTTATTGTAGGTTTACGATTTTCAATGGATTTTTACGAAGTAAATTGTGTCTAGTGACAACTAGAAAGCTTGACAAAGATAAAACCAAGAAATGGATCGATTCTATTTGTTGCTCATTGTACAAAAAATTAATATCAATTTATAAAGTTAATGAACGTTAACGAATACATATGTTTATGTTTTTTAAATAAGCTTTTTATAATATACTAAGGTCAATAGAACTTTTAAAACTTAAAGCTGAAAATTTCTATGACCACATTCTGGCTCTATCATCAGATCATTTTATACATATATACACATAATTATGTACATATCATAATGTGGTATTGTCACCTAAGCTCTAGTATATACATACATACATATGTAGGTGTAGTACAGGTGAAAATATACCATACTCTAACTCAACTGAAACTTATCAAGCACCTACTTGAAAAATGAAAGTTTGTTAAATAAAAAGTTCATCTAAGTAATTATTTTACCCACACTTTGAAGTCGGTAATTTTTTGAGGTAAAAAAAAGAAAATATTTGCTTATTTGAAATTAAACGCGCTTAATCATTTGTTTCTAAGATATTCTTCATCCGTGTTACTTGAAATTCTCTTTAATTCCTCTAGTCGTGTCGACGATATTGTATTTCGCTCCATTGTACATGCTTATATTAATTAGCCCTGTTTTGGTTAGCGCCGTGACGTACATTCCTGCCACCTTTGATTTATAATAACGTGATTTCTTAAAGGTTAATATTGTGTAGAGTATAACATAAAGGTCTATAATATCTATTCTTCTAAAGAATAATTTCATATTGCATAACTAATAGATTCTAAATGGAATCCTAGAAGGAAATACTAAGCCGTGTTTAGTGGTGATGATTTTAGCCAACGATGAGTAATATAAGAATTAATTCTTTTATAGGTTAAATAGAAAGTATGAACTTAACAGTGCATATACATAAGCCTTATAATGAAATAGCGTTAAAAATTCCATTTTTTTACTATTTTGTACTTTAGATACTTGTTATTATTAAACTCCTTCACTGCATTTTAATAACATCACATCATGATTTTTGAGGGTGATTATAACATTTTGTAAGTCAATCGCATTCAGTGTTCAAGTGTCAGTGAGTCCCAGCGGTCCACTAGTTCATTTTGGATGCCGAATGCACATAGGTACTGCTATACGTGTCTTGCATCATGGAGGAAACGCTTCCGTATGATCATAATATCTGCAGCATATGCTACAAAAATCAAACTACAAAATCGTGGCAGCCCCAAATTCACACTAAATCCATTAGGTATTGTATTGAACTCGAAGTTTGGCTATGCATCCTGCGTATGCGCATATTTGAGTGAAATTCAAAATGAAGATAGTTTATCCAGGATTTTTAGCACATAACAATTTTACTAACGTACTAAGAGCGCAACCGTGTGTAAAAACTAGTTATCAATTAAAAATATCATATGAAATAAATATTCCCCAAATTATACAAAGAAAAAGAGAATATTAGCACTTTAAATTATTTTTAATTATCTTGCTAACAATTTAATACTGTACCACTATAATAATGTTAAAACAGGATGTTATTTTTTACCATACTTAAAGCAGCTTCTTATATAAATACACTAATGAAAAAAGGTATCCACAGAACACGCTAAACGCATGTCAATAGTCCGTATTAGTCAGACCAAACAAAGATCCACAATCCGAAATCTTTTAATTGGCATTAAGTATGACGACAGACAGTGACTTGCCTAATCTGGCTTGTAATGAGAAATGCTTAGAGCTGTTATAACCATGTATGTAAATGAAGATAGTTGCAATATTTAAACTTTAATTATGGTGTTTTCCCGACTATTATTATTTGCTAAACGCTTCAAACATCTGTATTAGACATAAATGAATATAGAGGTGTGTTAAGTTTGTAAATAAGTGTTATTTAAAATAAATATTTTAGTTAAAGAGCCAATATTTTATAAATATTATTGAGCTAGTAAGGTCAATGATGTATACATATTAATTATTTATTAGGTTGCAAACATATCAGTATTATATTCAGTTGTTAATTACTAGTAATATTTAAATACTTTTTTGGATTACATAGGTCGTATTTTTTTTGTATGTACAAAGCTACGTACCTTTATATGCAAAAGTAATTATAACAAAACTTAAACGTTACTAGTGACTCATCCTCGCTCCGCTTCGAGTTCGTCGTCAACAAAAACAAATCTATCCTACGGGAACCGTACATTTTTCTGGGATAAAAATTATACTAAATGCTATTCCAGACTATAATCTATCTTCGTAGCAAATTTCATTCAGATCCGTTTAGCCCTTCTGGCGAGAAAGAGTAACAAGCATCCATCCTCACAAACTTTCACATTTATAATATTAGTATGGATTATAAAAAAAACATTCACAATAATATATATGTCCTTATATTTCATTAAACTTATGATTAATTATAATTAATAGAAGCAGCTCAATAGTTTTGCGCCACTCTCAGTAATTCCACTAAGATTCCATTCTAATCTGTCACGTCTAGGAGGTCGGCCGGTGTAAAGTTCATCAATACTAAATTCAATTATTCGATTACACCATTGTGTTCCGCTCTTTCGATTTATATTTAAATATCAGATGTTTACGAGAAATGTATTGTGAAATTAGATAACTATATAATTGTATTTAATGAAATAGACCCCCCGTACCGTCCACTCTAAGCCTTTGATTGCACTGTAAGTGAAACGCTTACATAATTAAATGCGAAAATAATTACAATTTTCTTACAGTTTCCTTATAAGTTCCTCGGAGTTTTATGAAAGTGACTTGCATTGTTTAAGATACACGTACTATGGGATAAAAAACATAATTATCTCATATTGTGTGTTTAATTTTTATAATAGTATATTTAGGATAATAATCCTATTGTCCTCACTATTCGGCCCTATAAGCATTCCATAGAACCCAATAACCGAGCTTGATGTTAATCAATATTAACTAATGATTGCCGGTGACAGAATATTGTTAAAAATTTGAGGAAAGCATATATACTTATAATAATAATAAAATAAATATGTTGGGACATTAACACACAGCACCATCTAGTTCCATGGTAAGCTACGAGGCGTGTGGTATGGATATCAGATAGTTGATACACCACATATATATAACTTTAAATACATACATATTATAAATATAAACACCCATGACTGGAGTACAAACGTTCGTGCTTATCACACAAATGAATGCTCCCAGCGGGACTCGAACCCGCGACCGCTGGCATAGGAAGTAATCACTACAAACTGAGCCAAATGAATAGAATTTATCTATCTACATAAATAAAACTAACTGTGTTCACATTTTTTTAATCATAACAAAAAAGCAAAAGCAAAGCTCGTCGATAGCTAATAAGCAAAAAAAAGTTGACAAACAAACGACAATAAGGTACTAAAATATTTTGTCTCCTACTGACTAACTTATATACAATATTACATTAGAAGGTTAACAATATATTACTTAAGTTATCACAAATTTCAACTCACTAGTTCCTAAATAATTAATTAGTCTACATTGTTTTATAGATAAAAAGCGTATCAACTGACAAGAAACCAGAATTTCTTAGGTGGTCTGAGTGCAATCCTAATCTGTCATCCGAACTGTCAAATTACTTACGGAAGAGAGAACGCTCGGCTACTGTACATGTTATAGATAAAAGCGGGCATAGATTATGCAACTATAAATACCTCCATATAAAAAAAGGAAAAGAGTGAGAATTAATGAAGTATAGTATATTAATATTATAAATAAAATTATAATGGGAACCTATTATCTCACCGCTGGACTTGGGGAAATTTCGATATGTGGAGGATCAGGCTATAGTCTGAAAAAATATTGAGTGGAGGAATCCATATGTCATGACTAGGTATACGTATATTATATAACTTCATAGGTTTCATAGGCACCAACGCCATGGTAACAAATTTACCATTAAAAGACAAACTTTAATTCTTTCCTTACATACGAGAAAGTATGTAAATAAGTTACCCTGTATTATCAGTGGATTTGTTAAAATGCAAAATTTATTTATTTGTTTGTATATAGAGAAATAATACCTACTTTTTTTTTGAAATTGGTCCAAACGTGGGTATATGTTACATTATTTTGCCACTTAATTGAATGACGCTGTTATCCGTATTATTATCCGTATTATTATCTGTATTAATATTATAAATGTGAAAGTTTGTGAGTATGTATGGATGTTTGTTACTCTTTCACGCCAGATCGGCTAAACGGATCTGGATGAAATAGATTATAGTCTGGAATAACACATAGGCTACTTTTTATCTCGAAAAAATATACGGTTCCCGTGGGATAGGTTTGTTTTTATGTTCCTATAGGCGAACTCGAGCGAAGCGACGTTAAGCCGCTAGATTAAAATACAATTTAAAAAATAATAAAATGAGATTCATGCATAGAAGTAATAAGCACAAAAAAATTTTTTTTAATATTCAGGACATTAAAACCTCGTGCAAAATAATTTTGTGTTTCCTCGAGACCTTGTATTATCACTATACCCACTCAAAAAATCTATTTTTCCTTAAAAGTATTATTCATTATAACACATTTTATTTTATTCTTTGATGGTACGCAAAATAAAACGAAGTAGGCGTACTCATACGAAGATACCTGATTGGTCTTGTTTTGTTTTTTATAAGGAATTTTAATTAATTTTCGCTGTCAACCGTGGTCAAACAAAACGTAGGTAATGATAAATTCGGGTCCAAACCGGTTGGTCCCATATCGTAGACATGTAGGTGCATGGCATTTGTCAAATCTCACAGTTATATCGATGTTTTGAATATAGACTTTAAAATAATTAGTCATCTGGCTCGAATTATTAACTACATTTTAATTAAAAATGTATATAGCAATAAATGTTTATTGGTTTGCTCTATAATTATTTATCTATTATCCAGATCGTGACTATGTTACTCGTGTTCTTGGGTTTTCCTAGATTTCTTTTAACACGATTGTACTTTACATTTATTTAACGTAATATATACGTTAGATTCTTTAATTATTATAATTGCTAGTTCAATGATTATATGATGATTTGATAGTATTTTCCTAATGAATTAGTGTTGCTAAATATAAAAATCATATCCTCCGAAAAATTATAGTGCACAAGTCTATATGCTAACATAGTTGCGCTCATTATTCGCACACTGTAACAGGTTCAATATTTCCATTTGGTTTCAATAACTATATAAGTTCATTAGCTATAAAAGCGCTATATTAATGGCTATAGTATCTATGACCTTAAGATATGCAGCCGTATAACATAAGTATTACTTACTAAATTATCGCAACAACCCTATATAAAAACTAAAACTATGTAGAAAATGTAAATAATAAAAGACTACCTGTCCTACTGCTACATCTACAATATTACATTTCTACCAATTTATATAGATACTAGCGACTTATCTCGCTTTGCTCGCGCGGATTTCGTTTATAATTTCATGGGTATTAATTTACTGTGCGCGGAACCCTAATTCGTTTTCCAAAATAAAAGTAGCCTGAGTTGTTCCTTATAACATGAGTTATCTGCCCGTGAAAGTCCCGTCAAAATCGGTCTAGCCGTTTCTTAGAATAGGTAGAACAAACAGATATACCTACAGATAGACAAAAAAATGATTTTTTTTTCTTATAAGTAGGTACCATATATACTTTCATATGCATTTAATAAAAAGCTGGTATTGTGACATTACAATAAGACTCTTTAATTTTATTTATTTGCATACATGAAAAATAATTGAAATTTCTAGAATAAAACATGTACTCTGTATATCTCAATGAGTGGCCATTCGCATCAGTCCCTTCATGCATTATTACTCTTATTAGCAAACGAATGCGGTGCAAATGTTCTAAATTAATCTTTATTCTTCGATTGATCACGTAAGTAGTAAGTATACCTATAGGAAAGTAAATTTTTAACCGATTTTGCAAGAAGAAGCGTCATTTTTTGTATTTTTGTATGAATGTTAGTACCTATGTATGTATGTTTGTATGTGCCTATGTATGTATGTTCACTTCTTTGGTACGAAATTTAATAAATAAAGTTTCATTGTATTCATCTTTCGAAATAACATAAAGCATATATTTTAAAACTAGCATTAGCCACGGCTCCGCCCGCGTTCATGTGACCAAAAACCAAATTCTTAGGTTTTACATATTAGTATACTTTTACATTGCAGTTTTTGTATTTTTTCTCAGTAATGAGACATTTTCCCGCAATAAAAAGTATCCTACATATTGACCCGGATAACCAGCTATCACCATATCAAATTTCATCAAAATACCTCTAGTGGTTTTTCTGTGATGCGGTAACAGACAGACAGACAGACAAAAATTCTAAAAACTATAGATTCGGCCTCTGTATCGATAATAATTTTTATTTCAATAAGATTTTCCAATAAATATTTAATGTACAGATTCTGCTTAGTTACAATTTTATTATATGTAAGTATAGATGTGTCTGTAAATAAATAAAAATATAAGTTAAATAAAACTAAAACAATAGAAGTAGGTATTCCAATCTCAATTATATTTAAATTATTAGTCCTTTATCAATTTTCCTTCTTTCAAATTCAATCTGCAAAACTACGTTTAATGTGAGAATTGAAGTTGCATTTTGTTAGGCGTTAATCGATCACAATCTATACAAGGACAATGTCAATAATTAATTATTCTGTTAGTATAGGAGTGTAGACTATAAATTATAAGTTTAAATTGATATAAATAAATTGCAGTCGATTTATTTTGGTTTTATTTATATTAAGATGGACTAGATCCTTAGGTTTTTAGGGATCCGTAGTCAACAAAGAACCCTTATAGTTTCGCCATGCCCGACTGTCCGCAGCTTAGCTCAAAGACTCGTTAGTACTAGAAAGCTGTAATTTGACATGGATATAATAGATTATACATATTAGCTACGCCGACTAAGTGGTAAAATAAAATCTTGAAAAAAATACTTTAGTGTACCTCCTCTACACGTAAAGTGGTGTAGTTTTTTCAAAAATATTGCGGGTTTTTGAAAACATTTTTACAATTAAGGTATCCGTGTGTGAAATATTAAGCTTTAAAGTGCTAATTTTTGTTACAGTGAAGTTTAAGGATGATAGAATAAAAAAAATACCTAGTTTCTTCCTTATTGTGATATAGTTCATACAAAATTTTGATATGCCCTTTATATCTAAACAAGATCATCTTTATCAAAATAAATAATTAATATAATAAATAAAATAGATTTAATAATAATAAATAAAATAGCTAAATAATAAATAAAATAGATTTTGGTTCCCGACGTTTCGAATGCTTTACTACAATCATGGTCACGGGGTTTGCGAAAAAAAAACCGAAAAGATTGTTTTATTTAAAATGTCAAATATTCGCGTAAATCTAAGAAAGGATAGAATATTTTTTGGTTTGTATTCATCTCTTTTTAACGTCCCACTGCTGGGCACGGGCCTCCCTTCAATGCGAGGGGGATCAGGCCATAGTCCATCACGCTGGACAAGTGCGGGTTGGCGGACTTCACAATATGTCTTTCGAATACTTCCTAGGGTTTCTCAGACATGCAGGTTTCCTCACGATGTTTTTCTTCACCGTAAGGCAAGTAATCATGTTAGAAATGATTCGCACATAAAAATATCAGAGGTGCGAGACCCGGGATTTGAACCCACTTCACTCGGTTTCCCAAGCGGGCGCGTTACCACTGGGCTACCTACCACTGCCTTTTTTTTTGGTTTACTTTATTGAGATCAATATTGTAAATCAATTATTTTTATATTCTTTTTACTCGTTAAATGTCATAATACTTAGGTCATAGTTAGTTCTTTAGGTTAATTATACATAATATATTATTGTATATTGCAACTTTATAAATAAAAAGGAATAAAGAGGAAAAAATCTGCAACATAATGCAACACTCTATTAATCAATAGAAAGCAAATATAAAGGGCATTCAAAGCTAAGGTCAAGAGAATCTGCACAATCATAAGTGCATTGATTTTGAGCCATTATTCATCTTCAAATAATAGTTTGCACCCCATAGCTTACCATGGTTTTAAATCTTATAAACAACTTGGAATCGGACGAGGTATAGTGCGGATGTTGAGTCTAGTAAAAAACATCTTATTATATACTTAGACCATTTTAAATAATTTTGTTTTATATATAAATGTTAGTATATATGTATAAAATTATTTAATAATATGTAACAAAAATATTTCATCGCCAGTAAGTGATACTTAATGTCGACGATTTTGATAATATGAATTTAAATGAACTATTTCCATAAATATGTATGTATTTACAAACTTCAGACAAATGAAATTGTGAACTAAAAATGGTTAAGGAAAAATTTACCTCTCTCTATCTATCTGATTATTATTATTATATATGCGAAAGCTTTACGTTTGTACTCCTTCTAACTGAAAATGATGAACTGATTTGGATGTAATTTAGAACATCGATAGAGTCGGCGCACCCAAGTGAAGCGAGTGTAACTCGTTAATTTTATTCAAATTTAGGAATATTGTACCTACGTTTTACTTTTAAACTACTTTAAAAACGAATTATTTATATATTATATAAAAATAATTATTCACATATTACATATATTAATTATAAGATTTGAAGAAACTGATTTATAACATACCAATACTCTCGAACCTCACTACAACTTCACAGCAAGACGCAATTCCATCCACACTTTCATTAATTATTCCAAGTTAGATAAGACACTGCATTCTTAATGACCCTCGGACGGGGGCCATTGCTCATCGGCGTGTGACTGTGCTTGCTTTTATTCTGTCGAGACGTCATTAAGCTTTGTGTACATCGAAACGCATTCCTTACGCTCATTCTTAATGCTTAACCATTGTGAACTGCAATTTTAAAGTGACTTTATCAATTTATTCTATTTCTCGTTTCATTTTATACTAGATTTTAATGTATTTAATTTTACAAACCCTTACTTCATCCAGTGATACATATATATATACTGTTAAGCACTTCTTATACTTTACTTTGGATTCAATTAAATACTTTTCAAATTACGTGTTGCACTCACACGCTTCATCACATTGAAAGTACTACCTCTTAAAGACAAAGAAACACAATTCGCCAAAGTTTTATCACAATCGATAGACAAACAGACAAACACAGCATTTATTTTTATATAACTATAAGTAACATATACCTGTAATATACATAATGAAGAGAAAAATAAACCTGTCAGTTAAAGAATAATATATACATTAGTCTTACATATATTTACGATACAAACGTATTATCAATGCAAATGTTCCTCTTTTGAGGAAATCGAACCCGTGATATTCTGCATAGCAGGCACTACAGGTTGACTCATGACCAACTGCACAACAAGGGCTTTGTCAAAAAATTAATAATATAAGAAATCACTTTAATAGTTCAATGATAAAAATAGTTATATACATGTTTAAGTTTATATAATATTGATATATACATGTCAATACATCATCATGCACATTTTTAGAAATCCGAACCTGTTATATTTGGCATGGCAGGCCATGTAGGTTAAACTCATAAGAAATTGTGTAACAACGATTAAGTCTAAAAATTAGTTAATACAGCTTTATATAAAGCCATTATCAGTACTGTTATGGTTTAAATAGGATTTGATTTATCACCCGTGCCCATGTTTGCTGCAAGGCGTACGAAACCAAAGACCAAAATAATTCCGCAAAAACATTCGAAAAGATAGTTTTATTTAAAATGCCAAATATTCGGGCGCACTTTAAATCTATGGATATAGTAATTGGAACAAAGTATTGGGAAAATGATTAAAGTAGCTAAATATGATTCGTTTATTTTAGTAATTGCAAAAAAAGTTGGAACCAGTAGAACATATTGTTTTATTCACTATTTATAAGCTTACAACTACATGATATATATAAGATACCAATAACTATGTTAGGACTAAAGAAATTGAAAAAATGTATATGTTTACACAAAGTTTATTTTCCATATAACAAAGTTCGTACAAATTAAGATTATATTTTTTTAATAAAACATTACATCAAGTCCACCCAGTAAAGGATTATGCTAATTTTTATTTGACATTTCAACATTCAGAATACTTGCTTTGCCCAAAAATTTACAAACAAGTAATTTCACACCAACAATAAAAACTAATGCTCCAAATTCAATATTTAGTGAATGAACAAGATCCCATAAAATTCGTATTTTGAACATTATAATAAAATTTGGTTCATAACATCTGGGTACAGTAAATACTGTTTATATGATATAAAAGGTGTCACTGTACGAAAAAGTATCATAGACCCTAATAAAGATGACGGCTTTTTAAAACCATTGGAAATGAAGACTTGAAAAAAATAAATAAAAATGAAATCCTCCACTCTGATTGACCACAAATCAATATTAATGATCTAAGCCAGCGGGAGTTCTGGTCGGGTTTGCTGTCCCTGTTATACGCATTGAAATGATAAGGAGGAACGATGTTTGGACACGTCGCCCTTACAGCGTTTTAAGTGCTAAACGAATAAAATCATTAATTACTTGCAATTCAATGTACATATTGAATTTATTCAAATGGTGATAAATGGGCGTAGAAGAAACAAGAGGTGCGAAGGATAGCTGAGGACTTATTTGATATGTTTGGAATGTATGATTCAGTAGACTTGATCACGATACAGTTTTATTGTACAATGTATAACATTTGTTTTATTCTTCTTTACAAGGAGTAGAGGATTTTGTAGGATTATAAATAAATATAAATATGTTGGGACATTAACATACATAACCATCTAGTTCCATGGTAAGTTACGAGCCTTGTGTTGTGGATACCAGATAGTTGATACACCACACATATATAATTTTAACTGCCTCGGTGGTGTAGTGGCTAGCATGTACGGCTGCACACCCGTAGGTCCTGGGTACGAGTCCCGGGTCGGGCCAAGTTTAGTTATTGAGTCTTCCTGTATAGTAAGTCTCAGTAACAGCCTGGAATTGGGAAGTTGGCGGTGTTTCACCCCCGTGCCTCGGAGAGCACGTAAAGCCGTCGGTCCTGCGCCTTAACTCTCACCGGTCGTGTCGAGCGGTCGTCCCATCGGAGTATGAGAGTAATAGGAATAGAGAGTGCACTTGTGTCTGCGCGCACACTTGAGCACTATAATATCTCCTGCGCAGTTGGCTAATCTCATTGAGATTGGCCGCCGTGGCCGGAATCGGCTAGGAGAACATCATCATCATCATCATATAACTTTAAATATATACTATAAATACACGTATTATAAATATATGGATATAATTCATGACTGGAGTATAGACATTTGTGCTCATCACACAAATGAACGCCCCCAGCGAGACTCGAACCCGCGACCGCTGACGCTGCAAGTAGGGTCACTACAAACTGAGCCAAACGTGTCGTCAAATTACGATTATGGATGATAAGAAGTGAGCTAATGGGACATTCCATTCGCAATATAAAACAACCTTATACGCACATCAATTTGTGTTTCTAACTTTAAATCAACAAACTTTCATACATACTTTCCATACATAATAAACCACTTGAATGGGGATGATTGTTTAAAAATCTTTATTTATTTTATAATATGAATGAAAATAATTAAAATAAATACACATATTAATTTCATTAATATAAGTCACCTCATCAATGATAACAAATATTATAGAACCCACGACATTTTACTTATTTTATAATACATGGCACATAGCTACTTCAATAATATTACGTTCATATTTTAATTAGAGTTTGCAGTAAAAAAAATGATACAAAATAATCATAACAACCATCAGAATCACAGTCAAAACATATTAGATTAATAATTTCTATACGCACCTCAGCCATCCCTAGTTAGAGTACCACAAATCACACTAAGTTCGCTATGTGACAAACACAAAAACCATAAAATTAAATTAATGTCCTTTTGCCACTCTTGAGCTGAGATATAGGATCGTTTCGCAAAACTTATAGTTATATATACATATTCATTCATATGTACTTATAGATAACTAGCGACTCACCCTCGCTCCACTCGGGTTCGTCCCTAGGTACGTTTTAACGTTTAGTATAGATTTCTCAGAGATGAGAGATTTTCCTGCAGTAAAAGTAAAATAAAACTATGTTATAAGTATGTTGACCCGGATAACCAGCTATCTGACTACGACCTATACTAAATTTCATCATAATCTGTCCAGTGGTTTTCTCGTGATTTCTCGCGTTACCAGAAAGACAGACAGACACAAATTCTAAAAACTGTTGATCCGGCCTCTGTATCGATAATAATGACTATTTCAATAAGATTTACCACAAAATATTTAATGTACGGATTCGACTCAGAATTTTATTATATGTCTACATAAGTCTTATAAATTAATCTACTTGGAATGAATTTAGATTTTGATCTATTGATTTGAGGGACCCCTTCGTTTATCGGTATAATGGTAGTAGACGGCGGTAGGCTGAATTGAAAACAAAAGCATAGTGACAAACATCCAATTATCCTTATAAAGAATATAAAAAAAAAATATATCTCTATTAATATACATATTTAATTTGAATAAAATATTTATTTACTAAATTAACCAATTTATGTGTCAATAATTTCCTTATAATAAACTTTTTAGGCAGTATCTATATTACAATATTTTAAAGCACTTTATCGGAAAAATTAATATCAAAGTTAAGAACCAATGGTTAACTTATAAATGGAAAAAGTATTGGCAGTCGAGTTCATTCATTAAAACTGAAAAGTTTGGCAGCTTCGGGGAAATGAAACTTATTTAACAAGAAAAGTACGAAAATGTTTTATCTTATGAGAAATAAATTTTTACAGTTTTATACCAACGGAATACAAAATACTAACTAATAAAGAAAAATTCGTTATAATAGCGCCATCTAGCGATGAATAGCGGCAACCTTGTAATATATTCTATTTTAATCTTTTATCATCATTTATTACTGAAACTTTTACATATATACTACATATTCTTCATTAAGCGTAATATAGAAGTTAATTAAATTAATATTCAAATATTTTAAATTGATTTTTGACAGGTTTTATATAACGTATGAGACTCTCATTCTAAAACCGGCTCATTATATCTATTTAACTCCATATATATACAAAAATCTGTAGTGTAATAGGTGGCTTACCTATGATTTAAATTAGATATTTTATTGGCATTTACTAATGATAAGATACATTAATTTGATAGAGCAGTACGCCAAACCCTATTGCTATCAAGAAAACCTATCAGGCTGGGCGAGTTTCGATAAACCGATAGCTTTTCTAATTAATCAGCCTTTCCTGCACATTAAATTTTTATGATCTAACCAGTAAGTGTCATTAGCAAATAGTCTAGTAAGTAGGAGTAGTATAAAAGCATGAGATTGTGCCTAGCATTGTCGTACAAAATATCCTACAGATGTTTTATACATTGTAATTCTCCATACTAATATTATAAATGTGAGTGTGTTTGTTTGTTTGTCCTTTTTTCACGTCATAATGGATTGACAGATTGACGTGATATTTTTTGTGGAGATAGTTGGAGGGCTGGAGAGTGACATAGGCTACTTTTTACCGCAGGAGATTATATTATCTCATTCCCACGGGAAAACACGTTATAATACAACCCAAAAAAAATTATGATCAGAATTACTTGAAACTTGGCATTAATGCTTTTCAATACAATTGAATAAATACATGTTTTACCATTTTTTGAAGTTCGTCACAATAAAATAGGGGATGAGTTTTAGCGCGAGCGAAGCCGCGGGTTCTGCTAGTAGAGGTATAAATTAAAGTATATTTTTATTTTAAGAAAAATATTACTAAGTTATTTAGTATAACTAATTAATAAGAATGTTAATTAGGTATACTCATATAGGGTTATCTTACCGAAACTGTAATACTAGATTGATTTGTTGTCGGACCATATATTACTTATGTAAGGTTAGTTAATTTACTACATAATATTTTACGTAAGAAACAACAACATAATTCACAATATAAATATTCAAATAGTCTAAGCACGAATTTGATAACGCATCAAACACACGAGATTTCCCTTTCCGATAGCAACTCGCACTCCTTTGTTAGAGTCCCCGAAAAGATTTCCTCCACCGCTATGAAGACATAGTATTGCTTTTCGCGTTTTGAACTCGCGATCTCGACGCGTTTTTACGTATTCACACTCGCATTACTCCTAGTAGTATGTTCCAGATGAGATATGAGGCTGTGTGAGATTTACATGTGTATGTGTTAGCTTAACGATACCAATATACCTTGCACCTTTAAACCTCCCGCCTTTCTATGCAAACGAGGAAAGAGTACAGATGACGTACGTAAGCAGAGGGATCTTACTCAATTGGTGATTTGCGACGTAGGCTTCCAATGTGTGTGCGTGTGTGTTGGTATGCCAGTCGCCTCTGGCGCGCAATAGACGGGGGTGGGCTGCCCAAGAGGATGGGGTATAAAGGAAAACCATTTACATTTGAGCGATTCGTCCAATTTAAAATTCCTACAAGATAGCTTAGACACGGGTGCCATTCTTTTGAAGAGGCGAGCATCATGCAAGGGACATCGTTGTTATTTATTCAAGATGTTTTGAATTTAGTTGAACTTTTAACGATATTTTTAACGAACCAATCTATGAATTATTATATTGAATTATTAAGCCAGTTTTGCTATTCTAGTCACGAATATATATCAAGATTATCATTTAAAAATGGCGCAATATGAAATGTAGAGTTTTGGTTATGAATATGAATCTTGGGTAGAGAATCGGTCGGGGATCGTTCCATCAAAACGTCATAGGTCGCTCTCAGGACAAATTTGCTCGCTTGCCCACGTCCCGCATTTTACGAGCCACGCCGACGAGAAGATTCAGCACCCAAGGGAGACATTCGGCCTCCAAAAACTTTACCCGTTACAAATTTGTTTTTTTTCTGCCTTATCTGCTCCCCGCGCTTTTGACAAACCTAATTCCGTATTCAAAAATATTTCTGCAAGTATTGTGCTTGTATGGGAACGAACGTTTTATTGCCGTCCATATAACGTTTTAAAAGTTAGTCGGTTATGCCACGCGGGCGTGTTCGTATTCTACTTCGAGTGTCTCTACGACAGTTTTTTATATTTACGCCAATTATTACTATTGCTTGATAACTTTTTATACCAAATGATTTTACGATTTTATATGGTTATAGATGGCGTGATATTCAAGTTCGATAATTTATGGTACAAAATGCTTTATTGCGTTTAATTTGTTGCATTAAACTTTCATTTTATTTATATAATAATAGACTAAGAAATTTCTCCTAAACTTTGCTCAAAAAATATAGAAAAGGAATATAAAAGCAAAATATATTTTATATAGGAAAGAAGTGAAAATCTAAATTATATTCAGCTGACATTTTCATGTGTCATAAACAACACGGCAAAAGTGGCCCATACAATCTACAGTAAGTTCTAATCAGGGGAACACGAACGAAGACAATACGTTCGGTTGTTAGTAGCTTATTTTGCATTCATGGAATATTCTTAAGCGCTCAGTGAGGCGGTTCAATTTAGCATTCATATTTTGAGGCGAATCGGCGCGGTAATTCCAAAGGTCGCTGATCACTTGTGAAGTGGTTTTGAACCATATTTTGCATTGCGATTCTTTTACTATTCGATTTATCGATAATATTAGTCTTTATATTCTACATAGCTAAATAAACGAGTGCAAACCTTTAATAAAATTAAAATTTTGTAAAAATATCTTTTATTATAAAGGAAACGACAAATATCTATTATAATATTCATTTTCATAAATTATATTTAACTATCCATTACTGTACATGAGTGCAGTACTTATAGTGTTAAATATAATAAATTGCCCAATGAATCCCTAATATTACATAAGCACCCATAAATAACGGTAGCGATTATAGAAAACTAACATAACTATAGAAACGTGATAAAGACAGAGCGTACATTCTTAAAAGGTATAGTGTCAATACATACGTAAATCAGATATAATATAAACCAATAATGGAAATAAACTTCTTATATCTGCATAGATTATTATTCTGTTTAATTCAAATATGTAAACGGTTAGAATCAAGCGCTTCTGTGAATATTAATATCGCTACTTAGTAACACTTCTTTGGAAACAAAATACTTACCTATTTATATGAAGAATAATAAAATAATGTAAATTACAATTATTTCTTCATATTTAATTTATGCATAAATATTTTATATAAAGGACTATTTATTTCAATGAATTATAGTTGGTTTAATAAGTAGATCTTTGACCTTTTATTTTTCTAGTATTTTATTACGTAGGTAGTAACGAGTTAAGCTCGCTTCGCTCGGGTGCATCTCTAGGTAGGTTTTAATTTTTTTGAGTGGGACCCTAAATATTTTTCTAAAATAAAAGTAGCTTAAGTTACTCCTTACAACATCAACTATCTGCCAGTGAAAGTCTAGTTAAAATCGATGCAGCTGTTTCGGAAATTAGCCGGTACAAACAGACAGACAAAAATTTTAAAGATTGTGTTTTCTTATAAGTACCGTATATAATTTTATACGCATTTAGTAAAAAGCTCTTATTTTGACATTACAAACAAACTCTTTAATTTTATTCATCTGTATAGATAATGTTTTTAGAACATTTACCATATAAGTTTTTTTTACCTTATGAACAGCGTTGGATTATTGTTCCTATATCGTTTGGAATTAGAAAATAAAGACACAATCCGTAAATAGATTTACCCACTTTATAGAAAGGGATACTCACATATATTTCATTATCACTAATATTTGACGATTTTACACATTGTCCTTTCTATTCAATCGCTGTTTGTTGCTAACTTACAGTAAAATCAATGCAGACTCTATAATTTAACAATCTCAAAATGTAAATAGATTAAAATGAAATAAGAACGAAGTAATACCTACCTAATATCCTATTAAAAACCAATTTGGTACTAACATTAACTAGAATGGTCCTAGGGACCATTCCATTAAACACATATAAAGTATTGATATTAGAAATTCACCAGATACATCGAATTATCATTTAAATATTAAATCTATTGCATTTACCTAACAATTTTCCTTGTAGTCGAAAGTGAATTGTTTTATTATTAAAATTGAAAATAAACGGTTTATTGAATAAATTGAGTTTTAGTTTAAGAATTTGTATCAAGTTTTTAGTTATTGTTTAAGTGATATTTAAACTTTGACGATTAAATTAAATGGTACATTGACTTAATTATTAAATGTTTGAATCTAATTATTTCATCATAAGATATATTTTTTTTTATTTTTATTGTATGTCAGGATGGTGATCATGACCAACCACCATTAAGGTATAAACATATAAATAAATAAATAAAATATGTTGGGACATTAACACAGCACCATCTAGTTTCATGGTAAGCGATGAGGCTTGTGTTATAGATACCAGATAGTTAATACACTACACATATATAAGTACAAATACATACATATTATAAATATAAAAACTTATGTCTGGAGTACAAACATTCGTGCTCATCACACATATGAATGCCCTCAGCGGGACTCGAACCCGCGACCGCTAGCACAGCAAGTAGGGTCACTACAAATGTGTCGTCAAAAATATGAATATTAATTCACGTTCGCGAAATTATCGTGTAACATAATATGATAATGAATACGGACCTTATGTATAAAATAAAAAAAAACTACTATTATATGACATATTCTGACCACGTGATAACTATGAAATGTCATGTCAAATGTCATTATGTACTTTTTTATTGTCGATAACGGTTATAGAATGTCACATCGTAGCCATCTGAATTGAACACTCGTAACTAATAAACGTAGAGTGCATAATGCTCTAAACTTTTAATTAATGATTAGTTATCACAATCAATATCCATATTTTAATATTATAAATGTGAAAGGGTGTTTGTTTGTTTGTCCTTCTTTCACTTCGAAACCGAGTGACGGATTGGCGTGATTTTTTGTATGGATGTTGGAGGGCTGGAGAGTGACATAGGCTACTTTTTACCGCGGGATATCATCTAACTTCCACGGGAAAACACGTAATAATACAATCCAAAAAAATATTTATGATCAGAATGACTTGAAACTTGTATTGGTATTAATGATCTTCAATAAAATTAAATAAATACGTGTTTTAGCATTTTTCGAAATTCATCCTATAAAGGGGTAAAATAGGAGATGAAAGTTTGTGTGACCTTTTAAGAGTTTTTTAGTAGTTTTAGTGCGAGAGAAGCCGCGGGTTCTGCTAGTATTATAATAATTAAAAGTAATAATATCTAAGATTTATTAGTTATGTATGTATTGTATTCAGCCCTTTTTAATGTCCCACTGCTGGGCACGGACCTCCTTTCAATACGAGGGGGATCAGGCCATAGTCCACCACGCTGGCCTAATGCGGGTTGGCGGACTTCACATGTCTTTCGAAAACTTGCTAGGTTCTCTCAGACATGTAGGTTTCCTCACGATGTTTTCCTTCACCGTAAGGCAAGTGGTAATCATGTAAGAAATGATTCGCACATGAATATCAGAGGTGCGAGACCCGGGATTTGAACCCGCTTCACTCGGTTTCCCCAGCGAGCACGTTACCACTGGGCTGCCACTGCCTATTATTAGTTATATTATTATATTATTCCGATGTTCTAAATATTCCTGTAAAATCTAAATATTCAAATTCTTATCGCAATTAAACTTTGAATCTAGAACATCGATACTTAATAAACACGAGTAGGTATGTATATAAAATAACTAAATGTAATTTAAACACACTGTCGACAAGCAATCACAATGTATTTCATCTTAACAAATACACATAACGTGTCAATGAAAATTCTGCACACTATCGAGACAATCTTAGCACACGCTTCGTCATAACCAAATAGCGATATGAAAGCTTGAAATGCTATTATGCAAAATTGTTTGCAATTTCCTCGGCATAAGTTAAACGATTCGCAAATGCCGATTTCACATACGTCATAATTCTTTAGTACACAATGAAATTGCCTGCCTTTTTAACTTTACCATTGTGAGCCACAGCTACCCTTCTTGTGATTTGTAGATATCATTTAAAATAATAAGTATTAGCTCAAGTACGACATTTGAGATATATTATTCCATTGAAATTAGTAACAATTTTAGTACAAAAGAGGTTTCATCGTCATTTAATAATAATATCATATAACTAGCGATCCATCCACGCTTTGTTCTGGTTCGTCCCTAGGTACGTTTTAACGGTTAGGTTATAATATTAGGATAGATAATTTTAATTTTTTGTAGGTATAGATAATGATTTCGTAAAACATGTGTGTAATTAAATATTTTATAAATAATAAATTGTAAAACAAAATATTTCTCAAATACAAAAAAACTAGAAATATATGTACATATATGTAAAGGTTGTATGCGATTATAAAAAATATTAGAAATAATTTATTACAAAAATACAAAGGATAATAAAAGACCAGCCAGTCCATTAATGTTTAATGTTTACACTTTTAGATACTTTATATGGTTATATATGGTATGGTATAAATGGTTATTTGTTTCTTTTGCTTCAGTTATAATGTATAGACTAGGTATAGCAAAAGTTTCTGGTTTTGTTCGAACACCAAACAACATGACTCTTTTACCACGTGATAAGTGAATTTTGGTTAAACAAATAAAGAAGGGGATCTTTTGTGGAATATTTAGTTTTTTATAGATTTCGTCTCAAATATATTATTATATAGTATTCTTCAACTACCTATCTAGTACTTTTCGTATAGTAGATAATAAAGTTCTGTTACAGCTTTTATCTAATACCCCCAAGTATTCAGCTATGTATATATATATGTATGGTAAAAGCTACTTTGCATTGGATGTACAGTAAATTCATTCAGTAAAGTTCGTGTTAAGTAACAAATATACAAACGGAAACGACCACACTTTTGCATTTACATATCACAGTAACATTAACAGGTAGGTACACAAAATACAGTAATAATTAAGAAAATTTCTATAAAAAAATTATATTTAATAGAAAAATCTTGTCGTATTTGAAAAATTGCTTCTACTAATATTATAAATACGGAAGTTTTTGATGATGTATGGAGTATGGACGTCTGGATGCATAGATGTATGGATGTTTGTTACACTTTTACGCAAAAACTGTTGAACGGATTTTAATGAAACTTTACAATAATATAAGGCATACGTCATATAACAAAATAACATATAGATTATTTTTTATCCCGGAAAATGTACAATTCCCGTGGGATAGATTTGTTTTTGTATTTCCAGAGGCGCACCCGAGTGGAGCGAGGCTGAGCCGGTAGTGGGAATAAAAGATTATTTATTAATAATATAAACTTAATTTATAAGCGGAGAAAACAGATATCTCTCTATTCACTCCATCAAAAAAAGCTTAGTAAATATATTATTTCTTTTAATTTAAGGCCGTACATGACGATGTAGCCTTACTTATAGGCAAACTATTAAACCAGTAAAACCCTACTAAATACGACAATAAAAATAACGACACGATATCACGCATCCAAACTCTGTCAAATTAAAAGTTGAATGCTATAAACAATAAAAATTCAGTCTACCTCTTCTTTGCTTTGATAGTTTCGTAATGTTACAGTTCAGTAGTTTCGTTATAGTTTTAATCATAATTGTAATGAGTTTCTGTTCGTCACGTGCCCTACTTTTGAACTTTTTTCATAGAGAACATTTTTCGTTTCTTAGAGAGAGTAAAGTAAAGATTTTAAGAGCGAAAAGCAGCAAATGGGTCACCTAATATTGAACTATAAACGTTGCTGGCGATTTTGATTGAGCGCTAGGTGCAAGTGATAAATAAATATGTTTTCATTCTAATGCTCTGATGTGTAATTTTTGTGTTTTTTTTATGGTGTTCAGTGTCAAACGAGCAGACAGACCACCTGATAAAAAGCATTAAGTGTCTCCCACTTAGGTTTTATGGAACAAAAATGCAGAACCGTAGGTGCGTCACTATGAGGACTGAGATGATATGTCTCTTGCTTGTAATTGCGCTGGCTACCTTATCCTTCAAACCGGAACACCACAATGTAATCATTGTTGCTTGGCGGGAGAAATAGATAAGAGGGTGGTACCCATCCAGTCGGACTCCTCAGGCTTGACAGAGTCCTACCACTGGTATAGAAATGTAAAATAAACAAATATAGTTAATTTATATCGAAACACTTGCTCAGCAAACTATTTTTGATAATCGAATGTCTAAGTATATGAATCATCGTATTGATCATAATAAGAATTTAAAAAAAATGTTAATTATCAATTTAATTTCATTTTGTTATTTCAAAGATGAACTTTTATAAAGAGAAAAGAAAAAGAAATCTTTTATATATATTAATAATATAAATTAATTATAAAAAATAGTAACATTAGATACCTACTTAGAAGAAGATTGATTAAGATTCTCTTGAATTTTACTTTACTTATATTCGTCTAAGGACTAGTTAATATATGTATTGTTATATAAAAGAAAAACAATTAAATATTCAAACTATCAAAAGTTTAAGGAATGAAATCCACAGACGAAACAGTGTAACTTCCACGCATATCATAAACTTAATTACATTCGAATGACTTTTGCAAAAACTGTTATCCACACTAAGATTATAAATGTGAAAGTGTTTTGTATGTTTGTGTATCCTTCTTTCACGTCGAAACGGAGTGAAGGAATGGCGTGATTTTTTGTGTGGAGATAGTTGGAGGGCTGGAGAGTGACATAGGCTACCTTTTTCGCGCGAGATTACCTCATTCCCACGGAAAAAGAAGTTATAATACAGCACAAAAATATTTATGATCAGAATTACTTGAAACTTGGTATTAATGCTCTTCAATACAATTAAATAAATACGTGTCTTAGTATTTATCGAAATTCATATTTTTGTAAAACTAGCAGAAATTAACATTTAACAAAATTTTTGTCTGTCTGTCTTTCTGTCTGTCTGTCTGTTACCGCATCACGGAAAAACCACTGGAGGGATTTTGATGTAAATTGGTATGATGGTAGCTGGTTAGCCGGGTCAACATATAGGATACTTTTTACTGCGGAAAAATATCTCATCTTTGAGAACATATAAGTTTTCATATAAATAAACTCCTATGAAACCTGAAAACAATAGTAAAAACAAACAATTGTTTAACAAGTTAAATAAAAAATAGACATAAGTAGGAGCAATTACAAAACGGCTGTAATGACGCAGGTTAGCTATTCACAAACGACTTAAGGAAAATTCTTAATACGACATTGATTAGTTCGTAGTCATGAAATCGACTGAACATATAATGACAATTTAAAGACGTAAAGGTCGTTTTTATTATCATATTGTATGATTCTAGGACCTATTAACCCTTATGACAATAGCGTAATGATTTTGGAGCACGCGAACAATTTTTCTTACTTTACGTTAATATTACTTTGCTTATTCTAAAGACTGATATATCATATGATACGTGTACTAAACCGGTAAGTAGTACTAGATTTATGAAATTGCTCGAAACTTTCGATTATAGTTTCACATTTCTTCAGAAATTCGGGTTCGTCCCTAGGTTGATTCCACGTACAAACTTTCATCCCCATTTTCACCCCACTAACGGATGATTTCCGGGATAAAAAGTATCCTACATCCTTCCCAAGGTCTAAAACTATCTTCTTACCAAATTTCATCTAATCGAATCAGTAGATCCAGAGATTACCCCCTACAACTTCACAAACTCACAATTCACAAACTTTACCTCTTTATAATATTAGTTTATTATATTAAATTATTTGGATATTGTTCATGAAAAAATACTAAAAAACGCGATTAAAATCGGTCGAGCCGTTTCGTAGGACTGCGACCACAAACACCGTGACACGAGATTATTTAAATATAATAAATTAATATTAATAAATATATTTAAATTAGAAAAAAATAAGATATAGGTATTTAAAAAAAATATTAAAGAATTAAGTTAGTTTATTCTTAGCATAATATTGTAATAATAGAATCGTACTAAAAATATTCGGTATAACTTTCGTTTTATTTTCCTCCCAAAGTCATAAAATAATTGTTTTCTTCGTATACGTACCGCGTCTGTTTCTGACGATAATAATCCTGCTTTACATCACACACACTACTAACAGAAATGTGAAAGTGTGAATGTTACTTCTTCACGCTGAAACGGCTGGTCGTGTTTGGATGAAATTTAGTGTATAGATAGACTTTGAACTTAAATAATATTTTTAGCTAATGTTAGTAAAAGAATTTGCCAAAAGATGGCGTTGATTGTCTGCCAAAAGATGACATACATGGGTTTGGATCAAGACGCAAAAGGCACTCGCGGGGATGCAACCGAGAGAAGCTAGATAAAGTCACTAGTAATATTAACTCGTTAAATTGCCAATGATTAAGAGTTAAGGCTAAATAAAATTCAATATATCAGTTAGTCCAATTTACAGCAAAATGTTAGGTTATTTCAATATTAAACCTAGTAATAAGCTAAAAGTAGCCTTAATAGTTCTTTTAAGCTGTATAAAGAATTAAAGCGAAGTAACGGGGGCCACGGGACTTCACTAATTTATTAACCGCATATCAGCCAACTTACAAAAATTAACTTTCATATAATACATACGGTTATAGTGTAGTACAACAATCTTGATACTTTACTGTGATTTAAAATATATAATAAGTAGTGTTTTAATATGGTTTCCAGCGTGTCCCTGTATGCCTAACAGTACTCAATACGTGTGTTACTGACCTTATTGATCTGGTTATAATAACATACAAACATACGCATTTACATATATTAGTACTCCGATTATTTTTCTTACAACAAAATCATAATTACATAGATAATTATGTAATTAGGTAAGTAGGTAATTGTTACTCAAACGATGTATGCCCTTTTTAACCTCCCACTGCTGGGCGCGGGCCTCCCTTCAATACAAGGGGGATCAGGCCAAAATATAAAAAAATGTTACGTTGAAGCTATCAACAGATATTTATGAGAAAAAACAGTTGTTGTAGTATATCTTGAGACAACAAATAGAGTCCCACAGTTCGCGCCTAAATGCATTTATTTAAACCAACGTTAAAAATAAAATTAAATAAACTTGAGATGCCATTCCAAAATTGCGCGAAAAAGCAACCCAAAATGTTTTTTAAATAATTTATAAAACTATTTGAACAGTAGATATATTTATATTTTTGAGATGCTGATGCACATATCCTTTTATTATTAACTGTGGAACAAATATATTTGTACAAGTTCAAGAACGCTCAGTTTCCTATACAAGCTCGTCACGGCAACTCATAATAGGCTCGAAATTTTCTTATGAGTTAACTTTTCCATACATTAAGCTATCTTAAGGGGTGGCTAAGTATGTAGGCTATTACCGCACTAATCTAAATTGATGGGGCGTCCAAAAATCGGCCTATATTACCAATAGTAATTTTACCGCGTAAACTAATGTAATAAATTTTAGCCATTCATTACTCAAGACATGCTACTTTACTGTACTAATATTTTAACCTCCGTTGTTCAAATTATTCGTATGAGTGGATAATCGCATGAATAGTCCTGGGTTCGATTTTGCCTTCATTTCAGGCACAATCATTTTTCTCCAAAAAGAATACTTAAAATGTAGGTAGCTATAATATTAATTAATTTGTGTTATATGACAAATTATCATCAGTACATTTGTAGTATTAAGCTTGTTTCAGTTTTCTAGACATTAACAGGTTGGCAGGTAGAACAGGTACATTTAAAGTTTAGTTTAAGTTCTTTTTTTTCGTTTTTTACAAATTTTTTTAATTAATAGAAAAATAACATTAATAATTTTGCACAAGATTCTTATGACGTTCCGTAGAAGGTTTTTAAGGACCACTGTATTTTATTATTATAATCGAATTAAATTATTATTATGTGTTCATAGATTATTCGGATACACAGAAATTTTAAAAAAGCACAATAATATAATATAAAACAACATAATACTATTGTCCTATAATAAAATTTCATTTCACGAGATTTGTTTAACGAATTAACATAGCTATATTGATTTTATAAATACTTATCAAGAAAAACTTTTAGACACATTTTAAATCTAAAATAATTACCTTTAAAGTATGACACCAATATATGTTATTTAGAGTCACGTGCGCTCTCATTGACGATCAATTATCCACAATTTGAAGCACTCAGAGATAGCATGACGACCAAACGAACAATTCGTACGTAGTCACTAATTGTACAGACTACTGAACTTTCCCAGAGCCATCTATTTAGCACGCGTAAGTTAATTAATTTCGGAATGCTAACTTAAAATGGCCTGATTTTTGTATTTCCTTTCTTATTATGGTGATAATTGTCTCTTATAGAGTCTTATGGGGACAGAAGCCTGTGATTTCAAGAGTCAATATTATGATTCTAAACTCGTTACTAATTATTTAGTTATTATCTATAATGTATGTGTAAAATTATAAAAGAAATGTCAGAAGTAAAAAAGCGACACTAAAAATATTAAGAAAAAATATTTAAAGTTTCTTCTATAAATAATAAACTTATATAATATCATACTTATCACTTCTCTACTCTTCAAATTAGTCTAGATTGCCCATTAAAAGCGTCAGAGATTCATGCAAATGACCGCATATACGTATATTTGAACGACAATCAGCACCAATCAATAATCTATTGGCAGGCTAATGGCTAACCAAGGATGCCGGTCGCCGCCACCGATTCTAATTAAAACGATTCTGATCTGATATATTCATTGAATGTTCGAAAAATTGAGATGTGATCGCTTGTTATACGATAGTATTTCAAATTTACATAGAACAATCTATAGATACAATATCTATACTAATATTATAAAGAGGAAAGATTTGATTTTTTTCTTTGTTTGTTTGTTTGTACCGAATAGGCTCCGAAACTACTGAACCGATTTAAATACAATTTAGTAAGGAGATAGTTTAAGACCCTGGTAAGAACGTAGGATAGGTTTTATCCCGGGAATCATTTTTGAGGGGATGAAAATGGGGATGAAAGTTTATATGGGGAAGCAAAAAAAAGCAGTTAAACTACAAATGTTCAATACTACTGAAATATTTATAAATTCTCACTTCTTATGGCTTTTTTCTTAATTTCTCATACGGTATATATTTTTTCTATAATATATAGCTTCTCCTAAGAAATTGAATTTCTTTAATAGCTTCAAGCATATTTTGGTTACATTGTTATTTAAATAGTTATTTTAAGCAAAAACCTATGAAAATTTTAGCAATATTATAGTGACATAGTAAATTATGTAAAGATAGAAGCTATCTACATATTAATGAATAATCCAATACAATTTCTATATTAACCAAACCTAATCTGTATAACTTTGAAAGATCTAACGCTGCATTTAATATTAGCATAAGATCATTCATCACAAACCTTATTACCCACCGATAGCGAGCCATACAATGCTTTATGTATGGCCTTTCAATAAAGAAGAAGTAATGTAAGGAATAATTAGTTCCATGGACCACCGGCGTCAAGCCCACGCACTTCAATGTCACATAAGCTAGAAGAGTAAGGAATCCCACACCAGCGCAATTGTTGTGTCGGTCGGTCAGTGTTAATAAAATGGCGTATACTTTAGCTATTTTGACAGTTCGAAGCTATTCGTAACTTGAGAGACACACGGTCGATTCAGATACTATTTAAATTAATCTATTTAGTAAACCTATAATATGTATGTACAATTTATTATATTCACGTCCTTTTTTTAGCCCCCAACGCAAAAGAGGAGTGTTAAAAGTTTGACATAGATATTTGTCTCTGTGTGTATGTGTGTGTCTGTCTGTGGCATCGTAATTCTGAAACGGGTGGACCGATATCGATGTGGTTTTTTTTCATTTGAAAGCCAGTTTCCTTGTGGTGGTTCTTAGCTATGTTTGGTTAATATCGGTCCAGCAGTGTAAGAGTATCAGCTCTTTTCCAAAATGATGTAAGGCATTTTAGCGTATGATTACTCGATTAGGTGCTTCACGCGTGCCAGTGTAATTGTTAAATGACAATTAATTTACGTAGGGGCTTTTTTTCAATTATAATTATAATAGATATAAGAAAAAAGTTTGTGCCCACAGCTCCCATCCTATGGTAAGCGAGCGAAGATAATTATTGAAATCTGTTTAGCGGTTAAAACGTGTAAATGTATCAAATGTGTAGGGAGCATTTCACATTTATAATATAAGTATATTTTGTACTAGAGTTAACTTGCGGTTCCATCCGCGTAGTTCAATTAATTATTTTTTTCTTTATAAATGATATAAAGATTTGCCTATATGTTACTCTTATGTTCAAGCTGTATTAGGTCCTGTAAAGTTTCATCAAAATTCGTTTATTAGCTTGTGTGTAAAAGAATAACATAGCACAGATATCACTTGAAGTTGTGCTATTTTTGTTTTGATACATATTTACACCGCCAGTTTTGCCTGACCAAAGATATCTATGATAAACTCATATAACATTAGCCCTTAGTAGATATCAAACCTCTTACCACCGCATAGGTAATTCCAGTCAGATTCATACAATACTGTATTTGTTTAATAAAATCTTATTATCAATTTAGCTCGAGCAACAAGTTCCACGAATGTAACATCCGTATATCACGCATAATGGCTGGAAGCAACTTGGTACCCGCCTACAGTGCTCGTGAAAGCGTTCAGCTTACAACTTGATTTGTGATTCCAAAGATTATTGCTTGTACACTCTATTATTGAGTTTCTGTAATTTAGTTTAAAGATACATTTGCTCTGTACTAACGGTCACTAATAAAATCGACAGTTTGTTGAAATGATCAAGTCAATGCATTGGAGACAAATGCAATTATAAATTTTTTTCGATTATTTTTAAACTAGAATGAATTTTATTTTTTAAATATTCCTTTCTGAGTTTTGCTATAGAATACTGCTTATTTACTGTTGTTAACAAAGAGCTGAAAATATATTTGAAAAATAGAAGTAAAAAGTAGCAAGAGTTAAAATAAAAAAAGGTAGTCATGAAGATACTATGTATTTATGTTTTTAGCTTTAAAACATAGTCTAATAATTTAAAAAAAAACAAATAAAAAACAAGTAAATGGTATTGACCATTAAGTATTAAATACTCTTGTCATATTTCTTGTATTTGTCAAACTCATTATTTATGAAAAAGTGATGATAATTACAATTAAGCCAATAATTTTATGTTTTTAATAATTTACAATCGTATCTTAGTAGTGGCATATAATAAAAATTATAGCACATAAAATAAAGAAGAAAAAATCAATTTTAAAACATACGCAATAGAATATTTACAACTTGGTTCATAGCATTGCTTTCGATTTAATATTAAAAGTGGATATAGACGACTATTATTTTACTTCAACTCATAATAGAACCTGTTCTAAAGTTCTTCACTGCGACTGATATTCAAAACCAGTATCATTTTAATAAAAAGAATTACCCATCCAAAATCGTTTAACATTACACCTTGCATACGATATATTTATAATTTAAAATGTTTGTATGTAGAATAGCGCCCGTAACAGAACTAGATAATAAAACCAACACACTTTAAGAAACTTATATCAAAGTAATTTAATTTTAATATTCAAAGAAAATGTTTACTTAGACTTACAATATAATATGTAAATAAGCATTCGAACGCTACTAAAGCGTCACATTAAATTATCCTACTGATAATTTCTTCACCTAAATTTTAAGTATTATAAAAATATGTACGAGGAGACGCCCACAAAACTCCATTCATTCATTCGAATCTTCCTTTTACTTCTAAGAATACGGTACATTGGCTTTCTAAATATCCCTTTTTGAGCTGTACAATGTCATATATTTTTTATTTTTTATTCATCTCAAGTTTTATGACAATTTTATTAAGGCACGGTCTGTGCCTACGCACTGGCTCGCTCATTCATTAAAGCATTCGTGTTTTGGAAGTCGACATACTCGTAGCATTATTGCATTCTACACTTTTGAGGACCGGTAAACAATCATGCACAGTTTTGTTTGTCATTTTAACTTTAAAATCCATGTCTTATGTCCTAATAAATTAAATTTATGATTTATAAACATAATAATTTATTTTATTAAGTGGGGTTTAGTTAGTTGTTTGAATTAGTGTCCGAAAGAAGTGGATGACCAAATATGTTGATATAAACAGTGTTTATCGTGATATATTTAAAATGAATATTGCAATAAAATTTTATTAAAGATATTAATTTAGGTATTTATCACACGTGGCTACTGAGGTTTGATTGTTCAATTTATACAGTGTATTTATTTTGCATATTTATTATGAAACCTATTTGCTATAATTGTTGTATTCAAGTCACCGATTGTAAAGGTTGCACTAGAAACAATTCAAAGCAAGCTTATAAAAAACAGATTTTATAAAAAAACTAGCCTTATTAACGAACGAGTCGTTGTATTCGTATGCATCTTTTATATTTATAATATTATTAGCAGAACCCGCGGCTTCGCTCGCTCTAAAACTACAAAAAAAACTCTAAAATGGTAGGTTTCATAACTTTCATTCCCTATTTTCCCCCCTTATAGAATGAATTTCGAAAAATGCTAAAACACGTATTTATTTAATTGTGTTAAAGAACATTAATACCAAGTTTTAAGTTCTGATCAGAAATAAATTTTTGGTTTGTTTATTACGTGTTTTCCCATGGGAATGAGATGATCTCCCGCGATAAAAAGTAGCCTATGTCACTCTTCAGCTCTCCAACTCTCTCCACACAAAAATCACGCCAATCCGTCACTCCGTTTCGACGTGAAAGAAAGACAAACAGACACACAAATAAACAAACACACTTTCACATTTATAATAGTAAATTAGTATGGATATACATGGCAGCGTCACTTTTTGGCAAATTTTATTTCAAACAGACCTATTGTTATTCCAAGTTATAGTCTAACAAAGCAACGTGAAGCGTTCAGGAGCAGCATGAAGCACAAGAAATAAAAATAAAATGTACAAACATACAAACATTTATTATCTATGTACAATATCTATATTTTACATGTATAATATTTTTCTACATGTACGAGTATAATATAACAGAGACACCAGTGTTACTTTCTAAAAAGGTTGGTTGTAGAAACACTAGGTAGTTCGCAAACACAAATTGAAATAAAACAGTTCTAATGTTCGCTCAGTGATCGTTGACCATTTTCAACCGACTTCAAAAAGGAGGAGGTTCTCAATTCGACTGTATGTTTTTTTTTTTTTTTATGTTTGTTACCTCAGAACTCCGTCATTTATTAACCGATTTGGACAATTTTTGTTTTGTTTGAAAGGGTATACTTCCAGATTGGTCCCATTTAAATTTCAAAAAAAAATACCACCCCTAAGGGTGGAAAAACAACTAATAATGAATTTAACCTACTTCTAATGATCATATTGACTTGAAACTTTGCAAGTATTTCTATTTTCGTTGATAATACAGTGGTTCGGTGTTGTTGACCTGATCTGATGGCAAGGCCAGAAGGTGGATAGGTGGAACTCTTCAACGGCTAATAGTAGATACTTTGAGTTTGGGCTTATTTTGTTTGATTTGACAAGCCTAACACGTTAGAATCCTTACTTTGCTACTACTGTCTACACTAAAAAGGGGAAAAATAAAAACTTTTTAACAAAAAAATAAAAACCGACTTCAAACAAAAGCACTAAAAAGTGAAAAATAACTGATTGGTAGTTTTCATTTACTATACATACCTAATCAAATATTTTCGAAGTCGGTGTGCTTTGGCTAAGTAATTAAAGCCTACCTATTAAATACATACCTAATCAAATATTTTCGAAATCGGTGCCAGCCCATACAAAGCAAAGCACACCGACTTCGAAAATATTTGATTAGGTATGTATAGTAAATGAAAACTACCAATCAGTTATTTTTCACTTTTTAGTGCTTTTGTTTGAAGTCGGTTTTTATTTTTTTGTTAAAAAGTTTTTTTTATTTATAATATATTATAAATAAAAAAATAGCTATTGCTACTAAACATACAAACATTTATTATCTATATACAATATCTATAGATTGATAATAAATAATATTATTGTTAGATACCTGAAAAAAAAATTCTCTAACACATTTACTCATAAGAAAAAAACCGTTTATTTTTACCCACTTCCTATTATTTATTCTTACACCTGGTTTGAGTAAAACAGAAGAGCACTTGTCTGTTATCTTACAAATACATTATATGTATATCACGAAGTTGATCTTATTCACATATGAATTTTGCAGCGGCATCGCTTGCTATCTCAAAATCTAGACAATTCTCTAGAAATTAATTCATTATGATCTTTACACGCAAAGAGGCTACCGAAATAGGTTTTTAAAATATATAACTAGTTTTATCACAACGTACTTTTTTATTCACCGATTATACTCGTTACAAGACTTTTGTTGAGAAAAATAATATTTTTGTACATGAACGTAAGGAATTTAATAATTTGTAATTTTTGATATTTATTTTGTATAGTCATCAAACAGATAACTTAATAATTATTTTAATAAATAAATCTAGATACTTACTCCATTGTACAAGTATGTACGAGTATAGTAATACTCCATTGTACCATTGTATCGTTTAAAAAAATAAATAAGATGGGTATTTGGACAATTTATTGTTGGTAAATTGAGTTATTTTAGACATATCTAAGCTTTATACGAGTTCATACCTTGCGGGGTAGTTCTTCTGTTACTCGTTGCAGGGTCCTCAGACTGCCCCAAACTTTCTTAAGTATATTAAACACCTTTTTTATAGACCTTGGAGTTATGGGGACACTCCAAGTTGAACTTCTACTCACTCTAACACTAATTATTATCTTTTTCTATTATTTATCTAGTGTTTTCGACTTGTTTCTGCTTGCTTCATCACTTATTTACAACCCAAACGTAAAAATGAAAACGATAAAAAAGTTTTTTTAACTAATACTTTTATACAAACATACATACGTTTGTTCTAAATAGCTATTATTATTTAAATATTATTTTTAAGCTATATTTACTCGATTGCAGGTCAATAGACATTTTTAGTATGTTATATGATGTAGGTATATTACCTGTACAGATAATGCGATTAAAAACAGGAAATTATTAGATACTAGGGACTCACCCTTGCTTCGCTTGGGTTCGTTCCTGGGCACGTTTTAACGGTTGGTATGGAATAGATAGACTATATTAAATGATATATAGCTTATATAACCTTCCTTAATAAACGGGCTATCTAATATAATATCAAATATATATTATATAATAATAATAGCAAAAAAAAAATATTAATTTTTTTTTTTCAAATAGGATTAGTAGTTCCTGAGATTAGCGCGTTCAAACAAACAAACGCTGCTTCTTTATAATATTAGTATAGATGTGATTCTACAAAAACTAATTAAACTATTGAGAGCGATCACTATTCACTGTTTCAATAAAACTTCTATATCTTTTATTAGTTTTTTTTTAATTATCATTAGATAATTATATCTGTATTACTTGATCTACGGATATTTCTAAAGGATGTAAAAGATTATACTATATTTAGTGTTAAATTGAAATTTGATAGCTAGGACTAATTATAGTTTTTATATTTGGTAATAATTTGAACCTCTTTCCTAACTAACGTCTTTCGTGTCAATGATTCACGTTTTACCATTGGTCCATCCAATAGCCACCTTGACAATAAGTTAAATTCAAGCTCCGTAACAGATTTTTTACAAAGTAGTAGAATTTTATCAGTTAAAATTTATCAGTTAAATATGAAAAAATCTTTAAAAAGTAACTTTTAATTCTTATTTTAAGTTAAATTATGAGTGACAAACAAAAAAAATCTCAAGTTACGAAAACAAACACTTGTATCTAATTGTAAGTCGACCCACGTCTTAGTCTCCAAAAATGCATTAAAATATTGCTGCAAATCTTTTTTCGCATGAGAATGTTTATAGCTTGAGTAACCGTTGCAGGTAAATCTCGAATATGATGTCACGTTCATTTGAGAGACACCTAACGCCATCTGTTATTGAGTGGACCAAACCATCTTATATATTTTTATCATTTTTACTATTCTCGTCCTTAGACTCGAGACGAAACCTTATTACTTAGCCTACACTGTCTGGCCTTTCGTCTGTCTACATACAGCTATCCACCTGAAATACTTGAAACTCCGTCCATCTTTTTAAGGGCAAAATCAGTTAAAACAAGTTAAAAAGCAAAAGAAATAAGAAAGAAGAAGAAATTAAAAGCTAAAATTATAAGTATCTCTATTTTTTGTTTGACTATGTTACTTTAAATTGTGAATATAACAAAATTAACAAACCAAAACTAAAAAATAGATAGCTAATTGAAAATAACATTTAATATCAATCTTAATTATTTATTTACTAGCGACGTCCTAATGTACGTATTCAATGGTTATAAATAGTTCGAATAGACGACTCGATGTTTTCCCGTGCGAATGAAAGATTTTCCTACAGTAAAAGGTATCCTAAATGTTGACTCGAGTAATAAGTTATCATTACATAAAATTTAGTTAAAATCGATTCAGTACTTTTTGCCTGAAACGCGCACATCGATGTCGTTACTATTTTATTATATGTATAGATTAGTATTTGATTATTTTTAATTAGGCCTTTTCATTTCAAAAAGATTAAAGCTCTGTAAAAGTAAAAAATTGAGGTCACGTTTATATGGAGTATAATTTTTGGGCTATTTACTTGGAGCTTAGTTTTATTGCTCTTAGACGCAATTATCTGTACTAATATTTTAAGGAGGTAACATTTGTGAATTTGTGAGATTGTGAGATCTACTGAACCGATTTAGGTGATATTTAGTAAGAAGATAGTTTGAGACCCTGGGAAGGACATAGGATACTTTTTATCCCGGAAGTTATCTCTTAGAGGGGGTGAAATGGGGAATGAAAGTTTCAGAAAACCCGAGCGAAGTGAGGGTGAGTCGCTAGTGGTAAAACATTTCGGCTAAGTATTTTATGAAAATATGGAATGAAACCAAGCACATGGGTAAAACTGAGGTAGCTGGACTATTTATTCCGAAGTAATAGATAAACGTTTTTGCTATTTAAATTGATCCACACATTACCCAAAGGGTTCCTAATTTTAATTAAGTACGTTCCACATTTTCAAACTCAGCAGAGTTTCATTGTGAAGTACTGTGTGAAGGAGCTTTTATCTTTGATGTAGGCCCTTCTAATTTTAAACATTTAATTGATAATTGTCTGGGAGTATGTGGTTTTAATAAAAACCAACCATAACGTATTAAATTTGTTTTTGTATGAACATTAAGATGGAAACAATCTATGCAATATTTTTCCATCGTTATATTTTATGTAGATGAGTGCATATATGCGATGATATAAAAATTTCTATAAAAACGACTTCTCTATTGCTTTTTCATGCAGAAATATATCTAAAATGAAGAAATCATAAAAACTGTAAGCCGTAGTGTTAATATTTTCACTTTGTACAAATAAAACTTGTTAAATCGAAGTCGAAGTGGAATACAATTTGTACTATTTGTGAATGCAAACAAATATAGCCGGGTCACGTCACAAAGCATTAAAATCAGCGTTTCGGCTACGCGACTCATTAATTCTCTTATTTATTGGCCTGCGATGCACGATTACAACACATTTACAGGAAATCCATGTACCTACCTACCTATATACGTACATTACTATATACATTATACATATACTATATTACTTTTATCAGTCTTTTTGTTTTAATTTGACGGTTTCATTACTTTTAGTAATTAAACGTTGATTTACAAAAACTAAAGATACACAATTAGCACCTCAAAAGTATCCTCGAAAAGAAGCGCACAACTCGAAATTGTGTGCTTTTTTCTAATCTCTTGTTCATTTCTTTTCGGTTTGTTTAAAAAAAAAGACTTTATATAGTGTGCATAAGTTCGAATTTGTGTTTACTATGTATGTCTATATCTTTATATATATCAATGTAGGTACCTACTTAATTATCATTTTAAAATAAATTTATTCTACATGATTCTTAAAGAATATTATACATACATAATACAGTAGATGAAGTAATAATAGAGTGATGTTATGATTTATTATCACTGTTAGCCTCGTTTTTAAGATTTTTACGTAAGCTAATTTAAATATATTTAACATATTTATTTGAACGAGTGTTCACCCAGTTTTCGAAATTAAATCAAAATCATTATTGAAAATTTGAGGAAAACTCTTTATCGATAATACTTAAGCTCTTAAACAGCTACTAAACACAAAAAAAAAGAAAATCGGTTGACAAACAGAGAAGAAAAAGCCAACAAGTACTCAACTGTTTTATCTTTGCCTATTTATGCATAGACTAGCGACTCACCCTCGCTTCGCTCGGGTTCGTCCCTAGCTTGCTTCCCAATACAAACTTTCATCCCCATTTTCACCCCCTTCGTAGATGATTTCCTGGATAAGAAGTATCCTATATCTTTCCTAGAATTTCAAACTATCTTTTTACCAAAATTCATCTAAATCGGTTCAGTAGATCCAGAGATTACCCCCTACAACATCACAAACTCACAAAGTTTATCTCTTTATAATATAGTTTTTAGTAATATACAATATTTATAATTACTATAAGTAACACAGTCAGGGGTAGTGATTTACATGAAAACTAAATAGTTTACACACTTTGTATTCATTTCAAAGCTTCGATATTAAGCTACCGTCGTGAGAGAATACATACGTGATTACAAACCGCCTATAAATAGGTATCATCTAAATGGTTTCCAGAAGCCATAAGACACTTCATAAATACATAAATATGCATGAAGTCATGTCGATTTGTTTGTAAAAAGAAATATTTGAGATTTTAAAAAATAACGTAAAGCTACTTGCTATTGAGTCATTTAGTGAATAATTTTGCATTTTTAGGACATGTGAATGTTGATCGATATACCTACCTATATTAATATATTCCTACATCTTTATTAAATATTGAAAATTGTTATTACTATAGTGTCTTATTACGTCTTTCGTAGTGTTTATACATTTACATTTTACTTAATCGTAGGTTCAAGTACATATTTAACACCTGCAGGTAAATTTCTAAGAAATTAATTAAAATTCTAAGAAATCTATTGCTAACTGATACGCCGGCGTGTCCGCGGTCGTGAATGGATTAACATATTATTTAAATTAGAAAACTTATTCAAATATTAAATATATACTTGTAATTAGATAAAAACGTTGAATTTTTAGCTTCTAACCGATTTAACTACTAATATGAACTTATAGGTATAAATAATATAGAACATTCGAAATAAAAAATACCCTAATATGACTCCGAGAGTTCTACATCAGAATGCATTATTTGAGTAGTAGGTACGGGAAAATTTGTTGTTTGTAGGATTCTTAGAAATAAAAGAAAACATTTGTGTAAGAAGTATTAAACATTTTCCACAAGAAGGTTCCACAATCCAGAATGACGATTGTCCATAGAAATTATTTATTTATTTATGTCATAAGAAAAGTAAATCTATAAGTATAAAGTAATCTTTATCGCTAGATATCTATATAACATAATTTTTTTTAAATAAAAAATTATATTTTATAAGCGAAAGTTCGTTTAAGTTATGGACGAATTTAGATAACATTTAGTACATAGATAAACTGTGACCTGGAGTAGTCTACTGTTAGGCACTTAGACGCACTCGAACAAAGCGAGTGTAAGTCGTTAGTATGCATATAAGACATTTTTAAAATATTTTTGAAGTTATACCTACTTCTTTTGGAACGTTTGGAAAAAAATATGAAAGTTAAAATTTTTACGATGCGCGCGTACACCGACAGCCAAAAAATGACATGATGAAGTTAGCTGCATTTCTTTTACAAACAGAGACATTTTACATACGGTAAGTGACATAGGTACAAGATGAAATCTTTAGCTATTTTTGTTCTGTTACGCCAAAGAAGTATAACTTCTTACGTGCGTGCGTACATAAAGACACGCATACTTTTTTTAATCAAAAAACAATCCAATTTAAGTCCGTTGCCATATCGTTATATAACGATACCCTTCAGAACAAAAGCACTTAATATTCGCATCAGCCAGGCGGTCGTAGCACCGCTCTAATATTATTCATGCTATTTGTATTAGTTACAAATGAGTGGTTCCCGATATCATTTAAATGCTAATTCAATAATTAAGCCGAACCGTCCGTAACGCGCGCTATTGATTCGATACCATTGTGTGGATTTGCATTATCTGTTATATCTACAATATTACTTTACTAGTTTTTTTCCACGGGTACCCTCGTTTTGAAGATATGTCCATAAAAGTCTATGTTTTTTAGGATATTTCTTCAAGCAGCGAAAACTAAATTCCAAATGAATTCGCGAAAAATCCGTCTATCGTTTCACTTTAATGTTACTTTTGTATTGTTAAGATTACCTCATCATGTTTAATATTATATATTATATTGTTATTTTAGAGCAACTTCACAAAAATTTATTAATTCGGATGTATACTTATATGTAAGGCTTGAATGACTCTTTTAATATATTTATTAACCTTTTGGTTATATATATATATACAATACCAATTATTTTCCTTCTTTAAAAAAAATCGACTCCTAACATTAGAATAATTATATTTAAAATAATTTTTAAGTCAGAACACTTTAGTCAAACATACAAATGTTAAATATTACTCATAGTATCTGTAATATATACAAAATGTCTATCACAAATAGAATTTGAAGTCAATAATTACCAGCACAATCAAAAACGAGACAATCTAAAATTCATAATTTAGTACACATCTAAATACAAAACGGGCAGAGTCACGGAGCGAATTAGTGTGCTCTTTGTGCAATCAAGCGGACCCTTCATCCTAATGAATATGAATACGGGTAGCGATTCATTACTGCTACATTTCGTGTAGTTTGAGTGCTGTGGTTTTATAATTCCACTAGTTTTTGCTTACGGACTTTCGGTAATGTACACAAATTATATTACTATTATAATGCAAATTTTTTTATGTGTGTATGAGTGTTTGGCACTCTATCATGCTGAAACGGCTGGATCGATTTGGATGAAATTTAGTATAAAGATTATATATAGCCTTTAGTAAAATAAAGGCTACTGTTAATCATAAAACCTATTAAAAAGTGGCGCTACCTTTGCATTATATTATAAAACAAAAGGCTTCCAGTGACTTAACCTTAGCTTGATCTTAGTGAAGCATGTAAATCGCTAGTAGGTACCTATATCTATCTATATAAATAAAAATGAATGTTGGTAGGCGCATAACTAAAGAATGGCTGGACCAATTCTGCTAAATTTTTTTTGTCGTATGTTCCTTAAGGTCCACGGAAGGTTTTAATAAAGAGAAAAAATGAAAAATTTACGAAAAAAAAATTAAAGTTTATATGGCTAACGCTGGCTAATACCTATTTAACGTACATACACATACATATATAACGTACATAGGTATGTTCAGTATAAACGTACCTATGTACGTTTATACTGAACATACCTATATACCGTTAGTAAGAAATATAAATCATTTAATACATATTATATGTGAAAGAAACTTTATTTTATATACTTTAATGTAATTTTTTTTTGATTAACGATGTTTTCATGAATGTTTACTGAATTAAAGACCTGTAGTCGTTTCTTTAACTCTGGCGATTAAAAATATTATAGATAAGTACCTATACCTATGTATATAATTAAAATATATAAGTTGTATCATCGACGCTTATTCTGTTAAGTATATTGCAATCAATTTTCCATATTCTTAAATAGTTAGGTACCTACTTAAATGGGTATATTATTCATTGTTCAATTCTTCACGCTTTCTCTTATACAAAAACACGCATCAAATTACACACAAAAGCGTACCGTACAATGAAAATACAATAACATTAAAAAAGTTATAATAACTAGAAAACGACCGACACAAAATCACAGTATTATCTCGTTCATTACTAAGAAAACACGAATTCTTGCTTTCGGCCAAATTGCCGACAAGGCAAATGGCGGAACTAGTTCCCATGAAGCCATAGATTATGTGTTTGATAGCGAGGTAGTAACAATTAAACGTAGGTTGGTAGGAATAAAAAATGTCACCGGTAGCGGGCGTGTCAGAAATATTAAGAAGGTTGTTGTTTAGACTTAACAAAGGTTTACACGTTCTAGTAAAATTAAAGTGATGTTTATCTAATGTAAGAAATTCGTGCGCCTCATCGCACGTGCACTAGTTTTAACGAACTGGCCATTTGTTTTTTCTTAGAGACATAAAACAACCCATCATAACGCTGCCTGCTTTGATACAGTAATTGTTAATTTTGATGTAAGCTGTTTTTTTCTATATGTAATTTACTATGTTTTCAACATTTCATGGCGGTCAGTAAATGCTAATGTTAATTTTTATTAGATTATTTGTTACGTTGTAAATTTTTTGGTTCTTTGTTTTTAAAACCCAAACATTAAATCTTAGAAAAAACAAATTATTTATTATTTCTCCTAATGTAAATTAATTAACATCAAAATACAATATATAAAAAGCTTTTATTCTTCTCTACATAAATTAGTTGCAAAACAGTCTTAATTTTTTAACCAACTTGAAAGAGAAGCCCATTCTACTACCGCTTAAATTTTATAATAATAAATCATTATCGTTATATACTAAAGCATGAATTACGTATATATAACTAAAATATACTACTTATTTATTAACCTAATAAAATTTAATCAATTTAAAGCTTATACGCGTACAGAACCAAAGTAACACATTTATATACGCGTAAAGTCTTAATTATAGCGATGTGCTCATCTCAGTCAGTTTCTAAGTAACAATATAATCTAAAACGTACATCTGAGGTGCAGACGTGTCTTCCTTTAAACAAGGGCTATGTGTACTTATTATATGGGTCTACTGGTATCTATTTTCGGTTTTATCTTCATTTTGATATTAAAACTCGCACTAAATTTTTAATTTCATTTTAACGTCTAGTGTTTATTAGAAGTTATACATAGCAAACTTCATAAAACAATGTAATTTGCATATATAAAAAAAAATATATATGTAATCATATAACAAGTAATAATAATAATAGTAATAATACCAAAAAAATCAATTAAAAAAACTATTTTATGATAACAGACTAAGATTTTAACTTTTTACTCACTTACATAAAATATACTAAGTCAGTTTATTAAATAACTAGCGGCTCACCCTCGCTTCACTCTGGTTCTAGAAAAACAACAACAAATCTATCTTACGGGAACCGTACATTTTTCCGGAATAAAAAGTAGCCTAATTATTATTCTAATATATAAGTTATATTATTGTAAAGTTTCATTAAAATCCATTCAGGAATTTTTGCGTAAAAGAGTAATAAATATCCATACATCTGCACATCCACACATTCATACATCCTCACATACTTTCCCATTTATAATATTAGTAGGATGTATCGACTATGTATGCATATAGATATAACTTACCTTTCATCTAGTAAAAATAAGTACTTGGTGAACCTACTTTATGTATATTGTATGTTTCAATATGATATTAGCTGTCGTGTGATATCCCAACCCAAATGTTTTAAGAATATTGCAGGTGTCACAAATTGTTGGGTTGGGACGATCGATGTTGAAGAATTGCTTACTTACTATAGTAATAGGTATAAAAACTAATAGGTATTAAAATATAGGTATAATATAATAGGGAATTCGAACATAGGCTAGTGACGCACTTTTAAATAGCTGACAGATTCTTGGCAATTTAGTGCTTACTGCTTAGAATCAGATTTAGATATCCTGCTACTTCTAAAGACAGTTATTCTGAAAAATTCTACAAAATCCAAGTGAAATTATAGTAATCATATAATAATGTGCCTATGTGCCATATGAATAAAAATATTGTATTTTTTTGCATACAGACCTTCCCCGTAGAGCGCCGACCAATCTGATCTGGAACCTGTTCTGAAGCCAAGAGAAGAATACTGTATTATAACTATTAAACTACATATGTATGTAATTAGACATTCTGACCAAAGTAGATAAAAGCTTTTAAATTCCACAAGTTTCACCCAATTTGTAATTAATAGAAATCTCAAACGGAAATATCTCCTCCATCAAACTTTGTACAAAGGCAATCAAATGGTACGAAATGGCAGTAAAATTAAACAGCGCGATTCGGGGTCCGCATACTCGGAATTCTCTAACAAGTGCTTGGATTACCCCTTGGCTTTTAACCCTTCATGTCATTTGGAGAACAAATTAATCATCATCATTTACATGCAGCACCAGTAGCCAGATTTGTTTCTCCGATTATGTCACCCTCGCATTTTAGCGAAGAACAGATTTTGTGGACGTGTTTTAATACTTTTGAATGTTAATTAAGCATTGTTCGTCGTCATTTTCGTCATTAACGTTTTGAAGAGGGATGGGAATGGGAATATTAAATGTTTTCTCTACGATGTTGGCTTTTTTGTGGAAATTTAATGTATATGTTGCAATTAGCTTATTATATAGGTATCTATTTTTTTAGTAGCTTTTAAAGTTTTGTTTTATTAACCCCCGATGCAAAAAGAGGGGGAGTTATAAGTTTAACTTGTGTATCTGTCTGTGCCATCACAGCGCCCAAACGGGTGGTTTTTTTGTTTTTTTTTAATTTTTTATTTAATAGTTATTAAGGTAATTGATTGATAATAGTTATTGAATTTGGTTTAAATTTGACATTTCACCGAATTATTTGATATGTAAAATGATAGGAAAGTACAATAAACATAGTATCTTTTGAAGCCATTAACAAGATAATTAAATTGAAGCATATTAAATTTTGGAAAAGAAAACTTTTTTATCCTCTAGCACTTACTCTTCATTATTTCACATTTCTATTTTTTACTAGACTTGTTATGAAACTTCGTACATATATATACAGATATATAAGTATAAAATTTAATTGAAAGATCAAAATATATGTAATATAAAGCAGTCCACAATATTCTACCAGTCAAAGTCAAGTATAATCACGCCCAAAGGCCATTCGGGATAGGTAGTGACAATTATTGCGTTCATTTAGATTTGGCACAGCCCGGTTCCCTAGCCCCCTGGTTTTGGGAAAGGGTTGAAGTGTGAATTGTGATCTCTGTAGTAATATTATTATATTTGTCTTCAGAATTAATCTGATCTTTCTATTATGATGCTTTAAAATTTGATTAAAATCAAGTTGTCATTACCTAATAATAAGAAAAGTGAACAAAAATATTATATATTTGTTTTATGCATTTTACTAAACAATATTATGCTGCTATAATTACAATACAGGTAATATTGTTACAATGTAAGTGGGCATGTTTCCAGTTATATTGATTAAGTAAAAATATTTTATAAAATATAGATTATTGTATGGTGTATTAATAAACTATGAATATTTAAAAAAAAGCAAATTACTGATCGATCTTCTATCATTTCTCTTCTTTCTAACAAGCGGATTGTTTTATATGGCAAATGATAAGAATGATAAGAAAACGAATAAAGCACAGATATCTGTATTGTAAATAGATAGATGTTAGATAGATTTTTATAATTATTACACTTATTTTGGGATTTTTTTTTATCTTAACGCTTTCAAAATAGTCAAATCCATCAAAGTAGCTACCTTAAACTAAATAAATACTGACATAAGCTCTTAACTATATACGAAACGAATGAGAAATATTTTCAGTGGTTCATTAGATCCCCCTCAGAGTAACCAAAGGGAACGATTGCGAAGCTGTTTGAAGTACCTTAATATCCTAGGATTAATGCAACCTTTAAAATTAAAATCGATATTAAAATTTTCATTACAGGAATCGTCATATTTAATTTCAAAAACCGTCTCGGACTTAGTGTCGGGTCTTGTTAATACAAAATTTATTACCACAAGCTAAACTTATTCCTTCCTATTGTTCCTTTCGAAATGACTCGAACAATGCCTTCATAATTTATTTTTCGATGCATCCCTCTTCTACGGCAGATAAAGTCGTGATAACAAATGGTAACTAAAATAATAAAATAAACCGCAGTTCTGTAGCGACATATTTCATTAATAAAGGCAAAACAAACACTGAGGTATCATACGGACTCACTTCGCAGTGTCCATACGTTATGGAGATAAAAGGAAAGCATCGAAGCCGTTGAATTTATGCGTTATCGAACTTAGAGTGATGCTTGGTAAGAACAATGGCCGATCGTGGCGCCCCATGCGGCGAGCGACGCACACGTGAATTTCGATAAGAGGCATCGCCTCTTTAGCGACATCTGTTATCAAGTAGTGTGAATTACATTTTATTTATTAAACTGGAAGGGCTTTCGTGAGCATAGTAATATTTAAATATATATGTATATATATATATATATATAATATTCTGAATTGTAAATAGTAATAGAATCAGATATTTTATGAAAATATTTGCTTCGTACCGTTTTATTTTGTTAAAACGGAAGTTTATTATAAAGTTTATACAAATGATTCAGTGAAAAATAAGGAAGTTTTTAAAATAAAAAGTTAAATAGAAAACATCCTTCCGATGGGAAAGCGACGAATTTTGCCAAAAATATTCATAAGCTGTCATCAGGCGACTGGACCTACGCCAGATGCGGCAAACCGACGACAAAATATTTCGCTGCAAAATACTTATTCAAGTAAATCACCCCTCCGCTCTTTAAAATCACTTTTGAGAAATTGAGCGGCAATTTCTTAAAAAGTTTCGCCAAAATTAAGCGTCCAAACTCCATCTGAATTACAGTCAAAACTTTTCTATAGCTGACGGGGAGGAACCTATTTGTTCATTGGAAAAATTATATTTACTAACTCTACTCTGTTACTTGGCAAGGCGCCTTAATTAAGTAGAACGTTGTTTCTGAATTTAAAATTTTATGCGTATCTTATAACTGTAACAAATAGTGTTCACTTCCGCGTATTTCCTTAAACGCCCCATTACAGTCAGTGGCCCGTTGCGCCGTTATTTATGCTTCGCATTAAAAACAAAATGATATGCTTTCGCCGCTGAAAATCTAAAAAGAATAAGCAATAAAACGATAAAACCCAAATCTGATACATACTAGGCCCGCAATTTCCCGCAGGGCGTGCGAGTGGGACGCTGCTATACATGAGCTAAATGAATACGATGCTACTGTTTCATCTCTCACCTCTATCGGTCGGCGATCTCAGAAGTGTCCTAACTCTAAGCGCAATAAAAGAAAACTCGACCTTACTTGGAAGATTTAAGCCTGCAATATCGAATGGAGATTACAACAAATGGATTTGAGATTAATATAGTATGAGTGCCACCCCGTCTCATACCACCCTGCTCGGCGCACAGCATTCAAATAAGAATCGAACGGATGACCAAAACATAATATCGTTGGAAGATTCAGCGGCCATAAATCAAATGAGAAATAATCTGTTTCGGAACGAGATAGTCGCGATGCCGTGCCGCTATAAAAACGCAAAACGTTTTGTCTGATTGAAATCGTTGCGTTACAGGCGGCTTTTTTCGAAGCGTTATTTCCTTTTTATTTTCCTTGATGTATAATCAATGTGTTAACGGATGGCCGCCAACCGAGGGCTTTGAGAGTAGATTTGCCACACAAAAGGTTCTGATATTGAGTTTGAAAGTAGTTTCTCTTTTCTTCCTTTATGTTAATGGCACTTTCCGCGGCGTTCGGTAATGGCTTGTGTGAATAAATGTCGCACTTCAGTTAGGATCGCGAATTTCCAATGCGCGACTATCTAAACAGTAGTCGGTAGAACAACAAACAACACTATTATTTATAGTGTAAGTGTTGAACACAAATAATCGAATTAATCCTAAAGAGATTAACCCGTCAAATTATAATTTAAAAAATTCGATAAAATACCCAGCAGATTGCGCCACATGTGGTCAACCTGTCCCACGAGCGGCACATGCCATGCCTACCTTCCACAATTACTACTTTAGTAAAAAAACAAATTCAAACTTTCGATGTTCTGTCAATGAGTTGTGGACCTTATAAGAAGCGAGGTAAGACACTATAATAACTATAAGAAATATGTCACGGACCCGACCATCTGTTCCGGATGATAGTTATCAAAAAATTAACAATTTGTTTAAACCAAATGAACCGGGGTTAAGTCGTCGATAAATTATTGGAACGTTTAGCGATGGCTCAGGACTTTAATGTTCACCGAATGTCACCTTTCCTGTGCGAAGTATGCGCTTATCTGTTTAATCTTTCGAACGAAATTTTAATATGTTTTTTATTGGTCGTCACATGCAGCGCTGGACAGCTGACTTATTTCGAGAATATTGAAATAGAATTTAATTTTAGTGAAATCGAAATTTACATATATTTCTATTACAAATATATCTATGAATTTTTACTCGTACAACTGTAGCTATTTCATTTAAATAGACTAAGTAGAAAGCTGAGACAAAACGTCATTCTACAATCGTTAAAGAATAGAAATTAAATTATGAATATTAAATATGTTGGGGCATTAACACACATCACCATCACAATTCCAAGGTAAGCTACAAGACTTGTGTTAGGTATACCAGATAGTTACACTGCACATATATAACTTAGAATACATACATATTATAAACATCCCCGACTGGAGTACAAACATTCGTGCTTATCACATAAATGAATGCCCCCAGCGGGACTCGAATCTGCGTCCGCTGGCACATCAAGTACAAACTGAGCCAAACGTGTCGTCAAATAAGTATATAATAAGTATATAAATATAGAAAATATAAATAAATATAGCATATATAAATAGATTAAAAGTTATTAACTTAAGTTAAATAAAAGGTTATCACTATACCTAGTAACAATGTATAAACAAAAAAACCAGAAGCATTTTTATTTATTCGTTACTTAAAATATAATCAACACAAACGATGCTTCGCAAAAATAATATTCCACACAAAGTTACAGCTAAATCAAGCGGCGCGCATTTTGTAACACTTTCTTTTACGACTTTTTTAGAGCATTTCCATTCGGTTTTGTGTTCGTGATAGCTATTCATTTAGGCGTCATTAACAGAATGATATATTATGGCGAATAAAAAATGAAAATTAACTTCGAACTCCAAATAGACAATCGCATGTTGACAACTAATTATCAAACCGTTCGTTTTCGAAGTTTTTTGTATCGTGACTGTTTTAACAATAAATCTTAGACTAATGAGCTATTTATGCGAGCAAAGTCTTCTTGTCAACGATTAATCCTTTATTCTAAAAAATAAAAAACCAATCTTTCGTCAATATTTTTACAATCTAGAAGTGACATCTAGTACGCGGCTAGCTTTGTTTGTTTTTTTTAATTTTAGTATTATTAATTTTAATATAAAATATGATAAATTTATAACTGTATTAATTATAATTTCTATATGTTTATTTATTTTGATATTATCTGTATATTTCATATCAACTTTTTCTTACGGATTTTAGAATCGTTATTAGTTCCAGAGTTTAGATATATGAATAAGAGAAATAGTACCTCTAAATGCTTATTATATTACTAAAAGAAACTGAATGAGAAATAAATCGCCTAATTGGAATCAATAAATATATATATATATATATATATATATATATATATATATATATATATATATATATATATAAAAACCATACATTATACCTAGATATGTATAAAACATATTTTATATAAACAATACAATATAGCACATAAAACTTTCAAAGATATTTTTTTTAAATACACCTTAATTTTATATGACATATCTAGTTCCAATAAGAACATTGGTTATATGAGAGCTGCCTCCGTTAATATTGAAATATTTACTTACATTCATGATTTAAGCCAATTTTTAACAGAAATAAATTTATTTCTCCAAACAACCACTAACAGCATGGTTTTTAAATCGATGAAAATCAAACTATGTTTAAAAAAGACTTATTGAAAATTCTATTTCTATACTTGTTTAATTACTTAAATTAAAATTGCTACCTGTATTATAAATGCCATAATGTGATTTAGAGCCTCTTTTACGCAACGACAGAGTAAAGGATCTTTTATATAGATATATCTTTGTATATTGTAAAAAGTTTGAATGTCGTCCGAGATATAGTTGAGCGAAGTGTCACTAGTATCTAATTAAAATATTTAAAAAATAAATACAAAAAAGTTTTAGAAAGGAGACAAAATGCGAGATAGCTCATGAACTAAAAATAAATAGTACCAAGTAGTAAGTAATAGCTAGCTAGGCGTATGCATGGTTAAAAGCTTTACTTTAGTCCTTCCTGGAAACTGAGGTATATGAATAATGCATAATACACCCACTTGTAGATATTATATTATATCTACAAGCGAGTGTATTTGCTTGGTACTTCTTAATATAACGGATATAAGGGCTGAACGAATTTGAATGAAATGCGGAATGGAGATAGTTTATATCATGGGTAAACACAAAGGCTACTTTTAATCGGCATGTCAACATTAACATTTAATCGGCATGTTTACGCAATTTATTTACGCAAGCAGCTAAAAAGTAATCATATTACTATTATACAGGTATGTTTGTATGGTTTTAGTACACATACATACTATGATATGATCTAGATATATATATATATATATATATATATATATATATATATATATATATATATATATATATATATATCGACGTAGGAAAACATATTTGCTGTAATATATATATTATATGATCTAGAGTCTAGACTTTAGAGTAACACTTAGGCTACTAGGAAAACAAAGCACCTAGGGACGCACCTGCGCGTAACGAGAGTAAGTAACTCCTTATATTCTTTATAATCATTATTAAAAATTTAAAGAAAATACATCATCAATCAATAGAATTTACTTGTTTATATAAAAACTGTTTCGAAATTAAAGCTAAAGAAAACTAAAGCTCGTCAATAGCTATTAACCAAAAAAAAATGGTTTCAAAAACAGAAGAGAAAAATATAATTAACCGTTTTGACTTTGTCTGTTTATTTACACTAATTATAAATATAAAATAACACTAGCGACTCACCCTCGCTTTACTCGGGTTCGTCCCTAGATTGATTTTTCATATAAACTTTCATCCCCATTTTCACTCCTTTAAAGAATGATTTCCGGAATAAAAAGTATCCTATGTCCTTCCCAGGGTCTCAAACTAACTTCTTACCAAATTTCATCTAAATCGGTTCAGTAGATCCAGAGATTACCCCCTACAACGTCACAAACTCACAAACCCAGAAAGTTTACCTCTTTATAATATGTATTAATATTATTTATTTACGTATAGGTACCTATGTGAAAAAATGCATTTAAATAAGTTTAGTCATTCAGTCATATTGAATTAAATTACACAGCTCATAGTTTCAATTACTGGGGTGCATCTGATTAATAGCAGTTAATTGCCGTATAATAGCAGTTTAGTTTACAATGTCTAATAAATAAATATCTCTTCGTTTAATTTCCTGTAAAAATTATTACGTGTAAACGATATTTGTTTTTTTTTCTCTTTACCATATGCGAGGGTATTTTAAAGGTATTAAAATAGCATAGCTTTCATATGACATAGCTTTCATATAAACTTTCAACCCATATGTTACCACTTTAGGGGATGGATTTCGAAAATCTTTTTTAGCGAATACGTTCGCTCTATGACTTTCAAGTTTAACATTTATACCTGTACTTCCTGAGATTTCTTTATATATTAGTGAGTGGTTTTTCGCTATTATATATACCTAAGTGTATAGATATTCATATTATACAATTATGTGAAATATTGTTTTAAAGTACTGTATTTCTTATGTATTTTTATGGTGTTCAGTGATAACGAGCAAACAGCCCACCTGATGGAAAGCGGTACCTGTACCCCATAACATCTACGGTTCACGTACTTAGGTTTTATGTATCGAATATGCAGAACCGCAGGTGCGTTGTCATTGTGAAGACTAAGATGATATGCCTCTTGCCTGTAATTGCGCTGGCTACCTTATCCTTCAAACCGGAACACCACAATTCAATCATTGTTGCTTGGCAGGACAAATAGATAAGGGGGTGGTATCCATCCAGTCGGCATCCTCTGGCTTGACAGAGTCCTACTACCAGCTTATTCTATTATTGGCTTCAACAACATGTAAGTATAATATTTTCTTAGATTTACGCGAATATTTGACATTTTACATGTGAGTAAGAAAGAGTAAGTAAGAGAGTAAGAAAGTATCATGTGACCTAAATAAACTTATTATTTATTCTCCACATGTGTTATAAAGGTTTGTACTTTTAATTTTTTGCTAAGTAATAGGGACTTAGGTTATTTTAAAATTTTGAGAAATATGAAAATTAACAGAAACAATTAAAAGTCCATGCTCGTGGAATGAAAATTACAGTCAGGGGTGAAAGTAAAAAAGACACATTTGTTTATAACTAATATTATTATTATAGGTATGTACCCACATAGGTATTATTTAATTGGTAGAGTTCTACTTTTGACCCTTCGTAATAATCAAATCGATTTAACTGGATTCATTGAAGCATGTATCCTTAATAAATTCCAAAATAAGGGTAATCGCTGATTCTCTATTATAAGTTTAATTGTGACGCATTCATATATTTAACCATATTTAAGTTAAATAGATATAAGTTGTATTACGTTAATAATAATAATAAGCGTTTATTTCAGACAAGAAGTCACTAAAAATCATCGGTAGGCATGGAACACAGAAAACAGAAATAACATGCTTCAAAATTATCATAGAAATAAGCAAAGAAAAATAAAAACATTTAACAATTAAAAACATTTAACATAGAAATTAAATAAATCATGTATGTATGTCAATATAAGGCATGTCAATCAATTTAAATTAATAATAATTAAATTACATTACATCGAAGGTATGTCATGGTTAGAAAAATAAAAATAAAAAGAATAGTAACATAATAGAAATAATAAAATATAATACCACCATATAATAAAAATAACAGTGAGTCAATGTTGTCCTATTGTGATACACATAATTTTGTGTTGGATCGTTAAAACAACTTAAATAATATTATATTTAAAACATATTATAATTTTAAACATTAAAAATTACCTACGTTTAAATTGTATTATTACCTTTTATTCTTTAAATTGTATTACCTATAAATATGTACGTTCCTAAATAAACGAGCATTACATCTCGACATTTCAAAATCCGAAATCAGCTTATAAATTCGAAAACAAAATCCTCTCCTCTTACTCCGAGTAATTTATTGTAGAGCTACGAATAATCACGAAGGTGGCACATAAATCGTAGGCCATTTGCAAAATAGCTGCTACCTACTTTGCCGTCCCGTTGTCACCCTCGGCTTAGAGCTACTATCCATATATGCAACGATATATATTTATATAAATACTAGATACCTACCTACTATATAAAATTAAAACAGCTACCTTTTAAAGTTTTTTTAAGCAGACCTTTTAATTATTTTTTACGAATAAACTTCCAAAAAATGATTTTTAAATTTTATCTAGGTACAGTACTTTTCTGAATTAATATGTAAATGTTGCTTAGTGGTTGAAATTAGTTCACAATTCTTATTGAAAATTTGAGGTAAATATTTGAATAGAATTCACCTACCTATATGAAAAAAACTGTTTCTAAATTTTTTTATTGATAACACTAAAGCTATCAATAGCTATTAAACAAAAAAAAGAAAATCGGTGGACAAACTGAAAATAAATTTACAGAACCATTTTGTTTTTGCCTATTTATAGGTACATTAGTAACGATTGAATTGCAGATAGAGACCGTCTCTATCATAAGTTGTCAGTCTCTTAGACACTTCGTGAAGAATGATTTAGTCAGTTATTATTTAGGAAAACATTATAATTCTGTGAGCTTTTGTTAGTAGATAACTCCTTTGTTTGAAATATGTGAACAAAAAGAACAGAAGTTAAATAACGAAAGTGAAAGCGTGCGATTTTTTTTTTATATTTAGAAGGTCACCTACCGTACTAATACTAATATAAAATATTAATAACGAGATTTTTGATGACCTATAAAACCTTTTTATAGTAAACGTTATAGTAACGTAATAAAAAATAAATAAGCAAACAAATCGCACGATTACAAAAGTGTGTGAGAGAGCGTGTTTATTACTTTGTGATAGGAGCTTTAGGAGCTCAACAGATTTAAGTTAAATTCAGAAATCAATACTGCAACTTTTTATTAATTTAAGTAATATTCTAAAAAGCACTAGTTATCTATTATGAACTTTTCAAACTAGCCTTTGTACAAAAAACGAAATATTCTATAAAAAACTAGCGGACCCGACAGACGTTGTCCTGTCTACACGTCTTTAATTTGAAAATTTCAAACTTTTTTTAATATATTATTTTCTATTAAAAAAATTGTGAATCTAAACCATTCCCAGATCCCCTTGAACGCACACAAAAAATTTCATCAAAATCGGTCCAGTCATTTGAGAGAAGTTCAGTGACATACACACTCACATAAGAATTATATATATAAAGATATATTTAAATAAAACGAGAAACAAGTGGCAATATAATAGAAATTGAATAAACCAAATCTCAGGTAACACTAAAGCTTAATATAACGACGGTGAAACCACGAAATTTCTAATAAACGTGTCATGCACTCCACACGAGATCGTATCCGAAAAATAAACCACGTTTTCTACGAGGAATTTTTAATAGTTACACCCTTTCACCCCATCGAAGGCCCTGCCTAATGTATTTGAAATCTGTCTTGAACTTTTATCTATTGGAAATTGCTGTTTGGAACTAACATTGGATTTGGTCCTCGTAGTTTTAACTACAGCGTATAAATCCAGTGTAAGACGGCATTGTGCAGATCTGCAGGGGGTGGCTGGTGCTATGATTCAATGAACTATATACCCACTAACGACATTTCCGTTATAAGCAATAACTATTCTTTAATATATCTACTCGTAAGTATCAAAATATACTTTTATACCTATATTAGATATTAAAGTCTAATTTAAAATATACAAAAACTGATTAAATTATAATCTAAAACATTACATCTCCCTTTTATTACAAACGGCTTCTTTGTATCTTGGGGAAAATTAATTTAGGACTCGCATTAATATTAAATGGCTTGGAACTACAAGGAGAAAGGGGAATACGAAATAAAAAAGGCAGGGGTATCGAAAATTTCATTAGCATTTTTAACATGTTAAATATTATCAATAATTGAATATGACTAAGTAGATATTATATTGCTCAGATGTTTTTCTTACAGAACTATCTCCCTTACCCCCCAATAGTGCCGCCGTCCAATAAGAGATGGCGTTCTGCAAAACTAGTACCGGTGCTCTCTCTCACGAGCAATTTACTCCTTGCACTAATTAAAAGAGCGAGCGAGAGGCCACGCCCACTCTGAGAACAAACAGACGGGGGGAAGCGAACAACCAATCACAAGCCTTGATTATTTGTAATTAGAACGCCGAGCTCTTCCTTCGTACGAGATGACCAATGGGATTTAGTATTTAGCGGCAGCCTTTGGTTTTTAAAAGAAAATCCGTTATAATTATGAGAATATCTCACTTTAAAATTTTCTATTTGGCGACTGTAATTAAGAGGCGTTGGGAGGGAATTAATTTTTATGGTTCTCTGAATTTCATTATTCTTTATATATTGAAATTTTTATTAAAGTTAACGAGCATTTATTCTTATATAAATTGGTATTTGCTTTGGTTTCTTAATAATAGAGATTCCTAGAAAAGGGTTAAGCTTTTATGGAAACAAATTAGATATTCACAATTTAACATTTTCGTTATTAATATTGTTATTATGAATATAAAAGGCATTATTTTGCTTTAATACAATATTTCGTTAGATTACGCCTTGCTAGTAAAGGTCATAGTGACTTTGTCAAACATTTTTCATGTAAATTCATAATAATGTATGCACTACAGGATAGGTAACTACAACACAACGTGCTTCGTTCTATTTGAGAGTAGAGTACCCACAATCTTTGACAAATAAGACGATATCGTTTCACTATATAACTCAACATTTTCCTTATTGTAAAAATGATGCTCAGTATATTGATATAGTATTTAAAATCAAAAAAATATCTTACATAATATAAAAACTTACAGATTATTATCAAGAGTTAATTTAACAAAAGGAAAACAGATATAATATTTCATCTAAGAAATGTAGTTCAGTTCAACAAAAACTTTCTCATTCCGAGCATTGAAACAGCACAATTATTCAGCGAAGGAAAACTTCTGAAGAATCAGAGCGGCCACAATGAGGAGTACCAGTTTGCATATAGAGATAAAGTGGGGAATATTAATGTGAATCTCCATCCCCTTGCCTCCCCTTGGAGGAAGGGTGGCACTTTCTTCCAGGGCGAGTGGACCGCGGGACAGTCGTGATTTTAATTATATTGCGACGTGAGACCGTCGAGAGTTATGGCTTTGTGGAAAGTTCTAGTATATAGTAGATAACTACGAATGTAATTTAAACTGAACTTGCTTATATAACTACGGCTAACGATTAATGCTTTCTCGGATGTTTTAGTTTGTATGAAGTTTTAATATTTTTATGGGAATATATGTATTAAATACGTAATTGTGTGAATATTTGTTACAATATTATATTTTGTACTTGATATTCAATTACAGTTAATTCATGACATTTTTTATGGATAAATGTAACATATAAATAAAAACTTTTCTAATAAATCTCATGAATATTCAAATGTTAAACGAAATTGTCGGATAAGTTTCCCAAACTGCAACAATAGCTTTCCATAAAGTTAATCCCTTATTCAACTACACATCCAAGTCACATAAATTTCTTTCGACAAACTAATGTCAATGTAAGAACGCCATTAAACAAATTCCGAGACCTCACTACAAATACATTCTCATGTATGAATATAAAATAGTTACGGGGACGTGCGATTGTGTGCGTCCTGTAGTACAGACTAACTACTCGACAGAGCTAACTAAGATTGATATGTTGGGGGTAGAATAATTTTCTTTCAAAATTTCATTATCTTGTCTTATAAATATTTCTTACATAACATACTAAATTTATACGTACCTACCTATTATACCAACAAGATATAATATTATAAAATCTTATAATACTTATATAAAACTTAATACTTTCTTAGATTGAAAAATATTGTAAGGTAATTTTTGCAATTTTCATTTTGTTAATTGTGGGTAGGCTGTCTGTAACAACTATACCTTCAAGACATGTAACACCTCAATCTCTCCCGTGACCATGGATGCTGTAAAGCATTCGAAACGTCGGGTACCAAAAATTAAAATAAATCCGCGAAATAATCCGAAAAGATAGTTTTATTTAAAATATATAAAACTTATTTACAACAACAACTAAGTATTTTTATAATAAAACATAAAACCACAATTAGTTATTAAATACATATGTGTGTATGTACGTACCTAAACTAATTCAGTAACTAAGTGATATTCCACTACTAAGTTTCACTTCATGCGTTACTTCATACAAGACGCTGAATTCGCAAAAAATCCCTCTACCCTGTAGCTAGTTTGCGCGTTACACATACGTCACAGTTAAAGGGCGCATATGCATATGTGGGGGCGTATGTAAATACATAAACGTTAAATTGTAAGGATGTGTGATGGTAAAGCTTCAGAGCGAGAAGTCTCTCATTATCGACCTCGGGTCACGGCGCATGCTCCAACTGAGACTCGAGCCTGCTAACGAATGCCTTATTGCGACAGTGGTTCATTGACGTAATTGAGTTACGACTTTTTACGTAGCAATTTTGTTTTTCTCTTAGAACCCGGTCACGCTAATTGGGACATTTTTTACTTAGCGTTCTTGAACAAATATTGGATTAGGCGTAATTCAGGTCGCTCTTTGAATAACGTTTTGTAATGAATTTCATTTTGTATAAATTCGTTATGTTGGCAATTTATATATTTAGATTAGGTATATTATGTTATATATTAATTCTATTTAGTCTAAAAGCTTTATTTTTAAATAGGTTGGTATATTTTAAAAACAATATTAAAAAAATATTATTATTTTAAGTAATTTATTTAATAAGGGTTTAAAATGTTTTAATTATATTTTAAATTAAATAAATCTAAACAAAACAATTTAGTCGCCTATACAAGGCTAGAATTGATTCACATGTGCAATAGGACCAGTTGCACAAGATCAAATAATCATTAAATGGACACTCTTTGCAAGATCTGAGTTTATATTCACAAAACGTACTTGTTAATAGTTTGCCCACTCGCTTATCTTCGACACTCAGACTACTAGCGCGGAAAAAAGTTTTGATACTTGAACTACGAAATATATCTCCCATTTTTGCTTACGTATTTCACGCTTGAAATGATCAATTAATGAAAACTAGAGTTCGCCGAGTGGTCGAACTTCGACCATGATTATTATAGATTTTTTTTATTTATTAAACTAAAGCTTTTCAATAGACATAGATATTAAACTATACTTAAATTTCAATTTGACCACAGACTTTAACAATAAACAAAAGAATATATTATGTATATGCGTGTGTGTGTCACTTACATGGTAGTGTGTGTAATGTTTTTTTTATCGATTTAATGTATTTTTATGCATAATTTGAAAAAAAATATTAGCATTCTGTATTCCTTCTCTATATAAATTATAAGTATGGGAAATTTCATACTCCTCGTTTTTGTAAAAAGGGGTACCTACAAAGTTTTTGATTCACGTATTAATATATAGATAATCAATATATTTTTTATTTTTATTACTTTTTCCTAAGATATCAGAGGATGACTTCAAGCACCCTTACATTTCAATCCAAGAAATCTTTTAAAAAGCTTTTATTGCAAGACTTTAAAAAAGTAGGAACTCGAGTTTCTTCGATTAGTATTTTCTTTTCATATAAATAATGACGTGGTCTCAGACTATTATAATGTAAAAAAAAATTCAATTTAAAATTTTTAAGAATAGACGTAGCATTTTCTTTTAGAACTAGTTTTTTTAAACATTTAATAGTATCTGTATCTATATCTAAGTGTAATACTTAGATAGGTTTCATAATTTTTGATAATGAATTGATTAATTATTTTGTTAGTGATAAGGTATTGAATATTCTTGATTTAAATGTTAAGACAGTACAAATTCTTATTTTTTTAATTAATAATACTTTATTTAACCGAACTTTTACCTTAGGTGTTTAACACTTGGTAAAAGGTCGGGTAATATATACCTACCTATATATAATATAAAAGGAATGCAGCTAACTTCATCATGTCGCTTTTTGGCTGTCGGTGTGAACGCGCATCGTAAAAATTTTACTCTCATAATTTTTTCCAAACGTGCAAAAACAAGTATAACGTTAACAAAAAAAAATGTACGTGTAAATTGCGAAGTATTATAATTTCTCAAACTAAGTGGGTCGAAGTAAGTTGCGTTATACCTTTTAAGCGAATGCGACTAAGGAGTGAAGGGGTTACGTTTGTTAACCAGTAAATATTATAATATGTAGTAAAAATAACTTAAAAAGTATCTGATTGGTTGCTTGCCTCATAGGTAGGCTTTTTTGACCGACTTCAAAATAAGAGAGGTATTTAATTCGTATGATTTTTTTGTGGATATGTACGAGATATTTTTGTTAGTTATGAATGTAATTTAATAATTATTTTTTGAATAAAATATATTTCATTACTATATTAACTAAAGATTGAATAAAATAAATCGACTTCAAAATCACTTAAAAGTTTTAAGTGATTTTGAAGTCGATTTATCTTTAATAAGAGTCTATGAACATGACGTTAAAAGCTTTCAACGATTTTCTTTCTACGTACAATAAGGAAAATATAGATAATTTTTTATTGTACTAATTTGAATAATAATATAATGAATACTGTATATTTTAAGTTTAAGATACGACTTTTTAACTGTTATTCAATTTAAAAATAAAAAAAATTATAAATTGCTTTATTTTGGCAAACATTTTAAAGTGACGCCATATTAACTTTAAATATTAATAATTAATGATTTTTAATATTTTTAAATTAATAATTTTATTTACTTATTTATCATTGGAACCATATAAAGTAGAATTAATGAATATAGCTAAACATTTCTAAACGAAAATCTTTAGCCAAAAATTAAAGTTTCCACTAAAAACATAAAAGAAGTGAACTTAAAATTAACAGCCAAAAAATCAAACAGTAAAGAAAGAATACTAAACATTAACATAATTTATGTATTTTTAATAGGTGGTAGGTATATAAACGTTTTTCGAACAAATTATTGAACAAGTCGATATCATGATATTGCTTATCTATTAGGTAAACCTACCTATCTATATAAAACAAAAGTCGGGTTTTTTACAACAGTTATATCTCGAGAACTGCTGAATGGATTTTTTAGATTTTTATTTTGTTAGATTTTTCTTCACCCCGAATAGCAGAATAACTATTAAAAAATCGAGAAAATTCGAACCTGTCGCTAGTTATAGATATTACAAGACCTTACAATAAATGAATTGCCACAATACTTTGTTTTATAGACGGCGGTTGAGAAAGTAGACTGAGATCGAGTGCCATGACTGGGGTATTTAAATTTTAATTGATTTTAAATGATATTATACTCAGTAGGTAGGTACTAGGTATGGAGAGTCAACTAAATTATTAAGTATTTTGTAAAGAAAAAGCTGATCTCTGTTCTCTACGATTTTCTAAGGAAATAGCATTGCTGAAAGAAGCAGAATTAAATTTTTTATTTTTTTCTCTACAAGGTCTCTGTATTTTTTATATTGAGGTTTCCAAGTTGTATTGTATGTATTTGTATCGAAAGACAGCATTTCCCATAAGTACCTACTATTTATTTATACCTTATAGGTACATACATATTTTATATCTTAAAAATAATGTATTTAAATATCTTTTTCATGTTTTAATAGGTATATCTATTACAAAACCTACCTTTCTATTTTAAAGCAAAAATAACACAACCCTATGCGGAACTTAAGTCCAAGCACCATTTATTTGAACAATATCCAGGCAATAATGTATGGAGATTAGGTAGCGGACAGACGCGTCTGATCCGACATGATACATCAACGTCGAGTGGACACTGGGCGCCCCCTAATGCCCCTCAGGGCCCCAGTTGTTCAGCATGGAAGCTGCTTTTATTACAGCTTCCCTACATTTTTAATTTATTATTTGGTAGATACTGTTGCAAAACATTTGAAATTGATACATATTATTTATTTACTGATATTTATATTTATATGGACGATTAACTTTCATATATTTTAGCTCTCGGATTTGTACTCTTGTATTGTAAACAGTTAATTAATATGAACTTTTCTCTACATCATATAAAGTTTCCTATTCTTAAGAGATGTGCGAGTATAAAAATATATTAATTCTGCATTATGTGCAACTTATATATTTTAAATGCAACGTGGCAAATTAACTTAAGAAAACAAGTGTGATCGAGTAGCTATTTTTTGTATCAATTATTCCAATTGAGGAACAGAAACGCAAGACACGTTTAGTCAGAAATCTAGAAACTACAAAAACATATAAAATAACTACATAACCAAAAAATCCAATTAATCATTAAAAAAATAAATAGATAACCAAAAGCCGCGTCCATATCTTTTATCCGATGTCAAAGACTAATAGCGGAGAGGTTTGGACACGGCTTTGCATACCTAAGCAAGCTTGTTAACGGACGAATTAACACTAACCAAGTGATGGGTTGCTGTAATTTGTTGTCATTATACGCTCTGTTAATGACTTGCTTACATCTCTATAATCATTTTCGTCTTTTGTAATATTTTGATAAGCTTCTACTGGTTCTAACGACACGAGCCATGAATTAAATATTTGAAATGAATAGGTTAAATCATATATAAATCTGTATACGTTTTGTTGCTCTACTATTATTTTGTAAATCTGATCGAATATGTTACATTAATGCTGTTAGCGGGCTTGTTAAGTTTATTTTTCTAATATGTCAATGAAGAGTGATCATTATTATTGAATGTAGATCGTATAGAGATGTAAAATTATAGTAAAGTACAAGTTATAATATGTTTTTTCCTTTTAAAATTTATGTACGTTTACTTACCGTTAGTTCACTTACTCAGATCATCTATTATTCAAGTCAAATTTTCTTTCTATTTCACAAGACAAAACAAAAATAATATGCAGATATATTTTCCAAATAATAATATAGTAGATATTAACGATTATTTTATTAGAGTAACTAAAAATATCAAAATTTTCCTGTAGTTCAGGAGAGCTTCAGTCAAAATTTGTCATCGTTGCATTTTCATGGAGATTGTCTTCCACTTAAATTAGAAAGCGGTAAAATTTGTAAGTAAATAAACAATTGAAACATCTACTAATCGGATCAATTCTAAAAGAACTTTAACAAATGTTAAACTAAAATATTTATATAAGCGCAATAATTATATACGGCATTAAGTCAACACAGTGTAGAAGTCAAGTATTTGCAGAGTTTTTGGTAATATTTTTTTTATTTATATGTTGCGATTATATGATGTCACCACGATTATATCTGATCTATTATGATAAAAAAAATATATTTTACAATAGGTATCTTGATTACCTTTCATTAAGACCAGAGATTAATAATAGAAAGAACAGTAAATGAAGCGAAACGAAAATATAGCTAACGATCGAAAAAAAACTCATATGAATTTAATAATTATTAAAAGTTTAATATTTATATATTTCTAATAATATGTAGGTACTATTTTTAATACTTTTCTTATGAGGCTTTATGATTAAAGTTTATATAATAATTTAATTAATTACTATCATTGCACGCGGCTCCGCCCGCATTCAGATGACCTAAAAACCAAAAATTATTTTCTCAGAAATGAGATATTCTCCTGCGGTAAAAAGTATCCTATATGTTGACCCGGATAACCAGCTATCACCATACCAAATTTCATCAAAATCCCTCCAGTGGTTTTTCTATGATGTTTTTATGATGATTCGGCCTCTGTATCGATAGTAATGTTTATTTCAATAAGATTTTCCAAAAAATATTTAATGTACAAATTCAGCTTAGTTACAATTTTATTATATATAGATAATATGTATCATATTGACTTCAATCACAATCTTAGCACGCTCCGTCTATCAGAGTTTTTTAGTCTGAGCGAAGATATAATAAACAGTTCCAGCATATTCCATAGTGGGCGGATGAAGCACACAACAATGTTTTCGTTCCATCAGCGGCTCGTGCTTCTGAAATGAAGTTGAGTATTAGAAACGCAGCTATCTCACAGACTATTTTCAATTTGTTTGATAAGACTTTCAACAAACTATTGAAGCGGTGTCATAAAAATTGTACAATTTTCTCTCTGACTAGATAACTACTTAATAATTCTTGTGCATGTTTTCCGTTTCCGATATAATCTAATTCAAACGATACATACTACACATGACGAAAATTCAAAAAACACAAGCAAAATATTTATATTTAAAAACACCATTCAAAAGTTTTGTTCGTCCGTCATGTTATTCTCGCGAGAATTCGGCAGAAGGAACAAAATGCCTCCTCATTCTAATTTGAGCATTCTACCCATTCGTTTGATGATTTACTTAATTTTGACTTAGATTTTATGTGGCGCAGCTTGTCTTGACTCTTGACCAAGTTGTAGCAAAAATGTGTATTATCAACATTTTTATAAGAATCAAAATTAGTATCAGCACCTCCAAGACTAAGGACTGCTCTCATCTAGAACACTTATAATCAGAGGGGACTACTCAAGAATATCAAGACATCATGGCAGTATATGTAGTGGGGTCCAATGCAGTTCTGCAAAAGCGATGAGGGTATCTCTGGCTTTAAGTAGATAATCCAGTTCACCACCTGTATCGACTGAAGAAGAGACGATTAAACGTAAATTACATATATATATATATATATATATATATATATATATATATATATATATATTTGTATCTTATACCCCTTTCATTTAATATCACAGTATAAAACTCTTTTATATCGTATTTTAACTCTCAAGATTAATCTTCAACCAAATTTAAAGATAATATAGCTATGACTGACGAACAGACAGGCAATCAGTTAATCACACAGAAGTGATCCTAAAGAGCTTTATTCTTTTCATTTGAAAATACGGAACTATAAAACACAAAATATCCAATTATTAAAAACAAAAATAACTGCCAAATAATCCTATAACCAAACTAAATTAAAAATAGAAAGTAGTACGATTCCACACACGGCAATAATGCGTAAAAAACTCATCTCTGCCACCCCAACCCCGCCCGGGGCGTTGGTGAAATATTATGTTACCCTATTCCTCGCGGACGCGATTAGAAAATTCGTCGCTAGATCCTTATATGATATGGATATTTCATTCGTATAGGAAAGGAAACCAATCTTAGAGTGTTTTACCGATTTGGAATATGAATGATACAAAATCATATATTTTTCGCAACATTTAGGTACATTACACAACTAGGTTTATTTTCTATTAAATAAATATTTTTGATTCTATTTTATAAAGCTTAAATAATATCACGATTTCTTTTTACTTTTATTATATTAGTATAGACTAATTTTTAATAATGCCATTAGGTAAATCATTTCTAACAATTAGAATTGGCGGACCTGTTAAATATACGTAGATATAAAGAAACTTTAAAATTTTCGTTTCATATTAATTTTGTATTTCTGTGGTTTACCTAAATACTTAATTTAAACATTTTAGTAGGTGAAGGGTTTTTGATTATTTCTCCAAAAGTCGATAAGTAAATACGTTACCATTTAACATAATGTATTAAGAACTATTCAAATTGTTTTATAGAGTTATATATTTGTTCTATAAATATCACCTACTTGCGCCTTGACACTCTTCGTTGATAATGTAGGCATAAATCAAACGGCCCTGCCCAGGGATCAAAGCATATATATCAGGCTAATGCTGATATGATATGTTAAATAAATAGACGCCTCCAGGATATTGGGTTCGGGACGGGAATCGAAAATGAATGGGACGCGTAAACAAAATATGCACGTCGATGAGAAAAAATACGGACATATTATTTATTGTTCTGTCGATTTGTATGAACGATAGTTCTTGTGGTTACGATTACATCTTTACAATATTTTTTGATAAGAATTGACGTATTTCTGGCTACCTAGCATTTTTAAATCGATGTTTTAAATATATATGAATTTATTTTGCGAAATTTATAGCTATGATTAAACTATGTAGAAATTTTTATTAAATGATGTAGAATAAAAACTATATAAAGAGGCCATTAAAACACTTCAATCTATACATATAATAAAATTGTAACTAAGTCGAATCTGTACATTAAATATTATTTGGAAAACATAATTAAAATAGACATTATTATCGATACAGAGTCCGAATCTATAGTTTTTAGAATTTTTGTCTGTCTGTCTGTCTGTCTGTTTGTTACCGCATCACGGAAAAACCACTGGAGGGATTTTGATGAAATTTGGTATGGTGATAGCTGGTTATCCGGGTCATCATATAGGATACTTTTTATCGCGGGAAAACATCTCATTTCTGAGAAAAAATACAAAAACTGCAATGTAAGAGTATACGAATATGTAAAACCTAATTTTTTTTTTGGTCATCTGAACGCGGGCTGAGCCGCGGGCAATGCTAGTACTTATATAAAGTTAAATTAATTACTTAGTATAGGACTAAAACACTATGTGCTATAACATATAATTTAATAGTACAATCAATACAAATATACAATATTTTAAAGCAAAAAATATCAATGTATGTATACATTAATGTTTTTCGACGTTTTAATACATATTGCCAATAATGCTAACAAAACTATCAATATACCAAATCGGAGCCAATAGGGCGTGTGTTTCACACTATCTACCAAGAAATTACACGTTCCTAGGACACCCCCTCAGGGAGAATGACGTCAGGCCTCGAACAAATGTGATGGAAATTGGAGGATTTGTTTACCCATATTCTTCTCACACTTTTGACACTAAAAGGTAGAGCGGGTAATGCTTTGTTAGCGTAGCAACCATTGTTTTCATTGGCTCTATTTTTTGTACATAGAGTTTACGAGTACTGTACTACTTTAATAAGTAAACTATTCAAAAATTGTTGTAGAATTCATTTGTTACATAACATTTTACATATTTTATTGTATTTGGACTAAAACTAGATTTTATTAATGCTAACGCTCAAGCGTCACTTAAGAACGAAATATAACTCAACACATTTTGCTGTGGTGGTTATTATTAAAATAAATTTTTATTTTTTACTTTATTGTAGAGTATCTTTTCGGATTTTTTCGCAGATTTATTTTGATTATTGGTTCCCGACATTTTGAATGCTTTACAGCAATAACAGGCAGAGGAGAGATCTATCTCAAATAAATCGTTTTATTTAAAATATCAAATATTCGCGTAAATCTAAGAAAGTATTATTTATTGTAGAGATCAATAATTCTTCATATTAAATTAGGAAAATAAAATTAAATACTTTTAATTCATTACCAACTAGTGATTTATTCTCGCTTCGCTCGGGTGCATCTCTGGGTACGCAGATTTTGTTCTTCTTCGTTTCTCAGTTCAAAAATTTTAATTTTTTTGTACGGAACCCTAATCCTTTTTCCAAAATAAAAGTTGCCTAAGCTACTTCTTACAACATCAGCTATTTGCCATTAAAACTCCCGTCTAAATCGGTCCAGCCGTTTCGAAGATATTTTACGGCTCATTCATGTGTTAAATGAAAACGTCTTTAAATGCTTCATTTAAAAGGGCCTTCATGATTTTCACATGTTGGTATACTATCTTTGGATAAAGGGCTTTTTAATAAATAAAATAAATTAATATTAAAATTATTATTAAAAACAACTGTTTTTATAGGTTTAAGGTACCTACATCTATATGTATGTACATGATAAAAAGTATACAAATATACATAAGTATATTCTAGCGTCGCAAGGTGCGCCATTTTCCATTTGAGTACGATGCTGAAAGCGTGCGAGTGACGTGGTTATACCTATGACTAATTTAGAGGAAAACACTCTGAGAGTGTATTATATCTCAGTGTATCATCTCTAGTAACAAGTAAATAGAACGAAGAAAGCTCTACACATTAATGATAATGGTTTAGTAAATGTTGATTCACTATATATATATATATATATATGTGTAATTTTCGTGTAAAATACACTATATTTTAACGATACGTTTGACCCAGTTTGTAGTTTGTACTTGCTGTGTCAGCAGCCGCGGGTTTGAGTTCCGCTGGGGGCTTTTTTTGTTTCTACTCCAGTCATGGGTGTTTATATTTATAATATGTATGTATTTAAAGTTATATATGTGTAGTGTATCAACTATCTGGTATCCATAACACACGCCTCGTAGCTTACCATGGAACTAGATGGTGCTGTGTGTTAATGCCCCAACATATGTATTTATTTATTTTACATTAGTTCGCCTAGTACTCGAAATTCTACCATAATTATTATTGAAAATTATTACCTACATATCTCTATTGATAACACTTCAGCTCATCAATGGCCAAACAACCAAAAAAAAAAAACAAAAAAAAGAAAATCGCTTGACAAACCGAGGAGCAAAAGGTACAGATCTGTTTTGGCTTTTTGTCTTTGCCTACCTATTTATATTTAGAATTTAGATAAACATATAAAATTAATTTGCTGACAGATAATGCAGAGCCTCAAACGCTAAGTCTAAAAGTATAAAATTTTGCACAAACATTCCTTGTATTACAAGAATTATTAATAAAGACCTATAAAAATTCATGTCCTTTTAAAGAAAAGTAATGTGAAGTAGGTAAAACACAAATTGTAGACAACGCCAATTTAATTCCATCGATACTTTTTCATCTCAATGAAAAAACCTCTGCGGGATTCGCTCAGGCGCATCACTTAACTATGTTTTCTTTTTTTTTTTTTTTAACGTTGGGAAATGCATTTACGCACGACGTGTGGGAATCACCGGCGTAATACAGCCAGTACTACCCACTAAAACCCAAAAAAACCTTCCCCCGTCTTAGTGGGGCATCGCAGGATCGCTTACGCATTCAACTACGACGTCCCGACGGCAGGTCTGCCGAAGCAGACCACCACAACCATGAGGTTGCTCCAAGGTCCACTCTGCTATCAGAGAAGTACCAGGAGCAACCCGCATGGTACACCGCCCCCCGAAGAGGGCCACCTCCCACCACCCACCGAAGTGGGCAACCTCCCTGTGCGTTTCTTAGCTTCGCGCCCAGTTGGATTGCTGGGCACTACTGAGCCCCCCCAACACGACAAGGTGAACGCACGATGGGGGGAACTATGTTTTCTGTTTAACTTAATCTGTCTGTGGCATCATAGCTCCCAAGCGGATGTACCGATTTTGATAATTTTTCTTTTGTTTTATAGACATTGTAATTAAAAGAAATATACCCCGACGTATTTAGAGGTTCATAAAAACTTTTTTTTTCTTTTTTTTTCTATGGTAATAATAAAATGGGATTATAATTTTTACGTTTTAAAGATTCATTTTGTTGAGAATTTCATAACATCTCTATGTTAATATGGTAAACAGCAATAAAACACGACACCTTTGTTTAAGAAATTGATTGGTTGATAATTATAAATTAAAAATTTAAGAAACCCCCTACGCATTAATTGTCATTTATCGATTACACTGGCACGCGTGAAGCACTTAATCGAGTAATCATACGCCAAAAAACCTTACATCGTTTTGGAAAAGAGCTGATACTCTTACACTGCTGGACCGATATTGCCCAACAATGCTAAGAACTACCGCAAGGAAACTGGCTTTCAAATGAAAAAAACCACATCGAAATCGGTCCATCTGTTTGAGAGCTACGATGCCACAGATAGACAGACATCGATGTCAAACTTATAACTACCCTACAACAATTTATAAAACTAATAAAAACTTATTTGGATTAAATTAATTAGCAATATTTTAATATTGTAGAATATATTTTATTTATATTTCGTATTCCAAGTAAATATCACGCGAAGACCCTCGCCCGAAGAAACCAATTCATTTCAGCTCATATCCTGTTATCGTCAGTTTATCATACACCCGGGGCGGCCGTTTCAAGATTATTTTAAGCTTCAACCCTTAACGTTTGCTTAAATTGTCATTGTAGTGGGTAGTTTATATGAAGATATAGGTATATCTAATGTTCGAGTTTAAATAAAAAATTGTCAGTCAAGATATATAGATATAGACAAGCTTTCACTAAAGGTTTAGATCTTACGCATGAACGAATTCGTTCATGATCTTACGGTATTTAAATTAAGACATTAACTACGATTATGATATAAAGTATAACTAGCATAGCCCGCGGCTCCGCCCGCGTTCAGATGACCAAAAACCAAATTCTTAGGTTTTACATATTAGTATACTCTTACAATGTAGTTTTTGTATTTTTTCTCAAAAATGAGATATTTTCTCGTAGTAAAAAGTATCCTATATGTTGACCCGGATAACCAGCTATGATGACCAAATTTTATCAAAATCTGTACAGTGGTTTTTTCGTGATGCGGTAACAGACACACAGACAGACTAAAATTCTAAAAACTATAGATTCGGACCCTGTAACGATAATAATGTCTATTTCAATTAGATTTTCCAAAAAATATTAAATGTACAGATTCGACTTAGTTACAATTTTATTATATGTATAGATTGCTTTAAAGTAACTAGCTTTTTTAAAAGTTTATTGGTTATAACAACCATTGTTGAAATTAGTTTTCTATAATTTGCATTGAAGGCAGTGGCAGCCCAGTGGTACCGCACACGCTTGGAAAACCGAATAAAGCGAGTTCGAATCCCGGGTCTCGCACCTCTGATATTTTTATGGTTGAATCATTTCCAACATGATTACCACTTGTTTTACGGAAAAGGAAAACATCATGATAAAAATCTGCATGTATGAGAGAACCTAGCAAGTTTTTGAAAGATATTTGAAGTCTGCCAACCTGCACTTGGCCAGCGTGGTGGACTATCGGCCTGATCCCCACTTGTATTGAAGGGAGGCCCGTGCCCAGCAGTGGGACGTTATATATATGTATATATATATATATATATATATAGACGTTATAAATATGTAGATAGATACATACATACAACATTGAAATCTATTTTTAATTTCTTTTTCGTTACATTTAGTAAAAAAACCTAAGCTTAAAATTTTTGTACTTGTTACTCAATTTTCGCTAATATCAAGCATTTCATTAATTAAAGATTTGTTTAAATCTATTTAATGGTTCTGGAAATTTTCTAATATACCTAAGTACAAAATATATATGGAGAAAATAAACAATACAACTTAATATAAAGTAAATAAGTATTTTATGTAACAAAATTTTCAAAATTACAATAAAACTATCCAATAAACATTTTCATTGAGCAATCTTGGGAATGGTCAAACGTCATGTAATCCCTTAGTAGGCATCTCCTTTATAATTTTCTTTCACCCCAGGCGTCGCAAGAATGCAAAGAAAGAGCCCTCATTCCATGTAAGGGTAAAAGAAACCCTTTGTGGCAATATTAAAAGTTGAGACGTTGATCGATACTCTGAAAATTTTAATTATTTACAGTTAAAAAAGATATTTTTTATATATATATATATATATATATATATATATATATATATATATATATATATATATATATATATATATATATATATATATATATATATATAAATTTATGGTTTTAATAGAAAAATATTTACATATTGAATAGTTAATAAGTAATTATGACTCTATCATTTTATTCATAACCAAGGTACGAATAGGGTAAGGTTAAGGATAGAGCCATATTATATCTTGAAAATTAAGAATGTAACTATATAAAAAAGATGTGTGTACGTACGACGCAAAACGGCTGGAGCGATTTTGATAAAATTTTCAGGCAATTTTCAGATGAGCACAAGGGGTGATCCTGTGAAGTCACGAGGCGGGTGCTGCTAGTATATCTATAGTATATCTTGAAATCCTTACATTGTTCTTAAAAAAGTTAATGCATGTTACTTGCACCTATAAATATATACGTCATCTTCTAAAATGTATAAATAAAAGAATATTTGTTTGTTTATTTGGTGGCATCTTCTATTAGCCCCCAATGCCATATAAATAGTTCATTTGATTTACAGCGCTTATACTTCGAAATCCATTTGCAATTCGGTCCCGCAACTATTACAAATAAAAGGAATTCCTCGTACAAAAGGGAAACCTGGGGAAAAGAAATAAAAAACATAATAATTCAAAATGGCGTCTGGCCACTTAATAACAGGCTGACACCATTGGGAAATATAATTTAATTTTTCTATCTACCCGTCCTTATTGCTCTAGTGTACAATGTAATTGCAGATCTCTGTCTATCTTTCTCAACTGAGCTCTCCCGCCTCCTTCACAAAGCTTCCGCTTGGTTCTCTGTCACCCGGTGTTCCGCACAAGCAATAATTGTGATATTGTGTATTAAATGACTTATCACTTTACATTTACTTCATGATACTAAATATTAGAATGAGATTGTATCTTACGTGATAGAAAAATGATTCAGTTTGATTTTAGCTAAACCACCTCACTTAAAAATTGAGTTCTTAAAAACGGAGAGAGATGATGCGTCTCGTAGCTTTGCCCTAAAAAATATGCTTCAACACTCTATTCCATAGCATTCCCATAATCAAACCCGCGATCTCTACTTATTATTATATATCCATAAGGAAGGTAGATAATTGATAATTGGTGAAATCGTTTGAGCTATTAAAGTTGAGATTTTTAAAAACAAATAACTTATAACTTGTAGGTATATGTAATAACATATAAAAATTTATAATGTAACATGTGAAAATAATTAAAACAATAAGACGTACAAAATGTTATACCCTACAAAAAATAAAAGCCTCAAAGATAAATATGTATATTTTTTTGTTAGATTTATGTACCAAAACAAGTAATGGCAAAAACTGTAGTTACGGGGGCAAGAGGCAGGTGTGGGCATAATATTCTAATGTCGGTAAGAGCGACCCGCCATCCATAATAATATAACCCCTCCAGGTCTCACCCAGTGCAGATAACGCAAAGTTTGTCATGACATCTCTAGTTTCATATACTGTAAAATTAGGTATTTGATTCTTATAAATGTCGTCCAAAATTTTAAAAGTACTTAAATAATATTTATATTTTGATGTAATTGTAGTAATATTCCAATTAATATTTAGATAAATTATATTTTTTCCATACACCTAATTAATATTTGTTTTTATTTATTTTTATTATTTATGTTAAAATTTATGAAATTTAAATTATTATGTAATATTAAAATATCAATGACAATAAAATTAAATTGGTATTTAAATATATATTACATTAATTTATATAATGGCGCCATCTTGCGGATTTATATTAAAATATGTGGTGTTAGCTCGTAAGTGATAAGTTAGTTCACTAATGTTCCAAGAGATGGCACTTTTCTATTTCTAGTTTACAATTCAGTTTGTACTTAATACGATAGATAGAGCTATTCGCGAAAATAATTTGAATTTTGTATGATTATTATTATTTTCATAATTATTATTGTTGTAAAACATTATAATTAATAGTTATTTAGATAATAATTAGGTTTATTGAAAATTAGTTCATTGTTTTAAGTACAATAAATATTTTTTTAATAACTAATAAATAATAATGATAATTGTCCAAAATGTAAGGTAAAATATTAACACAACTCACGAACTGACATTTTTCACTTTTTACATTAATTATAATAATATTATACAAAATTAAAACGGCATCCTTGAAAAAAAACATGTAGCGCCATCTACAATATTTAGAAGAAACCACATGAAATGGGATATTTTCTTAAGTGAATCCTACCACCGGGAAGAAGGAGTTTGTTCAATTAAATTTCAATAGGTGACGTTTTATATATTTTGAAAAAAAATATATATATAAATGAGTACAGTGATGTGCCAGCGTAAGTTTACCTAGTATAGTATTACTTATATGATTTGTGTAGTGTGTACCTACAATCCCATTATTTTCGCTCCGTTTCGGAAGAATTTTCGAGTTCCGCTGTTATAAATTGCTCGAAGCTCAAGGACAGCGTTCACACCAGCGACATCTATCGTCTATAGAATACCCCGATATTAAGGAGGTCTTTTTTTAATATATTAACCCTAAGACTATTGAACCGATTCGAACAATTACTTATTTCTCTATTACAATGCTACATAATCCAAAGGCAACATCGCATCTGCAAGCCCTGCGGTGTTGCAGATGTCCATGGGCGGCGGTGATCACTTTCCATCAGGTGAGCCTTCTGCCCGTTTGCCCCCTTAGTCCCATAAAAAAAAAACATATATTTTTATTTTACTAACAAAAACATTTCAGACTGAAATTACTTATTTTTAAACCGGATTAACTATTATTCTTTAAACCGGATTTAATATTTATTCCCTTTTTTAATTAACAAAGAAAATGATAACAAAAACACTAGAAATATCATTTATTTGCTTACAAATTTTATCACATCTATCGCAAACAGCATAATGTTTGACTAAGTACTTATTAACAAGCGTCTCAAATCTTCTTTTATTATTTGTTAATTAGATAAAGAAATCCGACTCTATATAGCTTTTATCTTACTCTTATTGATGCTGATTTAAGTGCGATACGGTATTATTTGCTTGAAAATCTTCGTCACGTACGGTCCTAATTGTTGTAATACTCGTAGCATTTAAAATTAAAATTAAATATTAAAATGAGAAATTCAACGGTACCAGTCCCGCTTATTTATTTTAACGTAGCTGAATATTGTTTATTTGGCATTATTTTAGGTGTTGTTATTGGATTGATTGTATACTACTTATTTGTTAGTAAAAAATATAATACTGTGAGTGGTTTTTTGTTTGGTGGCAAGAATATGTCTGTTATTTCTATTTCCTTAGCGTTAATTGCCAGGTAAGTTTTAAAAACTATATTTTATTATATATAATATGTTATATTTAAATGAAATATTTATTTTAAATATTATATTTAAATTCGAATAAGATCTTGTTAGTAATTTTAACAATAAAACTCATAGTACTCACTTGATTCGCTTTTGTTGAGACTTATTTCTTTTTCTAAAGATCATAATCTATATTCCAATATTAGTTTGGTATTTACCTACTATTTAGTCATATAAATGTTACGCTAGGTCTATTTTTATTATGACTTTCAACTCTATCAAAATTATAGACAACTAAAATAACTTTTGAAAGTATTTTATTTTAGTGGGTATTATTATGTACCTACTAGTTTGAATTGGTATTGTTTTTCAAATTTTAATGAACAAACATTAAAGGCGAAGATAGAAATAATAAAAAAATAAAAAGTACACTCTAATTGAGAATCGTCGTCCTATTTCAAAGTCGGTAAATTGTCGGTCTCATCATCATCATATAATCAGTAGGTACACCGTCAATACCTAAATGTTAAAATAAAATGCAGCCTAAATGTTATCTAATTTTGTAAAACAAAAGCTCGACTTGGCGGGGGCACTGCCGTGCCCCCCGATACCTTTAACTACCTACATATAAATGTATTTTAAAAATATTATGTTAAATATCATTTACTTTTGTTTTTTTTTCTATCATCCAATAGTTACCTAGTTTAGATTTGACTTTGGGATGTCTTGCTTGCGTTTTATTGTCGGAAAATAAGGTAGAGTAGAGAGTTCGTATAAAGCTGAAACCGGTTATATCGTTTGATCGCGTTAATTTGTGAAAATTACGTTTTGTATAGTAGGTGTGCTTTGCTTTGTATCGACTGGCACCGACTTCGAAAATATTTGATTAGGTATGTATAGTAAATGAAAACTACCAATCAGTTATTTTTTACTTTTTAGTGCTTTTGTTTGAAGACGGTTTTTATTTTTTTGTTAAAAAGTTTTTATTTTTCCCTTTTTAGTGTAGACAGTAGTAGCAAAGTAAGAATTCTAACGTGTTAGGCTTGTCAAATCAAACAAAATAAGCCCAAACTCAAAGTATCTACTATTAGCTGTTGAAGAGTTCTACCTATCCACCTTCTGGCCTCACCATCAGATCTGGTCAACAATACCGAACCACTGTACTATCAACGGAAATAGAAATACTTGCAAAGTTTCAAGTCAATATGACAATTAGAAGTAGGTTAAATTCATCATTAGCTATTTTTCCACCCTTAGGGGTAGTATTTTTTTTTTGAAATTTAAATGGGACCAATATGGAAGTATACACTTTCAAACAACACAAAAATTGTCCAAATCGGTTAATAAATGACAGAGTTCTGAGGTAACAAACATAAAAAAAAATACAGTCGAATTGAGAACCTCCTCCTTTTTGAAGTCGGTTGAAAATTAGCGTAAAGTGTCGAGTATAAATAGAAATATGAGACATATATTATGTACATACTTATATTTTTTAAAATGTAATAAAATATTTATTTTCAGTCATTTGACAAGCATAACCCTACTCGGCGTGCCAGTCGAGATATATCTCCGCGGCACTCAATACTGGGCTTCGGCACTGTCACTTATCTTAGTCACTTTTCTAACAGCTGTTATATATTTGCCAGGTAAATATTTTTTGAATGTTTCATAAACGTTTATTATGTCACTATCAACTAGCCAAAAGTGTATAGTGACATGAAATAAACGAATAATAACTTTATTTAATACTAGCATTGCCCGCGGCTCCGCCCGCGTTCAGATGACCAAAAACCTAATTCTTAGGTTTTACATATTATTATACTCTTACAATACAGTTTTTGTGTTTTTGAATTTTTTCTCGGAAATGTGATATTTAAACGCGGTAAAAAGTAGCCTATATGTTGACCCGGATAACCAGCTATCATCATACTAAATTTCATCAAAATCTGTCCAGTGGTTTTCTCGTGACAGACAGAGACAGAGAGACAAAAGTCAGACAGAGAGACAAATTTTCTAAAAACTATAGATTCGGACTCTGTATCGATAACCATGTCTATTTCAATTAGATTTCCCAAAAAATATTTAATGTACATTTGACTTAGTTAGAATTTTATTATATGTATAGAAGACTTATTTTTTATAAACATACATACATACGAGTATGTACGTACATAATATGTACAATGTACATATACTAAATATCTCTAAATTAAAATTAAATCTCTAAATTAATATTAAAATTAAATAACTATTCCGTGAGAAACAAATCTTTTTAAACTATATACAAAGAAGATAAACATGTCTTAAGAGTGTTAGGAGTAATCAATAACCTATAGTCAATTTCAGGCAGTAGAAGTGCGTAATATTGAAATCTCTCTATAATCTGATAGTAAAACTGTAAATTGTAATAATTTTTCATCAGGTCCTTTCAGTTTGCTATCATTACTATTTACAATATTTTTGATTAGTTAGGGACAGAGAGGCGAGCAGAAAAACCTGGTTCATTTCATCTGGATGAAATTTGATACAGAGATAGATATGGTTTAGGTATATAGTCTGGAATAGCACATAGGTTACTTTTTATTCGGGAAAAATGTACGGTTCTCGTAGGATAGATTTGTGTTTTATATTGGTCACTTTAGACTTTAGATCATTCATTAACTATGCCAATTAACATTTATGTTATGACAACATTCATTTGGACAAAATTGTGTTATGCTTAGATTATACAACTGCTGTAACTTGTAAGCACTAACCATAGGCTGTAATTTAAAGGTGTCTTACATACGTATTGACGGCTTATTCTCGTTTTGATCAGGTGCGCTGTGCGTCCCTAGGCGCTTAATACTAGCCGATTAATACTTCAGGTAATAGTCTGTGTACTAAATTTCATCCAAATCCTTTTAGCCGTTTCAGTGTGACGGAGAAACAAACATACACCCACAAATAAATCACATTTATAATAGTACGAGTAGTTCAATTAGTACCTATAGTTACAGTTAAATTATTACGTTTCCAACGACTTATATTATTGTTTTTTTCTGCCCATAACTTATGGTCACATATTTTTTCAGTTTTCCACAGACTTCAGCTATCATCTAGTTTTGAATATTTAGAAATAAGATTCTCCACTCACACGCGGACGGTGGCAGCCGTTTTGTTCGTAGTGAGTAAACTCATGCTGCTACCAATAGTGCCTTATGTACCACTTTTAGCATTTAGACTTGGTGAGATATTTGTTTAATACATTTACTGAATTTTTCTTTATCATTGCATAATTATTTATTATAATATTCTTATTAATTATTTTTGTGAATTAAAAAAGTGGCTATTTCCTGTTATTACTAGCTAGTCAAAAGCTTAAGACTACAATGGCAAAAATACGTTTGCAAAAAAAGCTCATTATTTGTATCTAAGTTTTTGTCATGAAGAGCAAATAAATTTTATGTTATAACGTATTTTATATATATATATATATATATATATATATACTAGCGGCTCACCCTCGCTTCGCTCGGGTTCGTCGCTAGGTACGTTTTAAATAGATATAAAAAGAAAAAATCTTTCTTTCTCACATTTTAATTATATGTTTTAATACTTACCTATTCCGGACTAAGAGAAATCCAAAAATTAAAATATCATAAAAATTGGAACGCGGTCGAACGGGATAAAAAGTATCCTATGTCCTTCTCCTGGCTCTAAACTACCTCCCTGCCAATTTTCAGCTAAATCGGTTCAGCCGTTCTTGAGTTATAAGCGAAGTAACTAACACGACTTTCTTTTATATATATAGACTAGCGGCTCACCCTCGCTTCGCTCGGGTTCGTCGCTAGGTACGTTTTAAATAGATATAAAAAGAAAAAATCTTTCTTTCTCACATTTTAATTATATGTTTTAATACTTACCTATTCCGGACTAAGAGAAATCCAAAAATTAAAATATCATAAAAATTGGAACGCGGTCGAACGGGATAAAAAGTATCCTATGTCCTTCTCCTGGCTCTAAACTACCTCCCTGCCAATTTTCAGCTAAATCGGTTCAGCCGTTCTTGAGTTATAAGCGAAGTAACTAACACGACTTTCTTTTATATATATAGATATATATAATTAAAATATATATATATATAATTAAAATATATATATATATAATTAAAATATATTTTTCCTAAAGAAAAAAAACCGATTGAAAATTAAATAAAAGTTGCAAATTTTTACTAACATCTATGAATCTATTTTTATTACTATATACCTACCATCTACGGCTGATTTTTATTAAGATTACCAATAGAAACATTTTTATCTTTCAGTTACTAATTCACAGGCAAGCCGTATTACAGCCGTAATTTGCGTCGCTTGCTCTACATTAATAGCAGTGGGAGGTTTGCGAGCTATAGTCAGTATTGGCATAATTACCACTTTTTTAGCATTTGCTGGTACAGCATTGCCAAGCGGCTTGGCATTGTTGCCAATGGGCTTCAAAAGAATGTGGGAAATCGCTCATCATGGAAGTAGATTAGTTTTTTACGAGTAAGGTTCATCATTAAACTATAGTTTTAACTTTTCAAGCCACCATTAAGAAAATTATAACCCATGATTTTTGGTGCAGATATATCTAAAATAGTAAAGAAAGAAAAAAAAATCTACATATATTACTTTCCAAAAATAAATTAGAAAAAAGGTTATTTAAAAATAAAAAAATAAAATTTGTTTTAGTCCTGATCCTGAACTCTCACATCACACCTCCTTCTTTGTAGTTACATTAGCTTTGAGCACAAATTGGCTGTGGAAGATAGCTCTCAGTCAATCCTCTCTACAAAAACTTTTAGCAGTTCCCACAATTAATAAAGCCAGAATATGTTTGGCAATCTCGTGCGTGGGAATCATACTTATGAAGTTGTTATCTTGCTTCCTGGGATTGGTCATGTATGCTTGGTTCGCTGGATGCGATCCATTACTCACTGGTCAGATTAAGAAACATGAACAGGTTAGTCATTTGCAGTAGTATATCTCTTTCTCTCTTCAATTTCTGGCTGAAAAGAAAAAAGGGCATAGACATTCTCTTTGGACTATTCCTTGGCCGAAAAAAAGGAGGGCGCCAAGATTTAGTCCATTGTATTTTTATTTATGGGCATCAAATAAAAATACAATAGACTAAATAATCTTTTCGACTCCTCGTCGTCCTTTTGGAGATAATATGAGTTGGAAAGTCATTAGTGTAATGTTTATCTTAAGGCGAATTAATCCGAAGGCTTTAGAAGTGTAGACATTGCTTCCACTCAGAATTATGGCATAGATTATTTTCTCAAAATGTACCGGACGAAAGAATTAAAAATTACGTAAGATGACCAAATGTTGAACCTATGGCGTCCATAATAAATTTTAAAAGTTATTTTAAAATAAAAAAAATACGAAAAAAGAGAGCATAGTCTAAGATGCTGTATGAAACTAGTCTTATACCCATACCCAACGTAAAAATAGAATCAACAATTGCTGCGTACCTATGTGTTAGTGACCTTCCGCTCCTCTCCATTTTATAGATGTAAATTTTAAAATGTCAAAGACCCGGCTGCGTTAAAAACGAATTCAAAAGGTGTCGATGAAGGAACATAGTATTATGTAGTCAGTCTAGTAATTACGAGGGAACATAAGATCGGACATACATACGTACAGATCAAATACATAACCCTCCTTTAGACTTCGCTGTAGTCTTGTAAAAATATTAAAGTCAACTTTATTCTACTTTTTTATACAATTATAAAAGTTTATTAAAGTTGGAAGCTAACAAAAACATAATATTTATATAAAACCTGTGTATAACAATATAATCTACTTGAGATTAAAATCGTCTAGCGTTCTACTATTACAGCTATTGTTTATTTATACGATAACAATTTATTATGCCTACGCAATTATTTATTAATTAACAAAAGAAAAGTCATTATTTAGCTATTTTCTTTTCAGCTGGTACCTCATTTTCTAAATAACCTGTCGACGATGTTTCCAGGAATATTTGGTATTTTTATCATATCTATCTTTAGTGCAACGGCTGGGTACGTACTTTTAAATATTATAAATTACACTTACTCTCGCTTCGCTCGGGTTCGTCCCTAGCTTGATTCTACGTTGGTCGGTTGGATTGGTCCTAGGATGATTTCTGGGATAAAAAGTATCCTATGTCCTTCCCAGGGTCTCAAACTATCTTCTTACCAAATCTCATCTAACTCGGTTCAGTAGATACATAGATTACCCCCTACAACGTCACAAACTCACAATCTCACAAACTTTACCACTTTATAATATTGGTATAGATATCATTGTCAGAGAAACACAGTTGAAAAAAGATTTTTCTTGTCGTTCAATTTTAAAGATTTTGAAGTCGGTGTTATCCTCCTTTTTATTTATGTTTACACACTGACTTCAAAATCCCTTAAAAGTAATTAATCTACCCATATTTTTTTTTAATTTCTTAATGGTAACCATAATTATTTTTCTGAAAATCGGTTAAAAATTGTCGGAAAAATTGCGTAACATACCTATACGAAAAGTACAACCGAATTCAGTAGGTACTTCCTTTTTTAAGTCATACCTGCCTTTTGAAGCCATAACTACCTTTTTGAAGGTGATCAAAAAAAGCCGATTGAACAGCTTTGTTAAAAGGAGTTATTAGAAATTTGGATTGTTTGTCTGTATGTTTAATTCTATATTATACAGTTTTTATTGCACTATTATAATATAAAGATACACGAGCAGCGAGCATCTTGTTATAAGGCTTTTTAGACTAAGAAATACACGCACAGGTGATGTTGCAGATAATAATTAGTTTAGATTTGATTTGTAGTTTAATGACTCGACGTGTGTTTGCTCTACGAGATAACTTTGTTGTTACAGATGTATTGCGTCTATCATAAATTCAATATCAGGGGTTGTGTTTGAAGAATTTATAAGACCATGGATGCCTCAAAGTACTAATGAACTGGCGTGCTGCAGAATTATGAAAGTGAGTTTGGAAATAGAAAACCTTATAATGTATTTATACACAGAAAAATGCTGAAATTTTTGATAAAATTTACGATTAGAAATATGGTACTTACATTTTTACGCTTTCGTTTTATTGCTTAATTATTTAATAAGTCAATATCGGGACTTGAGAGATGATCCATATCTTATGTAATCCGTAGTTTAGTCTTTTGTATCTATAGTTTTTCAATAAACATTTTTTTATTATTAATTATAATTTCTCAATTTAAAAATTACTTGAAAATTAATTTTTTATAACAACTCTGTTTCAGTTCCTTTGTATTTTGGTTGGTTTATATTGTATATGTGTTGTATGGCTAGCTCGGGAACTAGACCGACTTCAACACGTGGCTTCAGGGGTAACAGGCGTTACTGCTGGTACTCTATTAGGTCTCTTCACATTAGGCATCGTCTTCTCAAGGGCTAATTGTTCTGTAAGTAAATATAACATTAGTATTTTATTTAATAACGTTTTTAATTTATTTAATAAAAATAGCTAATTATTTTTAAATTATTTTGAAATGCTCATTTAATTAACGCCATCTGTTGGCAAGATTAGATGTTACTTCCTTTTGTATATACATAAGTAGTATTATAGTAGTACATGTAATGAATAGCAGATGGCGCTTCATAAGTTGATGACGAAATAAAAATATTTCTCTTAAAAGCAATAATTCTTAAGACTACTACTTAAACTTATAACTATTTATTTAGATATAAATACTTTAAGCATTTTCTTCAATGAAATGAAGCAATTTCTCTTGAAACGAAATGTATTCATCGCTTTGTATACATAAAGGAAATGCCTCAGTAAGATGCAATCGGCCCTAAGGGACTTATCTAAGTGCTTACCCCAGATATTCCTTTAGCATCCCATTTAGGTTAAACTAACGCTTTCCGTACATTAAATCTACGCTCGTTATTTCTTCGACTTGACCTATGTGTTTCAGTTCGTTTTAACCGACTTCAAAAAATAATGATTTCCTTAAAACACTATTATATTTTTTATTGACCTCATTTTATTGTTATAAACGCACCATTTTTTTTCTTTTATCCAGTGGTTTATAAGAAGAGGGTACTATCTGGAATTAGTGAACCGATACTTAAAATTAAAATAAACAAAGCATTACTTATACTTGATATATATTTTTTGATTAAGTCAGGCAGGCGGAGTTGTGGGCTATAATAAATATAAACATACAATACATTTAATGGAAATATTAATGAAGGAAGTTATTTATAATAAATATTATTTCTTCCTCTTATTTAAAACATTCTGCATGATAATAATCTCGTTTTTATCTAAGCTTAGTGATTTCAGTCAAATTCAAATCTAGAACCTATAAAACTTAACCTATTTTTTCAGGGTGCCTTAAGCGGATGTCTACTTAGTCTAGTACTCTGTGGCTGGCTGCTTATTGGCGCCGAGAACGCTTTGGCTACGGGTGCATTGACCTTTCAGGGGAAGCCCCTCGTTACTATGGGATGCGGTAAAGCCAACTTCACACATCTGGTAAACGTGACAACAATATTACCGAACGCTGTGTGAGTATGAACTAATAGACTAGAATGTAATTATGTTAGACTAATTGCTCGATTTGTATTACAGTGGATGGGTACGTGAGTTAAATGGTCGTGAGTGACCGGCTTTACAGTGTTTTGCATGATTATTGGAAAATATTTCACATCATTTGGTTTTACTTATCTATATTGCACCATAGATATAGTTATACATATTAAATTTACTTTCTAAGTTTCTCAAAATAATAAAAGTTACCCACACAACTCGACTGTGAAATTATTAACGACCAGATTGTACCTATAATATTCTTCTCTGGTATCTGACACAATTTTGAACTTAGATGCTGCTGAATTCGTATAGGCACAATTTGTATACTTTTGTATGACTAATTAAAATTATATAATATAAAAAAATGTAGTTTACTAACGCACATAAAGAATTATTTTTTTCCAATTTTAGTTTATTAGGGATATTGTGGTCTTAACTTCAAAATGTAATCAAAAATAATTATTCAATCCTGTAAGGTCGTAGTGGGTACAGCCTTCGTTTTAAAATGAGAGGGTTTAGGAAATATCACCATAATAGTCAAATACAGGTTAACGAACTTCAAACGTTTTTGAAAACCTAGTTAGTTGCTAGTTCCCTCAGACATTATGGATTTTTTCCTTCACTTTTGGATTTAGGCGCCTTTTGTTCTGTTTCCATAGCGAGCGACCATTGCCATAAAAAACGAATAAATCGAATCATAATATACGAATAAATCGAATCAAATGGACTTTTACAAGCACTTTTGAATCGTCATTGTAACTTTTTAAATTTAAATTAAACGTAAGTGTAGTCAGTCCGTGAGGAATCTACCACCGGCTTGGAAGGCAGTTCTGCTGAAAGAGCCGACGAGAAACTCAACAGTTGCTCTTTTCATAAATATAACTAGCGACTCACCCTCGCTTCGCTCGTGTTCGTCCCTAGGTACGTTTTAACGGTTAGTATAAAATACATATCTTTGAATTTCTTGGTTATTCTGTACTATAATGTGTATGTATTATACATATAAACCTTCCTCTTGAATCACTCTATTAAAAATAACTGCATCAAAATACATTGCGTAGTTTTAAAGATCTAAGCATACATAGGGACAGACATACAGCGGGAAGCGAATTTGTTTTATACTATGTAGTGATTACAATTCACAATATATCAATACATATATACAATAATTATAATGTTCTTACCCTGATACTGATAGATTATATTATTTTAGTGCAATATAAACATGAAGTAAACAAACAAAATTACCATTATAACCGCAGTGCGTCGGCACGTTAAAGATCCCGGAAAGTTTTAATCTTAGTTTGCCAACTTTGGTGATATCGACTTGAGGCTAAGTTTTATTTCCCTCTTATTAAAACTTTCGCCATATTACTATTACCCGATTCGTACAGTTTTATGACTTTTTCTAGTCTCTTTTACTAGTCGGATGACTTTAGGATTGCTAACTAGTCTTTGACTCTTGGCTGAGTTTGGGTTTAACTTCCAGGATATTCCAGCGAACTTCTAAAAAATATTGAAATAACTATTTAATATGTATGTTTATATGTTGAGATATTTTATAGAAATTAACAATTCTTTAGTATTTTTTTTTATTTTTAAAGAGAAAAGAAATACAACAAGAAAAACAAAGAAATTTACATTAAATTATAATTTTCAGCAAGCAACTACCTACAAAACCTCTTCAGTCACTCTTTCGCATCTCCTTCACTTACTGCCCTTTTGCCGGAGCTGTCGCTGTTCTCCTCATCGGAGTACCTATGAGCTATCTGACTGGGAAATCGAAGACTGACTCAATGAATCCAGATGTTTTTTGTCCTATAACCCAAAGTTTTCTACATAGGCTACCAGATAGAAGTGCTACAGTATCTGTGGAACTGAGAGCACCTAACACTCAAGAGGTCTATATGGCTTTAGATGAAGCATTAAAACATTTAAAAGAAGTAATAGATCGGTAATAAAAACTGTGATAAATAAACTGACTTTACATTATAAATACAGTTAAATATATCCCATATCATATCTCATAATTAAAATGCTAATGCATCTGTTTGTTCGCAAATCTCTTAAACAGCAGAACCTTTACGCGCGCACTTTACGATGTTCGCCATTCAAACTCACTAAATATTTTTAAACGTCGTCTAACTAATTATTATCTGTCTTGTTAGTTATTGAGTATATATGTATATACTATATATTTATGTGTATTTACGTATCTATATGTATGTATTTATGTATATGTATACGTATATATTATATATGTATATATTTTTGTCTTAGTAGTTCTTTGTAGTTCATCTTGTCTGTATTTAGTGTTAATTGCACCGTCCCGTCTACGATTCCACTAATCCTTTCACCAAAGGTTGTCTGTAAGAGATTGCTCGTAGCAATAAGACCGCCTTTGCATGCCTCTTTGTTTTTTCTTTCTTTTCATCTTATGTACTCTTCTTTGGTGTGTGCAATAATCTATCTATCTATCTTTACTCGCGTACAACTCGGACTCGAACTCGGAATTTATTGGCCTAATGATACAGGCTTATTTCTTATCCGGGGAAAAGGCTACACCCATGAGTAGGTTATAATCGGAATAAAATATTGCCAGTTTAATCTATTTTAACAAAATTTTTATCAACTTAACATAAAAGTCATTTATATGCCGGCCATAATGAACATTTTACAACACAGAGAAGTAATTGTAGCGTGAAAATGAACCAAATGAGTTCTCATAAAGATTATTGTGAAATTGGAGCATTACCGTCGACTGCTATATAATATATGGACGAATTGAAATTGTTAAATGAAATCCCTAAGGTGTGGCTATGAATGATTATATAATTTATACAAAATATAATATCAAATCTGGACGTGTTCAGAAACATGATGCGTTCTCATTAATGTTAATCTATAATATAAAAATGAATCGCCGAATGTGTTGGTAAGCGCAAATCTCGAAAGCAGCTGAACCGATAACGCTAATTCTTTTTTTAGAATATTCCTTGAAGTACGAGGATGGTTCTTACGGAGAGAAAAATTTAACAAATTGCCTGAAAAAGTATAAAAACAACACTTTTCTATACTCCCATACAAAAGATTCGTAATAATACTTAAAAGTCAATTTGAACTTTAATACCATACCATAAAGTTTAAGTTTTAGTGGAGACGTTCCGGGAAGGCAAAACAATTGAGTGACGTTAGTAACGTATAAATATTAATGTCAATATTTGTCAAAATTATTACCGAAAAAAATTAAAATTTATATGACTAACGCTGGCTAATAACTATTTACATCTATTTAAAACCTACCTAGCGACGAACCCGAGCAAAGCGAGAGCGAGCCGCTAGTGTGTGATAATTATATCAAGTTAATAAAACATATTAAAAAAATATATATTATGTATACCTACTCTATTTTTTTTATATGGTTCCTTTTTAACCGACTTCCAAAAAGGAGGAGGTTCTCAATTCGACGGAATCTTTTTTTTATGTATGTTCACCGATTACTCGAAGACGCCTGAACCGATTTGGAAAATATTTTTTTGTTTCAAAGGGTATCGAAATCGGTTGAGCGGTTTTTTAAAAAATCAACAATAAATTAATTATTTTTTTAAATAAATTGTTTAATCGAATATGTTATTAAAAAACTTTCGTATTACAAATTTCCTGCTTATTAGGTACGTCTATACTAAAAATATATATATATATATATATATATATATATATATATATATATACATATATAAACCGACTTCCAGGCACTAAAATGTAAAAAATAACTAAACGGGGGTTTTCATTAAATTAGAATAGATACTTAATCAGATATTTTCGAAATCGGTGCCAGACGACAATATTTTAAGATATGAATATCTAATAGGTAAATATCTATTTTACTAACGAATTTATTATATTAGATTTGCTTTGCATCGGTTGGCCTGCCTGTGCCTGGCAGTCGGTTTGCATATATATATATATATATATATATATATATATATATATATATATATATATATATATATATATTTAAAGTTTTTATTGTATAATTATTATTCGATGTAAAGAATAAGGTTAATGTTGTATAATTAATATATTATTCGATTCGAGTGTGATTCGAACTCGCACGATGCCGTACTCCTTATATATTGGGAATTCAAAACTTACGAAGTTTCCCTAAATTTTCTTATTAACTGACTGGAGCTTTTTATTTCTTATTTTTCAAAAGCTACTGACTGACTCAGGAAATCGAAAGTAACAGTAAAAAGATATAAAAGGTATAAAATGTTCGTAAGGGAACGGATATAAAATGTTCAAATAGGTACACGTAACATCATGTTGTCCTTTTTACGCTTAAACCACTGAACAGATTTCGATAAAAATTTTCAAGGATATAGATTGCATCCTTGGATCAGACACACGCTACCCTTGTACCCCGCCCCGTTTATTAAGCGAGTGAAGCCGCGGGTAAAAACTAATTATTTATAAGTGTACGTAACACTTTCGATATTATTTATATTTTATATAAAGTACTATACTATATAGTTTATACTATTTACGCATGAACGAATTAACCACTGGACTAGACATATAAGCGGACGTACCTTTATCGGTCTTCTCAGTAACCAGGAGATTTTAGGCTTGGTCGTTTGTTTTTTGCGTCAGTCTCAAGCACTTATTTGTCAACAAAACATCTCCCAAAAATGACTAAATGTTCTGTTAAATGATGTAAAAACTATAACGGCGGAAGCAGCAGTATTTATTTTCACTTGTAAATACATTATTTTATTACATTTATTGTTATTTATCACACAATTTAATTAAATTGTAAAATAAAATGTCATATTATCCAACTATGTTAAATATAGTCGATATTTCTATGTATTGTTGACATCTGACAACCATCATAAAATCCCTGGATTATACCATTCAGAACAAATGACTAAACTGTCGAGTGAGTCCATTTGACATCGACTAGTGCTTGACAATGTCGAAAAATATATCGATATTTGACGAAATAACTAAACGAATTGTGTTATTTGTACAGTACAATAACATAAAATACTTTTACCACAGTATCTTACAATCTGATGACAATAAATTTATAAAAATATTTTCTAAATCAAATAAAAATATAAATGCAAAAATTATAATTAGTATGTGTACTTAATTTTTTATTTTATTTTATTCCACATTTATATACTTTGGAATATTATTCCATTGTAATAATAATAAAGATCATTTTATTTCAAAACATAAATTACACAAAATCAAACAATAATGTTTTAGCACTAAACTTCTGAGTTGGCGATTTGTAATAAAACACTTTACCACTTGCACTAATTATTTTACTGTCACGATCCAACACTCACTTTAATTTGCAATCACTTTTTCTTTTTCCTAATTTCACAAATGCTTATTAAGAACTGAGCAATATTAGGACAGTGTCACATTTTATAACTACCCGAAACAATCAATTGCCAATTAAAATAGTTCAATAACAGAATCAACAAAATCACTTTATTTAATTAAATTAGCTTAATATTTTTTTAATCTTTACAAAATAATATTTATTATATATTAATGGAATATATACCCGATATTCATTTGTTCATTAACATTATTATAGGCCAACAGAATGTTGCCATCAATGCCATCGTATTTATATAAACCAAATTAAAAAATAATTATTATTTGACACATTATTATTGCCTCTTTAATTCATTTATTTTAATTTATTAAAATTAAAAGAAGAAGAATAAATTAAAAGATGTAAAATATGATGACTATTGCTAACCAATGTCTAAAATGTCATTCATTGGTTCATCGATATATGTATTTTATCGATTACGTTCAAGCACTAGAAATATTGTATTGTGTATCAGTGTTTATAATAATATAATAAAATCTTTGTTTGCGTTACGCGTCACTTGGTTGAACTAGTTTTCATACATTTGTATTTTATGTCAGGTCCAGTCTCTAATTCGTTCATGTATTTACGTTATATGTATGTATACGATGATTGCATCAACTATACTAATACATATATGTATACTCGTATTACTAAAGTAATATCGTAAAATTTTAACAAACTGCCTGACATCCATTTTTTATCTGATATCTAGAAACCAAATATAACAATAAGCCATATTAAAAGCACTTAGTCTAATTTACACAAAAATATAACAAAATTATCTCATAACTCCATACCTTATAATCTCACATCTTTACGGAATGTCACTTGAAATTGGACGTCTTCGGTAAATTTCATCTTCCATTATTCATATGATATAACGATGATATATTACGTGTCATTAAGTCGCTTACCTGATCCGAATTCAGCCTCATAAAGATTACCATTCGTCATTTTTCGCCTCATTCATCTCGTCGGGCTAATCTTTGTAAATAAAATTGATGGATTGCGAAAATAATAAATACTCATTATTTGGTTTTTATTTTGATATACTCGTAAATATACGATGAAGGATGGATCTGCTGTTGTTTCATGCAATGTTGGGGTTATTTTAATACTTTCGTAATTAATATTCTGAATGAACTGTTAATCATTGAACATTTTCAATTCCTTCAATAAGGGATGATAAAGCTTATGAATTTTGGTTTACAGATATTTTTTTAAATATGCTTTTGATATTTTTTTTTTTAATATTTTCATTTAATACTTGCACTTAATAAAACATTTTCCAATACTACTTTGTGTGTTACTGTATAAATATATATAAATAAAATAATATTAGGTATATGAAAATAGTTCTACTATATAAATAATGATATTTTATTAGGCGAGACAAATCTGGCGTCTCTTTGCCGCCTCAGACAAAGATAAACAAAGGCAAAACATCTGAGAGTGCGTGCTAGGTTTTAGACAAGCTACATTAATTCCTAGACCGCAGCCTACTGTCTCGAGTACTAATTTTTTTACGAAACGACATAAGTGCCAAGTCAAAATTTCTCAAATATAGATTCTATTTCACTTATATTAAAGTTAAAAATAAAATTTACAGGAAGTCATAGAATTGCGACTTTATCAGAGCCAAGAGGTGTTTTTGCCAGAAATAAGGGGGATGCTTTGAATCGTAAAGGAAAACATATGTAGCGGTAATGAAGAGAAAAATTGCTTGGATTTTCCTGTTTCAAATCAAGCTTTTATATGCGAATTAGTTAAAAGATAAGAATATTAGCAAAGTGATCTAATTTAATAGATATCATAAAACACAATAAATGTCATATCTCTCTAAAACAAGCAAATTTACTTTTGTTGCTTACAAATATTATTAAAATTATTTAAGTATAACAAAATAGACTTTCTATACACCCTACTAATATATATTATACTTATACCATACTAATTATTATATATTTACTTTTACACGCTTAAACTACTGAACAGATTTCGATAAGATTTGGCAAAGACGTAAATTGCATCTTTGGGATGACAGAGGCTATATTTGATCTTCGCCCTCGATATGGCGCGACCGAAACAACGGGCAAAAACTAAAAATATTATAAGATTCATATTTTTTTGCTGTATACTATTACTGCTATACCACGCGAGCATAGACAACAACAAAGAGTTAACTTATTATAAATAAACGTGGACTGAACACAAAACAGCCAAAACTTCTACCGAATTCAAAAATTTACACTGACCTGAAATAATTATATTATTCAGCGCCTTCGTTAAAACATACTAATGTTACGGTTTTGTCTCTGACTTTACCAAAAACAGTCAAATTTGTATAGCCAATGCAAATATTCTTTACTCACTTGAATTGAATCCTCACGGGTCAGAACCTCGCATTGGTTATAAAAGTAGACTTCTACCATTTTCCGAGGGCTCTAATTCGCGTCATTTTAAAATAATGAATTTTTATACACATTTTCAACCTCTTTAGCAGTTTCCAGAAATTGTTATATCGTCATATCGTGATTAATCAGTTAATGAGTAGTTATCCTTTAATATATAATACACTAGCGACTCACCATCGCTTCGCTCGAGTTCGTCCCTAGGTTGCTTCCCCATACAAACTTTCATATCCATTTTCACTTCCTTCCTATCCTATGTCCTTACCAGGGTCTCAAACTATCTTCTTACTAAATTTCATCTAAATTGGTTCAGTAGTTTCGGAGCTTATACGGTACAAACAAACAAAAACATCTTTCCACTTGATAATATTAATATCTACGACATACGACATCACTATATAGTATAAAACAAAGTCGCTTTCCGCTGTCTGTCCGTCCCTAAGTATGCTTAGAACTTTAAAACTACGCAACGGATTTTGATGTAGTTTTTTTTAAAGATAGAGTGATTCAAGAGGAAGGTTTATATAATGTATAATACATGCATATTATAGTACAGAATAGCCGAGAAATTCAAAGATTTGTATTTCATACTAACCGTTAAAACGTACCTATACAATATAAACTATAGATATCGTTCCTGTACAACAATGACTATTTTCAGAATTTCATTTAAGGACAAATTGTCCATTAACTAGTCTCAAACTATTAATAGATACATTCAAAAGCCTGCTCAATTATTGTTCCCCCGTTTGTGACAACAAACCAGACAAAACGGTCTTCACTTAACAATTTAGTTTCGTATTACAATCGAGGATCGAAGTGGCGAGACGCATACGTCACATTCTCGTTTGGAATTAATATACACCGGAAATCCGTTCCCATTAGTAAAACGTCCTAAGGATAAATTCTTTTGTGCCATTTTTGTACTAACATGGTTTTTGTAAGGTCACTATTTATGGCACTGATAGAAAAGATTTGGTATTCGATAGTGAAAATAATATTGAAAGGGATGAAACTACCGTTAATATAATGGAAGGGAGAAATAGCTGATAATACTATAGATTTTTAAAACATTTTGGGACAAAAACTTCGTTATTTAAATATTATAAGCAAAATTTGCTTAAAATAATGCTAGAAAAGTGCAAAATGGGATCACGCATCGAGGGTTACGTAACACCGCACGATTAATCTTGTCAAAGATTTTATTGAGTTAAGTAAATATTTCTGTTACATTGATCAATAAAAAAGGTACACTATTGTGATTGTTGGATACCTATACTGTAATAAAAGCCACAAAATGGCGATGCCCTTATATAATAATATAAACACAAAAGGCAGATAATGCGAAGCGAGGGTGAAATACTAATATTATAAAATATGTCGTTTGACGCAACGTATATTAAAGGACCCACACAACTCTATCCATAAACGCTTGTAAAGGGTAGCCACAACGGTAATTATCGTTTAAAGTCTATGAAATATGCGTCGGTCACTCTATTATTAGTTTTATCGTAATAGCCACTGCATGTGATTGTCAAATTATCGTGGAAAATGTTTTACTTCAATAAATTTTTAGACACCAATAAGGATCTTGTTTAATACGATTATTCTGATATTCTGATATTCTGACTTTTCAAATGGTCAATCAAAAAGTTGTTTTTTTAAAACATAAGGATGTTTTATTATATACTAGCGACTCACCCTCGCTTCGCTCGGGTTCGCCTCTAGAAAAACACTAATAGATTTTTTTGCTATGTACAGACATTCGACCTCTACTGTTTTATTATAGTATAGAAAATGTATGTAGGTAATAACACTTTTAAAATCATTGTGAATAAGTGAGCACTTGTATATATATATATACTGACGAATTTCGTTCATGGCATTCAATTTAGCTAAGAAGGGTGACCCTAGTGCACTCTCTACTTATTTCATTCTCAGGTCCGCAGGGACAACAATACGATACGGACGGAGAATGATCAGGTGCAAGACAGTTGGTTCACGTGCTCTCGGAGGCAACTAAAACTGCACTTTAAATAGAAAATTCAATAACTATTATATGACTTGATCCGGAATTTGAACACAGGACTCCCGAATCTGCGCCCGTAAATGCTAACTGAGGGACTATGAAAAAACAGAATGCTAAAAACCTTATAGAGAGAGAAAGAATGCATAGCTTGCCAATTTTTCATAGGTAGTTGAACGTGTTTGCATCTTCACCAGACTAGAAATAATATTTACATGTACAGATTTTTTACGGAAATCAAATCTAAGCAAATAAAACGCTGTCACTCCCGTTTTCCTTGAAACGTATTTTATTAAAATGTATCTCTAAAAACAGGAAGAATTAACTTTCTTAAAGCTTGAAAGCTATTCTTGAGACTGAAAATATTATTGCAAATTGCAAAACATCATTTAGTATTAAAAATACATTCACGTTTCAGAAGCTATTAAGGAAAAGAACTAGAAGGGAAGATAGACAGGAAAATGAAAATGCAAAAAGTTAACTTAATCACCTTGGAACTCTTTGGCACGTTGGGACCTTTTTGTTATTTTTACCAAATCATTAGGAAAATGTCGCATAAAATAACTTTTAATGTTTTAGCGTTCGTAAAGTTAAGAAATTTGAATTACACGCCGGTATTCCTTTCCGTTAACATAATTAGGTCAAAATACTGTATTGGCAGCGTGATAATATCTATTTATAAAAATGACATTTTTGCTCTCCAGGGCAAGGCGTAGAGGTTAAAGAGATAAATTCCCGTATAGACAAATATAAAAAAATAATAAATGGCATTAAATATGTTTTTATTCAATTACTAGCATTGCCCGCGGCTCCGCCCGCATTCAGTTGTCCAAAAACCAAGTTTTTACATATTATTAGTATACTCTTACATATAATAATTTCATTGCGCATCGCATGATTGGTAAATAATGGCAGCGATTGACAATGCCACAAAGGTTCCTCCGTTAATTTCATATATGATTTTGTAATATTACACTTTTTGTTTTAATAATAACATTTATAGTATGTAGTATTCTGTTTTGTTTGTTTGTTTAGTTTTGGGCGATAAACTCTCAAACTACTGAATTAATTCTAATCATTTATTTACAGTTATTGATTAATTTATATTACATAATAATACATTTTTATATTTTGCCAATTACATTATATATTTTCAATTCAATTCTTTTGATAATGGTTTCAAAGCGTTCCAAAATATTTATTTTACTAACAGTTCACTGTATACCTATTGAATCACACCAAGTTTTGCATAGTACGTAAGTATTTTAATCATAGCACACGTATGTATATATTATATACCTACCTACAACAGCAATGCAGTAATGTCATAATGATCCCTAAAATATATTCGAAAATTCCACCTACAAGTAAAAACATGACTCTTTAAATGTTGGTCAAATGAATAAGTAATGAAAGCTTAGCAAGAGGGTCTCGATCCCTTGGATATATAGACAGCTCAAAAAGTTAAAGTGAGCCTTGAAAAAAAAAACTTTCAGCTCTAAAAATTGTATTACTTTGCCACAAAATTAATTCACTTTCACATCTAAATTTTATTCATTGGAAAATTTTACTCAAGACTGTAAAAAGCGTCTCAACTGCTGCTTTTTTTGACGGATATTTTATAGAAAATGAGAATATTTTAAAGGAACGACCCTCGAATTGTTCGTCACGGAGAGTTGTAATTTAATTTATAAGGTAAGCGAGAGGCATCACAAATTCTAAACACGCTCCCTGCCTTGTTACCTCATCGTTTGTGTTCTTTGAAATTTACAAAATACATTAAAATTTACGCACTTTCAAAAGGTGTTTTTGAATAATGTTGCAAGTTGCTTGTATTTATATGATTCTGAATTATAACTTAGTATGTTTTGTGCCTTTCAATTGGTTCATAGCTAGTACTCACACTCGGTTGGGAGGAGGCAGGGGGAGGGGATAAGATGGTCTTAAGTTCTTCCATACACGATGCGCTCAATAATCTTGATTTTCATTAAAATGGAATATTTTTTTTTAATTAGACACTTTTTTGGAGACACTTGAGTATCCATGAGAAACTTACCACGTGCTCGGAAAGCTGTTCTACTGTATATTTGCATGTATGCATGTAGATTGCAGCACTATTGCCCCCTTAATGTTTTATTCCCGAAGACAGTGGGATCAATTTGTAAACACAAAATACTTATAAAAATGGAAAATAATAAATATGGAATTCAACGACTCAAATCAAATCTATAATATTGTACATGATCAGAATAATGATAAAAGTAAAAAAAATATTCAAGTCCAACCATATTTATAGTGTAGTAGAAAAAAGTAATAAACAAAAAACTCAAACACAACAAAGGTGTACCACAAACGAATGTGGCAAATGTTTATGATGTAAAAATTATGGTATGTATAAAAAACATACTTTAAAAATACTTAGTGTAATCAAATTAAAAAAACATTTTTTTCTTGACTTGGACTTATTGAAAAATTATCCCAATAAATTCAGGTGTTTGCTACAAGTTGGTGTAAAAGTCTAGACGCACGGTCCCTATTCTCTTTTAAATTTCTACTTAATTTTTTAACATACCTACTCGTAACACCGCATATCTATACTAATATTATAAATGTGAAAATGTGTTTGTTTGTTTGTTTGTTTGTTTGTTTGTTTGTTTGTTTGTTTGTCCTTCTTTCACGTCGAAACGGAGTAACGGATTGGCGTGTTGTTGTGTGGAGATAGTTGGAGGGCTGGAGAGTGACACACGCTACTTTTTACTGCGGGAGATTACATAATTCCCACAGGAAAATACGTTATAATACAATCCAAAAAAATATTTATTGTCAGAATTACTTTAAAATATTCAATAAAATTAATTAAATACGTGTCTTAGCATTTTTCAAAATTATCCTATATGGGGGTAAAATACGGGATGAAAGTTTGTATGACACTTATGAAACTACCTTTTTAGAGATTTTTTTGTACGAATTGAAATGTGTTCAATTGTAACAAACAGTCAGAAAAATAAGTTTCATATTTATTATATTTAAGCTGATGTGTAGATAACATTAATTTTACTATGATGAATAAGTTGAAGTTTAAATAAATCGTTAAAATATTTCATTATCTCTAATCTCCATTAATCATAATTTAAATTATTTTTCATATTACTTTCATTTTGAATTACATTATTAGTATTTTCTGAACACCATTTATTTATTAGATATAGGTGAGCTCAACGTAATGAACTAACATCATAATCAATAAGCAAAATTAGCAATTAAACAATGGGTTTGATAACTACATCGCGTTTTATACCTACTCCTTGAGCAAAAATTAAGCGTTTGGTGGTTCTTTAATACAAAGTTTTACCTTGATAATATCGATATCTAATAAAAAACGTGCCTATTTTAACCGACGAAGAAGGTGGTCTAAAAGTCGACGCGTATATTTTGTACGTTTGATCACTCATAACTTTTTACAGAGTATGATATTATAATTCTTTTTTTATTGTATCGAAGTTGATCCTATTTTAAGGAAAAACAGCCCCCTAAGTTTACAAGTTACGTACTTCTTTGAATACCACAACAAATTTTACAAGATGTTATGATTTTCCATAAGAAATTATAAAATAAAAACTCACCCTTATAATATAAAATATACCTATATTTTTCAAATCTTTAAGTTTCCTCGCCGTATATTATATAATTTCGACAAAAGACTGCATTCAGTTGAAAGCACCACCTGATATGAAAAATGAGATTCAAAGAACCGATTCAGCGTGAAGCAATCAGGAAGTTGACAGCTACAATTCAATTTTAAAAATTTCATAGAACCCGAAAAATTTAGGATTTTAAGTTTTTTTCATTAACATTAGAGTATTTAAATAGTTTATTTTTTAGTTTATTTATTATAAATAAAATTCGTAAAACTATGAAGTTTTAAAAAAATAACCGACGAAAAAAGAAATTGTGAATGTTACTAATTTTATTTACATTATTAGGTTAGATAAGATCTTACCTATGGAGATCAAAAAGCCCTCACTTGCGGCGTAGCCGCAGGCAAAACCTAGTATGTATAGAGACAAGATTCCACAAAAAGGCAGGCATTTCGTTCAGGTAAAAATTACTATTCACTGTATAATATTATGGCGCAAATTGTTGAAAGATCAGATAACTTCTAGATTACATTTAGATAGCTATTGTTAAATTTTCTATTCTTAAGATTTATGAGTTTTAATCTCATCATGAAAATACGTCCAAAATAAATGTTACGACGATAACTGGCAGCAAAATTATAATTATTATATATAAAAAAAAATTATCAATGTAATGGTAATGTAAAATAAGCCGAAGGCTAATAATTTTTTATTGTAATGAGTTGTTTGACACACAGTTATACAGAGGATGGTTAGAATGACCCATTATATAATACTTAATTTTTCCTCTCCTATGTAATATTTAACTTTCTTGTGTAATATGAACTCACTGCGAAACTAGTCTGATTTTAATTAAAAGTAAAAGTTATAGGAAATATACATATAATCGATTGTGAAAAAGTCGATTGCTAGGCTTTGAAAAAATTGGCAGGATATCGTTTGCCGAGAAATGTTACATTACATTAAGTTGATAAGTAACTAGGAAAAATATTAAGATAAAAAAATAAAATAAAAAAAATATTTTTAATTATTTGATTCATTATATATTTATTTTTTAAATGATTAGAATTAAACATAACAAATATTGTAAGGTACGTAGCCATTTTTAAATTTTTGAAATCATTTTGTAAATTTGTGGGTAGGCACTGTCTGTAACAACTAACATTGTAAACTAAACTGTTTGTCTGTCTGTCTGTTTGTTTGTTTGTTTGTTTGTTTGTTTGTTTGTTTGTTTGTTTGTTTGTTTGTTTGTTTGTTTGTTTGTTTGTTTGTTTGTTTGTCCTTCTTTCACGTTGGAACGGAGTGACGAAGTGGCGTGATGTTTTGTGTGGAGATAGTTGAAGGGCTGGAGAGTGACATAGGTTACTTTTTACAACGGGAGTTTACCTAATTCCTACGGGAAAACATTTTATAATACAATCCAAAAAAAATATTTATGATCTGACTTACTTAAAACTAGGTATTAATGCTTTTCAATAAAATTGAATAAATATGTGTTTTAACATTTTTCGAAATTCATCCTATAGGGGGGTAAAATAGTGGATGAAACTTAGTGTGAAACTACTTTAATAGAGGGTACTGCTAGTTATTATATAATTATGGAACGTGGAAATTAAAAATGTTATATTACATATTAAATAGAAAGAAAAAAAATGTTTTTTGTATGTTTATAATAAAAGCTTAACTTAAAGTAAAATATTCTTTCCCCAAACTATGCAACATGTTGAGAAAGTTTTAAAACTTGTAAATTACTAAGTTTCATATTCAAGTAGTTTGTTGGTGATGGCTCTAACTTTAATGGCCTTACTTTATCATCGTGTGGAAATTTGTGTCTTTCATTTCAATACTTTCTAAGATTTACGCGAATATTCGATATGTTAAATAAAACAATTTTCCCGGCTTTTTTTGCCGTTTTATTTCTATTTTTGCTTTCGACGTAGACACTTTCTATAGAAACTATAAGTTTTGAGATGTCCAAAACCTTAGTCTTTCCCGCGATCATGATACATCATACATATGGATTTGTAGCATTCGAAAAGTCAGTTCGCTAACAATAAATGAAAATAAATCCTCGACAACCTATTTTTTCTAAATGTGTTTATTTATTTTTAAAATTCTTAACACGTCATAAATATTTATTTTCAATCTTACGCTTATAAAAAAAATCTTGTTCAATTGTTTTGTTTATCTTGCGAATCATCTATGGAGCTATTAAAGCGATTCTACTTACCTATATTATTAATAGGCAACATATAATAAAATTCTAACTGAGTCAAATCTGTAAATTAAATATTTTTTGGAAAATCTTATTGAAATAGACATTATTATCGATACAGAGGCCGAATCTATAGTTTTTAGAATTTTCGTCTGTCTGTCTGTCTGTGACCGCATCACAGAAAATTTACTGGTGGGATTTTAAAGAAATTTGGTATAGCTGGTTATCCGGGTCAACTAATATACTAATACGAGTATACTAATATGTAAAACCAAAGAATTTGGTTTTGGTTATATGAACGCAGGCGGAGCCGCGGGCAATGCTAGTTTTATATAAAGTACTAGCATTACCCGCGGCTCCGCCCGCGTTCAGATGACCAAAAATCAAATTCTTAGGTTTTACATATTAGTATACTCTTACATTGAAGTTTTTGTATTTTTTCTCAAAAATGAGATAATTTTCCGCGGTAAAAAGTATCCTATATGTTGACCCGGATAGCCAGCTATCACAATACCAAATTTTATCAAAATCCCTCTAGTGGTTTTTCTGTGATGCGGTAACAGACAGACAGACAGACAAAAATTCTAAAACTATAGATTCGGTCTCTGTATCGATAATAATGTTTATTTCAATAAGATTTTCCAAAAAATATCTAATGTACAGATTCGGCGTAGTTACAATTTTATTATATGTATAGATGACGTATACTCGCGCCTATTCTGCCGCCGCGCTGGTTTGATTTTCGGAAAAAAATAAATTGTATTATTTACTTACTTGAAAAATCTCAAGAGCTAATTTCTTTTGTGATCTTAAACATTTAAATAATGAATGCCACTGTACATCCATGTACTTGTACCTATAAAAGACCTACAATAATAGAGTGAACTCTATATATATACATATATGTGTATGTGTGATAGAAAAATGTGTCAGAAGTGCAAAGATTTTTTTTTAATTGTTAGGTAAGTACAGACGTACATATTAATAGTTTCGATTCAATTAATCAAATAGCTAAAAGAGCGTTAGATTTAGTTTATTTTATTGTTATAATATCCTAGTTCATTTCATATGATGTATGAAATATTCAAGAATATATAAAAAAAAAATGAATTAAAAACATTGAACAATCAAAACCAGTAAGAAATTTACTGCACAATTTTAAATTCTCTTTCCACAGAATGAAGTTGGAATTTAGGGACTATAAAGAGACAATGCGACTTAACTGCGACCAGCTGACAATAATACAATTTAGAGTGTTAAAGCGAGTTGAATCCCACGAATTAGCTCATTATCAAGAGATTTGCTGTGAAGATCCTACTTACAACTCGTTCAGAGGATTATTTGAACAAAATCGCCATTATTATATACAGCTAATTTTTAATTTTATAATATTTTATTAATTGACTATGGTAACACCCTCGCATGCAAACCAAGTTAAGTTGGTTTAAATCCAGAGTTTTGCACTTCTGGTATTCTTAAGCGCGAATCATTTTCAACATGCCTTACAGTGAACGAAAATATTGTGAGAAAACCATCTTGTCTAGGAAAATCTAGCAAGTATTTGAAAGATTATACACTAATGATTGTATACTTAATTATATAATGTCTATAATTATATAACTATACAATATATACAATAAATTTGAATTAAATATATAAATAAAATAAATAATTAGGAAGGCAGTGGTAGCCCAGTGGTAACGCGCTCGCTTGGGAAACAGAATGGAAGCGGGTTCGAATCCCGGGTCTCGCACCTCTGATATTTCATGTGCGAATAATTTCCAACATGATTACCACTTGCCTTACGGTGAAGGAAGACATCGTCAGGAAATCTGCATGTCTGAGAAAATCTAGCAAGTTTTCCAAAGACATGTGCAGTCCGCCAACCCGCTCTTGGCCAGCGTCGTGGACTATGGCCAGATCCCCCTCGTATTGAAGGAAGGCCCGTGCCCAGTAGTGGGAGGTTAAAAGGGGCTGAATACATTTAATTAGATTCCATAGATGGGTAATTTATATTAATATAGATATATCTTCTAATTAAAAAAGTATTTTGAATGGCAAATCGTTATTTCAAATTATCAACCTGTAAATTTTTAAATTTAATAGTGAAACACTAACTAACTAACTTGAAAGTTTTTTTCGATTTGAATACGCAGAAGATAAAATTTGTGTCGTTATTCTAAGAAAAATATAATCCTATAACGATCTAAAGATAACGGTGAAAAGAAAGCAAAATATAATATTATACAGAAAACAGTGCCTTTCATAGTGTTTCTTGGGGAAATATATTATAAAAAAATAACCGATTGCGTATCGAGCCACGCGCAATGTAGGGTTCCGTAGTTGCCCATTACAATAATGCGGACTAAGAAGAGGGATTTTTGTTGTTTCGTACTATGAACATTTAACATTAACGGTTTGCACCTTACATTTTGTAAGTTGTTCGACTATTACTCGTAAACTTGTAAAACCTACATAGCTGTGATAGTTTTCCTTTTATCTTCGTTATATAATATACTTATCCTGATTTTTAAAGCTTAATATTATTCAAACGGATCCCTTAATCGAAAAATTGTTTTCACAAATCCGCAATATATCTAAAAGACTTATCCAACGACACCCCAACGGACATGGCGAAACTAACAGGGTTCTTGTTGACTACGGAACTCTAAAAAAGTGACTAAGTAGACGCTAGAACCAACCTAGATCTTCATTTTGACATTAGATTTCATAATAATAATAAAATCGATCACCTTTAGAAAATATTTTTATCTTTTTATTTTCTGTGAATGAACTAAACTGTAGCTTATAATATAACCTATCGGCTAATAAGTCCAGAAATTTTTTGTAGCTGTAATTGTACAAAATACGTTAATAAAATAAGAACAGAATTTTGGTACTTTTAAGCCCACGCAATAAATCCATATTACTTCAAAAGTCCGTACAAAATATTACAATAAATAATTCGGTTCATTCACTCCGGCAAAGAATTCGGAAACCATATTTTTTTTGCTTTATTTTATATTTTGCTTTATTATTAAAGCTTTATTATATTTACAACATTCGAGCTCAGTGTCTGTGTGTCTGCATACTAAATGTCACAGTTTCAGTCCTAGACGTGTAACTAACTACGTCATGTGGTCTTTTATATTCTACTATCAAAAAGACCAAAAAACATTAGTGTACTCTTACAATGAAGTTTTTGTATTTTTTTCTCAGAAATGAGACGTTTTCCCGCAATAAAAAGTATCGTATATGTTGACCCGGATGACCAGCTATCATCATACCAAATTTCATAAAAATATCTCCAGTGGTTTTCTCGTGATGCGGTAACAGACAGACAGACAGACAGACGGACAAAAATTCTAAAAACTATAGATTCGGACTCTGTATCGATAATAATGTCTATTTCAATTAGATTTCCCAAAAAATATTTAATGTACAGAGTCGACTTAGTTAGAATTTTATTATATGTATGGATGAATATATATTTTATTATACCCAAAAATTTATGAGTAACATAACTGACCTACAATTAAACCGTACAAACTCTATGTACATCCTCGTAAACGTTGTGTATTGTGCATTTTCTATAAAAGTTCGAGTGTTCTTATAGCTTTGACTATTTCGATATTTGTAATAATTTATGTAATATCTTTTACCTCTAATATTTTATATTCTATAGTCTATACCTTTGTATTATCGAATGACAGCACGAAAATCTCATTACCAAGTAAGTTGCAGATTGGAGAGGATAATGATGGTCATTTAACTGTGCTTCCCCGCACGTGATACTCTGCATATCTATAAACTATGGGCGATAAAACCGAAACTTTTGTCCGCAAAATAGTTTAGTCGATTATAAATTGAGTATAACATATAATCTAAAACATCATTCTTCCTTTGTTTTTAACCGACTTCCTAAAGGAGGAGATTATAATATGTTCGGTTGGTATGTTTCCTTTATTTTGTATGTAAGTATGTATGTACATCAAAAACTTCAAGGTCTTTCAATTCTTGTTTTTTTAAAGAGTTTATGTACGTGGTTCCATACAAAATCAATATGGAGATGATCTAATTATGAGTTTCGGAAATAGGTGACGGAACTCCTTATATAAGTGAAATAAATTGACTGTGATTCAAAATATTTGGTATAGATAGTTAATTTGCAAAAAAGTACTTTACCGACCAGGACAGGTTTTGATATACGGGTTTTTAACATATCTATTATTCTCGAAATATCAGCACCTCTTATTCTGAAACTTGTTGATCGATTTGAGTGATTCTTTTTTTATTTGAAAGTGTATAGTCACGTGGTGGTCATACATAAAAATGGTGATGACCTGATGAAGTGATGCTCCTTTAAAATTGTTTTGGACTTTAATTCTAAATATTTTATATAACAGCCCTGTACCTAGTTTCTCACTTATCCTACACTTGTGCATTATAATATCTCCTTCGCAGTTGTCTAGACATACAATACTAGACAGTAGACATCCAGTAGAAAGTACTGCAGAAATATAATATCCGTAAGACAAGTAAGATTGACAAAGTATCATCGCATCATCTAAAGTCGTCATTATTCACTTTACACTTGTACGCATATTGAACTCATTAGTTTTCTGTATGTACAAGTATAAATGAATTATGTATACATTCAAAAATTATATATATTCAACTATTTAAAACAATGTGCAAAGTCAAGTTAAATAAAGGACTTTGTAAAAAAACACTAAAAATAGTCTTTATACATAGAAATAGTCATTAAAATTATCTATGTTTAATTCTTTGCAACTAAAAAAGCCATGAAATTTATATTCATCAAATTTACATAGTATCGAATACCGATGGCATCTTTATTAACTCATTTGCATGTATATTGCATATATAAAAATAAATAAAAATATAACAAAGTAATAACAAAACAAAGTTTCTGAGTCAGAGTAATTTATCTCCATTATATCAGTAGAACTTCTTGAGCAGAATGAAGTAAATGAAATACGAATAACGAAACCCAATTATAATCTAGAAAGGAAAAATTTGAGAGCTTTTGTTTGGAATAACTGTATTATGCTGTTTGATTTTTTAAAGAACATAATTTTATTATTTGCCTATCCAGCAAAATCGATTACTATGAAAAACACTCAAATAGCTTGCTATCTAAGACTGATTATAAGAAAGAATAAAATACATATGTAGACCCATCTCAGAATTCTATTTAAAAATATCTTTTTAGGGGTCAGCAATAAGGAGTAAAAACGTTAACCTTTATAATATCATCGTCGTTGAATAACCACCGGTATGGGCTGGAAAGATGTCTCATATGAATACTAGGGGTATAAAAAAGACTAGAGGTGGCACTCTACAGGTAGGCGAGGGGTGAAAAATCGAGTTAGACTTGTTCTTGATCGATTTTTCAATATATGGCCAAAGATATTGTAAGGATATCATATATCGTGCCATAATAACAGTGAAGTATTTTTAACCGACTTAAAAAGGGATTATTATTTCGGCAAATGTTTGTTTATTGTATACAATGCAAAATCTTCACTTCTTATAAATCGATGTCTGTGTTTGTTTTAATGTTTATGACAGTAAAATAATTACTGTTTATGTAATTTTAAAATCAATGAAATTTTTTATTTAAAAAGATTAGATAAGATAAGATTTATTCTGTCTGTATACATATTAGTAGCAGGTATCTGATTTAAAATAAATATTAAAGAATAACATTAATATAATGCGGAAAATGTTCTATTCTATTAATATTATAAATTCGAAAGTTTGGATGGATGGTTGTTGGTTACTCAATCACACCACAACGGCTGAATGGATCTGGATGCTTGGCACAGAGATAAATTATAGTCTGGAATAACACATAGGTTACTTTTTACACCAAAAAAATGGTAACGGTATTTTTTCTTTTATATATTAGTTTTTGTCTTTTATAGAGTTTTTCTATGGAATTAACCTTTAAAAATAATAGGGATGAAGACGAACGAAGCGAGGATGAGTCGCTAGTATTTAATATTTTTTTACTTTCCAGGTCTTTTAGATCTTTACAAAAACCTTATTTATAACAATTTTACTTTGACAATCTCTTTAATGGAGTTTTTTTTACAATCATTATCGAGTACATGATTTTCTTTCATCTGTTCTAAACAAATAGTTTACCTTAGTTTCTGCAATAGTTCTTCACCTAGTTACTACCAAGTCACCCATCTAGAAGTCACCTGGCATTTAGTAGCTTTATGTTTTGTGGTTATTGTTCATGTAGATATCCATACGTGAATATGCAGGCAGTAGAAAATTAGTCATCGTTTTTAAATAACTTAATGAGTATATTGTGCAATATTGTACACATAATTTAAATTGTAGCAACTATACATATTGTAGATAAATTAGTTCAGAGAATTGTACGGTACATTCTGTGGCTAGAGTAGTTCCGTTTTTTACTTTTTCGATATTCACTCAGTAAAATGGAGATATATCGAGGGAGCGTCGAGTTTTTTATACCTGTGTAGAAAAAAATTGGGATTAGAAATTGCATAATATGCTTTAAGCAACGAGTACGTAATATCATAAAGATTTATCTCGCTAGTTATTACGGTTACAACGTTAGGTTATTACGTAATATGTAATACTAGCATTGCCCGCGGCTCCGCCCGCGTTCAGGTGACCAAAAACCAAATTGATGGATTTTACATATGAGTATACTATTACATTGCAGTATTTGTATTTTTTCTCAGAAATGAGATATTTTGCCGCGGTAAAAATAACCCTATATGTTGACCCGGATAACCAGATATCACCATACCAAATTTCATCGAAATCCCTCCAGTGGTTTTTGTGATGCGGTGACAGACAGACAGACAGACAAAAATTCTAAAAACTATAAATTCGGCCTCAGTATCGATAATAATGACTACTTCAATAAAATTTTCATAAAATATTTAATGTACAGATTCGGCTTAGTTAGAATTTTATTATATGTATAGATTTTCAACCATTTCTTGGTTACAAAGTAAATAGGTATACGTTAGAAATCTCATAAAACAATAAAAATATGATAGTACAGCAAATATTTTATTTGCAGATTCATGTGAAAAAGACGGAGATAGTGGGCGAGCGAGAGGTAAAGATGTGATTATTGTTAGGATGATTTATTATCCCATTCTTTATCTGCACGGGTTAGACATTATTTCTCTTGCTTCTTTGGAACCTTTACTAAATCCCGCGTATATAATATACGTATCCTTTTGGAACTAGTCTTGTCCCCATGCTATTTATGCATGCAAAATGCAGTCTTTATCGCAGTTTAAACGACAGCGTAGCAATTTATAACGTCCTTGAAAGGTTTTACTGGAGGTACTAAGTAACTGTTCGGTTTATAAACGAAAACAAATCTTTATGCAACAAAATCAACACCTACAATGAATAACATTGTAATTTAATATCGAGATAATTTATTTATTTATGCCTATAATAAAATTGTAACTGAGTCGAATCTGTACATTAAATATTTTTTTGAAAATCTTATTGAAATAAACATTATTATCGATACAGAGGCCGAATCTATAGTTTTTAGAATTTTTGTCTGTCTGTCTGTCTGGGAATGCAACAGAAAACCATTGGACGGATTTTGATGAATTTGGCATGATGATAGCTGGTTATCCGAGTCTACATATAGGATGTCATCTCTGTGAAATCTATACTAAATGTTATACTAAAAATATAAATTAATTTCTTATGGATATCATATCCAAATTCTAAAAAACAATGTTTGTTACTCCTTCACATTGAAACGGTTTACCGGATTTAGATAAAATATAGCACACAAATCATATTAATATTATAAATGCGAAAGTTTGTGTGGATGTCTGGATGTATAGATGTATGGACGTTTGTTGCTCTTTCACGCAAAAAGTACTGAATGGATTTTAATTAAGCCCTACAATAATATAGCTCATACACCAGAATAATACAAATGCTACTTTTTATCCAGGAAAAATGTACGGTTCCCGTGGGATAGATCTGCTTTTGTTTTTCTAGAGGTGAACCGCTAGTAGAATATAAGCTAGAGTAGTATAGTATAGACTAGTAACTGTTAGGTAATTTAATTTTAAAAGGTAAATTAGTTTGAAAAAAATATTACTTTATAAAAACACGACTTGAATGGTTTAAAATATTATACTGAAAGATCTTATTCTACTTTAGAAGAAAATGGAGCAGCATTTGTAGCGGCTGCTCAAAATTCATCTGTCATTTACATAATGCTTGGCCTTCACAACGGTGACTTTGACTTCAAATGCTATTATGTAAACAAGTTCTATTGAAATTACGATTTTAACAAAATCTTATCACCTATTACAAAGTATCTTTTGTTACAAAAGATGTTTGTTGTTACAGTGTATTTGCTATCGTTGTTTTGTTTTTGCCATTATTGTAATACTCGTAGTAATATTTCTTTTTTTTTATAGAAATAAAATTTTACATATAATAATTTAAAAGCTGAGAAAATAATGTAAAAGCCTAATATAAAACGCTAATGCAATTTGCGGTTGACATTTTAGTTGACCTTTGTGTGACCAAAGCCGGTTAGTAGATATTTAAAAAGTCTCTTTAGGTTTTGATATCAAAAAAAAAAACTCTGAATTATTGTAGATAAACAATAGATTTGCTTATCTACAATAATTCAGAAATTATTGTAAATAAAAAATAGATTTGTACATACTACTAAGTAGTGAAATTAACTTATTCTCTACATTATTTTAAATCAAAGTACTCGAACATGCTCATGGATGACTGATCGCTAAGAAAAAAGAAGCTGTAATTTGAAATAAAACATTAATAGGTGTTTTTTTCTGTAAATCCTACTAATATAATTATAAATTGTTTGTAAGAATAAATGTTTGCTACTTTCACGCAAAAACTTCTTAACTAATTTTGATGAAACTTTGTTGTAATATACATCAAAGTAATACATAAGTTATAACTTTTATAGATATACTATGTATGTAGTAATACCTTTTTTTATTTTCAACCGACTTCAAAAAGGAGGAGGTTCTCAATTCGACTATATATTTTTTTTATTAATTTATTTTAATAAGGTTTGCTAGTGGTTATTATACGTTTTACAAGAAATGATTTAAGTATTGAAATAATTAAAATACAGCAAAACCGTTGAAAAGCAAACAGAACTTGCATATCCTTGTCTTCGTTTTCACAATTATGAAGATTTTAAAAACATAGTAATTAACACCTCCAGGTAAATTTCTAAGAAATTAATTAAGTTTCTAAGAAATATATTGTTAACTGTAATGCCGGCGTGTCCGCGGTCGTAGAGGGATTAATATTCTAGATTAATCATTAGCGTAAATAAATTAAATAAAAATATAGCATTAATACAATTAACAAATGATAATTAATTATATAAATATTTATAATTTACAATGTATTTAAAATATGATAATCAAGGTAAATAGTTGAACTACGCGTGCAGAGCCGAGGAAAAACTAGTTATGAGTAAAGTCAAAGTACCCTTAAAATAGAAATAATTTATTCACATTTTACCATTTGGGATACCGAGCTCTATTGTATCTATATTCGTTCAGAGAAAATTCGGTTGTGACAGACAGACCACAAGAACGAAGTATCGCCCATGTACCTAATTTTAAGAGTAAGCGATCGATTTTATTTTGAAATAAGAAATCTATACATATAATAAAATTGTAACTAAGCCAAATCTGTACATTAAATATTTTTTGGAAAATCTTATTGAAATATAGACATTATTATCGATACAGAGGCCGAATTTATAGTTTTTAGAATTTTTGTCTGTCTGTCTGTTACCGCATCACGGAAAAACCACTGGAGGGATTTCTATGAAATTTTGTATGGTGATAGGTGACTATCCGGGTCAACATACCGGATACTTTTTACTGCGGGAGAATATCTCATCTCTGAGAAATCTATACTAAACATTAAAATGTAACTAGGAATGGACCCGAGCAAAGTATATATATATATATATATATATATATATATATATATATATATATATATATATATATATATATATAATTACAAGTGATACCAAAAAAGCATCTTAATCACCACACTAGTTGATAAATATTGCAAAATATTAGTATTGACTGCAGCTAGGACCTGAGTGAATGAAAAGGGAGTCGCCCGCTTACTATAAAAGTTCAATGTCCTGCTTTGACATCGTTATTGGCCGTTTGCGGATTCATTACTGATAGTAGAATTAATTTCTATTGATAAAATCATTATTTAAATAGTTTCTTTATAGTTTTCATAAAAGTATACTATTATTTACATAGCACTTTAAATGAAATACGCAATTATCACATTCGTTTATTAATGCATTTAAATAAGTTAAACTTACAATAATGAAATAACACACCGGACCGTTACTCGCACTCACACCCTGTCAATATGACAGTTGTGACTTGTGTCACATACATTTTTAAAAATCAAAAAAAGAAAATTGCCATCAATGCCATCGTATTCATATAAATAAATCAAATTAATAAACAATAATTATTTAACTCATTATTATTGCCTCTTTAATTTATTTATTTTCATTCGTTATAATAAATACAGGTATTTTAAATTAAAAGATAAAATATTATGACTATGCTAACACTATATAAAAGTGTTCAAGATCGATAAAGTGTAACATTCAGTTATTTTATGTGCCAGTTTGTAGATTTGACAATAGATTTTTAATGTGACAAGTGAACAGTCGGAGATTCGCATTACAATATATATAAATGTAAAATGAGTATTCAGAGAAAGCAATTAATATAATATATTGTTAATTGCCAAATATTTGTTTTCCTGGAAAATCCTTCTGAGCTGTTTCAAAAGTAACTAGAACTATTACAGTTACTCTTAAGAAATAGTAGGATAAGCTGCTGTCATTATTTCAAACTAATAATTTTGTACTAAAATAGCCGCAAATAATTTTGTAGTACTATGATATATAAGGATTTAAAATTATTGTTTATTAAAATAAGAATGGGTTTGATTTTAAAGTCTATTTATTATTAGTTTCAACGATTTTAGGCGTAACTGGGTATAGTTTACTTCGCCAATGTCACACGTAGAATGGAGAAGCAAGATTGGCCAGTAGAAATAAAATATTCTACACTACATCTATACTAATATTATTATAAAGAGGTAAAGTTTGTGAATTGGTGACGTTGGAGGGGGTAATGTCTGGATCTACTGAACGGATTTAGGTGAAATTTGGTAAGTAGATAGTTTGAGACCTTGGGAAGGAAATAGGATACTTTTTATCCCGGAAATCATCCTTTAAGGTGGTGAAAATGGAAATGAAAGTTTGTATGGGGAATCAAGCAAGGACGAACCCGAGTGAAGCGAGAGTGAGTCGCTAGTGTATTATAAAATGAGAGCAATTAATTGCGAAGCTATAAATAGTAAAAACATAAAAGCGTCTCGTATTATCTGGAGTCATATCAATAGTGAACTGACACACAAAGTCAACGTTACTTCTTGTCACTAATCGTCATTCGACAATCAGTAGAGCGTGTGATATCGTCGCGTGCGCCGGTGTAAGTTAGAAATAATCTGTAATAATTTTGTGTACAATTATTGTTTGGTATTGAAAATGGAATGGATGAAAACAAAAGATGGTAAGTCTCTTTAAAATTTATTATGAAATAAATACAGGTCTGTGAAAGTTAAATAGTACTTATTAGAATATTATTATATGTATTTAGGAGATGCAATTGTGTGTAGTAAGTACACCGCCTACCTTTTCATATAATTTCTCCTACGCCCTAAGGTTGCCTGGAAGAGATTGCTTATAGCGATAAGGCCGCCTCCTGAGTATTATCTATTGTTAATATCTTATTTTTGTATATTTCTTTGTGGTGTACAATAAAGTACCTATCTACCTATCTATCAAGAATACCCTAAAACCTCTAAACGTAAATTAAAGATTTAGTATAATTCGTGAGACTGTATAGAGTTCGTTCTTTCACTTACTTAGATTTTCGAAATGTCCTTGAAATTCATACTAAGCGCTCAAAAACTTTGCCTTTAACATATACTATAGTGTGAATAGAGAAATTTTAATATAAAATTTTTATTACTTTTTATCAAAACAACTACAAAAGCTAATATATGTACATAATAAGTTTCTATATAAATTTGAATATAATGATTTTTATTACGTTATTATTTTATAGATCTTATTTATAGCTTAAGGTTCTGCTGTTCTAAGTTGGAATCTCGATCTGGGCCAAGTACATTTATTGTGTTTTTCTATGCACGTAATGAGAGTTTTAACGTTTACGTGACGCATTAGCAAGTCATCTAGAGACAAAACACATAATTTGGTGAAAATTATTTGCTCCTCAATCCTCATCATCCTTGCTAAGCCGAATCTGTTCATTAAATATTTTTTGGAAAATCTTATTGTAATAGACATTATTATCGATACAGAGACCGAATCTATAGTTTTTAGAATATTTGTCTGTCTGTCTGTTACCGCATCACGGAAAAACCACTGGAGGGATTTTGGTGAAATTTGGTATGATGGTAGCTGGTTATCCGGATCAACATATAGGATACTTTTTACCGCGGGAAAATATCTCATTTAAGAGAATAAATACAAAAAAAAATATAAATGTGCAATTCACACATCGTAGAAGTGAAACTTCAGAAAATGATATGAATATAGAGTATCAGGAGTAGGATAATCATAAGGATTTTTTTATATTATTTTTACCAAGTTTAAAAGTTATTTTACATTTTATTTGACATAAATATAAACATTACATAATAATCAGTAATGAATTTTATTATTTTTCACTTCCTGTGTAATGTATTCTATCAAATAACAACGGTTACCATGACAACGGTTACCATGGCATCATCGCAATGTATTCTATCTCATTCTATCGCCGGCTTAATCCTATATATTTATATGTTTGTCTCTTTTTACTGTCGCATTTCCGTTGCATCGAGTTTCAAATAACAACGATTCTAAAGCAGTTTCACTTCAAAAACTGCAATGTAAGCTAAACCCTAATATTTAAAACCTAAGAATTTGGTTTTAGATCATCTGAACGCGGACGGAGCCGCGCGCAATGCTAGTAACATATAAAAATAATAATTATTCTAACATTGGCTGAACGGAACAGTTAAAATCACTTTTAATATTCTATAGGATGGTAAATTAGTTCTAACTCGATGAACGTTATATTGAGAACTTTATTAAATTTAAAATTTTGTTTTATAATTTCGAAAATATTTGGTAAACTCGCTTTACCTTACTGTCTGTCAATAAATTTTAAAAAGCAGCCCTTACGTGGAAACTTGTCGGTGTTAGGTCAACCCCTGTGCCTCGGAGAGCGTGAAAAGCCATCGATCATTCGCCTGATCTCACACGGATGGTGTTATATTATAGTTTTCATAGTGATCCTCTTTTTATTCATAACAAATGGAATAAAGAGTGCACTAGATTTGGCACTTACTTGCGCTCTATAGCATCTTTTTAACCAACTTCCAAAAAGGAGGAGGTTTTCAATTCGTCGGAATCTTTTTTTTTTATGTATGTTCACCGATTACTCTAAGACGCCTGAAACGATTTGGATTTTTTTTTTGTTTCAAAGGGTATTACTTCCCAGGTGGTCCCATATAAATTTTATCAAAATCGGTCAAGCGGTATTTTGAAAAATCAACAATAAATATTTTTTTTAAATAAATTGTTTAATCGAATATGTTATTAAAAACTTTCTTCTTACAAATTACCTGCTTATTACGTCTACACTAAAAATGGAAAAATAAAAACTTTTTAACAAAAAGTAAAAACCGACTTCCAGGCACTAAAACGGAGGTTTTCATTTAGAATAGATACCTAATCAGATATTTTCGAAGTCGGTGCCAGCCTACAATATTTTAAGATATGAATATCTAATAGGTAAATATGTATTTTACGTATCGAAATATATTAGATTTGCTTTGCATCGGCTATCATCTATAACCTTAGTCTCTCCCGTGACCATGATTGCTGTAAAGCATTCGAAACGTCGGGAACCAAAAATCAAAATAAATCAAATCAAAATAAGAAAGTATTAAGAAAGTACAATATATATATATAGACAAAAGATTCAGTTCATTACATTTTTTTTCCTCTGTTTGTCAACTGATTTTCTTTTGTAGCTTTTAACGAGGTTTAGTATTTATCCATCAAAAAATTATTCACACATCATGTTTTCCTCAAATTTTCGTCAATTTCGACCATTGGTCGAACACCAGTGTTATAAATGTATATAGTTAAGAGCATATAATAATAGAAGATTAAACTGAAAATATAAGAGATAAGAGCGATATACTAAGCACATATTTGATATCGATATCTTTTCGCTGGTATATTATTTCCATACGTGCGTGGGTAGAGAATCCACAAAAAGGTTTACAAATGATGAAAATATGATCCTTTTTCATTATCGAACCTTTAGAGTATTAATATACTTGTATTAATATGCTTATTTTCTATAATGTTTTTGTGAGTAGGTATATAATTTGCGCATATAAAATTCTTAACTTTCACAGGCATTCTTGACGATGAGGTAAATTATTGGAAATTCGTTCAAGAATTTTAGTCAAATAACTGAAAAGTAGTCGAAATTCCTCATTGTGTCGATATGTTTTAATATTTACTAGGTATGCCGATGAATTTATAAATGACGTCGTTTTTATTAAATACGGATATAAAAACATACTATTATTGAAATTTTGCATAAAACAGGTAGTTTCGATAAAGCTTCAATTTTTTTAATTATTTTTTTTTAAATATACAAAAAAATAATTTATAAATTAATTCAATTTTTCAAAAAATGTCCTAGTTATTTTTTTTAATTATTATTGTTTTGGAAAATAAAGAAAGCATTTTCGATAACGCGAAGAAAATTCTTTTTACCACCATCCGAATTTTGCCGCCCCTAAAATTTTGCCGCCCTGGGCACTAGCTCCGAGTGTCCCTAGCTTAAATCTATTGACTATTCACATTCTACCGACATAATCTTTAGCGGTTACTAATCGTGTGGGTATTATCAGGGGTCAAATAATAAAGTATTCAATGCTCAGTACAATCTTATAATGGAGATCACAATGTTATAAACTTGAAACGATTATTCTAATTGTTTATTTCAGCAGCGGGTTCTCAACACCGATTAATTATCTCACTTCAACACACAATATAGAAATATACATATGAATAATGACACGTATGATTCAGTTTTTAGTGATCCTACTTGTTGTGCCAGCAGTCACGAGTTCGAATCCCGCTGGGGGCATTCATTTGTTTGATAAGCACGAATGTTTGAACTCCAGTCGTGGGTGTTTATATTTATAATATGTATGTATTTAAAGTTTATCATGCTTACCATGCAACTAGATGGTATTGTGTGTTAACAAAAAAATCTCTCCAATGATCCACCACGATCAGCCATCATTACCATTTCACATATCTTCAACGAATATCATAATGGCGTCTCGACCCCGCTCAAGACGTAGCATCGATTCTTAATTCGAATTTAAAAATTAAACTAAATAACATAGTGACTTTAAAAAATAATAAATAAGGTTTTGCATTCGAACAGAAAAAGGTAACTAAATTTTCCTCCGACAGATATATAAAACAAAAAGAGTTACTTTAATATTCTTATTTTCGATCTAGACAGAGAACAATTAATAGATACATACATACTGTCTGATTTTACAATATATTAATCAAAACATATTAAATCTGCCTTTATCTCATTTATATGTTATATTACTTTAATGAAATTGATGTATTTATTCTTAAATAACAAATGTAGTCGAAATAGCGTTTATTAAACAATGTTAATATTTTAGTATTTGCCTGTAATACCATTTCTTAGATTTCATATATAAATTGCTTTACAATGTGTGAATTTCAGGAAAATACAGGATAGAGTCTCTGTCTCCTGCAACATTTCCCAGCGCTCTGAGGGTGAGTAGGTGACTAATCGTATTAGTTTCAACTAAAATAGAAAATACTCTACATTTACTTCAATAAAACGATTAAATGCTAGTTGTTTTTCAGAAAAGATCATGAATGTGGGTGGTGAAACCCTCTTTCTTTCACTTCTTTAAGTAAAAACTGAAAACTTAATGAAAAATAACACGAAAAAATACCACAAAAAGTATTAATTATACACTATATTATATAACTTTACTATTTGTTGATCAAACGAAGCTTTTATGATATTCTATAATGATTCATTAAGGTTTAAAGCTTTCATTATGGAGGTGAAGGAAACTCTTAAAATACTCATTTTCTGACGCATGAAAATATCAGTAACATATATGAAAGCTTAAAATAAAAGTAATGTTCTCATCAGGTAATAAGGGATGCTTTTTGTCAAGATGAAACAGTATCAATAGGATCGGAGGTGAATAAAAACCCAGAAGCGATAGAGGAATTGTTAGAGCTATGCGCTGACGCAGCACTAGATGGCGTGTCTGCGATCGCTGTCGCGGTGGATACAGGGGAGGTGGCAGCAGTTGCTTTTAATAAGATCCAAGTTAGTTAATTGTATTTATTTCTGTATATATTATATGATTAAAATAAATCCTGTGAAATAATTTTATAATATGTATTTTATGTATATTTTATTAAGTTTTCTTATTTTATGACGTATTAACAACTTTCTATCGTTTAACTCGATATACGAATAAATCTGTAATACATTGCTTTCATATAACTCGATTAGTTTATGTGACACACGTCAGTAAAGCTTCCAGTTGGCATGATTTTTTCCGACATCTTCTACAACCATCGTTATATTTTAGCCAATGTACACAAATTTCCTCATAGATCACTCAGTCCATTGATGAAAACTGTATGAAAATCCATTTGGCAGTTTTTTAGCTTATCGCGTCTAGACAGATAGATATACAAACAGATGTTTAGACAGACATACATACAGTGCGACGGAGGGACTTTTTTTATAATATGTAGTGATAGTGAACGTCGTATATACTGCTGAACAGGTTTCGGTGACATTTGGCTTGAAACGACATAAAATGTAGTATCATGGGTACGAATAGTCCTTCCTGCTCACCATGCGAGCGAAGCCACGGGCAAAATTTAGTTTTTATTCTCATAGGTTGACTGGAAAAGATATTTAGTTTAAAAGTAAGTCCACGTTTACCTTTGACTTTTTCAATGTGAAATCTATTTTTTAAAGTGCAATAAAGAAGTTACGACTACATATAATACTGATAGAACCGAGACCGACACTGAGTCCGACATCTCTACAAATGAGGTGACATTTACGAAGATGTCGGTCTGCTCTTTAGATTCTGTTTAAGTAAAGCAAAAATCAACAAACCGAATATTAACGTTTTCATTTCGTTGAAAACACATTTTCGTATTTACAATATTATTATAGCGAGAAAGCTTCTCAGTAGTATATAATTGACTATTGATAAGTTGGTTAATTAGTTATAAGTCTGTCGCAAATAATTTTGGCACAATTATTTAGAACTAGCGGCTCACCCTTGCTTCGCTCGGGTTCGCCTCTAGGAAAACAAAAACAAAAGTATCCCACGGGAACCGTACGTTTTTCCTGGATAAAAAGTAGCCTATGTGTTTTTCTAGACTATAATCTATCTATGTGCCAAATTTCATCCAGATCCGTTCAGCTGTTCTGCCGTGAAAGAGTAACAAACATCCATACATACTCACAAACTTTCACATTTATAATAATAATACCTAATACAGATATAAACAGGGCAATTTTTCGATAACAAAAAGGAATTAATAATTTTTAAGCTTACGTAAAAAAATAATAATATAATAATAAAATAACGGAATTAACTGGAAAATCAAATTAATTTACAGGTTAAAACGTCCGATGTCTCAGAGAAGCCATTCTTCGAAATATTTGCCGACGAACGCTGTACACAGGCTTCGTCACGTTCGCTCATACAATTTATGGCTGACGTTGACGGTAGATGCAACTTATTCGAAAAGTGAGTGCATTTTACTATATGAGATTATGTTAAATTTAATTTTACAGTAGGAGCTGGACACAATAAATGCTTTCAATTTATTCACTGTTGCTGTAATGTTGGTTTATTTTCGACGTCAAATGAATTAATGAAGAGTAAACGTCTACAAAATACAAAAATTTATTTTTTATGTATGTTTAAACTTCTTGGAGATGGCCTGGCCGGTCTGGGTGTTTTAAATTATGTTCTATAAAGATATGTATATTCCAAACCATGAACGAATTAACCACCTTCGTTCATGTCCCAAACTAAAAGATAGAAAGATATGTTCCATATAATTTTCGTTAGCATGGAACACATTGTTTTAAGAAAACAGGATCATCTATAAGGATAATAACAAATCTAAGACTCTTAACGATCTTTTGTTTATCAATTGTCGAGGACAGTACTTTCGTTGTTCATTTTGTATCTTGGAGCCGATACGTCGATAGAACTCAGAACTAGATAGAGGAACTCTTCAACTGCTACTGGCAATCCCTTTAAACTTGGGCTTAGTGACCTTTTAATGTAAAAAAAAATCAGCATAATAATTATTATCAGATAGGAGTTAGTATAAAAAAATAGAGTTAAAATCATAAACATTTATTTCCGCTTGTTTTTCTGTGACGTCGGTTTTGTTTTAATTTTAATTTACGTAGCGTTATTTATTTCAATAGTATAAATATTAAAAAAAAACTTAACGTTTGTAGACTGTTTTATTTAAAGATTATAAATCTACGTAAATAAGATAGAAATGAATTTATTAAGCTTGTTAAGTTTGTCTACAATGTTTTAAACTCCTAAACAACTACGTAAATATAAATGTTATTATAAGGGCACTATTTTTATCATCAGATACAAAGTTGACTGCAGTTTGGAGATCATGTTCCTGGCAACACTAAGAGAACACAGAAAACATAAGTTGGCAACTTTGTTATGTCAAATCTCCATAGATATTGCTAGAAAATTCCAAGATGGTCCAGTAGCACCAATCAAAGTAGAAGATCTTGGTCCTAAATATTCTCATTTGAAGAATCGAAACCTTATTAAGAAACATCCTAAAATTTGTCAAGCGATTTGGACGTCAGAAGCTTCTCGAAAAGTCGGTAAAGCATTAAACTTTACGGTGCATTTGACAGTACCATTTTCGGAATTTGTATTCAATGGAAAAACTTATTCTGAACGAAATGGAGATGAAGCTGCATTTTGTGAAGTAGTAGCGTTATCTTTGTAACGAGTTGTAAATTAAAAGCAGATTGAAATGCTTGAAACGCTAGCAAATTTGAATTTTAAGTGAACATTATAATATATTTGCTAATAATAAGAATTCATTTTCTATTATAAGTTATTTTTTAGATTTAATTTTAACTGATTTTGCTATCCCAATATTGCCGTTATTTGGAAATCGAACTCGCATCCCTCACGTAATAGAGTAAGTCAGCTACACAACAGAATTAAATAAGCTTTATTATTGAGTTCATAGAATGAGTATGTTCTTTAATTTTATTAAAATGCCTCGATATAAACATAACAAATTCATATTCAAAAGGCTTTTTCATTCTGTTTGACCTAATTAAAGACGAGTATTCGATAGATTCTAATTTGATTTCAATTCTCTACTCGATATAAGCGGTCGGTCAGATATCAAGGGGTTTAATTCATTAGGAGACTTGGGACAAATTGGTTCTGTTAATTGATTTGTGCCCGACGACTTTATATTGTCAAGAGGTGATTATCCTATTAGTCTCTCATTATTATAACATTTCCTTATAATTACAGAGTGTGTGATAGTTGCAAATTTCATTTGTGTACAAAATAAAATATGTGTGTACATATACAATGACATATATTGTCAACATTAAAACTATATATATATATATATATATATATATATATATATATATATATATATATATATATATATGTTGGAACATTAACACACAGCACCATCTACTTCCATGGTTCCAGATAGTTGATACACTACACATATATAACTTTAGATACATACATATTATAAATATAAACACCCATGACAAGAGTACAAACATTCGTGCTCATCACACAAATGAATGCCCCCAGCGGGACTCGAACCCGCGACCGCTGGCACAGCAAGTAGGGTCGCTACAAACTGAGCCAAACGTGTCGTCAAATTGTATTGTACTTTAAATAATATTAATTAAAATTAAAATTTGTCATGTATATTAAACTATCAGAACCCGCGCTAAAAGTACAAAAAAATTCTAAAAAGGTAGGGTTGTATGAAACAAAGTTTTATCCCCTATTTTACCCTTTTATTGGATGTATTTCGAAAAATGCTAAAACATGTATTTCTTTAATTGTATTGAAGAGCATTTATACCAAGTTTCAAGTTATTCTGATCATAATTTTTTTTTTGGGTTGTACACGTATTTTCCAGTGGGAATGAGATAATCTCCCGGTAATAAGTAGTCTATGTCACTCTCTAGCCCTCTAACTATCTCCACACAAAAAATCACGTCAATCCGTCACTCTGTTTTAACGTGAAATAACAAACAAACAGACACACTTTCACATTTATAATATTAGTATGGATATCTGTTTCTAAGTTTTACATAATAATAAATTAAAAAATGTGAGTAAGCTAGCTAAACATAAATTTTCTATTCTATTTTGTAAAAAAAATGGTATAAAGTTGTAAAATTATTAATATATTTTTATAAATAAACTAAATATGAATAATTTATCACTGGATATATAACATTGGCGTTGCTTTACATAACAATAAAGAAGAAGAATATAACAGTTTGACATTTCACGCTCCTCCACTTACGATTTGGCAGTTATGGACATGTATTTGAATTTCTACCGAGACATCACGATATTTTCGTTCTCACCGAGCACGAGATGAATTGTAAACACAAATTTTGCATCTGAAAAATTCTGAGTTATCAAGCATCTATAACATATTCTCAATATATAAGTTACTTTTTTTATTCTACACTAAGTTTACTATAAGCCCAATAACTTTGCGAATTGCAAGCATGTAGTTCATTTTACCTTTAGTTATTTATCGTTATTTAGTACTGTCTAGTATAGTATTATATAATCTGTGGTACAACCATGAGGTGTCATCACGAACCAAGAAAAAATGGTCAAATAAATGTCAATAGATGGCGTTATAAGCACTGATGTGTAAAATTATCAATGACATATATTTCAAAAAGGGTTTAAAAAAATTGTAAGTACCTTCACTTAAAAAATAAAATTCGCTTATTTTTCTACCTTCCTACGATGTTTTTTAAATTTACGTTCATCCCTTAAACTCAAAACCTCCCTAACTCGATTAATATTGACCGGAGGAAAAAAAGTCACGAAACCTTTTTTATGTAAAATATTAAGCTCTACACATTTTTATTAAAAATTTTTGTCTAATTTTTACCGTTTTCGAGTAATTGCGAAAAAACATTTTTGACAAAAAAATTTTAACCCATTCTTTTTCTCTTAAAATTTCTAAATCTAATAAATTATCTTAAAATTTCAATACCATTTATGAAATTTGGCATAAATATTAAACTGATATTAACATTAATAATAATAATACGTTAATATATACGGTTCTGTTATATTTAGATACAACTTCTATAGCTTAAAGTTTTTATTCCTGCGAAACTACAATCGCTTATTTCCTTCAAGCCGTCTTCGAACTAGCTGTTCAAAAGCGGTAGGAATTCGATAACTCAATAATGAGTACAACAAAACTTGTTAAACTACGATGCAGAACTATGGACATTCCACACAGGTCGCCTCTACGAATATTGCAGTAACGATCAATTATAGAGCGTTTGTGACGAAGAAAGTTTTTCAAGCGCTTTTGTTTGTTTACTCTGTTATATTCATAAAATAATGTTTCAATAGAAATTTATCTTATTATTGTGGTTGTATTCGCAAAGAGACAAGATTGAAACCTGGTTTCCTGGTCTTTTTCTTTTATTAATATTGGAAAATGCATTAACGCATACCATCACGTATTCATACAGGTGATATGAGAAGACTGTCCAGATAGAAAAGCCTGTACCTACTACCCAACCCAAGCCAACGGAACTTTGCCCGTCTTAATAGGGCGCCGCACCAATGTAGCTAGCCACGTTATTTGATCTACCTAGGCAGACCACAACAACATGGAAATTGCTCGATCGACCCACTATCAGAAAGGTACCAAGAACAACCCACATGGTATACCTAGGACATATGTTAGCCATCAGGAAGTCCCGAGGCCAAGTGTTGGGCTGTTTTACTTATTTGCGCTATCTGCCAATCCTATTTTTTTCGCACCTGACTCACAAATTAGACCAAGTTCTACTTTCTTTAATACAATCATAGTAAAATTTATATCAACTTCAAATAAATAATTCATAAAAAATAAAAGTTTTAAAATTTAGATACTTTTGTTACTTCATAGTAAATACATAAAATAGAAGAATGGGGTAAAACACTCGATTCTAAATAGTCAGTGATTTGCACTTTGATGCTTAGTTAAATTCGAACCAAAGCTGCTTACGCGGGCTTTGTTGAACTTCCAAAACTTTACAATGGTAATGAAGTATGTAAACTTTAATCTTATGATTATTCTAAATGTTTTATGAATTACTAATAAAACAATCTAGTCGTTTATTATTTTACTAACTGTTTAAACGTTAATATAAATCTGCCTAAGTTACGTAAATTTTAGGTTTGGTAATGATACTTTTTAAATTCTCAGATTCAGTGGTAGGCAAATATCTTTTTTTTTAAATTCACCTATTAAACTGAGTGCACTACGATATTTAAGAACAGCTCATTATATATTACTTTACTTTAAATCAGAATGTTATAATTTATATTGTAATTTTGATTATTTGGTATCTAAGTATCCTATTATTAATATTATAGAAATGAAAGTTTGTGAAGATATTTCAATCACGCGTAAACCGTTGAACGGATTTAGATATGTTAGACAAGTACATGGACAGGCCATATCTTAAACTAAATACAATATACGATACTTTTTATTCTACTAACCTTCCTACAATTAATACTTGTTAATTTAACATGAAATATAATTAATTTAAATAATTTAACAACAATTTGCAGCTGATCTTATCTATAAAACGAAGAAAGAAAAGATAAAAGAACCTAGACACGTAAGTGAAGCCTTAAACAGAAAGTAATAAAATTATGTAAGTTTTTATGAAACAAAACGTGACAGAAAAATACAAAAGAAACCTACTGTGTTTGATACCTTCTTTAACACTTCAACTGGCATAATCTGGTAAATCTTTAAAAATTGAGGCGTAAGCTCTACTAAAATAAGATTCAGTGTTGAGGCAATGTGAAAATAGAACAAGCAATCATGTTAGATAAATCCCAATAACACACGGCAATGTTTTTGTATTTTCGATATTTTGTTTCTATATAGTCAAGTATTTTTCTGAGAAATCGAACCGTTGAAACAAAAAATATTCATTTGTTATATTTTAATGGATGTGTATTTTTAGGACTGAAATCTTGAAATATTTTTAAAGTAATGGTTTACTTACTACAGTAAGTAAAAATAACTATTAGATAAAAGAAGTCTAGAGATAAAATCATTTCCAATGAAATAATTTAATGATTAACTAGCGGACCCGACAGACGTTGTCCTGTCTGCAATGATAACAAAACTTTTTTTTAATTTGATCGCAGCGCTAACTGTCGGGACAGACTAAAATTAAAATTCGAATATTATTTAAAATTTGACACTGCGATGGTAGCGCCGTCTGTCGGATCCAATGTAAAACATTCCAAAATCAACAACTACTAATAAATTAAAAATTAATTAAAAAACATTGTCCAGCGGACAAAATTGTGAATCTAAACCATTCCCAGATCCCCTTGAACACACACAAAAAATTTCATCAAAATCGGTCCAGTCGTTTGAGAGAAGTTCAGTGACATACACACTCACAGAAGAATTATATATATAAAGATAGTAAAATTTCAGAACTTTAATTTTTCTTATATGTATGTGTAAAGTCATATATAGCAAAGCTTAAGACCAAAAGTAAAACCTAAAAAATATATTATGTATCAAAAGTATTTCTTGGTTTATTTGTGTCACTTTGTTCTTATTCCTTTCATGTAGCTATAAAGAAACGGCGTGAAAAGATGTATTTGCATAAAAATAATTTGTAATATTCGCTATATTATACAAGTCAAGGCTTCATAGGCATAAATGGTTTCAGTAAACCGTGGTACCCCTCATGGTACAATCCATGGTAGCTCTTGTGGTACTACTCATATATAAGAGCGGACCGTGATGGGTAGGCATCCCTTGATTGTCGCTAATGGGGAGCTAGAGAATCTTATTAAAACTTGCCCCCAATCTCAAGGTCAGGCGAGCCGCGTGGTCGGCGGGCAATCGGATTAATGAACTAGTAAGAGAAAAAGTACAGGCGTCGGCAAGGATTCCATTTAGTGGGTAGTACTGGCTTTTCTAGCCCGTGAGTCTCAAGTGACCACCTGTATGTATGTATGTGGTATGTGTAAATACATTTCCCAATGTTAAAAATATAGTTAGAGCCTAGTGCAATAGTGATGCACTCTAATATAATCAATAATCTTCTTTGAAATTACGATATGATTATTGTAAAATATCTCTTTGTATGTTAATTTGAACACAATTTACTATGCTAATATTACATTAAATGGAAACATACTTACATATAGATTATAATAAAATAATTATTGTATGACATCTTTCATAAAGTTTAAATTATTTGAATTCATACAAAAGATGTTGAATGATATTTACAAAAAAGGAAGGTTAGTACTTTTTACCTGGTAAGATATGAACATACATATAAAACATTTCTTAAATAAATATTTCAAATTTTTGCTGTTTCCTATAAAATATGAAAATAATAATATGCATGTACATAATATAAATTTCTATTTATATTTATGAAAGTGCCTTTCAATTACTGGAGATAAGTAAGTATATTGTTTTTACGACGGTACGCAACGAAAGTCGTAGTTATTTGTTTTGTTTAATTTATCTACGGTTTACCTTTACGATTGTACCGTAAAGTAAATATCACTGATCCCAAAAGATTTTCATAGCCAAATGCTTATTAAGGCTCTTTATAGCTTGTTTAGGCTTTATACACATAATCTCTTGCAAAATTAGTATTTCAAAATGATCGGAATATTTCATATCCAAATTATTAAATTATGGACTGTACTGAAGGTATACATACAATATAATAATATTCTCTCTACTAAACGATGGGAGAGGAAGACTGTTCGATAGACCGGTGAGAGATAAGATGCTGGATGCTGGACCCTTAACACGCTCTTCGAGGCACAGGGTAAACACTGCTAACTTTTCGATTCCAGATTGCTACTATAACGTTGTAAGTTCTTTGGCTCCGCTCGGGACTCGAACCTTAACCTTACAATCTTACAGCTATATGCTAGCCACCAATGAGGCATTCAACATACATATCTTGTGATACACATATGTAGTAGTAATACAAAAATAGGAAAGTGAACTTGTCCCGCATGCAAATGGCATCGCTATCTAAGGATGTAAAGGGTTTGAAAGCAGTCTTTTCTTTGAAAGCATAAAGGCATTGTTGAGGGGTTATTGCCGGCGTCGTGTAAAAGGTTACCATCGCCTTCTACAACAAAGTTTTTCGCCTGAAAGTGATAAGGGAAAATGGGCAATATCGTGGTAGACTTTGTATTATGCTCTACATCTTTGATATAACCATTGGTTTAAAATGCATTAGAATTTTTGAAATTATAAGTTGATCCCAGGATAAAGCGACTTTTACAATTTATCATATTAACATACTAATTGCAAAACAGATTAAAAAATAAAAAATGTATCATCCATTTATTTTCTATATACTAAAATATATAATATACCTGGTATTCTGCTTAACGTATGGACTTAAGTTTCCTATATTTGTATTTGTAATTACAAGTTTTATGAAGTAAATTATATGAAATTGTTATGAAATCGTCTAAATTCTATATTTGTTTCTCTAATTAAAAAAAAAGTTTGTGTGTATGCAATTCACTCACGGTAGAAGTGAAACTTCAGAAAAGTTACGTAAGTACCTATCCTACCTATCCTACAAGGGAATGAGATGAACCATATATAGAGTATCAGGAGTAGGATAATTGTAAGGTTTAGTTTTTTTAGCAATTTTAAAAGTTATTTTCCATAACATATTATTCAGTATTATTTTTCACTTTCTGTGTAATGTATTCTATCTCATTCTATCGCCGACTTAATCATATATATTTATGTGTCTCTTTCTAGTGTCGTATTTTCATTTCATCGAGTTTCAAATCACTAAGATTATAAAAAAGTTTTACTTCAATAAGCTTTGTATAAAATATTAGATATAGATTAAAATAAACTACATATAACGTTTCTAGGGAATAAATTTATTTAGCCGCAGTGTCCTGTTTACTCCCTCATGAATTTCAAATAATGTCCAGCCTAAACGAAGGTGGAAGCTATAACGGAATTCACCAGGGAAGTTTACGCGTGAGGAAGGTGAACCTACGTAAGTATCCATAAATGTACATAGGGCTAAGATAAATTATAACATTTTGATTTTACTGAACTACTAAAAATATTTGTAGGGTGAATATATTGATCTTGAAATCGTATTAGAGAAGTTCCTTATAATGATAAGATAAACAGATGTAAAAGATAAACGAAAATCTAGGGTTTTAGCTAATTTTAGCTAATTTATAAGAGTCAATTTTGACTCCTTCTTCTCCACTCATCTCTCGCTCATGTGATCAGTGGTCTTGATATATGTACCTATATTGCGTATGCTATACAGGGTCATTTATAATTTACTGAAAACCTTTTGGGAATATACTATTTACATCATAACAACAACATCTGTAACAAGAAAAAATAATATTTCTTAAATTTTTATTTTCATACAAAAATAAAACCATTTTTTTGCACCTTCTAAACTTTAAAGTTCTAAGAATCTGGCCAAGTTTAAATGAGTAAGCGCGGCTTCCTACACCCCTCCAACCCCCCCCCCCCCTCTACTGGCACGCACTTTCTTTTGCTAATGCTGGACTATTACCTTTTAGAAGGTGCAATAAAAATATTTTTATTTTTGTTAAATTTAAGATATATTCTTTCATATCACATAATTTTTTCTTACAGATGTTGTTGTTATGTTGTAAATAGTGTATACCCAAAAGGTTTTCAGTAAATAAAAGATGACCCTGTATAAAGGGTTGTGGGTGGCTTGCCACACGGACTGTTCTTTTTTAAAGTTCAACGATTCAGTATTTCGCACAAACATCAGGCTCAATAATACAGGAATCTGCAGCGCTTATCTGGGCTTTTCTGCTTTCTTTGTTTAGTGCCGTCTAGTTTCTAGGCATTTTGAAAAGACCTAGTGTTAGATGTAGCAATTGTTTCTCATCACTTTCCTGCAGAGTAAGTATATCTAGTTTTGACTGTACAGTTGTAGTATATGTAATTAATTAAATTATAGTAAAGTAAAAAAATAAAATAAATATGTATGTAATATTATAAAATAAATAAAAAACGCACAGACAAACTCGCGCCCCGCCGTTTAATATACATAATTAATTACATCTTTAGAAGCCCCCCTCGCCGCACCGCCGGCGCAGGCGCAGGCTCGTTGCAGCGAGGCACGCGGCAGTAGTCGACAAACAGATCGCGACGCGGAGCGCACGCTTGTCCATACGAGAATATATAGTTGTCTTTTCATTAAAACCTATTACTACACAGTTAAACTACTCAGGTACGCCTGAGCAGTTAAAAAATATGCTTAAATATTGATATATAATGATAATTAAATGTGTAATATTAATAAAAATAATAATTCAAACCTATGAGACTTTAAAATAAAATAAAGAAATAAGATAAGTATTTACCAGACCATGGTCATTAAAAGTACATAATGTTTGCGTTTAAAGCCTATTTATTAAAGGAGGGTGGGTAAATAAACATCTATATATCTAACATGACCATATTACTCTTAGGAGCAATTATATACACAAATACATATAAATACACTAGGCAGCAGATTCACGCGCAAAAGTTAGTAATAATATAAAGAACAATAGAAAATATATAAGTCGTCAGAAAGAAAATCAAATGTCCAACTGATGTTCAACAATCAGCCGACTTTTACCCTCAGTTCCTGATTTTGATAAGCTGTGACATTCTATTTTAAGAAAATCTGGAAATGTATTTTTAGACAGTTATGTCTTTGTTGGATCTCAAACAATTTCATGGTAGGTATTATAAACAAAAATATATATTTATAGATATAATTTAAAATTGTATAATATTGTTATTTATTCACAAAAACGAATTGCTTATTACGAGTATATAAGCACGTTATATACTTTTAATGGTAAAAAATAATCTAATTTATATAGCCACAAATTGTTTAACAGTTTGAGCAAAACGATTATTTTCTAACATCTGTTAAACTGTCTAATGAGAAAATATTTTACTACACAAAAAAAATCATTGCACAATACAAATTGTAGAATAGCATATTGAAAACAAAATCCACATTCAATGAATTGATAACAGGTATTACTAGTGAAAATTTAATTTAACCGTTTATAGCCATGTCATTTCAAGTTCCAACAATTAAGATGGTGATTATGATGATGATGATGGTGACTTGATATGTAAAATCCATTAAGTAATTTAAGCCACGGATCGTGCTAAACGTTTACTTACAAAATTGCACTCAAAAAATAGATCTATCTATCTATCTAGGATAGTTGTGTATTGCATAAAATATAATATGTTATATGACATAGAAAATTAACAAAACATGTGATTATTGAATAGTAAATATTTTGTAACAAAAGAGAAACTACATTTGTGTTTTGATAAAAATTTACAGTACAGGGAAGTTCATACCATCATGTGTTAAATTTACCCTCAGTTCCTCTTAAACCGTCCCCAATTTCGTCCATTTCGCGGTCGCTTTACGCTGCGATAAATTAAAGTTGCAAAGAGAGATATGGGGATACGTTTTATATATTTTTAAGTTGCGTCTGGGGCTTTGTTTGTGTGCTATTATGATAAAAATAGCCTATATTATCATTTGTATTTGAAGTAAAAAACCTATCTACAACTAAGAGTGCCTTTTACAATGCGGTAAGCACTACTTCTATGACGTCTATGGCGCCGTGGTGAAAAATTTGTCTCCCATAAGGATAGAAGAAGGAGTGGTGGGCTATAAGTATTACTGCGGTAATAAGAATTTTTGATTTAACTCTAAAATGTTGAATAAAAACAACATATTTCTTATATGAGAAATCTTATTATTCGATAAATATCAAAAATTAGTGTCACGGTAATATAAACTTGTAAATACTACGACGAACGATACAGTATGTCAAAAGTCAAACCGAATCCACTAAGTCTAAGCTGCAAAGAATTATCGAAGAGTATCACCACATCAGGCACCATGTATCTAATAATGGTATCTATTGAATGAATTGTCCTCTGCATTTCAAATGCTTATAAAGTTTTTTATAGACTAAGATAAGGTAGATACTATTTGATAGATAGCATGTAAAAACTAGAATTTGACAAAAGCTGATGCATTACGTATATGGAATATTTTAAAGTGCTATACATAATACATATACTTCAATACAAATTAATAGTCTAATATATTTTACTCTGTTTTTAATAACAAGCTAACCTTCGTCTTCAATGTCATTCAGGACGCTTAAGAATTCTTATAAAATTATTACAAGCCGAGTTCCTTTACAAAGTAAATAAGAGGAGAACTCTCGAAAATTTGAGATTAAAATTCCTACCCTTTATTTAAAGGAAAGTCAATATAATGAAACGAAAGCTACGTATTGGAGATTCGTTCACGATTTTTCCGATAAATATATTCGACGACAATAAAATGGGACTGCTCGTTTTTTCTTTCGAATTTTTATTCAACGTTGTTCAGAAATTTAGAAATATCAAACTGTTCAAGCGATAAATATAAACATATCATTGATTCAAATAATTACAATAAGAAAAGGCTCCAGTAACAAAGGTTTAGGTCTACAACTGAAATCTTTTCTGAGCTCACTCTGCAAAGATTTAAAGGTAGAGTTATTGTAACAAATAAATCACGTCTTTTTTTAGATGTTATATTTACTTTTAATGGTTTAAAGTATATAATATAATATTTAAGCACAATAGAGTTCGTCATCCTCGTAACAAAATGAAATGTTATGTAATTTCTTATTAATTTTGTTGTAAATTGTAGGCATGTTGTTCTAGATACTAACATAAAAATCTCAGTCAATTGTTAAAAATATTAAGACCATGTAAGAATAGAATTACGTAATAAGTGAAACAAAGCGTACCACGAATATTGTGAAATGATGCTGAAGGAAGCACATGGTAACGTCAGTTGCTCTGCTGAATTGAGACGGTAGTGTAGTACTATATTGTTACGTTCTATTGAGTTCTGGTATCGGAACACTACATGTGTTTTATTGCTTTTGGTTCAGTTCATTACTTTTCGCGTGAAACGCGCACACACAAACAGACAAACAGACAATTTTTTTAATTAATATTGTTTTAGGATCAATATTGTGTACATAATACGTTACAAACAAACAAAAACAAATCCATCCCTCGGGGACCGTACATTTTCTGGGATAAAAAGTAGCCTATTTATTATTCTGATGTATGAACTATATTATTGTAAAGTTTCATTGAAATCCAATCAGTAGTTTTTGTGTACTAAGCTGTATAAGTTACTTTATTTTTTAACTATCCCACGGGAACTCTTTAATTTTCCGGGATAAAAAGTATCTAAGATGTTGACCGGGGATATAAGGTACCACCATTTAAAATTTCACATTTGGGTTGAGGGTGCGATTAAATGCTATTGAGTAGATGGACGCATACAAGATGCATACATTCACGAACTTCACAAAAGGAAGAGGATGGTTCGACGTGTATATTTTTCTTATTCATATTTACTGATTTCCCAAAAATGACTTAGCCGATCAGGCTTACTTAAGATCTATTCTGTTTAGCTTCATCCACTGATATTTCCTTTTACTAGTATTACGTTATTTAGTTTAAAGAAGGACATGTTACAGTTTTTTATAATGATTTTTAAATATTCTTTATACTTTTACCATCCCAATTTTAGCCTATTCCCAAATATTTATACACCTCTATTCATATTTTTACACCATACACACAGCTAAAGCAATGGTAGCCCACTGGTAACGCGCTTGTTTAGGTAACCAAGTGAATAGTCCAAATCCCGGGTCTCACACCTCTGATACCTACTTAATGTTTCAATTATTTTCCTCTTGATTATCGATTCTGGTGAAACAAAACATCATTAGGAAAAATGCATGTCTGAGAGAACCTATCTTACTATATAAATACACTTGGCTTAATAAAATCGACTGATATGACATCATAATAATTATGGTTATTGCCAGGTAACTCTGCATACAGGAGATTTAATAGAGAGCGTATCAAATCATGTGCACCAAGTTCAGAATCTGGTTCAGCCATCACTATTCTATTTAAAAATTCTCAGTAATTATTAAGAATTTCTTATTCGAAACCTAAACTACCTGAAACGAGGATTGCAAACGCTAGCTACTAGAAAACGTAACTGCCAAGTTACTAAAGTTGACACTTAAATTTTACAACAATTTACTCTATAAATTGTTTACAGAGTTTTACTAAAAATCTCTTGTACTGAACAACTACACTATTTATGTGCTTGGGAAAACTCTCTTCAGCTATAAATCAGAAGCCTCGTAAACATTTTTGGGGAAGACTTTATGGTTTACAATCAATCACTGGAATAAGAAGATACTGACGACGTGAGTCCTAAAAAACTAGTAACTTACCCTCGCTATACTCGGGTACGTCCTTTAGGCAACGGTTTTTACACCCATTATTATTTTTTATTTATTAGCATCAATCGTTTACTATAACTATCTTCCTAAATCTATACATATATAAATCTGTAAAGGTCTAGAGGAGAAAATATAAAATAATGAAGCTAATAAGTTAAATTATTTTTTAATTTTTCAATATCTCTAATCGTTTGTCTATATTTAAACATCGAGCTAGATGCACTTAGCATAACTACATTATGTATTGCAGCGTTTGTTGAATAGGTCAATAAATATACATATCAGGTACTTACACTATACTCGTATTACAAATAAGATTATCAGAAATGTTTAATATGTATATGTTAGTGTGTTTTTATAAATAAACTAGCAATGCCCGCGGCTCCGCCCGCGTTCAGATGACCAAAAACCAAATTCTTAGGTTTTACATATTAGTATACCCTTACAGTGCAGTTTTTGTATTTTTTGTCAGAAATGAGATATTTCTCCGCAGTAAAAAGTACACCATATGTTGACCCGGATAACCAGCTGTCATCATACCAAATTTCATCAAAATCTCTCCAGTGGTTTTTCCGTCATGCGGTAACAGACAGACAGACAAAAATTCTAACTATAGATTCGGCCTCTGTATCGATAATAAAGTCTATTTCAATAAGGTTTTCCTAAAAATATTTAATGTACAGATTCGGCTTAGTTACAAATTTATTATATGTGCAGATAAATGATACCACTTGACTGTACTGTCTGTTCTACGTACATTATGTAAATTTCACCTTCATAATATGTACATTCTTCAAAACTGTGCCGGAACTAGAAAGGGTCGAATATTAAATAGATATGGTATGCGGGCGATGTGAAAATTGAAATTTAGATAAGCGTGGGTTGTTACGGTTGTGTTAGGCAAGATTATTTCATGCATATTAATTGATTATATATGTTGCCTATTGTTTTGATCCATTAAGTTTAATATATTGATAAGTTTGAATACGAATGATGATGGTTATTATCATCTTATTGCATTTATAAAAAATAATAATACTTCAAAATATTCTAAACTTATATATTTTAGTAAACTATATTTTAAATAAATAAAACTATCTTTTCGGATTATTTCGCGGATTTATTTTGATTTTTGGTTCCCGACGTTTCGAATGCTTTACAGCAATCATGGTCACGGGAGAGACTAAGGTTATAGACGTCTCAAGGGCGGTGAGTATATCTTTGTTACAGACAGTGCCTAACCGTAATCCGAAACGTCGGGAACCAAAAATCAAAATAAATCCGCGAAATAATCTGAAAAGATAATTTTATTTAAAATGTCAAATATTCGCGTAAATCTAAGAAAGTATTATATTATAAATAAATATATATCTACAATTGGAAATAATTAAAAATTTTAATTAAAGCTCTAATTTTCATAGTTAATTCAGTTTATATAGTATTTATAACGAGGTTTAGTTAAGCTTTGAGTTATGATTAAGATCACTATGGATTATGCCGATTAGATATGCAAAATCAACTGACGTTGGACAAGGCTGGGATGTGGCGGGTGTGAATTATTGATATCGACTCGACTGATACAGCATTATTTATGTACTTATATTATGTTCCGTAACTGAAGCTCAGTAAGTAAACAGTGATTAAATAATCTTAATATTATCGATAGTTGTAATTAATATGGAGGGCTATGGTGTGTAGGAATAAATATGATGGGGCATTAACACACAACGATATATAGTTCCATGGTAAGCTACGAGGCCTGTGTTATGGATACTAGATAGTTGATACACTACACATATATAACTTTAAATACATACATATTATAAATATAAATACCCATGACCAGAGTACAAACATTCGTGCTCATCACACAAATGAATGCCCCCAGCGGGACTCGAACTCGCGACCGCTGGCACAGCAAGTAGGGTCACTATAAACTGAGTCAGGAATATTAATTTATAATAGACTAGCATCCCTAGTTACGCTTTAACATTTAGTATAGATTTCTCAGAGATGAGATATTTTAGCGCAATAAAAGTATTCTACATGTTGAACCGGATAACCAGCTACCATCATACAAAATTCCATCAAAATATGTCCTGTGGTTTTCACGTGATGCGGTCACAGACAGACAGACAGACGGACAAAAATTCTAAAATCTTTAGATTCAGCCTCTGTATCGATAATAATGACTATTTTAAAAGGATTTTCCAAAAAATATTTCATATAAATATTCGACTCAGAATTTTATTATACATATGTATAGATTATTCTTTAAAACATAAATACGTCGTTTGATATTAACGACGTACATTAACTGTTAGATATAATATTTCAATTTCAATTGAAAGACATACATGAGAAAATCTCTATACACTCTATATGAGTTTAAACCCTCTGAAAACGTCATTACAAAATAATGTAAGTGTTAATGCGGCCCCCATGCTATTTGTCTTCTAGCAAATTTTCTCAGCTCCTATTACGGTGTAATCAAATTACGCAAGTTGCAAGGGAACATTCGCAAGGGAGAGCAATGTTACGTCGAATTCACTGACAATATGTTTCAGACGAGAATAATTGAAAATTTACTACCTAAATTGTTGGGTATTGTTTGTCAAATTGTGACAAGTTATGATTAAAAGAGGTTTCATATAATTTTTTCATACTTTTATCTTATTACATATTAAACATCAAAAAACTACCTTATTGTATAGGTATCACAAGTAATTTTTTTACCACAAAATAAGTGACAGTGACAAGTGATAAAAAAACAAATCTATACATATTATAAAAATCGATGTGTGTATGTATGTTGCGTATGGACTCTAAAACTGCCCGGCTGGAGAATTTAATGAAATTTTCAAGCAACCTTCAGATTAGCCCATCGGGTGATCCAGTGACGTTAATTGGTAGCGATTGGAGTTTTGAACGCGGGCAAAACCGCCGGTAGTGCTAGTATATAATAACATAGAGTATTGCCATCCACTTTACATACTATAAAGTTTCCAAGTCGCTAAGACGGTTAGAAGTAAACATCGAGTTTCTAGATTTGTGTACAAAGTACAAACACAGTTAGTGACATATAAATTAAACTAATAGAAGAGAGTTAATAAAACAGTATAAATAATAAAATAGTACCGACATATAATAAATCGCTCATGTTTATGCTAAATAACGTATAAAATCGATCCTTCAGTAGTGGTGTGGTGAAAAGCAATAGTGGGCTATTTTCTTTTGAAAGTAGCACAATTGCGATTGTTGAAGTCTATTGGTGCCATTGAAAAATGGATGTATTCAATGATTTGCAGTTTTCGACATTTTTTTTAACAATGAAAATTGAAAGTAGTCATGAAAAAATGAAAGTTGAATTTTAATAAGTACGAGTACTTCCGGAAGTGAAATTCCTTACTAGATATGTAAATGCAAAGTGGGCTTTTTAGTTTATTTTTGTCTTACTTTTAAGCAGACACAGACTAGATTTTCCATATTATAAGCTGGAAAGTGATATAAGCTACTCTTTATCTCTTTATTTAATTAATTTAGCGATATATAAATTACTCTGTAACAACAAGTTACTTGGGAATGTCCCTGAATGAAAAGAGGGTGGTGTGAAAAAGCGACAAGAGAAATTAGTATTGACGATCACCTTGGTGTACTATTATTTTAGTATGTTTCTAAATGATATACTGGCATAATGCTATAGCTCCAAATTTGATTACCTAATACCTATATTGTGTAGAAATATATATTATGAAAGATATTTGTTTCGGTAAGATTCAAATGAAACGAAGAGCACTCTATAATATACCAACTAATTATTAATGATTAAACTATAAAAAATAATATATCTGAATAATATAGAGTAATATACGCAATATATTTAATGAATTCATAGCAAATAAAAACTTGAAAAGCGAAATGTATTTGCCTTATCTTGACGAGGGTATACTGTCTCATTTATATGCTCACAAAAAGTTTTCGAACCACCAGAATAAAAAACGATAAAGTACCTACCTACATCAAACGTCTAGCTTAGTACGCATATACTAACTAAATATCTTAATAAAGTTCCGTAACTATACAATCACAAACAAACAGATCATAAATAATTGCCCATGAACGATTTCGATCACGCCGGCCAATATAGCTGATACTAGCCATGTGTGTAGGAGATATTATAGTGCACAAGGATGCGCGCAAACACAAGTGCATTCACTATTCCTGTTACATACTCCATTGAAACAACAATTTGACATTCACAGTGAGAGATCAGGCGTAGGTTTGATAGCTTTACATGCTCTGCGAAGCATGGGAGTCAAACTCAGGACTTCCAGATCTACAGTTGTATAAACTAGCTAGTAGACCAACAGGGAGCTAATAAATAACTAATATAATAATAATAATCAAGCCCATTTATTTACAATCCACAAATTATTATAATTACATGCATTTTACATATATTAAATGTAAAAGTTTTCAATTAAAACAGAAAAAAATGTAAAGTTATTTACATTAATTTAGTTATTTATTTAAAGCAAATAAATAACTAAACGGTTATATATTTGTAATTAACGGAGGTCGAATAGATTTAGAAGTTAGCGTCGTTATAACCAGGCTAAAGGGAGATATACTGAGATATACTGTATCTTGAACATCATATACCTACAGGCTTTATAACCTATGTATATAACTAATAAGCCGAGTCAAAGGTTTATCTTAATTCCTGGAAATACGATTAAATTTGAATTTTCATATGTTTAAAAGAAATATAAATTAAAGCTAAAATGGCAAAAGTACTTCAAATTAATTTAAAACCAATTATTCTGCCTTTGGAGGTAGATTTTTTTCTTTGAGTTCGTCTAATATAAGATATCCCTTGAGCCTATTTATTAAAAAATAAATTTCAAATGCAGTTTACAATTGGAGAAGACATTGCGAAACAAACACCTAAATTGAAAACTTTGTTGAAAAATACTTAAATTTTAATATGAAAATCCTTTGAATAGTTAATAATGCCGTCCTCTTGCTTCAGAAGATTGAATATAGTAGAAAATTAATATGCAAGCTTCTCTTCTAACGCTGATGGTAATAGAAAACAATTCTGTAAAATATTTTAAATATCTTTTCGACCGTTTTAATCCTATTTCGTTATTGTGAAAGCAATCTCTGGTCAAGATTTCGTTCCATTTCCTCATAAAGAATAACGATTCGAATTTGAGAACAATAATGTCTGGTCGTGTTTCAGTTTGTATGAAATTCTTTGTTCTCATAATATTCTCATGGAATAGAATTATTTATATTATAATGAAGATTTTTAATAATTTAGTATTTTATGTTAAAATAGTCAATAAGATTTCCGTGCACATTTACGTATAGTTATTTTGTATACATTATTTTGCAGAAAATAATATTAAACACAGTGTTGTTAGCGTGGTAAATAAGCAGTAGGTAAATATTTTATAATGGTTTTCAACCGACTACCTCAAAAAAGAGGAGGTTCTCAATTCAGCTGTATGTTTTTTTTATGTAACAATTACTTAAAAACAAAGCAAAATTGAATTTTTCTGAGTTGGAGTCGGTAAAAATAAGTGGAAGTGGATTAATAATTATTAAAGCGTGTATAATCTTTCGACAATTATGATTTCGGCATTTATGATCATTTTATGGTCGTCTTATTTTACCTCAAATCTTAAAATGTTGTTTATTGAAAGTAAGGAATGAAAACTTAATGGTAATTTAATGTAATGATTAATTTAGTTTTTAAGTTGATTAATAAGTAATAACATACTTTAATATTATTGATAAGCATCTAAAAAAATTGATAATTTTATTACGTTTTATTTGGTAAAAACTTAAAAAGCAACACCTTAACTTAATACAAAATTTGATCCAAATCTTTAGAAACGTTTCCGAAATACACGAAATAAGTTTATACGTATACAAGAATTGCTCATCTGCTATAAGATTTTTAATATTTTAAAACACAATTCCAAATTATCAGAGAATCAAACCTATAATATCAGGTAAAGATTCTAAATATTTCACATTTTGCACTTCATACTATCAGTAAATGAACAAGAACAAACAGCATTCTTGAAATTCTTACAAACGATTGAAAACAGATGTGAATTAAAGGGAGTGACGCAGCGATGCTTTAATTGCAATGAGTCACGAAGCGTTAATTAAGCCGTTTGGCTGTTTGTTTCAAGAAAATAAGAAAATCCTGTAGCTTCTTTCTTCAATTGATTTTATTTCGGATCGTTTACTACTTAATTCTGTATGATTGGACTACTAGTCTTAATGTGAAAGTATATATATATATATATATATATATATATATATATATATATATATATATATATATATATATATATATGAGTATGTATTTGTTATGTTTGTTTTTCCTTGACGTTGAAACGGCGGGACAAATTTGGATAAACATTTTGTACACTGATAGACTATGACTTGATGTAACATATAGGCTATGAGGGGCACCCGAGCGAAACGAAGGTAAGTCGTTAGGAAATAATAAAGGAAATAAATTCCTGGAAAATATCTGTATTTTTAATTTGTAATCTTTGAGTATTTTTTTAAGGTTATAATAATAAATCACAAAGTTATGTTGAAACCGAGCTCTATACAAGATTAATTTATAAAATTCCTAATTCTTAATTATTTTAGAACGTTTTTGCGTAAGCTTTTGCTTTATAAATAAATTTCACATTTTCATAAGAATCAAAGCTTTCATTTTTTCCTTTTAAAATTATCGTAATTTCATATCTTAAATATGCTATTTTTATGAAATGCTATAACGGTAACTTCGAAGAGTTTTGATCAGTATATTTATTTGTGTAATATAAATGATATTACTTTAAGAATAAAAAAAGCTTTATATTATTCTTCACATAAATCTAAGCATTAAATATAAAAATAAAGTAAAAAGCAGTATCGCCCTAAAATCTTTGCAAGCATTGCGCCACAGAAAGATTAATTTTTCATTGAATTTACTTTATATTCGAAACTTAACCAGATATCTAAAAGCCTAAAGGTCAAACCTTATCATAACTTATACCTTTTATTCTTATGTTTTTCTTCATCGCAAAGTTTTCTAACAAGATTTTGTTACTTTACGTTACATTAATAACTAACGACTCACCCTCGCTTCGCTCGGATTCATCCATACTTACGTTTTAGCGTTTAATACAGATTTCTCAGAAAGGAGATATTTTCACGCGGTAAAAAGTATCCTATACATATATTGACTCGGATATCTAGCTATCACATCAAAATTTATCCAGTGGTCTTCTCGTGATGCTGTAACAGACAGACAGACAGACAGACAGAGAGACAAAAATACTAAAAACTATGGATTCGGCCTTTGTATCGATAATAATGACTATTTCAGCAAGATTTTCCAAAAAAATATTTAATGTAGTTACAGATTCTAGTCACTTAACATGTAACATTTTCGTGCAAGTCGTGAAAACATGGATTTAAATGTAATTAAATATTAAGATAATCCAACAGCTATTATTTGTACAATCTATATAATTTTTGAATATCCACTATATGTATATATGTTTGGGGTTTTTTTTTTGTTTAGTTTTTTCCCCCTTAATGTTATATTAATAATTTATCGTCATAATGTTTGACTGTGTGGAGGCCCCTGCGACTGTCTTTTAATCTCTTCTTCGTCTGTGCATAACAAAATATTTTTATTTTTAATATGCAAAACTTACGCAATATAAATATTAACATATAATGTACATTCAAAAAATATTTATGAGCCCCAAATCGCGCTATTTGTACGTCTACAGATGTATGTCTACGATTGCAGGCACTATTTTCTATTTGCAAGTAGTTAAGCCAAACATTACCGGTTTCCTCGTAAATTTCCGGCCGGTGTACGTGTAATTTATACTGCAAAAAATCTTTTGTAGAACAACAGAGCTATTTATCTAAGTGGGACGTTTCTTTGCTTGCTATAAATCGAGGGTCCCATAACAGTCTTCAGAGAGGCTTAATGGGTTTTCAATTGCCAAAGTCGATAGATTACGAAGATAACTCCGTTACAAGTTGGTAAATGGGACCTTCATTTGGCTAAAATTTCTGTACATAGCAGGTAACAGTTTGAATGTTCAATAGCGTTATCTAGACGGTGAAACTGCAAATGAAAATCGGGTTGGGATAAAGAAACTTTGCGATGATTGTCGCATTTTCAAGATATATTATTAAATTTTCAAGTTTGATATTGATTATTTTAATTATTAAATCCTATAAATATAAATAAAGTGCTCGATAATAGCTATGACTGAGATAAAAGAAATAAAATATTTTATTATTAGAATTGCAATTGTTTATGAGTTTTTTACGCAGATATTTCTAGCACTTAATAACATAATCCTAGATAAATTTTCTATAAAATCGCGAAAAAACTTTCCAAATCTGAGTAGCAGTTTTAGAAAAGAACGCACAGAGAAAGAAAAAAAGAAATAAAAAACTTGTAGGTACATAAATCAAAATTTTCAATGCAATACGTATTAAAGTTTAACAAAAAAAAAAAAAATTGAATATGAATTGTACGAGTATATAATAATTAATATTATGTTAAAATTAGGGGTTTTTTAATTAAAGTTACCTGGCGAAATTGCTAGTAAACTTTTGCATTCACATACAAGAAACTTAATTTACAGAAATCAAATTATGTAAGAATCTCATAAAGACGAGATCGCGCTTTAACGTATAAAGCGTCTTATGGGCTGTATGTGAACATTATCAAGAGTTATTTCCCTTGTAATGGTCGGACTTCACCCATTACTTCCTCGACTTTAAAATATGGCTTGACAATGTATCTGCTTCGAACACTTTCACGTGATCTGTCTAGGGAGATATATGATGAAAACTTAGTAACGTATTATATTAAACAGTTCTAATATAATAATAATATAGAATATCCTATCCTGCTAATATTATAAACGCAAAAGTTATGAGAATGAATATTTTATGGTGGATGTTTGTTACTCTTTCACTTAAAAACTACTAAACGGATTTTGATGTAACTTTACAGTAAGTTTATACATCAGAGTAACACAACGGCTATAATTGCATCGCTTGCAGAACCGCAGGAACACTTTAGTGGTAGTATATTTATACAAGTAGCTACCTGCGAGTTTGTACTTGTCGTATTTTACTCGCGTAAGATAAAGTTAAATAGTTATAATAAAAAAAACTAAAAAACACATCTTTCATTAGCTGTAATGTAAAATATGTACTTGAGAAATCTGTCAAATGAGCATAAAATAAGACCAGGCTAATTTTTTTATCCACCAGTGATAGTCCCTAAAAATAGTAAATAAGTCCTTAAAATCTATTTTATGGGTTAGATTAGCACGTACAAGCGCACAGACAGACAAACAAATTACTAATTTAATATGTGTAGTCATTTTGAAACCATATATAAATGCTTTAATCACCCTGTTATTTTTTACTGAGGTAGATATACACCTCTGGGGCATATCTTGAGAAGCTAGAGTTGCTTAGAGTTTGTTGACTGCAATTAATTCAATTGTTAATATTAACAAATACTTTAATAAATGTTATACTTCATAATTAATGTAAAATATCATTTTTTTAATATGGCCGGAGTTTTATTAGATATTTATTGAAAAACGTGTATTATCGACGAAGTAATATTGTACGGGATATCAATAGAGCATTTTTGTTCTATGGGTCTATATAAAAAACGTAGATCGTTTTTATTATTTTAGTAGCTACAGAGTAAATAGAAATACACGAGCTGGGCTGCATGTAAAAACCAGGTTAATTCACTGTAGGCCATGTACATTGTAGTATTCTTTTATGTACCTAGATTTAATATTGCGTGTACACTAAAGATAGAACTGTGTATGTTTTATTGTTAGTAAAAGTTAAAAGTCAAATTGAAATTGTATAAAAACTTAAAAATAAATAAATAAAAACCGATTTAAAGGCAGTAAAATGTAAAAAATAACTAAACGGGGGCTTAAAAAGGTTGTGTTTGAGACATCTAACACCTCAGTCTCCCCAGTGACCATGATTGCTGTAAAGCATTTGAAACGTCGGGAACCAAAAATGAAAATAAATCCGCAAAATAATCCGAAAAGATAGTTTTATTTAAAAAAACGGGGGCTTAAAAATTAATTTTCAATAGCAAATGTAGCTACCTATCATAATTCCGTCAGTGTAATTCGATTTTAAGTTGTTAATTTAACCAGACCCCGTTGTGGTTGGGACTATTGTATTACTGAATTTTAAGCGAAATTATATTGGGAATTGACGTCTACAATTAGTATATATTGAGCTGTATTATTCAGCAATTAGGTTCGGATTGAAGATCGTCTCATACGGAACGTGTTTCTTTTTGATTGTACATGAAAACATAACGTGTCTTAAAATATATAGATGGCATTATTTGAATTAATATATACCTACTATTATTTCTAAAATAACATAAAAAATATTGTTACTGTGTAACTTATTATGTTATACTAGAATATATTAAGATTGAAAAAAGTCTCTATGAGATATTTTCCCGCAATAAAAAATATCCTAAATGTTGATCTGAATAACCAGCTAGCATCATACCATTTCATTAAAATCTGTCCAGTGGTTTCTCATGATGCATGCCCAGGCAGACTGACAAGAATTCTAAAAACTGTGGATAATAATGACTACTTCAATAAGATTTTCCAAAAAATATTGAATGTACAGATTCGACTCAGTTTGAATTTTATTATATATATCTATACTAATATAATAAAGAGGTAAAGTTTGTGAGTTTGTGACGTTGTAGAGGGTAGTCTCTGGATCTACTGAATCAATTTAGATAAAATTTGGTAAGAAGATAGGTTGAGACCCTGGGAAGGACATAGATCTTTTATCCCGGAAATCATCCATTAAGGAGGTGAAAATGGGGATGAAAGTTTATATGGGGAATCAAGGAATGAACCCGATCGAATCGAGGTTGAGTTGCTAGTAGTTAATAACATTAAAAGCTTAACTAATTTTAAACATAAAATATATGTAAAATAATATTACTGTTAAGAATAGCATAAGTTAGGGTAACTACAAAATACCTTTTCCTTCCATACAATGTAAATAGTCGCCTTGAGGATAAGGGTTAAATACAATCGAGGGGTATTTTCTTTTCATAGTAACACAATGGTGATTGTTGGAGGTCTTTGCCATTACAGTAAAGGTGTCGTTTGTATTTTCACGGTATTGTATTTTCTTATATAAATTTGGGAATAGGATATCTTAATATATAGTTTCAACGTCCACGTGTAATATAAACTTAAGTTGTTAGAAATGTATATATACATTTCGCAATAAGTAACATAATATAAGGCTATATATATTTGTTGACCCGGATAACCAGCTATCACCATACCAAATTTCATTAAAATTTCTTCAGTGGTTTTTCCGTGATGCGGTAACAGACAAAAATTCTAAAAACTATAGATTCGGCCTCTGTATCGATAATAATAATGAATATTTCGATAAGATTTTCCAAAAAATATTTAATGTACAGATTTGGCTCAGTTACAATTTTATTATATGTATAGATAAGTAACCTAAAATAGAATATTTTAATAACAAAACTTAACATTTACCTATATTTGCCTAGTGATACCTATAACATTATAAGAGAGATACATCTATTACATTATACAGACATTTCTGCACACACACAAAAAAAAGGTTATTGCTTTTGCAGCCAAAATGAATAAGCCAAAATGAATAATCTATTGTTGAATTATTTGACAAGGCCATAGCTAATAACTTTTTTTCAAGCTTCTGTCTAATCTCTGTCTCTAAGGCTGAAAAACGCTATTAATTATGGCCATAAGTAGTGGCTTAAACCAAATTGTGTATAAATGTGACGATGTTGTCAGAAATTAAAATAAACATGTTCTAATTGCGTTGAAATTAACTTTCTTATGAACTGAGTTCAGTAGCTATTTCCGAATCTCAGACAAACATACTGTATTATGTATAGAAAATATTGTATAAATATAATCAATGTTAACAGATCTTTGATGAAGCGTATTGAATGTACGTCATATTTATTTAGCAAATTAAAAGATAACATATACAACGATACACTTTTGTACGTATTCGCCAAATTGTGATTAATTAACCGAGAACAAAATTAATTAGATGACTTATATATTCATACATACTTTCGATATTGAATAAGAATATATAAAGCGTTTTTAAAAATAATAATAAAAATTTTAATCTTATTCTCATATTATATACAAATACGTAAGTATAAAATAAGTATTTATAGTATACTAGTAGAACCCGCGGCTTCGCTCGCGATAAAACTACAATAAATATCTAAATAAAGGTAGTTTCATACAAACTTTCAAACCCTATTTTACCCCCTTATAGAATGAATTTCGAAAAATGCTAAAACACGTATTTATTTAATTTTGTTGAAAAGCATTAATACCAAGTTTCAAGTAATTCTGATCATAAATTTTTTTTGGATTGTATTATAACGTGTTTTCCCGTGGGAATTAGATAATCTCACACGATAAAAAGTAGCCTACATCACTCTCCAGTCATCCAACTATCTCGTCACAAAAAAATCACGTCAATCCGTCTCACCGTTTCGACGTGAAAGAAGGACAAACAAACACACTTTCACATTTATAATATTAGTATGGATAAACTAATGGTCACATGTTCGATACTCATTATATAAGATTTTTGTGTTATTTAAAACCATCAGGACTTATTGTTAATAGTGGAGCTTTTATGGATTTGCTAGTTTTACCTTTAATTTGACAGTACCATACCTTTGATTTGCTCGTCTTCACGCTGTTATGACATAATGCTTAATACTTTTCGAATGATGTAAGTTTCATGCTCTCAGTTTAAATATTGTTCACGTTCTCTAATGTTCATATTATGTTTTAAATTAAAAAATATTTATAATTCTCATATTTTAGATATTTCTTTCGAATTGTACGTAATTTATTTGTTTAACTTTATACATACATATTCAGTCAATTTTTTTAGATGCGTAAACATTCTAATGATCCTGATTTTAAATAGGAAATGAACAATCCTTTGAAGTTAATTAGAATTTAGAGATCAAGAATCCATCCATTTTTTTATTCTTATTATATTGAAAAAAAAAATTGCAATCGAAACGAACATAAAGTAAAAAACATATTTTATTATATTGGACCTGTTATTTAGAATAAAATATTGTTTAAACTATTCTATTCCAATCGTATGTGTACCCGAAGCAAAAAATAAAAAATCCTCATAAAATAATAAAGTTAAAGTGAAGAAAGAATATTTTATCTTCCGCGTAGATGAATGAATGAATTACCTTCAGATAATTTTAGAATATGTATAAAGCTAGAAAATGTACATATATGCTCTATAGAGATATAATTGTAAGAATTATCTTCTTTCTCGGTCATCTCATAGCCAGAGTCTAATTAAAAAGCTTTTATGCATGATTCCAATTGAATTTTTAAAAGTAGATTACTCAACACTTAGGATATAATAAAACACGTAATATAACATATTTAGTTACATTACTCGTAAGTATATTGTTTATTATCAAGACAACGGTAGCGCAGTGGTAACTCGCTCGCTTGAAAGACATATGATATTTTCATGTGCCTCATCATGTGAATAATTTTCAGCGTGGTTACCACTTTTCTTACAGGGAAGGAAAACATTGTATGGAAACCTGTATGTCTGAGAGAAGCTAGCAATTATTCGAAAGACATGTAAAGGTGGCCCGTGTCCAGCAGTGGGACGTTAAAATAGGGCTGAATAATAAACATAATTTATTTTTTCAAAAACCTATTATAATAAATAATAGATTATTATGTGTTATTGGAAAAAGGTTAAATTACAGAGAAATATTAGAATTTATTTAAAAATTGTTAAAAATTAAATTATTAAAACTAAAAATCATGTAAGCTATTGCTATTAATGTTATTGCTAATCGTGAACTATGAATGAGTTATGTTAAAAAAATATTATGAATCATAACACGATGTACATAGTAAAGTAAAAAAATAAAATTAGTTAATAATACTGTCATGTTGTTCTCAACAACTGGAATCTGAACTGAAAAGAAAGCTTTTCAGACAGAATATTATTACATTCATAAAAAAACGTCAGATGCAAATCGTTCTCGTTTTAAAATATACATTGTGATTCCTGTAAATGTTGTGTATTGTTCTATACTTGTTAAGATAAAATAGTACTACATCTAGTCCAGTGGTAAAATATACGATATTTCGATAAATTCTGTCAGATTGATTTCAACCTAACATATTATAATTTATGCTTTCTCCATAAAATATTTGTTATTTCTTACATACTTCTTCATCTATACATATAATAAAATTCTAACTGAGTCAAATCTGTACATTAAATATTTTTTGGAAAATCTTATTGAAATAGACATTATTATCGATACAGAGGCCGAATCTATAGTTTTTAGAATTTTTATCTGTCTGTCTGTCTCAAATATCTCATTTCTGAGAAAAATACAAAAACTACATTGTAAGAGTATACTAATGTGTAAAACCTAAGAATTTGTTTTTTGGTCATCTGAACGCAGGCGGAGCCGCGGGCTATGCTAGTAATCTATATTTTTTGAAAGTTATAAACTGCAGCACTTTTTAAGTCATACAGAATTCTCTGCGTCTTGATGAATATACTCCTTCCCATATTCTTTTTAGCTATCCTCTCCACCGTATCTACGATGTCCTTCACCTCACAGTACCTCGTCGTTATAATGTTAATTCGTCATTTTAGTGTTTATTTGTTCAAACGTTGGTCGATTACATTACTTGTTGTATTTTACTGTAGAGTTTTTATTTCATCTTTTTTTTGAAAATCTATTTCAAAGATTTATATATTTACTAACTTTTTAAATATTATAATTTAATGTAGTATAATAATCTTACTTTACCGACATTTCTCCCTAATACACACCCCCCTCCCACCCTCATCCCCCTCTCCCTCATAAAATCTATACTCAACTGGCACGTTTTAAAGTTAACAAAAGAATTGAATGATGAAGATAAATAATATCTATTATTTTCTTTTACAATCTTTATGTTAAAATTTATTTCAATATAATTTCAAAACAACTTTAACTGATAAAGATAACATTCAATATGATTTTTCACCAAATAACGTTGCTTAAATTTTTCTTTTTATCTTCCGAAAACGGTTTCCATTTACGGCACTCAACTGCATTAACAGAGTTGAAAAGTCAATCAAATAGTCACCCCTACATCAAAGTGGGTTTCCACTCACCTGTCACATTCAGTTTTTGGATCAATGAACACAGAATCTTCCTCTATTATTGTTGTAAAGCTATCACACTTTTGCTGCAGATATTTGGATATGTAAATATAATTTAATTAAGTTTCATTTTACAAGTTTGCAATTATGCCAATATTTTTTTTATTTCAATCTATATGTGAGACGGTAAATATCGTGTCAACTCACAAAATTTTTATGATGTCTTGAAATAAAAATATAACGGGTCGTTGTTGTTAATTCGAATATATACACTGTCTTTCCAGTTGAATACATACAGAATTTTTTGAATTAATCTTTTTTATTATCTATAATGATTATTTTCATATGCATATTCAAAAAAAATCTGGATAATAAAAAATTGAGTTTATTATAAATATCTATACTAATATTATAAACAGGTAAATTTTAAAATCTCCTGATATGAAAAGCGTGTGAGTGAAATAGTTTTCATCCCGGAAATCTTCCCTTAAGGTGGTGAGAATGGGGATGAAAGTTTGTATGGGGAAGCAAGCTAGAGACGAACTCGTACGAAGCGAGGGTGAGTCGCTAGTGTTGAATAATTATTATGGTCGAAATCCACCACTAGGCGAACATAACTATAAATAAAAAGCAGCTTTTAAGACAGGAAAGAAAATCTTAGCGTCTTCATAACAACTAAAGAAATATTATAGTTGATCTATTTCCTTTGAAGGAATATCGTAGTAATGATCAATTAATGAAAGCATTTGCCTTGTCGAGTGCTCTTGCATATTTCTTTGTTCATAGTTTCCTTTTATATTAAAGAACTGGAGATAACAATCTACAAAATATACCACCGATATTTTATATAAGTATTGTTTTTGACTGATATCGAGAGTATTATAATAATACTAGCATTGCCCGCGGCTCCGCCCGCGTTCAGATGAACAAAGACAAATTGTTAGGTTTTACATATTAGTATACTCTTACATTGAAGTTTTTCTATTTTTTCTCAGAAATGAGATATTTTCCCGCGGTAAAAAGTATCCTATATGTTGATCCAGATAACCAGCTATCACCATACCAAATTTCACCAAAATCGCTCCAGTGGTTTTTCTGTGATGCGGTAACAGACAGACAGACCGACAGAAAGACAGACATTCTAAAAATTATAGATTCGATCTCTGTATCGATATTAATGTTTATTTCAATAAAATTTTCCAAAAAATATTTAATGTACAGATTCGGCTTAGTTATAATTTCATTATACGTATAGCTATAGATGTATTGTGTTTTATTAGAAGAAATACAAGTGTGTACTGTATTGGAATAAGTCGATGAAGGAACATGGCGTTGATCGTTTTTCAAAGGATGATCAGATGTATATTAGCAAAAGATACTTATGGACGCACTCGAGTGAAGCGAGGGTAAGTAACTAATAATAAAGTTTAAAAGAGAGATGAGAGCATTTCATCTTATAGTGCTGCCAGTTATAATATTAGAGATATTGTAACAAACATACGAGTGGATACTCGTCGTAATCACGTCGTAGTAAATTTTAAATATAAGGTAACAGGCATGAACGAATTGTCTCTAAATCTTTCATGGTAACAGGTATTAATTTAACCCGTTTAGACCAAGCTTAATTAGTTTTATTGAGCTTATATATAATTTATATTATTGCTAAATCAACGCAGTTAAAACTATTAAAGTGACCGTGAATAAATAATACATCTACAACATTATTTTTCATTTCGTCTTTTTTGTAATGAAAAAGGTTTAAAACATTTAAATTCCTAATTGAATTGGTTTGATTTTCGTTAACTATTTTGCTAAAAGCTTCTGCGCTAATGCTTGAATCGTTTAGTAATTTAAAACTAAACCAATTAGGCAAAAAACCCACGCAAATGTGCTGTAACGATAATTAAAGTTTAGTATCCATTTCCCTTTCACTTTTGTCCATAGAATTTGCGTCAATGTGGTCGAACAAAGAAAATAAAGCTTTTGAGGCTTAGAAGCCATTTTACATAATTGAAGAATAGAAGTCCCTAAAAAACATTCGTGAAGTCATTTCAATATAATTTTGAAATTTTCTCATCTTGAAAGATTTTGGAATAACATTTTGTCTAAGCTCCATTATACAAAAATATAATCTGTACGAACAATAAAAAACTGAGTCGAATTTGTACATAAAATATTTTTTGGAAGATCTTATCGAAATATTCATTATTATCGATACAGATGCCAAATCTATAGTATTTAAAAATTTTGTCAGTCTGTCTATCTATCTGCCTGGGAACGCATCACGAGAAAACCACTTGACAGATTTTGATGAAATTTGGTGTATGATAGCTGGTTATCCGGGTCAACATATAGGATACTTTTTACTGCGGGAAAATATCTCATCTCTGAGAAATCTATACTAAACGTTAAAACGTAACTAACGACGATCCCGAGCGGAGCGAAGGTGAGTCGCTAGTTTTATTATAAAAGAAATATCTACTAAAGCGTCTGCTTAAGTTGCGTCTACCCACACACTGTCTGTTCCTGCGAATTATTTCGGTTAATATTTCAGCAGAATCAAATTACGCAACTCATAAGATCCCGAGAACATATTGAGGGACAGGGCGCGTTGTTATGCGAAATACGCGTAGAAACATTTTATGGGCTGTATGTAAACATTTCTAAGAGTTATTTCCTTCGTAATAGCTCGACTTATGTCTATTGCAACCCCAATATGCCTTGGAATTTAGCGCATTATGATTATTTTATATACGTATGTAGATATTAAAGTAACAGGGTCAAGTATATATGTGGTTAAATTATATTATCTATATATAAAATACAAAGTCGGGCTCGACCGATTGTTATGATCTTTATTTTGTTGAATTTGTCTTCACCCCGAATAGCAGAATAACTATTAAAACATCGGAAAAATCGAAAATCTATTCCAAACTAAGCGTCAAAACGTATCTACTATCTGGAGATAAACCTGAGCGAAGCGAGGTTGAGTCGCTAGAATATAAATGATACAGTTCAGTATCTTTTTATTCACTGTTTGTCAATCGGTTTTTTTTCTGCTTGCCGGATGAAAAGTATTTAGTATGCAACATAATAAGTAAATAAATAATGATTGTTTCAATAAGAGTTTACAAAAAATATTGAATGTACAGATACGACTCGGTTAGAATTTTATTATATTATGTAGGCATAGATATGATTACTCGTATGATAAAATATACAAATGGAAAATAGAGAAATATAGATATAATACAATAAGAGTAACAAATCAAAACATTGAAAATATTGACATAGCTGTATAATGAAGTGTGAATGCCCCTAAAGCTACTGGATTTCAGATAGGGGATGAGCCCTTTGATTTGTTTTGAGTGAGCGTATTGAATAATAATTTATCGTGATATTTAGGGTTGGTAAGATACACTTGGAATTTTAATTGACCATTTTGAAATGTTGAAAAAAACCCTTGCTATCTATCACATTTATTAATTATAGATTGCTAGTTATTAAAAAGTTCGAAAAAAGATATTTTTGCTCTTATAGGGCAACTTTTTTATTAAAATAAATATCTGTTTTACTTTTAAAATTGTTCAATTATTCTCTCTTTATAAGTATCTACTTTTACTTTCTTCTTTTTGAGACGTCAATGTCAGAGTTAGTATGGCGTCCTAAGCTTTCTAATTGCTATCAAAAGATCCTAGTATTTTTTAGTCAGTCCAAAAAAAGCTTTAAAAACCTAATTACTAATAACCCAACTATTTAAAAATCAATCAATAACAAAATAATTATTAATTTATTTTAACTGTCATGTATAGAGCATAGAAAACCGAAGATGAAATAACAAACGAAATTAATATGTAAGTATATTCCTACAAATAGTGCTAATGGTAATGACATCTTCGTAATGCCTTTTAAATATCTTTTCGACCCTTTTAACCCTCTTTTATTATCTTGAAAGCAATCTCTGGTCAACATTTCCTTCTAATTTCGTATAACGATTCTAGTATGAGAACATCAACTATGCTTAATGGTTTTTACAATTTTAACTACAAACTTATTACAATTTCATACATTAATTTTGCAATTAACCTAGTGAAATAAGTCATTGTATATGCAATAAATATGAATAAGTTGCGACATTAACACATAACACAGCACCATCTAGTGCCATGGTAAGCTACGAAGGCTTGTGTTATGGATACCAGATAGTTGATACACTACACATATATAACTTTAAATACATACATATTATAATATCTATGACTGCAGTACAAGTCCACTACAAACTGAGCCAAACGTGTCGTCAAAATGGAATATAGCAATATAGAATACCTTACATAATTTACGTGAGCACTTATCGATTAAATAATTTAGTGTGGAAAATGGCTCCTATAAATATTCACATACCATCGCTATACAATTACATAGTGTCGTGTTAATTTAAATAGCGAGTAAACCATACAACATTTAAATTGACTAGACTGCCTGCTCTCTAGTTTTCAAGCAACTAAAACGAAAATTGCAAAATCGGTGACGGTACAGTTAAACGTACAACGATGTGTACGTTATACCTATATTATTCTTCGACTAGCATTGCCCGCGGCTTCGCCCACGTTCAGATGACCAAAAACCAAATTCTTAGGCTTTACATATTAGTATACTCTTACAATGCAGTTTTTGTATTTTTTCTCAGAAACAAGATATTTTCCCGCGGTAAAAAGTATCCTATATGTTGACCCGGATAACCAGCTATCATCATACCAAATTTCATCAAAATTTGTCCAGTGCTTTTCTCGTGATGCGGTAACAGACAGACAGATAGACAAAAATTCTAAAAACTATAGAGTCGGACTCTGTATCGATAATAATGTCTATTTCAATTAGATTTTCCAAAAAATATTTAATGTACAGATTCGACTTAGTTACAATTTTATTTTATGTATAGATTGTGGCAAAATCAAGGAGTAAGAGAGAAGGAAAAGGAAAAAAAGTAAGAGAAGAGAATATAATATTTAAGTAATTAATATTCTTCTCTAAATAGAGAGAGAGTTTGCAAATGCAAACTTCAGAGTGCTATCTTTGTTTGTGCCCAAATCGCAGCTGTAACAAGTGTCATAGAAAAAACAGGATTCTTTAAATCTTTAAATATGTAGTATTTAAAATATGCGTAAAATATTTCTCTTTATTTCATAGACCAATATTTACGGATACACGTGATTCGAGAGTCGAAAGAGATCAAGGTCTGTAGTTTTTCGGAGATCTTTTGCTGTAAAAATATTCTATTATTTTGAAATATTCTGTGATAAAGAAAATATGAATAGAATATAATTTTTTTCAGTTATCGCGACAGTTATTCCAGACAAGTTGGTTATAATTAATCAGTAAAATTACATCGTTACTTAACTGATTAAAGATTATACCCAAACTAATATATATATATATATATATATTTATATATATATATATATATATATATATATATATATATATATATATATATATATATATATATATATATATATATATATATATCAACCAATCTAGTATGAATTGCTAAAATTCATATTCTTTTTAGGCTTTACCAAAATAAAAATTTTGTATTTTAAAAGTAGGAAAGTTGTTTAAAAATTTACTTATTTTCTCAGCCGTGACCCGTAAAGTTAGAACAATAATTGAATTTTAAAAGTTGTTAATTTGAATGGTACTCGCCGCAGTCCGTTTTGTCACTCGTGTTAATGAATTCTAAACGAAATTAAAACGTCCAGAGCGTTAAAACGAATTCTACTGTCGAGTTGAAGTACAAATTTTATTCACAAAAATAGGTAGTCTTTATATTAGAATTAGATCATATATATTTTTATATATCAATACTTATATACAGTTATTTATATTTTTCTCAAACAGTAAAGATTACACACCTATAAATTAAAAAACCTAGCTATAAACCATCAAACTATGAAATAAATATTTGGTTTTAATGTACTAAAATAGACGGAAATATAATTTATATAAAGCTCAATGGAGTTGAAGAGCGCTCAAACATAATAACCCGCCAACAAAGTCGCTTAGATATTACAAGAGATCTCCACTCACCTGTCACATTAGCAACGGGAATAAGAATTCTGAAGTGCCTACGACTTTTGCTTCTTGTCGAGCTATAGATAAAATTCATAAAATTAGAATACATACAAAATTATCATATTTTTTCATTTACGATATGACAGTTATATACGAGCAAAAATATGGAAATGTATATTAACAAGAAAAACATGAAAAATTGTCACCGGAATCCACTTAAATCAGATGAGCTCTTCCGGAGATTAGAGTGTGTAAAGATACATAGACAGACATACATTTTTAAAGTTATTTGGATCACTTAACTTAATGTGGTGTAGTTATTTTATCACGATTAATTAATTATTAAAATAATGTATAAATGTTGACATAGGTCGCGTTGCTTCATCTTTCACATGATTAGTTCCAGATGTTTAAAATGAGTATAATATTTATAGATTATACGACACTTTTGGCTTAGTTTGTAGTGTGTTTAGTACCTAGTTGCTGTGCCAGCGATCGAGGGTTTGAGTCCCGCTGGGGGCATTACTTTGTGTGATGAGCACGAATCCTTGTACTCCAGTTATACGTGTTTATATTTATAAAATGTATGTATTTAAAGTTATACCTATAGATATGTGTAGTGTATCAACTATTCGGCATCCATAAAACAAGCCTCGTAACTTACCATGAAACTAGATGGCGCTGTGTGTTAATGTCCCAACTCCCAACATATTTATTTATATTTCTATTTCGCTTTTCCACGTTTTCAGCTACAGTTCAAAACGTTTATTTATTAAATACTTTACTGCTTACTAGGAAACTTAATCTGCATTCTTTTGTTAAATGATTAAAGAAGCGTTTGAAACGTCTTTAATATTTAAACTATAAAGAGATCTTTGGTTACTAAAGCAAATTAAATCTCAGTCAGATTTGAGATCGGATCTTATTTGCATAGCTCTTGAAATTCAAATGCTGCAGTTCATATTGAGCCTTCCCTGTTTGAATTGCGATAGGCTTGTCCGAATACTATGATAGATTCGCATTATCTGGCTCTAATGTTAGGCGTTGCGGGCTTAGACATTTTGCTATGGCTATTGCTAGTAAAAATATGTATGGGAATGACATTTCTAAGCGCTATGGCACGTGCGCAGAATATTATTTTCATATGGTAGTAGACTCATGACGCTCAGTAAAAAATTGTAATAATATAATGGAGAATAAAATATTTTGAATATAAAATTTAAATATACACTTTTATCTAAAATATGTAATATGTTGGTGTGATTATGTTTATTTTATTCTAAGAAAAACTTGATATATACCTACTACACGCCACTCTTTAATAATGACTTGATTCTTTTTGATACAGTTTTTGTAATAGATATAGGTAGGATGTTTTCTAGAAATCAATTGATATATTCAGACAAAGAAAAATAATTTACAAAAACAAAAAAACCGAGTGTGTAAAATGAGAATTAAAACCAAGTTGACGGACATAGTCTTATTCGTATTCATTCGGAAGCACAAACGTGCTGAGAATCTTGCCACAATATATGTACATTGTATATCCGTACATGCATATTATATACATACAGGTCAAACACATAACCCTCCTTTCGTTTTTGCCGTAGTCGAGTAAAAAAGCATCACATTGCAGCCTATAAATTGCATTAATAATATTATTAGGAATTATTCATTTTCTTCGTGAATATATCAGTATTATAATTCTTTTCCTTTTATACCGCACCTCGTATTATTTTCAAGGTCGTGCACGTACATATATAAAAGGCATAAAACATATAAGCCAAGATTAGAGGGGATCCGTGAATAAGACGCGCCTAATCGCGGAAGATTTTTTATGTATGATATACATAGTAATACTATTGATCACATATTACTGTACAAGGTAATACTATTTAATACTAATCCCATAAATATTATAAATGCGAAAGTTTAGATGGATAGATGTTTGTTACTCTATCACGCCAGAACGGCTGAACGGATCTGGATGAAATTTGGCACAGAGATAGATAATAGTCAGGAATAGCACATAAGTTACTTAATATACCTAACGATAAAAACCTTTTACTTTATATATTTTTACTTAATATAACAATATAAACCTAATACTGAACGGGGTGTTTGAAACTTACAACTGTAAAATATAGTGATAGAGAAAGATTACACTAAAAATAAATGAAGGTACTTGTTGTTAGTTACTTTATAAAAAATATTTTTTACAAAAAAATGTACACTGACTTCAAAATCCCTCAAAGTTATTTAATAATTGCATTGTTATTGAATTTTAAATAATGAACCCCTTCAACTTCGAACATTTAAAACCTATTGTTGAAAAGTATCGTAGCATTTAGCATTAAAGCAATAAAGAAAATAAATATTTACATAATACGTACAATCCATGAGAGGATTTCGAACATAGCTAACACTCCCTTTTAATATGTTCCCAGCATCTAACGAGTTTTGTAATTTGATCCCACAAATATTAACTTACTACGAAATAAATGGCAGGTAGACGTGAACATAGACAGTATACACTATCACATTGTTGTTTTCTTATGGATTTTTTTTTTAAATTTAGGATATGGCAGAAGATAAAGCTTTGATAAAGATAAAGTGGTGATGTTAAAAAAAGGGTTAAATACAAAGCTTTACATTACAGGTATTTAGTATGTATTTGTATTTGCTCAATTATTTCAATAGTTTGTTTACTTTTTGGTTAAAATTCACGGTGAAAGAAAATTGGCTTTCTAGCATAAAATCGTGGAGTGGGGCAACTATCTATAATTAAACTACTAGAACAAATCTGCCGGCACAAGCTAGTATCTACGATTAATAGAATACTACAATATGTGCCACTGAATCTATTCTAATATTATAAAGTAGAAAAATTTGTTTTTTTGTTTGTATCGAATAAGCTCCTAAACTACTGAACCGATTTAAATGAAATTTTATAAGAAGATAGTTTGAGACCCTGAGAAGGACATAGGATAGTTTTTATCCTGGAAATCATCTCTTAAGGGTGTGAAAATGGGGGTGAAAGTTTGTATGGGGGAAGCAACTTAGTAAATAATAATTTGGCTTCATATTTTGACTCTTATATTTCTGTTATAATCCGTTCATTCCAAGGACCTTATCTACCTGTGAAGCTTTGAATACTCAATATAATGTAAATTTTACTTTAAAAATATATCACATACAGCAAAACTTAGCAAATTATAAAAACTGTAGACTCACCGGTCCACTGCGTAAAAGGTAATTTGAAAACAAACAGTCAAACTTGAAATCGAAATAACTTAACCATTCCTATTTATTTCGTTGCTTATAATAAACAAGCTTTTTAAATTTATAACTTTATTATAACAAAATCAAATAGAACATAGTTTGAAAATGATATTGTCATAAAATTGTTTTCTTTTGAATACCATTTTACTTTCAAATCTTACTTATGTGATATTTAAATAGAGTTTAGTATTTTCTTTTTAATAATAAGGATTATTAGAGTTACATAATTAAATTATCAAAGAAAAGCAGTCATGAGGACTGCCGACAGAAGTGAAGAGTTTAAACTATAAACAAACAGTTGTTATTTTTGTGTATTCAAATTAATTGTTTGATCTTAAATTAAAATTTGTAAATTAAAACTGTTTACATTTATCTATGGCAGTGGTAGCCCAGTGGTAACGCGCTCGCCTGGTTAACCGAGTGAAGCGGGTTCAAATCCCGGGTCTCGCTCCTCTCATATTTTCATATGCGAATCATTTTCAACGTGATTACCACTTGCCTTACGGTGAAGGAAAACATCGTGAGGAAACCTGCATGTCTGAGATAACCTAACAAGTTATCGAAAGACATGTGAAGTCCGCCAACCCACACTTGGCCAGCGTGGTGGACTATGGCCTGATCCCCCTCGCATTGAAGGGAGATCCGTGCCCAGCAGTGGGACGTTAAGAAGAGCTGAATACATACAATACCCATTTTATCTGGTTTTGACATCTGTCGACACTCTGAGGGTTAGCGTTAACACGTCACGTGACCATGTCGATGACGACTTACATGATGTTACTTCCCATCCAAACCTGCCTATAGAAGTTTTCACTTAAAAAAACACCACAAAATCAATAAAATGACAAATTACTAAATTAATTAGCACTAACTTCATGAAATGAAGAATATAATTATTTTCACACAATGAATAGGAGCTTATATTGAAAAATGAATAGAGTATTTAATGCGAGAGAAAACTCTAACGAGTTTTCTTGTTTCCAAATCTAATTTTCAACGGGGATGCAAAAAGAGGGGTGTCATAAGTTTGACTGTCTTTCTCTCTGTGTGTATGTCTGTCTGTGGCATCGTAGCTCTCAAACGGATGAACCGATTTCGATGCGGTTTTTTCATTTGTAAGCCAGTTTCCTTGCGGTAGTTCTTAGTTATGTTTGGTTAATATCGGTCCAGCAGTGTAAGAGTATCAGCTCTTTTCCAAACTGATGTAAGGCATTTTGGCGTATGATTACTCGATTAAGTGCTTCACGCGTACCAGTGCAATCGTTAAATGACAATTGATTTGCGTAGGGGGTTTTTTAAATTCATAATTTATAATTATTCTTTAAAGTTTTTTACCTAATATCACATCAAGTGTGACGCAGAGACAATCTTTATTACTTTTAGCTCGTTTTTCCCCTGTAATGGAAAGTAAATGAAATGAATTTCTAATTACTATCCGCTTAAATTTCCATGTAATCCTTAATTTTGTATATATTTTAACTTTTTAAACGGCTTATTATTTATGTCATGAGCAAAAAGTAAATAAAACCATAAGCTTGTATTTTCTTTATCTTTCTTCATTTATGTAACACAGGATTTTTTATTCTTTTGAGTATAGAGCAGATGGATAGTAAAATGTAGAGAAAAAATACATAGACATTTAAAAAAATATTTATAGCAATAGCTTTAGTAGAGTGAAGTTAGAGAGTACTGGCCCAAGCTTTACAAAGAAAAGAGGAGTCAGACAAGGTGACACTCTATCTCTTAGTATTTTCATAGCGATACTAGAATCCGTTATAAGGTTTAAGTATTAAAATAAAGGCCTTATAAATGGAAAAAATTTAAGTTGCCTAAGATTTGCTTACGACCTAATTTTGGTTTCCTATGGATAGGTAAAATATTTATTAATATCTATAGTTCCAACCTAAGTCTTTAGATACAAAACTGTTAGTAATAAATATAAATATAACAAACTCATTTGTTTCATAAGCCATTAATAATTTAACAATATTAAATATTCTATATATATGTTATTTTGTTATAAAAACACATAAGTATTTAGCAGAAAAATTATTCACTGTTATCACGCGTAGTTTGAGTGATTAACAAACAACGCTAATTTAACAAGAAGCGTGAAATTTTACACAAAAGTCCCCTATATAACGAAGGTGACACTTAAAGGGTTGAATAGGGAATGAAAGTTTGTATGAAAGTTCGTAATTTTTGAAGTTATGGAATATGGAAATGTTACCTTCTGTTTATATTACCGATGGGAAAACCCATCAGACTCCCGGCTTTTAGTGTATAGATACGCAAAAGTAACACGTGCGAGGAAGTACAGTTTAATATCCGTCATTATCCTCTCTAATCTGCAATTTACCTGGTAATGACGTATTCGTGCTATCATTCAATAACCCGGGGACAGAAATTTTAAATAAGGTCATAACAATATTTTAAAAGTCAGTCATAAATTATTTATCTAATTTTTCAAATTGTCGTTTGAAGCCTCCTTTCATTCTTGTCCATTTCGACCATCCATTAGTTGAATTTAGTGTCATTTGTTTAATACTGTATTTAATTTTTAAGTTAAACTTATTTGGCGCGAAAAAATTATGAGAGTAACATTTTTACGATGCGCGCGCACACCGACAGCCAAAAAGCGACGTGATGATATTAGCTGCATTCCTTTTAAAAACAGAGAGTTGTGACATACGGGATGAAATCTTTACCTAGTTTTGTACTTGTTACGCCAAAGAAGTATAACTTCTTACGTGCGTTAATAACTTATTACACACACGTTTTTTTAAAGATAAAGTACTTGCTATGATTTCCATGTTTACGCGAGCAAAGTATGTATATAATAAATAATTTTGCTCTCGATTAAATTTCATAAATGTTTGATGTGTACCTCATTTGTCACGCCTCACAATTTCTTAATTTCATAATTTTAATCAGATAACGGCACAATATTCATCTAGATTGTTTATGGTATGTAATGCCAACAACAAAAAAAATATTTCATCAAATCCACGTCTTTAATTCGGAGCTAAAATTATTTTATTAGTCTGAAACAAAGCATTCAGTACAGCAATTCTGGTCGAAATATTTTATTAAATACGACTAGTATGGAAAGCGTATAACGGTGTCAATATATTTTTTATGGATTAAATTATACAGTATATTACATTTTAAAACATGTTTATAATGTAATATTGGCAGTGGTAGCCCAGTGGTGCACGCGCTCGCTTAGAAAATCGAGTGAAGCGGGTTCAAATCCTGGTTCTCGCACCTCCGATACTTTCATGTGCGAATCATTGCCAACATGATTACCATTTGTCTTACGGTGAAGGAAAAAATCGTGAGGAAATCTGCATGTCTGAGAGAACCTAACACATTTTCGAAATTTTCAACCCGCAGTGGGCCAGCATGGTGGACTAGTGGATCTGCTACCCCATGTATAGAGAAAGGCCCGTGGCTGGCAGTGGTACGTTAAAAAGGGCTGAATAGAATTAATAGCTATTAATAGCCCGTTTAGAAGGTGTTTTCTTTCTATTCTTTTAACGTACATCAACAGTGCTGTTTATTGTATAGCTTAAGATGTAAAATGCTGATAAAACAACATTAAAGTTTAATTATGCAACAGTAGCTTATTTATGGCGCACTCGCTTGGAAAGCAAAAGTGAACTGGGTTAGAATCTACTTAATTAACTTATGCTAATAATATGAAAAAATACATAAACTACGCATTATAATATAGGTATGCATTATTGAAAGAACCTAACAAGTTTCTAATTTATTATTGTAAGATATTTATTATACGAATGCATTAGTGGGGCGATAAATACTACTATATAAAGCTTTGTTTTAAATCATTTATATAGTAAATAGGTTACATGTGATTGAGTGACGTAAGCATCAAATATCCTCGAAACCTCCAAAATAACAAAAAACCAACAAAACTAAAATCTTGTGAAAGTTAGTTGTCTTATTACAGGAAAACACTTTTATCGAAAAGTGATCATATGCCGTGACCATTTTTATATAAAAAATGTGATATGTACTTATGTATATAGTGTCCTGACCATTAATTTTATAACAACTTGGTGATTTAAGAATCAATAAATTATGGTTACATACATATATCTACATTAGCATTGCCCGCAGCTCTGCCCGCGTTCATATGACCAAATACCAAATTCTTAGGTTTTACATATTAGTATAATCTTACATTGCAGTTTTTGTATTTTTTCTCAGAAATAAGACATTTTCCCTCGATAAAAAGTATCCTATATTTGACCCGGATAACCAGCTATCACCATACCAAATGTCATCAAAATCCCTCCAGTGGTTTTTCCGTGATGCGGTAGCAGACAGATAGACAAAAATTCTAAAAACTATAGATTCGGCCTCTGTATCGATAATAATGTTTATTTCAATAAGATTTTCCAAAAAATATTTAATGTACAGATTCGACTTAGTTACAATTTAGGTTTTAATGCTATGTGTTATTTTTGCTAATTGTGAATACTTGCCTCGGTGGCGCAGTGGCTGGCATATACGGCTACACATCTGGATGCTCTGGGTTTGTGTCCCGGTTATATAGTGAAGATTAGTCGTTATGTCTTTCTGTTAAGAAAGCGGTGTTCTACGAGTAGAGAGCACGTTGGTCTTTCACGAGAACTTTAAATAACCCTGTCGTGTCGAATTATCGTTCCATCGGAATTGGAGAATGAAATGAATATAGAGTGCACTTATATCTGCGCAAACATTTGAGCTCTATAATATCTCCTGTTTAGTTGGATAGTCTCAATGAAATAGGTCTCTGTGACCGAAACCGATCAGGAGGACATCAATTGTTAATCGACCTTATATCGCTATACTTCCAGAGTGGTTCATGTTAATATTTAGATTTTTTTTAATGTACAAAATTGTTCATGTTATGGGTTTGAAATTGTTATTCCCTTTAATATGTAGATACATTAGCAGTGTACCCGAAGGTCGCTAATAAAACAAAACTTGTTTCAAAGGGAAATTTTCACTACCTGTAGAGTAGGGGATGTCCAACCCTTTGCTACAAATGAATGAACTGAATAATTTATATTAATATTTTGCGCAGTATTGTGTAATATTTAACACATTTTTGGGGTATATTAAAAGCTGTAAAGTTGTTTTACTCGCTTCTGTTCAAAATGAGATTCACGTTTAAAGGTAGCAGGCTCTTGTTTATTAAATGCTGTCTCTGACACCTCGGGTTGTGTCCGCTTCCGTCACAGTTGAGACAATACAAGTGGAATAAAAGCAAGTACTTGTGATCAATACGACCTACATTATTACTCCAGTGCAATTAGTCGTTATAAATGAAAAATGACAGAACCCAGTTATAATGAATGGATTTGAAAGATTTTTTTTTGGGTTTTTAATACCATAAATTAAAAAGTTCACCCGTTAAAAATTGTCGCAGTTTTGAAAATCCGTAAATTTAAAAAAAAACAAAATATCTAGAAGTCTCCACAAAAAATACAATTATCGGAATTTTTAAATATTTATTTTAAGGAAAAAATAACTATTATGGCTTGTAACGTTGTTTATACCTCTGAAAATATAACACTTTTTATATTCAATTTAAAAATGGCTGAAATTCCAAAAACAAAAATATTTTTAGTAAAATACTGAACTGTTTTTGGAGCCGAAATACATCTGTCACTTATGCTCTCCGCTATCCCCGCTTCCCATTCCTTTATATTTTAAAGGTTAGTATGGAATAGATAGACTATATATTAGTTTATATATAAGTAGGTTTAATGAGCTTTATATCCATAACCTACTTGAGAAATTATTGATTCCTCATACAAACTTTAATCCTCCTTTTCATCCCCTTAAGGGATAATTTCCGAGATAAAATTTATCCTATTTCCATTCCAAGGTCTCAAACTATCTTCATACCAAATTTCACTTAAATCTGTTCAATGGTACTTTATTCATTATAAACAAATATACAAAAATACAAATTTCAAATCAAATTCTCGAAAGAAAAAATAAATATAGTTGCAAGAAGGCACTATACATACATACACATAAGTAGCATCATTTTCATCAGGTAAATTTTTTACTCTTCAGCTTGAGAAATTCGTAAATCCGAAAAGATCCAAATCCATTCATTATAGCTGGGTTTCAACGTGTAAACCAGATTGCACTTGACCATATTATACGTCTTCGCATGAGTTACATGTTTCTATCTGTATAATTACAATTATTATTATAGTTATTTATTCAAACGAAATCATTTCTTAATATATGTTTGTACAATTAACGAATTATTCACTTTCCTGTATTTAGGTTTCAAATAAAAGCTAAAATTATAGAGTTTTTAAAAAAATCCACTCACTGCTCACATAATATATTTATTATAAGCTTATAAAGATAAAAAATGTAAAATTAATAAAGGTAATATTCAATATGAAAAATTCAGTAAACATGCAAATAAATCCAATTGCCTTTTCATTGCCTTTCTTTTATGTCTTACTTTTCAGCTAACCAAATATCAGACGTGCAGTCACCTCCTGGGTATCTACGAAGTTGTAAAATATTATTGGCATAGAGTGAAGTACTAGCATAGAAATACTAAATTAAAGAGTGTTAATATACATGACAATGAAATCAAAAAGCAATAAGTACTTATACTATAATCAGAAAATACACACATCGCAGTTGTTACGTATCTGGCTTACATTCTTACGTCAAAGAACATTACTTTCAGTAATTCGGAACATAAATTGAAGCAACTTTTTACGAGAAATAACCACACACAAATAACTTTTTACAAAAAATATTCCACAGGTACCAACTTGTTCTTTTATACCAGGAAAAAAACAGTCTATATTATTTGCTATTTCATAATATTATATTTCTAAGCAAAAATTTATGATGATTTGCCGCTGCTTTGAGCGAGGACAAATAAACAAACATACCTTCTCATGTATATATTTATTATACTATAAGTAAAGTCGTCCACATTTGAAAATATATACAGATAATAACCATTGTAGGATATAATATTTAATGACTCATGTGATTTGAACCCATTATTTTAGAATATTATAAATATATACATAACTAGCATTGCCCGCGGCTCCGCCCGCGTTCAAATGACCAACAACCAAATTCTTAGGTTTAACACACATATTAGTATACTCTTACAATGCAGATCTTGTATTTTCCTTAGAAATGAGATATTTTCTCGCGGTAAAAAGTATCCTATATGTTGACCCGGATAATCAGCTATCATCATACCAAATTTCATCAAAATCTGTCTAGTGGTTTTCTCGTGATGTGGTAACAGACAGACAGACAAAAATTCTAAAAACTATAGATTCGGACTCTATGTCGATAATAATGTCTACTTTAATAAGATTTTCCAAAAAATATTTAATGTACAGATTCGACTTAGTTACAATTTTATTATATGTATGGATTACCTCATCTCATGCGGCAGTACGGGTCCGTTCGTTTCCTTGCCGAAGTCTACAAGAAAATCTGGATCCAATTTCATGCCTCCGTTAACAGTGTCCACGTCCAATTTTACTATCCAGCCTCCCTAGATGACATGCACTCTATATATCTGCATTAATATCTAATATACCCAGTATATGGAATAAATGGCACATCTTTGTGTCATATTTGAATGATAATCATAAATCTTTGTGAGCATTAATATACGCATATATCATAAAATTCTAGAAACTGTCTCAGAGTTACTTTTTCAGCAATTTGAGAATGTATTACTAATAAAGTAAACACAGACAATAAAATGATCTTTAATATAATTGTATAATAATATAATTGAACTTTGTAATAAAAATATTAAACACCAAGATTAGAGCAACTGCGGAGTTCCTCGCCTGCTCTTCCCTGCATAACTGACTAAAGTGATTGTTTTTAACCGGCTCCCAAAACGGAGGAGGTTCTCAATTCGTCGGAATATTTTATTTAATGTATGTTCACCGATTACTCGAAGACGCCTGAATCCATTTGGATTTTTTTTATTTAAATTGTTTTTTAAATAAATTGCTTAATTGAAAATGTTATTCAAAAATTTTCTTCTTACAAATTACTTGCTTACTACGTCTGCTTTCTACAAGCCATTGTAATTTAATTTTAAATACCTATTTATTTCAGTTATCTACATATAAGTCAGACTTGAGAAGATAATAGTTTAGAAAACTTAGAATAATTACCTCTGTAGTCATTTGCGGATAAAACTGCTTATCCCATGGAGAGTAGAGTGAAGAAGATACATAAAGGCGTTTCCCGTCTAAAGACAATTGTAGCATCTGGGGACCTCCTTGTAATTGCTTCCCTTTTAGAAAGACTGGTGTTGGTGGTACCTTCAGTATTATAAAATATATAACTCATACTGTTATGTTATTCTAGTATATGGATTAAATTATGTAAATTCTAATAGAATAACAGGCTGAATTAATATTATTAGAATTATTATAATTATTATAACCATTAAATAATAATTATATTTTATGTGCAAAAGGACGTAAAGTATAAGAACAGTGGTACATAACGTTAAAAGCTTGAAAAGTAATTTAAAAAACAAAAGCAGAACTCGAAATGAATGACAAAGCGAAAACGGTAATTGTGTGGAGTCATGTGGCGTTAATTTGAACTACGGTCGCATTATGAAGTGTTAGACCAAAGGAACAATGAGCAAAACAGAAGTAGAGAGTTCCTTATATATTTATTAATGATATATTGTTCGAAATAAATGGTATTTGCTTTACTTCAGTCCGAATATGTAGATTAAACATTTTTCAAACACTGCACCTAATTAAGTAAATTTAACTTTTTACCTCCATTTCCTTATCTTCAATAACTTTCAGTCCGTAATTTGCGATTTGTCCTCCTAATTGAACTTTTCCAGTAAGTTTTGGATTCTTTGGGTCGGATACGTCGTATTGTCTGACGTCCCCGTGAAGCCAACAAGAAAAGTATAAATATTTGTCATCCAGTGATAAAAGAATGTCAGATATTAGACCTAGGAAAAAGTTAATGGAGCTGTCATGTCGTTCTGAAGACGGAGTGTCAAGATTATGAAATTAATAAAACATTTTCGCCAGCCGAAAATCAATTCAGAAAGGAAAATTGCCACTTTCTTATGTATTTTATCTTAGAAAATATAATATAATTTAACAAGCATAATATATTACCATTAACTTTATTTTTAACACCGTCCTTTAAAATCGTTTTTGCTGGAATATCGATGACTTTATCAGCTGCCCACTTCCCGTCATCGGATTTATAAAATCTAGAATAAACAAACTTTTTATAACCGACGTATGTATGTAGGTATATCTTAAATAAACTCGATAATAAATTTAGGTTATTAAGTAAATATATTCAAATCTCTTACCTGTATATATTAGCTTCAACAGCGCACCCAACAAATCCTTCAGCGGATTTAGGATCATGGAGAAATCTGATCTCAAGGGGCGCACAACCCTCGCTACCTAAATCTATAACTTGCTCTAGCTCGTGTGTAGACCATTTATAAACATTTATTAAAGTCCCGTATCTTTCAAGATTAGGAATATCGTCTGCATGAAAACCTCTGTTGAAAATGTATAGGTAGTTAAAATGCAAGTATTATTAAACCTTAGACATACTAGCATTTATAAAAATAATAAATAGAAGTTGAAAAATGTTTAAAAATGTTTTGTTTTATTAAGTGTCATTAATCTATATTAATATTGTAAAGAGGTAGAGTTTGTCTGAACGCGCTAATCTCAGAGACTACTAATCCGACTTGAAAAATTCATTTTGTACTAGATAGCCCATTTATTGAGGAAGGCTATAGGCTATATATCATATAATATGTAGTCTACCTATTCCATACTATCCGTTAAAACGTACCTAGGGATGAACCCGAGCGAAGCGAGGATGAGTGAGATGAGTGATGAGAGATGAGAGTATCATACTATGTTATACAAGTAACTTATTTTTTGTTGAGAATTTAAAATGAATTAAACTATTGTTAACTAATTTAAATTGATAATCGTTTGTAAAAACTAACGCTTATGTGTTTCAATCACTTAAAATAATAAGTTTATTATTTTAAAGTAAATTAATTAATCTAAATTAGATTATTAATTGCGTTTCTGTTTGAAAGTAATAAGTCTTTTATTAAATCTTATAATATACTTGGTATGTTGTAATTTAATTCAGTTTCGAGAACAAAATAAAAGTTCATTTAATTATCATATTTTATCGTGCGTCACTATGACGTGCACTAGCTTTTACAGAGATCATAGGTTTTATTCTCGAGCAGGTCTATTTGAACATACCAACAAGTGTTGAAATTGACGGTTAAAAGTAGTAGTTATAACAGAGAATATGAAAACTCGGGTACTTGTTGTAAGAACGCAATATCTTTGCCAATTGTAATCGTTTTTCAAAACTCTAATCAATGAATTAACGTTAAAAGTTCCACTGAAATAATTACTTTAAAGTGATTTTTGTGTTGGTGTACTTTTTTTGTTAGTAAAAATTATTCATTAGGACCAATATACTTCTTTTCTTTATTTTCTTATTTATTTTTGAAGTTTCGTCAGTTGTGTATAACAATAAGTAAACATGTTATTGTAATAACAAACATAATATATGTATATCATATGGTATGTTTAAAGAAATAGAAAACAAAACTTACGTTTTAAAATATTTTGGTACACCCCACTCAGAAGCGACCATAACATCATGGTAGGGCTGGTACCAAAAATCATAACCAAATTTGGCTGTCTTTCCTTTTGTCCAAGTTCCTAAAAGCATTTATAATTTCATAAATCAAGGGCTATTGTCATTAAAGAATAAAACACTGCGAAAATTTTCGTAATAACTTATTCACTCACCTGTCACTTTCAAAGTTTTCGCATCAATAAGTACAAACTCCCCTTTTCCGTTTTCATTTTCATCACCCATGGTCGAAATCATGATTTCGCCACTAGCAAGGCAGTGAGCTGTATGCGGGAAAGTGCAGTTGAATGACCTCATCTCAGAACTGTCGATTACCTAGTAATGAGGTTTTAGAGCCATGAGCATTCGATAAGGGTCCGAAAGGCATTTGCACAGATTGACTGAACCATTTTATAGCTACATAAATGTAGAATTTGTGGGCAGAATCTGTACAGTTAAGAAAAACGGGATATAGTTTGTGTCTTATCTTATGTAAGAGATTTTTTTTCGTTTGTCCGTCCAAACAAATTTAAAAGAATTTTTAAATAAATGGAAGGTTAATCAATTAAAAATAAATTGTAGTAAATCTGAAAGCAATTATATTTTTTTAAAGTAATTGTATTAAACAAATATGTTTCAGCCTATTTCAAAAATTGAAATTGTTTAACGCCACATTAAAGATTTTTTTTTATATGAGAATATATTACTTTTTTGATGTAACCCATGTATGTATTATATTTAATATAGATAAATGTTTATATAAAAATGAATATACGAGTATGTATTCATATTGTAATTGCTATATTTGATGCGAAATGTTCAAAAATGTCAATATAAAGTCAGTTAGTTACCTAAATAATAGCGAAATGCTGTCAAGTTATATGTATTCTGGCGTGAAATAATTTTAGCTTAGTTCGGCATTGATTCACTGTATGCAGGAAGTGCTTCAAATATTTGCTGCATAGTTGAGATTATTAGGGAGTCAGTATTATGTAGATAATTAATTGACATACTAGATCCATTGGCTATTACAGAAATAGGGCACCATTGCATTGTAATGGTTTAATTAGAGTATACTATAGTATAACAAATAGCTTGCAATAATTCGGTACTACTCTGTCATTGGAAATAATGATTATAGCTCCTATCTAATTAAACTCGGACTTTAATGAGAAATTATAGCACACGTTTACTAAATTCACTTTATTTTGTATTGTACAAGCAACGAACCGATTTTATCGAAAGCAGAATAAGGGGAAATTAAAAAACTTTAACCGAACTGTTGACATAAAAATTCAGTTTTACGAGTTTCGCGCAAACAAGATCCAACTTATGTCCGCGACACGCCTGCGAGTTTATAACATCGTAAAGAGCGATTTCTTTGCTTTTTGATGGTCATTCATTATTTTGCTGACCTCGTATGTAACGTCAGTAAAATAAATATATATTAGAAATAATAATAAAGCTTGATATATAATATTTCATTGAATATGGTTTCATTTCATTGAATCTATTTAAATATACGGGTAAGTTAATTTAAATTAATATTTTAAAAATAAATAATATTGTTTAAAAGAGTTTATATCTAAAAATAAGTTTATTGCAAAAAATGATTTACCTTATGAAGTTCTGGTTTTCTAGGGTTTGTGCCAACATCGATAGCGAAAACCTTGCAAGAGTGTAAGCCAGGTAAAATAAGTAGATTTCTCTTAAGCTCAGGATTATCATGGCAGCTTGAACACACATTCCATCCACTGTGGTGTAGCTCGTCTCCCACACTGCCTGTATACGTTCTATGAATTACCTTAAATAATAAAAGACATTATTATAGTAGATCTTTTACCGCATATTCACAAAGGTAAGATAAACATACTTTATTAAATATATAACATTAAAAAATAAAATATATTAAGACTAGGTATAAAATCGTTTAATAACGAACTATATATTATTAATTATTATGTATATTTAATTAATTTTATCATCTTATTTTACAATATTAAATGTCATGTATTTCGGAAATGGCTCTAACGATTTGGATCAAATTTTGTATTTAAATAAGGATTTGATCTTTAAGTTAATTTATGTTGGTGTTCTTTCTGAAAAAAAAACAAATTTTTATCTTTTCCAAAAGACTCTGAGTGAAGCCCAAGTAGTGATTATAATACATACTAGTATATAATATTATGAAAATTTTCTATAACAATGTCTTGAGTTAGTGAACACAGTAATTCAAATGGAAAACGATTGATCCGAGAAACAAATTCCATGAAGATATATTGCATTCCACTTGTTAATTTAGTTCGTACGAGATACACAATAATACTTTCCAAGCTGAACCCTAAAGTCCTCTAGGATTACCGGAACGTTATTGCCAGCGACATCGCTCCCGACTAAGCGGACGTTCGTACAATTTTATTTGCTAATATCCCAGCTAATTTAGCGCTCGGCATTTTCATTTTCTCTTTTATTCCCTCTATTACATCCTTAGCAGAAACAAATTATGTTGCTTATTACAGAAAAAATGATATCAGATCTTAGAATACTACACAGGACAGTAAAAGTCTATAGAAATTGATTTAAAAATTATTCTTAGGTAGGACATACGTCTACAGGTAATGTATAAACTTTAGTTCAAGTTGGAAATCCAGTTTTCATTCAGAGAACGGTCCAGTCAATTGTTCAGAACAAATGTTTGTCTACTCTATCGACGTTTGGACAGGTTTGAATGGAACACTCGGTCTCTCAGCTTAAGCTCAAATATATCTATGCGCATTGAGTAAAATCTTGAAAAAAAAATCAGTTACCCAAGATATAGTAGTGTTATTTCTGGAAAACCTTAGCTATTTACTATTCATTTTTCGATTTTACTTCAGTGAATATAATATATGATACTAAGCTATTGATACTAAATCAATTAAATTAGAGTGTGTGTGTTAGATAATTGATTCCAACACTTTTAACTTATCTACCTATATTTTAATTATTATCTTTTAATATTAAAAATAATATAGGTAATATGTTTACTTTTAATCATACAATATAAGTTTTAAAAAATTTTAAAAGACATCTTATTTTAAAAATGTAATAATAATATGGTTCACATACCCCAAAATTTCTAATACATTATAATGAGAAATTGTTGCATAAACATTAAAAATATTTTATAAAGCCACCATAACCACCAAATTGGCAGTTCTTTCGCCAATCAATACACATAAACTGCTAAAACCTGGCTGTACGTAGGTGAATTTGGATCGACATCCACTGTAGCTAGGTAGTCTTGCTTGCTCTGGTCTGGTTGAACGCACACCACGTAAAGCAACCCCTCCCTAGGGCCATTCCTAAATGCGTCAAGTGGGGAAGCGTATCCCGGCCCAAGTTTACCTGCGGAAAATAAATTATTATTGTTAAGGCAAATGCGTGCTATGGGAATTTTAATACGAAACTTGTTTTAGTTAAGGGTTGAGTTATGTCGGTAACGACTCTACGGTCGATTAGAAATAATTTTAAGTCTAACATTATATCATTAATGTATGTATTTATTTTTTACTTTATGATTATCGCGTCTATGTTTGTTTTAGCTATATCTATATTTTAACTTTTTCTAGTCCTATGCAAAGCGTTTGAAACATATACAGACGGACGGACGGACGGACAAAGACAGAGAGACAAAAAATCTCTGTATCGATAATAATGACTAATTCAATAAGATATTTAAAAAAATATGCACTGATTCGACTCGGTTAGAATTTTATTATATTATGTTCTTATAGTCTAGCAGACTTATAATTTTTTTCTTTAGCTTGGGGGTAGAATTTATAGCTTAGGATAGACGTTCCCTAGGTTCTCTCTCCGGATATGAAAATCATTAATTTTGTAATAAAAAAGGAAATAATCGGGATAAAAACGATCCAACAAGTTGGAGCAAATCGCACACTTGAAAAAAATACGTTAAGATCGCTGATCGAATAAGTAGTTTCGGAGTTTATTGCGGACCAACATCGTGACACGGGAATTTTCTATATTAAGAGTTCATTTAAAAATATACAGTTTGACAAAAAATAATATATATCGATAAATTAGTCATTTTGTAAGAATTTTCTAAATTGTAATAGCCTAATAAAACTGCGAAGAATTTCTTTTAAAGACGTAAATCTCTTTCTAGAATACAAAGAAAATTTGTTTACGATAGAACGATTATATTAACTTTAATCTACTTTCATTTACCATGAAAGCATTACTCGATACGGTTGATGTTATTTCTTTGCGTTTCATTTACCAAATTTGGCTATACGTTTTTTCAAAGCGTTTACAGAATTTGTAGGAACTTTCAGTATTAAAATTTGTAACCAATGTTTGCAACCAATGTTTAAATATTCGACGTTATAATGAATCTCAGTTGAACTGGTTGGCCATTGAAGATGCAGGGAACGCACCGCTTAGATTTCAGATCGCTGAGAAAATGATTTTCTTTATGCAAATAGCGAACTGTCACAGTCAATAAACAGTCAATAGACATTGAAATGTTTTTCCTTAGCGAGGGCTGCTGTTTGTTTGAGAGCTCATTACTTTTATATTTTTTTTAATAAATATAATTTATTCCTAATGGGTACTGAGTTCAATTTTACTAAAGAAAGTAACAAAATATGATTGCTTTCTTAGTTGTGTTATATTATTATAGCTTTTACTCGAATATTTAATTATATTAATAATTATTGGAACTACAAGGATTTCAAGTGTAAAAAGCTAAAAAAAAGGATTTTATATATATCGATACTGCTGGTGACTTCTCCTGGATTTGTATTTTTTAAGCTGCAACCATCTAACATGAACTCTTGTGAATAAAGAAGAGCATGGAATAGATAGTTGAAGCTAAATCATAAGATCTACTAAAAAATTAAAACAAATTACTATCATTCCGTCTTTTCTATCGTTAGATTCTAACAAAAAAATGAGAGATCAAGAAACATAAATAGAGAGACAAAAATTTGAGAATTCATTAACGTACTTTTTGAAGCTGACTTTAGTCAAAAGAAAGGATTAAAATCCACACAAGCGCCCAAATATATTTTTTTTTCAGTAAAATATTCAGTAACAATAATGGAAATATTATAATATATACCTATACCTATTCTGTAAATGTAGATCTCGTGGATATTTCTAAGTAGAAGTGAATGTATATATGTTTTTATTTTCACTTCTAACTTTTATATACCTTAAACAGTATTGAAATTGCAACGACAGTAAGGGACACCCAACCCTTAGTAATCGTACAAGGTAATGCTTGCAAATAAATTATACCTTTGTTCAGAATACTCCTGTAAAACGTCTCTCTTTGTCTCTTTCTCTCTTCCTATCTATCTCTTTATTTTCATTAAAGAAATACGTACAGAATGTAAACAATGTGCACGACAACGAGTATTTTTATATAGAAAACAGGTACATATAAACTGCTATGGTACAACATGAACAAAACATTTATGACCAGCCAACAAAATCTAAATAAGAGTCATAGTTCAAATCACGTTCAGGGCCATACTTCAATTCATTGTTTGTACTTACAATAGCAGAAATTTCAGGTTCAAATATTATTCAATATATCTTTTCTTTAACAGGAATGTTCAAAAATATTCTTGAATTATCGTACTCACGTTCGTTATCTTCTGGAACTCGTAACAGTGGATGTCTGTTTAATTTCCGGAAAAATTATGCAAATTCTATTTCTTATTTCATATCAGAACAGAAATTTGCTTACCCTCCATACAAACAGATATGCAAGGAAATACAGACCGTTGACGATTGTCAATCATTTTAAGCAAGTTACAAAACTGAATTACAATGTAGTTCTTCTTTCTACATTCACATGAATATTTGACATTTTAAATGAAACTATCTTTCAATCAATTACATAAATTAAATAAATTAATCAAATGTTTGAAACAAAATTGTCTATATTTTCAAAAATTATTGTATAATTTTGTAGGTAGTCTGAAACAACTATACTCGTAAAATAAAACCGCGTCAAAATCTAAAAAATAGTTTCATAGCCAAGCCAAATCTTGAACTTCAATTTATTATAAGTTATCTACTCTGTGTAAATAATTCGACTGTTCAAATTTAAGAAGTTCTATTTTTAAACAGCAAACACTTTTGTAGCAAAAAAAACAAGAAATTGTGTTTTAAATGTTATTTAGAATGTTGTGTGTTCTTATAAAAAAAATTCAGGATTATCTACAAAATTTGGCACCTATTTAGATCTCAATTCTTTTATCGGTGAAGTTGACATTTTCATATTTATGTTTTTGATGGGATTGTTCTCTCTTCCTCTAACTTTGAAAAGATGGAGTAGAAAAATATGCAAAAAATAGAGTTTCTAAAGCTTACTAAATATTTTAAGCAAAAATTAATTTACAGAATATACGTTAAATATCTTTAGAGCTATTATGGATATTTTGTGTTTTTTTTATGGTATTCAGTGACAAACGAGCAGACAGCCCACCTGACTGTTACGATTGCTATTAAAATTAAATTAGTTTTTCATAATATCTTTAAGAAATAAAATGAAACGTGAATTAATTTTTGAAAATACATAATAAAGTATGTATTGCGAAAACATAAAAAAAATATATTTTAGTGTGTTGGTACATATGTTAGTAACAATATTCTGTCGTACGAAACCTTCGATGTGCGAGTCAAAATCATACACATTTGAAATTAAGCTGAGGAATCATATTTACCTTCGCCATACTTCCAGATTTCATTTTAAAGTATATAATAATACTATACCTATTGCTTATAATAACCATCAACACCAATAAAAGATTGAAGCTTTTTAGAGATTCCAATGTTGTACAATAATACACACAAGTCCCTACTAAAAGTTAATTGGTCGTTATGTCTGTTTGTATCTAAATGTATGGAATGGTTGAACTAGCATCAAAAGATATTTTAACAATTCTAATAAGCTGAACGGATTCTTTTTATGTTTATTTATTTTTTATTTTAAATAATTCGAACTAATTTCTCCTTTATAAAATTTTGCAGGTGACCTTAAAATTACCAAAAAAGCAGCAATAAAATGATCGCTCCAAAGTCGAACCGATGGGCCTGCCTAGTAAACCTTAATTTTGTTAAATAACGTACCTATATAATGATGAGCAAAAATATTCTTGTGTTAAATCCCATCTCCTAAGTATCTAAATCTCATATAACCTAAATACATATATTACGTTCCTTATAACATTATGGGCACTAACAATAATATCTAAAAGGTAACCTTTTATTATTACCTTTTATTTATATTTATTTTTGAGAATGTTTATTTTATTACTGATATTAAGGTTGAAGTTGAAGCGACGATAAGAGAAAGCGATGACAAACATTATCGAAAGTATCGTAACTAAGCATATTATATACATGTTATGTATAGACCACACTTTCATATTGCATTCGTTGGATTATACTTGTTTATTAAGATGATTCCCAGAATAAAAAGTATCCTATGTCCTTCCCAGGGTCTCAAACTATCTTCTTAGCAAATTTCATCTAAATTGGTTTAGTATATCCAGAGATTACCCCCTACAACGTCACAAACTCACAAACTTTACCTCTGTATAATATTAGTATAGATAATATTGATTGTTCAGGTCGATTTTAATATAAGCCTGTCAATGTATTCATCGCCATTCTTCACTTCACCATCAATCTAGGCTCATCTATAATTTCGGCACTCTCGCCCTACAATTTAACAAACCATAAGGATTAGGGAACCATGAAGGTGTAAGATAGTACCAGCTTTACACATTCACTATGACCAATCTATACATATAATAAAATTGTAACTAAGCCGAATCTGTACATTAAATATATTTTTTTAGAAAATCTTATTGAAATAAACATTATTATCAACACAGAGGCCGAATCTATAGTTTTTAGAATTTTTGTCTGTCTGTTACCGCAGCACAGAAAAACCACTGGAGGGATTTTGATGAAATTTGGTATGGTGATAGATGGTTATCCGGGTCAACATTTACGATAATTTTTACGCGAGAAAATGTCTCATTTCTGAGAAAAAATACAAAAACTGCAATGTAAGAGTATACTAATAGGTATGTAAAACGTAAGAATTTGGTTTTTGGTTATCTGAACGTGGGCGGAGCCGCGGACAATGCTAGTAATAAATAATTAATACATTTTCTAATATCTCTTACTTACTTTTATTTCTTCTTATATCTTGTTTATACATCAACTTGTATTGTATAAACATAATAATATTATAAATGTTATGTTAACAGTAGCTTTACGTAATAACTGATAAAGTGAACAATACAAAGTCTGATAAGCATTATGGCGCAGTGGAGACGTATTTGACTAGAACTGCTGCTTCGAAGGTAGCAAGTTCGTTTCGCACTAAGTAAATAATCAAAATCCAACCAGTTTGATGAAGACCAAGTATGGCGTTAAGATCGAAATCTCGCACTAATTTATAAATATATAAAAAAACCGGCCCCTTCTCCTCCTTTAAAATATTATTTTATTAGCGTAACCAAATTAGTAATTTAAATAAGAAGTAGGTAGCTGTGTCTAAAATAATAAATTTACTGTCAAAATTGATAAAATAAAATGGTAATTAAATTCAAAAGGAAACGTAAAGTCAAAGTATTGTTTTTTTTAAGTTTTTTAAGTTTAGTTTTTTTCATTGGAAACGTCCTGAGTCATTAAGGTAAATAATAATTAATCAACCAGAAGGTACCAATAAGTACGTCGACTTCAAAAATTTTATTTTCAATTATAATGTTATTAAACTAAATATTAGAAACGTAGAGGTAATGTTTTTTGATATTTATTTGACCACCTTTAAGGTATAACCTAACCTATTCATAAAATAGTTATGATGATCGGTTTAGAATTTGCATATTACAAGAAACTAGTTTGTATGAAAACAACCATTGAGTTTTTAAATTCATTTAAAAAAACAATCATCAAAACAAATATATTTTTTATAAATACAATACACTTTCTATAAATATATTTTTTAAAATAACATTTAAACATATATTCTAAAAGTAAAGTATTTTTGAATAAAACTGCGGATTTTATGAAATATAGTTATATTATTGATATGAAAAGCATAGATAAAGTTACTTACAACACGACATCTTGTTATTATTGACGAGTTCAACAAAAACAACCCAATTTCACCAGTACTCACTCTGTTGACAGATGAGAGCAAACTAGTGAACACAGTAAGACTTACGTCAAAACTATAAAATGGCGGCAAATAAAATACAGATTATTTATTCGAGTAGACTACAACAGATAATTTATTCCTTATAAGTGTAGTGGTTTTTACTATGGAATTAATATTTTTTATCATGATTTTATAATTTAAGTAATCAAATCGCAATTAAGAGAATTTGATAAAAATAAAATAAAAATATAAATACAAAAGCAAAATAATCTTTTAAAGATGACAGACAGGTCATCTAGAAAAATCATAAATATTGCTCCCATAATTAATTTATTCTACTCGTACATTCATTTTATAATACAGCTATATAAAGTAAAACTTGAGTGACTGCTAAAATATAATACATACAAAAGGTACAACGATAAACTTGGAGGTACATTTTATGTTCATCGCGTTTTATACGGGGCGATTTTAGTTGATCAACTGATACGTGGCAAGCGATTTGAAACGTCAAAAATAGACTTCAATATTTTTTTATAGCAATAAAAATCAGTATACCGTAAATTAAGCTCTTACTTTTTTTTAAAAACGATTTGGCATATTAGATATTTGAACTTCTAATGATTTCAAATATATTTTGAATTTTTGTTGCTTTACAATAATTATTCAACACAAAATCATCCTAAATAACAGTTGATTAAAAATTGATCAACTGATGTATCGCAAGCTGTTTGAATCAAATTGAAACAACAATTACTGATTCAACAAAAAATCACCCTTCATATTTCGAAGTTGTTAAAAGATACATAGGTAATATGATTCGTTGAAAGCGGTCTTGTCTAGACGTTCATGTTCACGTCGCTTGCAAGAATACCGAGCTGTGTGCTGATAATATTTTATTAAATCAATCTTTGTTGTATTATCAGAAACTGTAACTGTTTTTTATATTTGACTAAAATCGCCTCGCCTGAACGTGGTATCAGAGTTACACATAAAACTGATATCGAAATAAATATAACTTTTAAACAAACATTGCGTCATATTCTAAAGTGTATGTTTCTAAAATTATTCAAATGGCATATGTTATAATAGCTTATTCACCATATTCATTAAGTACACAAAAATAATTATCTTATCGTTTTCTATAGAAAACGCACCTTTGCACTGTAATGATTTTCTTACACTAATATGATAACAGTTTACAGTGTTTTTGTAACAATGAGTTTCACTATTAAACTTGTAGAAAATAATTACTAGACATACAGTAACTTATAAATACTCGACAAACAAAAACATTAAAAATAAGTTACATTGTATGATGTACATACATACATACATACATACGTGCTGCGAAACTCAACGGCCTATAACTTTATTCAGTCTTGAAATAACCGTCCATATTTCAATGTGTTTATTGTCATTGTTTATATTTTCAGTTCATATAAATTGTAGCACACTTATAAAATACAATATACACAATTTTGAATCTTTAATCACGAAAGATATTATCTTTTACGCGAAAACGCCTGTGGCCAAATCTATAGTTATGTTGGGTTTTTGCGTCCTGCAATATTCGATGCAAACTGGCATGCTGATGAAACTCATGCCGTATTGTAATATGCCTGCTTATGTTCTTAAACAGTATGTGCCATAGCGCTTTATCTTTATCCTTCCATAATAAATCTGTGGTCTTCTCCTTAATCCTTCGCATATTTTCCTCGAGTCTCCTAGCTTTTATTTCCATTTGTATGAGCGAACGGGTCGTATTTGTTAAAAGACGGTACAGGTATTCTTTTCTTCTCGTCCTCCTTGGTACGGTTGTAGTCACATTTATCATGGACTCGTATTGAATATACGGGTCATGGATAGTATTCAAAGCGGTGTATTTAAGTTGGTTTCTAAATAAGAAACCGGATATTAATACAATAGTTATAAAAGAAACGACCATTAGACATTTTGAGTGTTTGTAAAGAGGTCTTAATACAAAATGCATGACGCATGTTTAATACGCATCAACTACATGTCACACTCTCGTCACATTACGTACGTGTACTTTCACGTCAGATCACGTCACGTGGGCCCGGCGGCGTCGCGCCCTCTCGCGTCCTAAGCGCAAACGGCACTGAGACTCAAAACTCGCCGGTGCGACGCACCCTACAATCCCCAATGACTTTTCCTCTTGGATTTAGGAAAAGCGGTATAACGGATATGGCGGTACGCTGATTTCTTATGAAATGTATTCAATTTATAAATAATGACTTATAGGCTATTATTTATTATTCATTTTAGTAAATAACAAATGTATGAATAAAATAAAAAAATAGAACATTTAATAACAATTGAACATAAAATATAAAAATTGTAAAGCTAATTTCATTTCTGTGTGAAAATTAAAATGTAGTACATAGCAGTACAGTGTGTTGGTTTTATTTCAGTATCGGTTACATTAAGCCACAGAGAAAGGCTATTTAATAAATATAATCATATACAGATCTAGTACAATGTAAAATTCAATGTATTCATTCCTTTCTACATACTTATATTTCTAACTACTAGCAACTCACCCTCGCTTCGTTCGGGTTTGTCCCTAGGTTGATTCCCCATACAAACTTTCACCCCCCTAAGGGATGATTACCGAAATAAAAAATATTCTATGTCCTTCCCAGGGTCTCAAACTATCTTCTTACCAAATTTCATCTAAATCGGTCCAGTAGTTTTTGAGTTTATTCGTTACATCGTTACAAATATACAAAAATACAAATCTGTCCTCTTTATAATAATAATGTATGTAACTTTCTTTAAAAAATCTTTCGCAGTTATAATAAAATTTTGACAGTTGTTTTGTTTGCAAAACAATATTTTATTGAGTTCTAAAAAATATTATTCTAAGCTCTACGTTTCTGTAGGTGCGTAAGTGGTAAGGGGAGGGTGTGAAATCACCTCGCTTTTCATAATGTACTCTCGCACTATCTATCTCCTTGCTATCGATGATATTTGTTTTACAATACCTTTGTTATTCAAATGAATTCGTGACTTGGCGTTTAGGAGAAGAACAAAAGAAAATATGTAATACAAGATAAATAATTCTACAATAACAATGTACATCTAATAATAGCCCTTGTTAGTATTCTTAAAAGATATAAAATATAAATATGTAAGTATCTGTAACACTTATATCTCCGAAGTCTGAAGTACAGTATGTATGTTTGTATAAAGGGGTAATCTCTGAAACGATTGACCCAATTTTGTTCCGATAAAAATGTGTTTACTGTCAGAAATCATAATAACATTCATTAAAGTCGGATAAATATAATACTTTATCAGCTATTATAAGCACCTATGTCCACCATGTCTATTAATCCCTTATCCGAAGCATTCAACTTTCAAACAAAGCTCAAAACTTTTAACTGATTTTAAATGAATAATTTTAATAAAATCATTTCGATATCTCAACGTAGCTGGGGCCGAAAGATAAGCAACCCTTTCTTTTATTTAAGTGATTTTGAATAGGAATGCTGAAATATTTAACAACGTCTGAAAGATGTTACAAGTTTATTTAAAGTACTGATAATCTTATTGATTATTGGATCACGTTTCTGAAAAGGCTTACATTGAATCCCGATCAGATCCGCACATAATATGTAATATCTACGATTTATGATTTGAAATATAAATAAATTATTTGCTCTCAATATATATACGTAATACAAGCAATAAAGCGCTGTCGGCTGTATAATAATTATTTGCATTGCCTACCGAGTCAGAGGACGCGTTTTTAGTTCTTAGAGAGTCTTAGAATTTATTATTATTTGTAAAATTGAATTTACGTATAATCTCACACATAAAATGAATTTCTTTCATTCAGCACAAATATCCATACTTAATATTATATATATGAAAATGTGTTTGTTAGTCTTTCTTTCACCGCCGAAATGGAGGGACGGATTGACGTAAATTTTTGCGTGGAGATAGTTAGAGGGCTGGAGAGTGACATAGGCTTTTTACCGCGGGAGATAAAACAGGAATTCTCACGGGAAAACAGGCTATAATACAACCCAAAAAACATTTATAATCAGAATTACTCGAAACTTGGTATTAATTCTCTTCAATACAATTAAACGAATACTTGTTTTAGCTTTTTTCGAAATTTATCCCATAAGAGGGTTAAATAGGGGATGAAAATTTTGTATGAAACCTACTTTTTTAGAGTCTTTTTGTAGTTTTAGCGCGAGCGAAGCCGCGGGTTCTGCTAGTTTATATATAATATATTTATTTTCTGCAAGTAAAAACCATAATCAAGCATCACTTTAATAAACAATGTCTCAATTCACAGGAATTGGAAAAACAAAACTTAACGTAGAGATAGATACCTATTTTTATAATGTATTTAATGTATAAGTATACAACATTGAAATAATGTACATACCTATATAGGTACATTATCTATTTTAATTATTTTTTTTGCACAAGTGCTTTTAGGTTATTTTCTAAAAGCTTCTTGGGGTTTTAGAACTTACCTTAGTTCTATGCCGCCTGCTGTACATCCTTGCGTTGTGTATTATTTTTGTGTTTGTTTTGTTCTAATATGGTGTATAATAAAGAGAATCTATCTATATGAAAATCAGAATGGGGTATTACTATGCTCTTTCTGTTGAACTCGCAAAAGACTGAATGTGAATTTATTGATAGACAATACCTTAATACTCAGAGAGACAGAGACAGAGAGAGAGAGAGAGAGAGAGAGAGAGAGATATCAGAAGCATGTATAATGACTTGCAGTATATTAAAGTTTGAATATTAGATTTTTTTAAATAATTAATTACAATAATATTATTAATGCGAAAAGATGAGTGAATGTGTACCTACTGCCTATGCTATTTCTTTGTGCTACATATTATTATATGTAGTAGTATTGTATGTGTATGCTCAACGTATATCAATTAACGCCTAAACAAAGATTTATTATATCTTAACAGGTACCCTACTATTGATTGACAGAAATAACTTTGTTATGTTAAAATTTTGTGTAATTTTTTTTTTGCATTATTATAACGAAAGCTGTCTATCTTGTCATAAAATCGTAATGTGGTCGCTCATTGCAGTTGAAATATGCCGATCTGCAGCGCTTTGTAACATGTGGGCATATTTCCGTTTACCGTTTGAAATTCAATCACTACCTATGCACACGTGGAAGTATGGACATATTAATGGAAAGAATATCATAATATATACATTAATAGAATATTTTAACCCTATTAACAAAAATTTGTGGAATCAAATCATTTAGGTATTATCAACAACTAGACTTTTACCTAGCTTCTCTCTGTTTCGCTCCTAGATGCCTAATAGAAATCCATTTAGCCGATACAGCGTAAAGGAGTAACAATCTTAAATACGTTTCATTAATAAACCATCCAAGCCTTTCTACGTACCCCCCTACAACTCTGCAGGTCAGTTGCACTGGGCGAACTGCAACAGGACCTTGAAAACAAAGTTTAAGTTCGCCAGCCACTTCCGTTCTCATATCCGGAGCTAACAAGGTTTACCGTTGACGGATACGTCAAGGAGGACATAATGATCACATATTTATTTCAAAATAATTCATTAAATTCTAAACTGATGATATTTACATCATCCGCTGTATGGAAAAGCAGATTTAAAGTGAATAAGCTGACTTTAGGCTATTTATGGAATACCGTGTGCAGCGTATTTCAAATGTAAAAACGATAGTTAACGAAGCGCAGAATTTAAAATTCCGTCAATATATTCGATTTCAGTGGAACTGGTTTTACGATATGATTCACGTGCAATACCCATGCGTTTTATACGAGTGTTTGCTCTATACATATAAGTGGACTCAATAGCTAGCTATAAGCTTTATTGAATAGTATAAAAATGTAATTTAAAATATAGTAGTTTTAGTTAAATCAAACGTACTAAATTTTTGCTAATATAATAAATATGAAGCTTGGCGTATAATACTTTTACACAGCAATAGAACCACGAGTGTAATTTTTATTTAAACTACTTTAACTACTTATCATCCAATAATATCTCCGGGATATTACAAAAAGTTACAGATATTTGTTTTTAGGATTTAAGAAAAGAAAGGGCAGTACCATAATGTATAGAGTAATTGTTTCTTGACGTATTTTACTTAACAGTGTAAACTAACCTCATCTTATTTAACTTTATTTTATAGAAAAACTTAAAAAAAAAAAACAAAAAAAAAACGACTTTTAAACACTAATAAGTAAAAAATAGTTGAACAGGGGTTTTCATTTAGTATAGATAGGTACCTAATCAGATATTTTCGAAGTCGGTGCGATCCATTCATATCATTCCATGATATTTTTTGATTTTCTCGAAAACGGTAAACTATATCAAAAAATATAAGGGACTACCTTGGGATTTACCTCATTAGAATACAGTTTAAACTATCAAAATTAGTACAGCCGCCTTTGAGAAATAGGTGAATAAACCTCTTTTTGCAAGTCCATTAAACCAGGCTCTGAAATCTAATTCTAACGTATTGGGCTTATTAAATGAAACCAAAAAAGCCCAAAGTAAAAAAGTCTAATTTGAAATTTCGTGGTTTCTCCTGATTTTTTCGAAAACTGTATACTTCATGTCAAAAAGCCGTCTCCAAAAAGTCGGTGAACATACATAAAAAAATACAAACAGACGAACAGAACTTTCTCTTTTTTGGAAGTCGGTTAAAAATAATTCTAACAATGCGTCACATACGTTATAAAATGTTTGAAACTTCTATCGTTATATGAGTATTCTTGTTATATATGTATGTACAACGTTATTCGTTAATTAACATCTATGTACAATGATCTCCCCTTTCTATTCTCGAATGATAATTATCCTTTCATTCTGCTAAAAAGCGTTTGTGTCACATATCAATAAAAATTAAGCCCTCCAGGGGACTGTAAATCCTCATTAGCTGGAATTGTGTGATTGTCCTTTAAGGGGGAGGCTGAATTTATTGTTTTCCAGCCCATTGCCGCAGGTACGTAATCTGTTTTGATTAGTTTATAGTGTGCTTGATATCGCCGCCCCCGGAGAATAAAAAGATAACTGCAAAAACACAATTTTTCAGGAAAAATAAAAAACCTATTTTTGACTTTAACTTTCGTAGCAATAGATGCAGAGAGATAAAAAAATCTCAATGATAGCTAATTTTTTAACTTTTATGTTTTAATATATGTTATACTAAGGTTATCTGAAATGAAGATATTTACAATTTAAAAAGTTACTAAAATTTTGTTGTTGGTTTTATTTACTAATAATACTTAGCATTTTATTTATTATTATTATATTTAACGAATAATACAGGCTAAACAATATCACTTGGCATTCTATTCTAGTTAATAGTTGTTAGTTTTGACAAGTTAGTCGTCGAGCTTAAGGCGGATTTTTACGAGAACAAAATGACAATAGCGTTCACAATATTATTTCGCCGACTTTTTATCGAGAATATTACTGCAAAAATTTTTTTTGTATCTTTAATGAAAAAACGGGTTCACTAACTTCATATTATTATTTTTTTCAAGAAACCTTGTGTGTTTGAAAGGGTGACGAAAATGATTGCATTATTCTATAACTTTTTGAATAATGGCTGGATATTCACAAAAAAATTTGGGTAGATTTTGGTATTACCATAGTTTTAGTGTTATCCCATATTTGAAGTATGATAGTATGATATTAATCAGTAATCATTTTATTCTCCGGAGACGGTGATATATGCGCAATGACCTTTTCTTTGCAGGCGGGTAAAAACGAAACATGCCGCATATTATATTTGATCTAAAGGCGTTATTTATAATTACTAAAAATTAACCTTATTGTAAATATAACTTTATTACGTGATATTTATAATTATTAAAATATTACGCAATTAAATATTATTTACATATTAGTAAAATTACTTATAAAGTAAGTAGGTATCTTGTTTATTTATAAAATATAAATATGAGAGCTAAATTAAAATTATTAAATGAAGTGATTTGAATACATAAAAGAAAATTTGAGAGCTGTAACGAATTATTTACGGAACATTAAATGAAATATAGGAATTTCAATTATGTAGTTTTGAGACAATTGTACAATTATTTTAATTTACAAAAACTGCCTCGGTGGTGTAGTGGCTAGCATGTACGGCTGCACATTCGGAGGTCCTGGGTTCGAGTTCCAGGTCGGGCCAGGTTTAGTTATTGAGTCTTTCTGTATAGTAAGTCTCAGTAACAGCCTGGAGTTGGAAAGTTAGCGGTGTTTCACCCCCGTGTTTCGGAGAGCACATAAAGCCGTCGGTCCCGCGCCTTAACTCTCACTGGTCGTGTGGAGTGGTCGTCCCACCAGTGTATGAGAATGTCAGGAATAGAGAGTGCACTTGTGTTTGCACGTACACTTGTGCACTAAATATCTCCTGCGCAGTTGGCTAGTCTCAATGAGATTGGCCGCCGTGGCCGGAATCGGCCAGGAGAACATCATCATCATCATCACAATTACTTTTAATATATTTTAAAAAGAAACCATAATATAAGCTAAAATTACTTATAACAGGTTAATATAATAAATAATTTCAATAAACTGATAGAGTTTTTAATTTTTCTTCGACTAATAAAAATTCTATTTATTTCAGTTCTATCTAAAAGTTGTGCGATAAATTGATGTTGAAGTAACTCAAGTAAGAAGAAAAATAGAACTTGGTTCATTACATTGTTCGTTGAGTTTGAGTGTGAGGTACGAGCCATTTAATATTGGATGCTATAATACAGTAATTTAATACCTTAATAATTTTCTTTGGTTTTCATATTCGTTTGCTAATTATTATAATCATATGAAAACATCCATTTTATTATTCTGCACCTATATAGATGCAATTTGAATAACACTTTGCTTGAACAATTTTAATCAAGTAGACTAAAAATTGAAAAAAAAAGGTTTACTATATAGTACACATATAATAACATACAAATGAAGTTGCGTGATTAATTATTTTAAAACTTTTAAAATAATTTATTTTTGCTTACAACAAACTAGGTATACTTATTTTGTCGTCCAACCGCCTTTGCTAACTACATGACTTTATAAACCAAACAAAAAGTTAGAAAGAACAATACGGCATTTAGGTCATTACATCGACAACGGACTTAAGTGTGAAGTTCTTCCCATTTCGCTTCAGTCGAACTCCTCCCTCTACCGGATTCGAAAGTGTTAACATCTTTCTTAACTTTTCTCTCTACGAGTTACATTTAGTTCGGCTTTGTGGGGTGTAATTTAATGACCATTTCTTTTATTTACACTTTATTTAGATATAGTTCATAATATTTAGAATGCTCGTCAAAATTTTTAAATTATCTATAACTAGCGACTAACCCTCGGATTCGTCCCTAGACAAAAACAAATCTATCCCACGTGAACCGTACAATTTTCCGGGATAGAAAGTAATCTATGTGTTATTCCAGACTATAATTTATCTCTGTGCCAAATTTCATCCAGATCCGATTAGCCGTTCTGGCGTGAAAGAGTAACAAACATCTATACATACTCACAAACTTTCACATTTATAATATTTATACAGATATACAGATTATACAGATTGACGAATGGTTTGACGATCTTGAAATTCGTTATAATCGAAAAATTAATCTACTATTGGTTTATTATACTATAAAGCCTGTTTCATAGATTATGACAAAAATATAGTGTAGATATAAGATATAGGTAAGTGTGCAAAATTTTGTATTTAAACCAAACAAAAAGTTAGAAAAGTAAAGTTCTATATTACTAAAACTTAGCATCCATGTAGCTTTTGTACTTTAGAATAGCTACATGGATGGTCAATTTTATAATTACTTATTTAGCTTAGGTTTAAGCGAGTTTATAATAATAATTAACATATTAGAATTTATAATTTCGTAGCCTTTGTAAATCTTACGTATATAAATAAAGAAATAAAGCGTAAAAGTTAGGTTATTACTTCCTTCGACGAGCTGAGTGCAAAGTACATTTTACTTCCCACTAAATTCTTATTGCTTCTAGATTTGTGTTAAATTGTTCAAGTTTTCTTTCTTTTCCTTACTTGTAATTTATTATAACTATACCTAACTTAAGTATATAGTACCAATTGTGTGTGTGTATATTAGAACTTTTCGTATAAATTTTTCAGTGTTTCATTTCTCGCATGTTGCTATGATTGTTATTAACAAAAATAAGCTTTGGTTTGAAAATTAATTAATTATACTCTAAAAATATACTATGTGTATGGTGTATTTAATACAAAGTTGGTATTTTTTTACAATTTTTTTTAAATCTTATCAGTTTTTCTCAAAAATTTACATACTTCCGATGAATTTATGTTTTAGTAATCTATTCTCATTTTTTACTTTAACTATAAATATATTAAAAAATAGCGTTGCACTTACAAACTTACTTTACTTTTAGTTCTTCCAAAGATTTCACTTGACCTAGTAACCTTAATTGAAAATTTCGATTCTTCTATTTTGGCCGACTTTGTAACGATAACATACTATTTGAATTAGTACATTTATAATAATTACAATAATATCATAATAATATTTTTACCACTATTTATTAATTCTATATATCACTAGAATCAATAACTCACGTAATTTCTTTCTTCTCTATCCACCTATGAAAGTTTTTTGATTCTTCTATCATTATTACCGAATAAATATACAAATCAATTAAACATTTTTGTAGATTCTATAGATTAATGTGCCAAATATTTTAATTTTTTGCTAATTTTTAAACTTATTTTGCTACGTTACTCTATAGGTATACCTATATAACTTTAATCGACAGCGGAATCATTCGCGAAAATTAGTCATAGCTATAATTTAAAACACCAACATTAAAAATAATTTTAGGTCCCATATTTAAACTTCATTAAATTATTACTTTCTTATAATAATCGTTTCTTATAATAATATAAATAGAATATTTTAACATTTTAAATAAAATTTTTTTTGATTTTTGATTCCCGACGTTTCGAATACTTTACAGCAATCATGGTCACGGGAGAAACTAAGGTTATAGACATACAACACCTTTGAGACGTCTATAACCTCAGTCTCTCCCGTGACCATGTGAAACCAAAAATCCAAATAAATCCGCGAAATAATCCGAAAAGATAGTTTTATTTAAAACTTTATTAAATTGATTATTTTTTATTTAAGCTTAATATAATATATTTTACTTTTAAAAAGAAATAATTTGCATGTTTATAGTTCTGTAACAAGTATCACAAAAGAACGTTACTACCAAAAACATAGAACAGCTTCTATCTGTGTAGTTCGGCTTTGCGTAGTAATTTAATGAGGCTCACATCTTTTGGGTGTCGGAATATTTTTATCTTAAAAATAATATAGGCCAAACGTACACTCAAACAAGTGTTTTGCAATGTATGTGTCTGTGGTTGATGTGTAGCTTTGTAAATGATGTCATTGTGTTATGGAAATATTTTTTTAGTGGCAATCCCTATAACAATTGAAAGGAAAGTGCTGTCTTAAAATCTACTTATTTGAATATTGTTGGAGTCAGGCAACACAGCTGACGCATATATAAAATAATAAAAAATAATGTACAAACGAATAACATTATCGATACTAACTAATATTATAAAGAGGTAAAGTTTGTGAGTTTGTGACGTTGTAGGGGATAATCTCTGGATCTACTGAACCGATTTGGATGAAATTTGGTAAGAAAATAGTTTGAGACCCTGAAAAAGACATAGGATACTTTTTATCCCAGAAATCATCCCTTAAGGTTGTGAAAATGGGGATGAAAGTTTGTATTGGGAAGCAAGCTAGGGACGCGAGGGTGAGTCGATAGTTATATTAATATTATAATATTATTATATTTTTCAATAAATTATTTTTCCGTGTTATATTGAAGTCGCTTTATTCATTATTATTGTTTCCGACATGAAATAAAACTATTATGGAGTGTCCAAAAGCTGAGCCCGTAGTCGTTCCCAGGGGAAAAGGGTCAAATCAGATATGCCATCATCAGGCCTGAACTAATAGCTTAACGTTGTTTACCATTGTTTCCCCTATTTGGGATATTAACGTTTTATTGTGCCTGAATCGTGTATTTCTATGTACAATTACGATTTGGTTATATGGTTTGACTCCATAAAGTAAGGAATACATAAGGAACGTAAATTGCTCCGTTGGTCTAATAGCTATATTTACGACTACAGATCCGCAGATCCTAAGTTTGAATCGGGTCAGTTTAAATGTATAGTTTACTAGATTTTTGTGTCATTAAAATTTCAGCAACAGCCTGGAGTTGAGAATTTATTATAAAAATATATAAGGTATATATAAGGTAAATATATAAGGTATTATAAAAATATCTCCTGCGTCTTAGTAAGATTGTCGTGGCCGAAATTTATAGTCAGGATGACATTATTACTACATCAAGAAAATCATCCTTTAATACAAAATATTACTGCTCACCGAATGGAGCAGAAGAGTGAAGAACTACTTTACTTTGAATCTTAATATGAAAATTTTGCTTAGTTGGATCTTCTTCCCAATTAACCCATGGGTCTATACGATTTCGACTCAGAGATAGTTAAAGCGTTGCCTCACAACAAGGATGATATCACTATATGATGTCGTTTTCGGGATTAAAAACCAAATTTTTCCATCCTACTGCTGGGCAAAGGCTTCCCTAAATGCGAGGAGGATCAGTACATAATTTTTGTTAAAGCTGCTTAAGTTTTGAAGCTGAATGGATTGAAAGGAGAAACTTTTTTGTTCAAACCCCTATAGTGAAACTATCATATGTATTATGTACTCGTATCTGATATAACGTTAAATGTGTTTATTAACTACTGCTAAATAATATCCCAATTCATCTATACAAATATTATAAAGAGGTAAATTTTGTTAGATTGTGAGTTTGTGACGTTGTAGGGGGTAATTTCTGAAACTAGGGAACCGATTTAGATGAAATTTGGTAAGAAGATAGTTTGAGACTCTGGGAAGGACATAGGATACTTTTTATCCCGGAAATCATCCCTTAAGGGTGTGAAAATGGAGATGAAAGTTTGTATGGGGAAACAAGCTAGGGACGAACCCGAGCGAAGCGAGGGTGAGTCGCTAGTATAATATATAGCTATTTAAAATTAACAGTTTTGTAAACTAAATTTTTTTTATATAGGTTCAAAGCATACATTTATATACATAAGTAATGTAAGTAATATTCTAAATAAAATATATTATAATGACATAATCGGCTGATAAATGATAAGCAATTAAAATAAATTCTACTTCAACTACTTCCTTTGTAGTCTACAAGATCCACCGGTCATACAAAAAATAAAGAAAACGTTGGTCATAATTTTTTCAATGACTCATTTGAGTATTCAAACCCTATAATAACAGACAATTCTAATTTCATTTTCATTTTCCAGTTTAGTATAAAACTGGACTCGATATACCGTTATTTCTTTTTAATATTCAGTATTATCGGTCAATGGACTGTAATGAAATTCTCGACCACGTCAGGTATCACAGATTGCGTCCAATATGGCCCGTAGGGATGCATGGAACATATATGCTTATAACAACACAACCGTTTTATTGTGACCCTACCGTATAATAGTAATGGGTTCTGTGTCATAATAATACGTCTGTGCTACGTGTATAGAGAGGTCTAGGTAAACTGGGTGCGTATCATAGGTATCTATCATGCAATTTCTTGCGCCTGCAGCCAACGAAATGACATGCGGGACGTTGGCGTTATATCGATGCCAATAATGTTAGCCCCGGGGCGGTCCCGACGAATGAATATAAAAGCAAAATAACCTAGTCTATGTGAAAAATATTCTTTTCCCTTTTATAATATCGTCGAAAAACAATATTGTTGGCTTTTATACAGGTTCTGTTAAACTGTTTTTCGTGCGTGTTTTATTAGATGAAATTCTTATCTAAACCAATATGATTTTGTAGTAATATGTAAGAGTATAATAATTATGAAACATTCTATTTTTTTTTGTATGTTTTCTGATGACTGTGTTTTACGGTGTATTATGAATATCACAGGTTCAATCCGAAATATTTTTCTTGGTATATATTTATAGCTATGCTATGAATTAAGTAATGATTTTTAAAGCCATACTTATTATTCATTATTTAAGCTCATATTATGTCTAGTTCTAAATGTATTGTTTATTTTTATGTCTAATATTCTAAAGAAGTAGTTTGTTCCATAATGTAGGCACTGTGTTCAACGCGCTACTCTGCTGTACAGATTTGAAACATTCTTCTTGTATTTTCTAACCTATTTATTTAGAAAGGTTACAAGACTATTTAGTGTCACGATATGCCACTAAAAATCCAGTTTTTTGACAATTTTATTTTTATTTGTTTATTTTCATTAAAATATGTCAAATTTCAAGTTTCTAAATCCAAAGAATAAATCTTTAAATGTCTTTTTTTAATTTCCAGAGATCTTGTGGAAATGTATTACGGTAAATTTTTTATAGACATAACCCCACTCCAAATTGAATTGATTCGTAGATAAATCGGTTTAGTCGTTTCATTGTGAAAACCAAACGCAGAGGCTGGCAGAATTTTTCACTTTTATACATGTAATAGGAATTTTAACGCGGTTTCGATAGAATGAAATACGATGTTGAGTAAAAAGACAATATAATGTCTCGTTACTTAGGTAAAAAATGAAACATTCGAATTATCTATCTTGCAAAAAATGATATAACTACTTTTTGAAGTAATACTTCTTTTGACACGTTTAGAAAAAAATATGAGAGTAAATTTTTTACGATACCTACAGCTAAAAACCGACATGAAGACGTTAGCTGCACTCCATTTACAAACAGAGTGACATACTTAATGAAATCTTTAGCTATTTTTCTTCTGTTACGTCAAGGAAGTATAACTTCTTACGTGCGTACACAATACACGGTTAAATACACATACACGGTTTCTTTTCTTAAAAAGGTACACAAGAACCAATTTTTTAGTTTCCCTAGTAAAGGTGAAAATGTTTTTTGAAATTTTTATAAGACTACTCTTATATAATTTTTGCTAATATAGGCGAAAGATATTTAATATATAATACATAACCTAATCTTATGGGGACATAAATCCATATTTACTTTGTTTACTGACGTCGGGCAAACTTTAGCCCCCGCATCGGATAAATTGTGTTAAAGGTAACATTAGGGTGGAAGTATATTTCGTTTTTGCGAATAACATTCATTTTCATAGAATGTTTGTGAACAAAATGAATTTTCTATTACAATTAAATATATATATATAAATATAACTAAAAAAATTTGTTAAAAATATTATTGTTCAAAAGCTATAATTCATGACTTATTGTTCTACTTCCAAGACATATACTAATAACCAACAAAGAATTGAAAATAATATTGAAGGTAAGCATTTTGCTTCCTACTACAATCGTTGCAGACTACTAAAGATCGGAATTGAGACGTTTGTCCCACTTTAGATAAAATAAAATGTGTCGAGTTGTATGTATCTGAAGGAAAACAGTACGTGGAATAGCTTTTGTTTTGTGCGAATGTAGAAAAATAATAACAACTGCGATATTGTTTATCTTTTTTAAGATTGGTGTTGTTAGCCTGTGGCTTTTTCCGCGGAAATGAGTAACTCAGAATATTGTTCATACTCAAATGTCCATTTACAATTTTTTATGGCGATTGGTTATACTTGTAAGTAAAAATTGATACACTGCAGTACTATTATGTGGTAAGTTGCAGAAAAACGGACAGCATAAAAACTTTCTCTATGTAAAAACTCTATACATATGTGACAGAAGTTAAAGCAATCGATGAAGCCTTCGGGCGTTTTGTGGAAACGAACATTTCTTTTATTACGAAGGGACCATAATCAGTGGACTTAGATAAGATATCATTCTACAATCATTGAAGAAATCAAAAAAAAAATATATATATAAAGAAATAACATAATATAATGATTCTATGACATTAAGATTAAATACGTAATTTTAGTATCAATTTTTAAATTTTGTAAACGATTTTAAAATGACATCTTGTGCTTGCCTCCAGTAATGATTTAAGATCTATTACTAATGCACGAGCTATACATGAAGGTTGTGTCTTACACATACCGGTATGACACATGATACATGAGGTATATGCGGTGCCTGAAAGGAAACTAATTATCCACCGACAAGCGAGCGCTCACAACACGTCCTGTAGCATAATAATTATCTTGTATTTAAGCGTGCGCTCACACCGATTTCCTTTGATAGTACAGGGATAGGAAAAGCAATGATTTACGTATATTTGGAAATTGCTTCCCATCAATAAATATCAATAGTATGTAAATTCATTTAAAAATCATTATTTTCTAACACATGTAAATCTCGCGACAAGCTATATCATATAAATTGTGTAATGTAATAAATTAAAAAACATGGGTTTGATTTAATTTAAAGTTTATTTTCTTCTTTTTAGAGCATTTAAATAAAAGCTTGTTTAAATATTTTTGAAAAATTACTTTATTTTTCAAGTAAGACATTAAAATTAACTTTAAATACTTATAACTAAATTTAAATATTAAGATTTTAAAATTATGAGTATCCATAGATAGCATTATCATCATTGATATACAAAAACACAGTCAGCCTCTCAAAGGTTTTCTCAACAAAAGAGCGTTGGAGGATTGTATTTGGGTTTTATATTTTAAATTTAATTTTTTGTTTTATATATCAATGATTATCATATAAAAATATGTCAATGATATAATATAACGTCATACTTGCATTGAAACGAAAAAGCTACCTTAAAAGTTGAGTAAAATGAAAGAGTACGTATAAACATTTTATTGCCTACCAAGGCAACGTAATCTACATAAAGGAAGGGGTTACTCTCCCTCCGGAAATTATGCGCCGATTACTCGACTTGTCTGCATCTGAAAGTAGTGCGATATACACCTATATACATGTATGTATGTATGTACAATGGACCTCATCTACAGTACGTCCGACGGCAATTAGTCTTCACGATGAATAGGAACTAATTTAGCAGCTCAAGAGGAAAGTAACAGTTCTACGATGATAAAGTTTGAATCACACAAAACTTATAGATATTCAACTTAGAATCAATGTGAACTTAAATCTTATTAAGTATGATTAAATATCAAGAAATATTTATCAACTAGCGACGCAGCCTCGCTCCGCTCGGGTTCGTCGCCCCTAGGGGATTCTTTACGTAACGGGTAATTGACGAAACTTTTTATTTATGTACCGATTGAAATAAAACAATACTAGATGTTAAGTGAAGCTTACCACAATATATTAGTGAAAACCACATCCAAATCGGTTAAGCGGTTTTTGAGATTAGCGCGCATAAATGCACAGATAAACAGACACACCGACAAACAGACAAAAATTCTAAAAATCATTGTTTTGGGTTTTACTTCGTAAATAAAGACCCCCAATGATAGTGTTTCTCAAATATCTTCCATTTACAGACAGCGTACAGTTACGCTTTTATTATATGTATAGATTTAATAAAAAAATATGACTGTTAAGAATCTAAACAAATCTATTTTGTAATACCTTGGTATAACTTATTGTGTAATAGTCATTGTATTTAACCCTAATCCTTTTTCTAAAATTAAAGTAGCCTAAGCTACTTATAACATCAGCTATCTGCCTTTGAAAGTTCCGTCAAAGTAAGTTCAGCCTTTTTGGAGATTAGCCGGAACAAACAGACCAACGAACAAAAATTAAAAAATTGTGTTTTTCCTTCAAGTACCGTATATAATTTCATATTAGGCGTTTAGTAAAAAGCTTTTATTTCGACTTTACAAACGAACACATCGATTTTATTTATGTGTAGGTATTGATATAAGTTTTAAGTACATATTTTTGAATACAAAGAAAATCTTACAAATAAAACTGTTTCTAAATAAGTCTATATTTTATGTGTCTAGTAGATTAAGACATTCAAAATAGGGATTCCTAGAGTAGGATATCACCTTTGGGACATATTGAAAAATATTCAATTTAACGTCGCAATGCATCCGCGACACTATGATTGCGTATTGATTCCCGATATAGTGAGAATCATATCGTTATATTTTATTTTCATAGCTGTTGATATTAAAAATGGATGTTGCATTGCCAAAGGTAATTTTCTACGTGCCGTCATATCAGAACTATTTATTTTGCTTTTATTCTACTTCCTAAGTTGTAGCTTTAATCTTTGTTTTATTGTGCTATTCATGTTTTAAATTGGACATGAATAAAACTAGATAATATTTTATTCATAATGTGGATTATTCATCAAGTGGACTGTTGGAGCAACCCCATGGTTTTGTGAACTGCTTGGCCCAATGCTGAGATGCTGATATACAATGTAAAAATATGGGACTTACAGACATTAAATACCTGGAAAAGAATGTATTAAACATTGTATGTCTTGTATCCCTCCACATTGTCACTAAGATGTTTCTAGCTGTAAATGTTTTCTGTGTTCATCACGTTTGAGTTCGTCATCATGATCAAGGTTTGTGAGGTAAAGGTATGACCTTGAACATAGCTAAAACAAAGGTTCCCATTTTCAATGGGAAAATAAAGCACAGTAAATGGTACTACCGTGAGTAAAATCGCCTTTTCAGCATTGTACAGCGTTGTTATTACAATACAACCTATTATAGCAGTGAACCATGGACGTGTTAGGGCAAGCATGAATGAGATTAATGCATAGATATTCGCTATACGCTAAAGGAAAGTATCCTGAGGGAATATATTTACATATTGGCCAATTTCTCCTGAATCATCAGATAATCTTGAACTAGCAATTAATAAAAACTGGTAGGTAGTGTGAGTCGTAGTCACACAAACGAGCACTCCATACATGATCAAATATTTAATAAAATTAAAATAAAAGCCACTGAGAATTTCTGAGACAAGTTATAGATTAGGTATGACCCACATTTGAACATAAAAAATATGTCACATTATGTAGACAGTACTTATAACGAGCACTATCATTTTATTGCCGCGTAATGCTCTTGATAAAAACTTTTTTTAATTTCCTAATGGCGCTCAAAACAAACCTTAACATTGGGGTTTATTTATTATTTATAATTTTTCATCCATTACCGTCAGAAAAAAGATATGACAGACAGACAAATATTATAAAAGTAATATATAAGAATTTTATTGTATTTCTCTTGAAATGGGAATCCTAAAAAAATATTTAATTTACCACGTGTCACGTGGAATCGTGAAAAATTATACATTATCTAATCTGGCACATGAAAGAGAAATTGTGTTTTGACTACATGTTTTACCGTTTGCCTTTGATTGTAATATAGGTTTATATTTAGCTTTTTATTATTAGTTCATATTTTATAACATATTTAAAATAAATATAAATAATAAGTAAATCAATGAAGACGGGCATGTCTAAAGTCAAAAAACAAAGAATTGAGTGGAGTAGCAATGTTTCGTTAGCATTATTACAATATATATATGTGATAATTAATTAGCAAACATTAAAATTATAATTAATTATAATAATAAAATAACTTGCTGAGTTAGACAACGTTGTAAAATAGAAATATTCCATTCAATTATTTCAGTTATTTCCAAGCAAATAACACAGAAATGTAGATAGTTATATACTGTATTGCACACACATTAGAAGAATACAGAACATGAAAAGAATAAAATAACAAAAAGGCATGCAAAGGCGGTCTTATTGCTATGAGAAATGTAATAATTTTGTTTCTAGTAAAATCTCCTTTCTTTAACGTTCACGTAAAAAAGACTTTAAAACCTTTTACGAAAATTATACGTGCATTAAGATATAAATTTTATTTTGGCCTTCGCCAAGCTCCTAATGGTCGCTCGATCGTACGCAAATCAAATTAGGGTCCGATTAAGAAATTTACAGCAGCGGCAGGTAAAAGTTTTATAAAACCTTCTACTGTTTACGAGTAGTGTAATTAGAATGATTACTGTAACCATATTTTAATAACGAAAAAATATTACCTATATAAATATTTCTTGACAATTTCCTCATTAAAATTCATTTACAATATCCTAAAATATGGTGAAACACAAAAGACATACATAATATTGATAACTTCCTTTTTTTGAGGCTGGTAAAAAAGGTATATAAATAAAACATTATTTTCACATATTATATTTATATATTAAAATGTTCAATACATAAATACATAACAAACTTAATCAAAGCTAGCTTTTTATCAACGCCATACTTTTTTAAATATATTAATAAATAAATACTGCTATCATTTTAATTTATTTAGTCTAGAGGTACATAAATATCTCTTATAATAATTTATTCTATGCAGGTAAATAAAATTAAAGTGTCTGTTTGTAATGTCAAAATAACAGCTTTTTACTTAGTGCATATGGAATTATATACGATATTTATAAAAAATCATTTTTTAATTTTTTTGTCCGTCTGTCTGTTTGTTCCGGCTAATCTCCGAAACGGCTGGGACGATTTTGACGGGACTTTCACTGGCAGGTAGTTGATGTTATAAGGAGTAACTTAGGCTTTTCTTTCAGTAAAAGAATGAGGATTTCATTCAAAAAAATTAAAATGTACCTAGGGACGAACACGAGCCAAGCGAGGATGAGTCGCTATTTATATAATAAAATCTCATAACTACTAACGTAAAAATATTCTTATTTTCAGTCTTAAACCATCGAAATTATTAAATATTATTGAAGATTATTTACAAAGAACACATAATTAAAATTAAACAAGCCACAGCAACCATTCGTTGTCACTAATTTTCTATCTAAATTTAATACTCAATCTTCCACAATCTCCGTTTTGAAACACTGATAAGTATTTTAGAATTAAATTGCATCTAATATTTAAAATTAAGTGACTGAGATCAAAATTGAGGTCCACGGTACACTCCAATAATCTAACATTATTTTTCACATTTTCTCACATTACATATTATCTCTAATAAAAAAAAACAATTCACCAATTTTCTGGGCAGTACTCGATTAATTGTGCAACTGTACAAGGTCGAAGACAGCACTCATCTGCCACTTGCCTTCTATGCCTCTCATTTACAAAAAACAGCGCCGTCCTTTTCGCCCTCGTCTTAGATAGACTAGATGAAGGCAGATCACTAACCGGAATCCCTCCGGTACAAATTTCAAATATTATATTAGAAAGTGATCTACTACATAGATCTTTTAACACTGAATTCAAAGCTAACGATTCACCACTAATAATTCTTCCGTACAAGAACAAAACATATATAATCCAATGAAATTTTTTATTCGTGATGGAACACATTTTTTTCTTGATTTTATTTTAAGCAGTCTGTTTATATGGGCCGAGTAGCGAAGAAACTGGTGTTTCCGTCTAGTGTAAGTCCATCGATGCCTCTGAATAAATAGAATCGATAACCTATGTCAATTATGACAACGCCTGTACATTAAGTTCAAAACAACATGTCGGGAGCCTCAGGATTTAAGGAAACTTACAACACGAAGATACGAACTTTAATGAAGAGCTATAAAAGAAATCGATTTTATACAGCGATAATTATCTTTCATTATCTAAGTACACTGTTTTGAAGTATATATTTAACTATAATTGTAATTGATACTTTTTAAATCGCTATAATTAAAATCTTGCTAATTAGTTCATTTGAAAGTAAAAAAATAAAACATAAAAATGAAATTCGTGTTAAAAATAATTGAGTATCCATGATTAAAAATATGAGTGGCTATATATTTATGTCGTAAGTGTAAAGTCAGCCTTACGCCGTCTCCATAAATGATTTGTTATTTATAGAATTAAGATAATGAGTTGTTTTTAGAGATTCATTTGTAGACTACGGGGACGTTTGCTCCCTCTCTGCGTGTACTATCCTATTATCAATAAAATTATTGACCTCAAATTATGTAAATGATAACACAAGGCCAGAAGGTCCGGAGGAGTCAGTTTTTGTTCAAAGTGATGCTTGTGCAATATCTCTTAGTGGCTGAAAGCCAAGTTATTTACTTGAAATATTTTAACTTGTGTTTTTTTAAATATTTTTCCTTCTATCTATCGTTTTCTAGCTATATAAAAAGTTATGGTAAACAAACATATTCGCTCTGGCTTTATCATTAAGACTAATATTTATTTGAATGATACGGCACATTTTTAGGATGTAGTTAAATGTTATTATGTAGAACAGTTTAATCAATGTAACCATTACTCTTGCAAGTGGGGAAAGGCCAAACAACATATCATGATTTGATTTACACATGTTTATAATTATTATTTTATTGTTAATGTAGTGTTTTTGGCGCATGACCTTTGGTATAGAGCTTACATATATCGCTTTTATATTTATTATATTGAGTTGTTATTGAAGAATATTCTTTCGGATGTTTAAATTTCTTTATCTGTGTTATCATATTATATTCATTTATATATACTTTGTAAAGTAGGGAATTCATTTAAGATAAATTTCTTTACGAAACAAATAATCCACTATTGTTTTTTTATTATTAAGGTTGTATGGAACTTATTCAATAAAAATGGGAACAAGTTACATAATAAAAAAATGTTCAAACGAAATGTTGTTCACTCAGATTTAGATTACACCCTGTGATTATCTCTTTCCCACGGGAAAATACATTATAATACAACCCACAACAACTCATCATACCTATGTATATACATATATTATATAGATTATTCTATACTAACCGTTAAAACGTACATAGGAACGAACCCGAGCGAAGCGAAAGAAGCTTTTTATATATCTTCTAGTAATTTCCAAAGATAACTCTGTCAACTAAAAGTTAGTTACGGCATACAGTCTTAGTGAGATATTAAATTGCACTAAGTGTGTGCGTAAACACAGGTATAGTAAGCCATGAGTGCAGAGATATAAAGGCGCAGGACCGAAAACTAACGTCCTCTGCGTAGCACAACGATGTAACACACCACCAACATCCAAACTGTGGACTATTTGGATCCACTAGTGATAATTACATTAAAACATTTTATATTAAAGACACTGGCGTACTTTTTAAGGCTACGATTTAAAATCCTGACCGAAAAACTTATAATGGTTAATTTTGCGTTATGCAGGACTGTCTCTGATAAAACTTTAACCCATAACCTTGTCTTTAATATATAATTAGCAGATTTTTAGACCAACGAGTCATAATTTAGTCAACCTTATGAATATAATTTTTTACAATTTTAATATTGTAATATTTATTTTCAAAATTCTAAAGAGAATATAGAAGATAAAATGTAGGCGCCTAGTTTATGGGCGGTTAAATATTAGCAAGTAATTATTGTATTCGTATAACAATGCTGAGCAAGCAATCTTTTTCAAACAACTTCCGAAAGGTAAAATTGAAGGGAGATAAACGGCGTGTAACATGTAAATATTTAGAACTACAAATAAAAGATATTGATAATAGTTACTCTAGATTTAGTAGGAAAATATAATAGTTATATAAGTATTACTAGCGACTCACCCTCGCTTCGCTCGGGTTCGTCCCTAGGTTAATTCCCCATACAAACTTTCATCCCCATTTTCACCCCTTTAAGGAATGATTTCTAGAATAAAAAGTATCCTTTGTCCTTCCCAGGGTCTCAAACTATCTTGTTACCAAATTTCATCTAAATCGGTTTCGTAGATCCAGAGATTACCCCATACAACGTCACAAACTCACAATTCACAAACTTTACCTCTTTATAATATTAGTATAGATTGCAGTTGATTGCAGAGCCAGTTTCTAATAAACTTTCAGATTCGGACAACATATTTCACCTATAATAGCAGGTCATTAATTTTATGTACCTAGTAAGGGCATTGTGCTGCGTACTAAGATAGGTTTAGAAACGGAAGTGGTGCTTTGTCTGTAAAACATAATAATGTGTTCTACGTTTTGTGCCTTAATATATGTATGTAGTGGAATAAATTCAAAATACTTTTAGTATTGTATACTTAAAATTTTGTGAAAAATAATTTTTGTTACTTTAAATTTTATTAGACTGTTCTACAATAATTTAAATGTATATTTATTTCAAGAAACACATCCACGATCGTAGTTATAATTAGCTTCTTAACAAGCTTGAGGTATTTGCTCTCTCTCAGGAAACAATATAATTAAGTATGACAAATAAATTAATTACTTGTTTGCACAATATTTATATGCTTATGATAGCTTCACATATGTGTCAATATTGTAAAAACAACACAATGTGTGTACATTAGCTTGGTTTTTTTGGGTTCATTGTTACCAAGTGTAAATATAAAAATTGGTGTTGTACACTTGATTGTTTCTACTGTATAGTAATATAATAATTATATTTTTACATTTACAAAACCGGTATATAATACTGGTAAAAATATTACTAACACTCATACTGCGTCACTGAAAATCTGTACAGGCTCTCTTGTCTTACGACTCTAGCTAACTTAAACTTTATAGATTTAACTAAGCTCTACATATGAGATAACCTTTTAAAAATATTGATATCATCCATTTTTCAATGTAAAAAGGAGTATGTGAACTTTCAAATATTATGTAATATCACCTAAAACTTAAAATACTAACTTTAACCGTTTGTTTTATTTCGAACAAACATTATGATGGTAATTCTAAGTAGTTATATAGCTCTTGTACTTACTGTTGACGGAAGCTAAAGCTTAGAAGTTCCACTTTAGTTTTGTTTCAAATATTTGAGTTATCATCTACATTGTTTGAAACATGGAGGAAGTTAAGTAATAGTTTATAAGAAAAAATAACTTTCCAAACAAACACTACAAGCAATCTTGTATTGTAAGCATAGACGCTTGTACTCTACGATATATTATGTTCAGCAATGCAATGTTTTCCTCAAAATAACCGAGTGTCTGGAGCAGGAAGATAAATATTAAGTGTCCTATTGAAAAATGTATTGATACCTTTAAAATACTAGTTTCACAATGTAATTTTGTTTATACAAGTTGAATTTATTTGTGGTATAGTTTTCACTTACTTATTTAGCCCAGTGGTAACCACTCGCTTGGGATACCGAATGAAGTGGGTTCAAATCTTGAGTGACGCAACTCTGGTTTTTTTATGTGAATCATTTCCAACATGATTACCACTTGCCTTACGGTGAAGGAGAAGACCATCGTGAGGAAACCTGCATGTCTGAAAGAACCTAGCAAGTGTTCGAAAGACATGTGAAGTCCGCCAACTTGCTCATGAATGTGGTGGACTATGGCTTACTCTCACTTGTAGTAAGAGAGGTCCGTTCTCAGCAGTGGGACGTTAGAAAAGCATTGATTACGTATAGTTTTTACTTTACTTGTATTGTTGTTTGAATTGAATGAATGTTAGTGAAAACAATGTGATAACGCAATCTATTAAGTAATAGTAATAATAATAAAATCTTTTTTATTTATGAATATAAATATTTTATTAAATACTGGCGACTCACCCTCGCTTCGCTCGGGTCATCCCTTGCTTGATTCCCCATACAAACTTTCATCCCCATTTTTACCCTCTTAAGGGATGATTTCCGGGACAAAAAATATCGTATGTCCTTCCTAGGGTCTCAAACTATCTTGTTACCAAATTATATCTATATCGGTTCTGTAGATCCAGAGATTACCCCCTACAATGTCACAAACTCACAATTTCACAAACTTTATAATATTACTCGTAGTATAGATATAATAAACAGGATAGGGATAAAAGATAGTGTGTCCCCATGATACACTCTATTTTCTTGTATTTCATCGAAATCTATTTAAGGATGTAAGCATAAAAATATAACACACAGACAGAAATACTTTTACATTTATGGGTAAAAACTAATAACATAATTAACGCTTATTAATAAACACTCACTTAAACAATAACCTTCAGGTAAAATTCCAAATACCAGACATCTTTAGACCGTTGAACTGTCTAGTTAATTTCCTATAAGTATTTTCAAGATAAATCAGTTTATTCACCTCCATACATCCCGTGGCCGGTCCACGCTGGAAGCTCGTGCAATTTCTCATATCAGCGGGTTTAGACGTTTATTATACGTGGTTATCTAAGCGTTGCAAGCGAAGGGGTGTCAGGGATATATTGCATTGCACATCAGACCTCATGACATGTGGTGACTCGTACTGTTTTGTGACACTGTCTGCCTAATTTCATTATAAATTAGACATATGTGACACTAATTATTTTTTAATTATAGCTTCTTGTTAATCTATACATATAAAAAAATGTAACTAAGTCGAATCTGTAGATTAAATATGTATTTTTTGGAAAATCTTATTGAAACAGGCATTATTATCGATACAGAGGCCGATTCTATCGTTTTTAGAATTTTTATATGTCTGTCTGTTACCGTATCACAGAAAAACCACTGGAGGGATTTTGATGAAATTTGGTATGGTGATAGCTGGTTATCCGGGTCAACATATAGGATACTTTTTACCGCGGGAAAATATCTCATTTCTGAGAAAAAATACAAAAACTGCAATGTAAGAGTATACTAATATGTAAAACCTAAAAATTTGGTTTTTGGTCATCTAAACGCGGGCGGAGCCCCGGGAAATGCTAGTAATACTATAAAATTGATTGACTAACAATTAACGCACTGCACGAACCGCTAAATCTAGAAAAAAGAATGTTTTGCACAAGAATTATATAATGAAGTTGAGCAGTAAAAAGAATTTTCGTAAATCGTCTCTGTAAACCTAAAGAGGCTAAATAAGTTCTTAGAAGCTAAAGTAAAAGCGGAAGAGCCATTTTTAAAGTTAGAAACATGTTTATATTACCAATGGAAAACTCCATTAAGTTTACTGCTATACAAGCAGCTGCTAATAAGCTAATAACTTGATTGATAGGTAATAACTAATAAATAAGTAATCGCAATCTAAGTTATTTTTATCTAGTTAGGGGTGGATTTTATTATTTACTGTACATGTATTTTGAGCTATAATATAACAAAAACATTCATAAATCGGTTTAAAATTGATGAAAATATCGTATAGCATACACACTGAAATATGCCTTCGTTTTTGGAGCTGGTCAATAAGAAGTATCTTTATAACTAACCAATAAGCTTTAATTTTTTTATAGTGCTCTTGGAGTGTAAAGTCATGGATAAAACAATATAATTGAGCCACATTTATCGTATTCATGACCTCAGATTTTGTGGGTTCACTATATGCACTAAATATAAGACATTTTTGTATATAGGTATTACATTATGGACTAAGTATTTTATAGATATGTATACTAATAGCCGTCGATTTTGTATTTATTGGCTGACACGCGATCTAAGCGTAAATTACCATGCTTATTCTAAACAGATATGAGTATAACCAAGCGAGGCCAACTGTTTAACTATCAAATCTGTTAGACGGGATTCTGGCACGAACTGTGAACGTAAATATTTGCTCGCACACCATTATAGTTTTATTTTAATACTGAAATTTCACGTAAAAAACATTTCGATACGATGATAGGTATTTGGATTGCTTAATATATTAATTATATGATGCAACTTTAAAACAAAAAAAATAACATAAAATTTACTAAAGAGGCCATCGCTTCTTGAGTTCATTTGGATCTCTGTTGACTTTGTAGAACTCACAGATTATGAATTAATATATAAAATATTAGCCTTTTACCCTCTACTATTTTGCTACTTATTCTCGCTTCGCTCGGGTGTGTTAGGTGCCTTTCTGTATCATTGTTAGATATATTACGCAGGCAGTGCTACCTTTTGGCAAATTTTGCTACTAACTAGTAGGTATATTTGTTACTCTAGATCATTAGGATAGTGTGTTATAAGTTTCAAATCCACTTAGCCATTTCAGTGTGAAGAAGTAACAAACATACAGACATACAAATTTGTCGCATTAATAAAAGTTGTCTGATTTATATATATTAAAAATATATAAGTATAATAAAAGTTGAATTTGTTTAAAACAGTTTTATTTTATTAAATCCCAATAATTTTGTTTATTGAATAATCACTTAAAACATGTAGACTAGTTCATGTAAGTATTATAAATATAAATAATATCTTACGTTAAAAATTAATTTGTTTTTTTTTTCAGATAATGTAAGGGTTTATTTAAATTGTGCTCTTATTTTCTTCCAATTTCGGTAGTATATAATAATACTTACTTTTTTTACCTGAGTACCTGAGTAGTGAGTTGAGATGAGAGATGAGAGTACTTGAGTATAATACACACGCTGTCACCTAGGAGAATATTAAAAATAAATTAGCATATTATTATACAATTGATGATTATTCAGTCATCAAAATTAATATTTGAACTATATATAAACGCTCTAATTATTTATGCTTAAAAGACACTGTGACCTACTTGCTGCGAGTTGGTCCATTTCTATTCAAAACAAATTAATCATCATAATATCTAGATGAATTGTAAACTAAATATTTTATAGTCACGTGGTTCAAGTACAAAACTGTAAATATTTATAGTTTACACTAACATTTATTTATGAAATCTTGGAATAACACATTTAAAATTAATGTCGTTACTATATAAACGCTTTCAGGCTTAATTAAACCACTGAACGGATTTCGACGAAACTTGGCACCATGAGCCCTCATGACAAGGATAAGAGTAACTTAGTAGTGAAAAATATAATTCATCATTATATCATACAAATATACAAATAAATCAGTATCTGTTTGTAATGTCAAAATAATACCGTTTCACTAAATTAATATAAAATTATATGTGGTAGTTATAAGAAAAACACATTTTTTTTATCTGTGTGTTTGTCTGTTTGTTTGTTGTGGCTAATCTTCGAAACGGCTGGACTGATTTTGACGAGACTTTCACTGGCAAATGTTATAAGGAGTAACTTAGGCTGCTTTTATGTTAGAAAAAAAAATTAGTATCGCTCAAAAGAATGAAAACGTATCTAGGTAAACGCAACCGAGCGAAGCGACGATCAGTCACTAGTTATTAATATTAACAAACTTTTAGAAATGTCTAAAGTATATATGTATTACTTATAGTTCTTTAATACTATATAGGAAAATGTATAGATGAAATGTTCGTGTAATACACAGTCAGCAAACAATAAGAAGACAATACCGCGACTTCCCCTTAAAAAAAATTAAAAAGCTCGCTCATAATCCTCGTAATAACGGATGGATTAAAACTTCAAATGCTCAAAGCTGCAAAGAACTAGAATAAAGCGAAGATACAATTAATATGAATAGCAAAACTTCGGCTAAAATTTTAATTGGTTACATCGATCCTGGGCTTAAATACTGTTTTTGCTGTTTGAAAATTGTTTGTGTTGTTCGCTGATGTTGATAAGATTGGATTCGTAAGAAGCTGGCGCTTTGATTTTGTTGCCTCTTAATTTTGGAACGATTTGCAAGCTCAATATCGTTGTTAAGCGTAAAGTAAGATTATATCATAATTTGATCAATAAATTACATTATATTTCATATTATCTACTTAGCTAAAACTTTAGTAAATTAGATCTTGTACAAAAAATATAAATATTTTACTATACAAAAGAAAGCTAATTTAAGAGCTAACTAAAATAATTTTGTCATAACCTTTAGTTAAAATAATAATAACTACGTTAATAATTAATAAATGATATTTTCTATCCAATTCTATGCTACAAAAAAACCGCGCTCTACTGCAAAGTATAAAAATATTATCAAAATTGGAATTAAAACTCAAACGTGACTTAACGAAATACACCTCGAAAAAATAAAATCTATACTAATAAATGGAGAGCCGATTTTTTTGTTCGGTTATACTGCATAAGATGCAGCGTGTTTCGGAGAAGGTTTTAGTATATGATATCTTGGTGATTAATGTACTATGCGGGCGGAGCCGAAGAAAAACGCTAGTGTGTAATATATTATACAATATACATCTTATAAGATGTTGTAGACTTTTAGTTCATGACTTGAGCCAGGCCAGATTGTATTGAGGTTTTTATTGTTGTCTGGACCGTTTCCTACCGTTACCTACTGCAACTTTTTTTATTATCGTTTGGCATTGTGAGTTCTGTTACTAAATGCAGTAAAAGGAATAATGCAAAAATTTCATTATTATAAAAGCATGCATGTTAATAATAAAAATACTCACTCTATTTCGTATTTCTCATATTATATATTGTTATGAACTAGTGTTTGCTCGCAGCTCTGCTTGACTATTTTATTTATTAATAATAATGTAGAAAATATCATATATTTGTGAACAAAAATACATTTAAGCAATATTTACGTTTTCGCTACATACCTATATCTTTGTTAACGGATTCATTTTTTTTTTCTTTTAAATTGGCCTTTACCCTGCCCCATGGCTTATGGGATCTTTATGTAGTGTAAAATCCAAACTGGAGTTTAATCGTAAAAACTAAAATAGCAATTTGTTTGTTATGTGGTCATAACATCGCATTTTTTTTTTCATTTACAAAAAGTGCAAATTATTATAATAGAAATTTGAATCTTCTATTCAACATTTAAGGATTGTAATATAATTACCTATGTATTTAATACAACTAACTTCTATATACCAAATTACAAAGCTTTCTTTTAATTTATTTTACTATAATATACATTTTAAGCTTCTTCTTAGCCTTAATGTGCTTTTTTATAACCGGTCACAGTTGCTACGAAGTGGGTGTTCAAACGCTTAATGGAGTAGTTAAGCAAAAGGCAGATCATTAACAAATATCGTTAAGCTTAATTTACAGAAAAAACATAATAAACTTTTCTATAAATAAACAATGATTATTATAATAATAATATGAACGTTTTTACTTTCTCATGTTATATTTTTATAATATTTACCAATAAAGCAGGTTTATTTTTAGAGTTTAAACAGTAGAAGTTCCTGTAATTCTAACTATACTAAATTAATCAATTTTAAATTTCTAATTAATCGAGAATACATAAAGAGAGTCAGTAATCAGTACAGAAAGATATCGCATACTGAGGGTTTCCATTAGAACACATTACATTGTGTTACTTATACGTATGTATATAAGACTCTAAATTGAGTAGTGATTGAAATCCAAAATTCCCTAGCATAAGTTTGCCTCACATTTTGCCAGTTTTATACTTTAGAGTTATAGTCTGACTGCGAGCGCTACAGGGCCTTCGGTGGCGACAGATGTGCTGGAGGAGGAAAACCGAAATTACGAGTTCACATGACATCGATACTGCAGAGTAGTTTTTTCAACAGATTGATTTTCAGTATTTTAATAGTTTATGATCTACTTATTATGGTTATTATCACTAAATTTTGTAAATTATTATATTATAATGTCTTAATTATAATTATTGCAATAATAATAATTATCTATAGGTAGATATAATAAAACTGTGGAGATCGAATGTACATAGAAAAATATTCTAAAAACCGAGTCAGGGGATGTAAGAAGAAAAATAGAACAAATCCAGATTTTTGTTTCTCTGTCTGTTTGTACGGACTAATCTCCGAAACTGTTGAACCGTTTTAAATGAAATTTTGCATGGTGGTACCTTATATCCCCGGTCAACATTTTATATACTTTTCATCCCGAAAAATTAAAAAATTCTCGTGGGATAGTTAAAAACTATAGTAACTTATACAGCTGAGTACACAACAACTCATACACCTAATTTAGTAATTTTATGCATTCTGATACTTTATATTGCCGTTCAAACAACAGGCTACATTTTATCCCGGAAGAATGAACGGTTCCCGTGGGAAAGATCTGTTTGGGCTTATCTAGAGGGGAACCCGAACGAAGCGAGGGTGAGCCGCTAGTTACTAATAGTAATAAGTATACTTATTAAATATTAAGTAGGTATTTAGTTATACTACCATACTAACATTGAAATAAGTGACAGATATGATATTATCTAAGGTAAACTTCGATAAGTATCAAGTACGTATAACATATACATTTAGGTACAAAAAATGCATATTATCTCTTCGAATATCGATGGCAAAATGGAATGGAGCAGTCTCTCTCCCCTGCATATCGCCGTGCTATCAAATACCCACACTATAACACTCTAATCACACCAATATTAATATAAAAATCACATACAATTTCATTAAGACTATTAAAACTGTTTCAAAATAGGTAAATTCATAGAATAATATACATAACTAGCGACTCACCCTCGCTCCGCTCGGGTTCGTCCCTACTTACGTTTAGTTTAGATTTCTCAGAAATGAGATATTTTCCGGCAATAAAAAGTATCCTATATTATGTTGACCCGGATAATCAGCTATCATCATATCAAATTTCATCAACATCTGTCCAGTGAATTTTCCGTGATGCGGTAACAGACAGACAGACATAAGATTTTCCAAAAAATATTTAATGTACAGATTCAGCTTAGTCACAATTTTATTATATGTATAGAAAAACAAACCCACATTGAAAACCGCTTTTTTGAAGTTGTCTCAAATTCATTTCGATTTGCCGTTAAAATTCATCACTAAACATGTATACAAATTGTGTGTCTGTAGAGAAATCGTTAAAGCATTTACAAGGTATTATTTTAAAAATAAGGAAAGCAGACCTCGCGAAAAAAATTAAGATGCAAACCCAGTTTTTCTCTAAGGAAAGTTATTAGTTGGAGCATAAAAACCTGGTAAAGGGTGCCTTTTATAGTTGAGCTCTTTCAGGCCAACATTTTAATGAGAGTTTTAGGCCAGTCAATAGTTATTAATATTTTTAGTGTTAGTGTATAAATGAAGATGCATATTTTGTATTTATTAATTTTGAACAATTTCATAATAGGGAATATACGTGTGATTTAAATAAAGATGATTTTTTTTATAATATTTATTACTTTTGAATTAAGGCTATAGAGATAGATATTTCTAATGTAATTTCTTTTAGGTTAAGAAAATAATTATTAAAAAGTGCAAATACTTATATGTGGGAAATTCAAAGTAGTTGAAACGAACGCAATTGGTCAGACCAAATAAGACGTCAGAGCATATATATTATAGTAGAGCGATTAACGATCTTGTCACTACAAATTGAGTCGTCATTTTTCTGTGTATATCGTACTGTGACGTCACGCCAGGCGCGAAATGGCGGGCGCTTAAATCGGTATGTATTTTTATTTTTTTATATCTTTTTTTTCTTTATGTATTTATTTTAGATATAAGCTTCAAAGAAATTGTGAGGGCTAGTCCCAAATTTGTAAGGGCTTAGGGATGATAGATGGATGGCGCTGGGTGAATGGCACGCTCCTGAGCTGAATATACCTTTGCACGTATAGGTACACGTGCAACAAATTTGTATAGCATACGCGGTATTCACTATCACTATAACTAGTTCAATTGTCTGTATAGTTCACTTTAATAGAAGCCGGCCGGCAATATACTTAGAATATTAACACACGAGCAGATGAGCTGAAGGGTTTTGTTTTTACATATATTTTCAATTTAACGACCCTTCTCGAACCGAGGACGACGCGTGACATCTTCCGAGTGGCGCGAATGCGACGCTCGCGCCGAATCAATGAGTAAGAGTGAGAAAGCAAATCAGGGAACCAATCGTCGCGCCCGAGTGGCGCGAACAGAAATATTTTTGTTATTATTGTATGTTTACCTCCTTATTGCCTTTTTTTAATAAATTGTTCGTTTTAAAGTAAAGTGATAGCTAGAAAATAATAAAATATTTCATTTTAAAACTAGCTTTAAACATTAATCAATAAGGGACATAAAATAGTTAAGAAATTTCGAATCAACGTTGAAATTATTCATTAACTCTTTTTCAAAAAGTTGCCGACTAAAAGCGGTGTTACGAAACGTACTGGGTCGTTAACTTTTCTCCAGCAAGGCTCAAAGTTGGCTACGTGCTTTGTTTCCTTAGAAATTTGCAATTTCGGCGGAAACTTCCAGCCAAGTTAAAGGATAGCGTTTTGTAAAAAAGTTGCTACTGACAGAAATGTTTTATCAATTTCAAAATATTGTGTATACAGTGTAATGTTTACTGTGTATGTATGTGTTAATGTATACATATGTATAATAAAATTGTAACTAAGCCGAATCTGTACATTAAATATTTTTTGGAAAATCTTATTGAAATAAATATTATTATTGATACAGAGGCCGAATCTATAATTTTTAGAATTATTGTCTGTCTGTCCATCTGTCTGTCTGTCTGTCTGTCTGTCTGTCTGTCTGTTACCGCATCACAGAAAAGCCGCTGGAGGGATTTTGATGAAATATGGTATGGTGATAGCTGGTTATCTGGGTTAACACATAGGATACATTTTACCGCGGGAAAATATCTCATTTCTGAGAAAAAATACAAAAACTGCAATGTAAGAGTATACTAATATGTAAAACCTAAGAATTTGGTTTTTGGTCATCTGAACGCGAGCGGAGCCGCGGGCAATGCTAGTTTTTATTTAAACGTACTTATTAATATTAGCTGCCGCAAAATCACTTGAGTTAATGGGTCGTTTTAAAATGTTTTTATTTTATGTCTAACTAAGACTTTAACGTGGATCTTATTACAAGTAATACATAATACTAACGTCAAAAGAGCATTTACTTAAAAAATTATGTTTAAGATGTATATTTAAAAAATATATTTATTTGATCTTTGTTCTTTGGAGCTCAAACTTCAAAGCGGTACCATTTTTGGCCATCGCGTTTGTATTTGAGAAGTTTCGTTTCAAAACTTTCCGTATTAGAGTCAAGCACGAGGGTTATACGTGTTTTGCAACAAATAATATACACAATGTGACCTAAAATTGAGTGGTGACAAACTCTGCGTGATATCGACCAGACTTGGTTTTTATTATTTGCTGCTTTGTTAATATGTCCACCATATAATATAACCATTTCCAATTTATTTTAGCTATTTAGTACAACTGTTTACTGTATTTATGACTTTATTTAATACTAGCGACTCATCCTCGCTTCGCTCGGGTTCGTCCCTGGCTTGCCTCCCAATACAAACTTTCATCTCCATTTTCACCCTGTTAAGGGATAATTTCCGGGATAAAATGTATCCTATGTCCTTCCCAGGGTCTCGAACCATCTTCTTAGCAAATTTCATCTGTCTATTTAATTTTCAAAGACCTATCCAGATTTATTACATAAATCATATTCCACGATATAATGTTACAATTTATATACTTACAGAGCCTATTTATTTTTTAATTAATGTTATTTTTAGACAGTCCAACGTTTAATAGCTTTTTTTTTCATTTCTAAGAGAACATTTAAAAAAAAAACAACATGACATAACATTACGAGACATCGAAAAAATTACTTATAAAACATATAAATATTTTAGTTATTAATCAATTTGCTTGATCTATAGATAAAATAAAAAATATTTATTATTATCTGATATATCAAATAATAATAAATATTTTTAAACAAAAAAACAGATTCTTTATCACTAGATAACTCCTCATTGACGTACATACACTGCGGATTTTTAATCGATTTTATAATACTTTTGATTTAACACGTAACCGGTATCATTTTCGTGAAACACTAGAAGTACTCACGTCATACTAATGTAATATTAATTTAATTGTTACTAGTTTTCACCCGCGTTTTCACTCGCGTGCTATGCCGATATAAATGTCTATAACAGCTGTAACAAAGTGTAGCAGAAAATTTTCTAAATAATTTAGTGTGCATTTTATTCACACTATATTATTTAGAAAATTTTCTATGTGAAAAATTATTTACAATTGGCCGACCTTTCTCAATAAAATATTATAAATTATTCTCATTATATTTTGATGCTTGTGATTGCGGGTTCGAACCCTGCTCGACAAATATAATGGGTTTGATACTAAACCTGACAGAAGTGGTTTAGTACAATGATTTATATAATGTCAACAGAATTAATTTTCATGAGTAAATAAATAAAAAAAAACATTACTTTAGAGAGCACAATATAATATTTTAAAATGTAAGGGAAATATAACCAAATGTAATTCAAAATATAATAGAACTAGCGATTCACGTTCGCTTCGCTTCGGGTTCGTCCCTAAGCAAAAACAAATTTATCACACAGAAAGCGTACATTTTTCCAGTGCTATACCAGACTATAATCTTTCATCCAGATCCGTTCAGCCGTTCTGGTATAAAAGAGTAACAAACACCCATCCATCCTCACAAACTCTCACATTAATAATATTAGTATGGATTTATTAAAAATATTTGAATTATTATATTATAAAATCTAATTAACAAATTTTCATGGCTGCTAGACACGTCTAATTGGTCAGCCGTACGGCCCTTAGCCGACCTTGTAGTAAATATAGAGCGGCCGCCGCTGTCGCCAACGCGCTATTAGAGGAATACAATCACTACGATATACAACGTCTTATCACTGAAAATGGCTGAACGATCGTATCGTAATCCACTAACACTAGCCCCTGTCGATCTAAAAGTGTTTACCAAGTACAAAACTGTGTCCAATGAAGAGTATCGTTAGTGCGCAATTATTATAAAAATGTCATCAGCTTCGTCGGTAACGGGAAGGAAGTGTTAGTTCTGTTATAATATGTTTTTGTGAGTGTTAAGGAAATTGTGAAAGGTGTTATAATTTACTTAGTGATTCTACGAGTAATGTTGTATTTGGCTAAGGAGTTCGTAAAATATTTATATACTTGTTACGTTGGTTTTGGTCTATAAATATAGTTGTTGCTAAATTATAGTTTAAGCAAATTGTAGTGTTAGTGTTATGTTAATTTTAACTTTTTTCACGGTTAATAACATTTATTAACATATTCTTATCTTAAAAGATAAGAATATGTTTGAAATGCTTGCACTATTTTCAGCACATTCCTAGCTGTCATGAGTCTAGTCTACTAGTTATCGAATCTAGTCGTCGTTGTTTGCTAATAATATTTTAGTAAAATGTTTAAATATAACATATTTTCAGGATAAATTAGCTTATCTTCTCTTATTTTGTATTTATTTGTAGTTATGTATAGGTATTGCAAATATATATATATATATATATATATATATATATATATATATATATATATATATTTGTAGAAAATATCATCAATATTTATATTAACAGTGAACTAATATTGAATTGTATGACCGAGCTAATTGGATGACACATTCTCTTTGGATGTCCGATAAGTTGAAGTTTATCCTATATACGTAATCCGGTCACTTATGTACGCAGTCATATTAATTTGCTTGGTATATGCGAATATCTAACTGCACATTGTTCGACATTCGTGTATCATCTCGATTAGTGTTAATTAATGAAATGGCCTATTCGACACTGAATGGAACGTGTCATAGAGATATTTTATTTAAATAATTTAATAATTTATTTATACATATAATAAAATTCTAACTAAGCTGATTCTGTACATTCAATATTTTTTGGAAAATCTTTTTGAAATCGACATTATTATCGATACAGAGGCCGAATCTATCGTTTTTAGAATTTTCGTATATCTGTCTGTCTGTGACCGCATCACGAGTAAACCACTGAGCAGATTTTGATGAAATTTGGTATAATGAAAGTTGGTTATCCGGGTCTACATATAGGATACTTTTTACTGCGGGAAAATATATCATCTCTGAGAAATCTTTACTAAACTTTAAAACGTAACTAGTGACGAACCCGAGTGGAACTATGGTGATTCGCTGGTGATACAATAAAATGTTGATACATAAAATTGCAATCACTTTAAATTTATCCGAAACTTCTCTTTGTTTGAAATATATTTCAATCTACTCTCGTAGGAATGTAAAATAGACCTCTATTACAGCTATCATATATGTACATGTGAAGAAAGAACTTATAACTACGACTATAGTGAAAGAAAAAGTAAAATGACGCACGTTTTATACGTTTTCTAGAACCAAGAGACTCACAACTCTATTTTCATTTGAAAGAAACTGAGAAATTGCAAATGTCAAGCAGTCAGTATTATACGTACTCGTAGCAAAGCTAATTAAACCGGTAGCTTAAATTACTAATTACGCTTTCAACAAACAAACTTATTTATGACTAGAATTACCCGCGGCTCCGCCTGCGTTCAGATGACCAAAAACCAAATTCTTAGGTTTTACATATTAGTATACTCTTACAGTGCAGTTTTTGTATATTTTCTCAGAAATGAGATATTTTCCCGCGGTAAAAAGTATCCTATATGTTGGCCCGAATAACCAGCTACCATTATACTAAATTTCATCAAAATCCGTCCAGTGGTTTTCTCGTGATGCGGTAACAGACAAACAGACAGACAAAAATTCTAAAAACTATAGATTTGGACTTTGTATCGATAATAATGTATATTTCAATTAGATTTTCCAAAAAATATTTAATGTATAGATTCGGCTTAGTTACAATTTTATTATATGTATAGATTTATTTTACTAAACATTACTTAGTCTTAAAGAACGTATAAAGAAGAGGTTCTATATTTGCTTTCCACGTAGCCAATAGCTTTTGCCGCTTAAAAGAGGTATCTGCCAAATTTAAATAAAATAAGCTTTGAATAGGTAGGTACTTCTCGTTTTCCCATGGGATTAAGATTTTATTACGTAAAATAAAAACAGCCTTTTTCCGAGTTGCAATTTGTAGTCTAAATCATTTATCATGTATTTTTTGGAATCATACATTCAGTAATTTAGAAAATAAAATTTTAAAATAGGTACCCTAGACTTTGTTTTAGCGGTGGGTATTTCACCGAGGCATCTCATTCAGGTGATCTCCGCGGAGGCTTTGTAGTGAATGCGCAAGCGATCTTACAGATCCGCTATGAAGGATTTCCCCAATGAGAAGAAAAGACGAAATGTTTTAAAAATCTTTTAATATCGTATTTGATGCTCTTGCAATATTTAATTATTTCAAATAAATACAAGAATAAACAATAGATTTTTAAATTTAACTATACGATAATGATTGCTATAAACTTATAATTATGTATGGATTATATATTTTTGTTGGTAAATTGTACACAAATGATCTATAAGGGCTCTATTTTATAAGATTTTTTTTCGAGTAGGTTGTCACTAAATCTTAAATAACATAAAGTAATTATGATATGGGGACTTTTCGGTTTGAAATAAAAAAAAAGGCTTAACAAGAAAGCAGGAAGAAGCTACGCCACACTTCGCTCCCCCCTTAGCCGTTCAACCTACGTTATCCAAGTCGGACCTGTCACATAATATTAATATATATATTGTAAAACTTATAAATAAATAATATTTCATCCAGATGCTATAAATTAAAAAAAATACAAAATTAAGTATGTGGACAAAATTATAATTATATCTTAGTCATACAGTAACTGGACTATTAACACTTTCATATAAATTAGTGCCACCAAATATATGACTTCATAAGTTGATGATGTTCTCCTGGCCGATTCCGGCTACGGCGGCCAATCTCATTGAGATTAGCCAACTGCGCAGGAGATATTATAGTGCACAAGTGTACAAGCAGACACCAGTTCACTCTCTATTCCTATCACTCTCATACTCCGGTGGGACGACCACTCGACACGACCGGTGAGAGTTAAGGCGCAGGACCGACGGCTTTACGTGCTCTCCGAGGCACGGGGGTGAAACACCGCCAACTTCCCAACTCCGGGCTGTTACTGAGACTTAATATACAGAAAGACTCAATAACTAAATTTGGCCCGACCCGGGACTCGAACCCAGGACCTCCGGGTGTGCGGCCGTACATGCTAGCCGCTACACCACCGAGGCAGTTATTTATATTATGTTAATATTAACCTATCTATATCTATAAAATTTTATATAATACATATTTATTTTCTTGTTTACTTTTTTCAGTGGTTTTAAGTACGCTTCTGGAGACTGATCACTACGAGAGCTTGATAAAGGAGCTGACTTGTACGAAATGCAACAAATATATGAAACCGCCCATTCATCTTTGTGTGGACGGGCACAGTATATGCGGGCCTTGCTTTGGGAAAAGTTATCAGTGTCACGTTTGCCAAGTAAGTTTACGAATTCAGTATGTAAAATATAGTCCGGGTGTTATAATTTGATTTAATCTGATATGTTAAAAAATTAATTATATATGAGTATAAAGAGTTATACATACATATATGAGTAAGTATATAAGTTGATTAATTTATAAATAGATATTAGCAACTTACACTCGCTTCGCTAGAGTGCGTCCCCAGGGATGTTTTAATTTTTTTGAGCGGGACCCTAATTCTAATAAAATAAAATTAAAATAAACGTAGCATAAGTTACTCCTTATAACACCTACCAATGAAAGTCTCATCAAAATCAGTATAGCCGTTTCGGAGATTAGTTGGAACAAACAGACATATAGACAGACAAACCGACAGACAGGAAAATTTAAAAAAAAAATTGTTTTTCTTATTACTTATAAGTAACCGTATATTATTTTATATGCAATTAGTAAAAAGCTGTTATTTTGACATCACAAACAGACGCTTTAATTTTGTTTATCTATATAGATAATTATATAATTAACTAGCATTGCCCGCGGCTCCGCCCGCGTTCAGATGACCAAAAACTAAATTCTTAGGTGTTACATATTAGTATACTCTTACATTGCAGTTTTTGTATTTTTCCTCAGAAATAAGATATTTTCCCGCGGTAAAAAGTATCCTAGGATCGCGCGCTACATCGCCCGGTTTATATAGCTTGAGCAGGCGGTCGAGCGATGCGGGGCAGAGGGGATGGACTCGCCGTAGGCATCTCAATGCTCGCCAAGCATTAAAAATGTTTCGCTACTAATTACTTCTAACAACGATATCTCAAAAACTATTCATCTGATTGATTTAGTGTAAAGAGCAATTTTAATCTGCATTAAATGACTAAGCTAACTAAAATATTCATTTGGATAAGGATTAATACCGAACTAAAGAAAATAACTTTGAAAATAACGTAATGTTTTTAATTAAAAATGTTAACATAAAAGTGGTTATTGTAAGTCAACCGTAAGAGATAGAGATATGCTATCGCGGACTTTTTTGTAGCATTTTTATAGATTTTGAATTCTCTTGTACATTACTTAACTGTATCTTTGCTAGTTTACGCGGCGTTCGCGTGGAAAGTTCCCATTTGGCGAGATTTTTTGCGACCTCTTCAACATTTGTCGCCGTATTTCAGCTAATTTACATAAAAGCATAATAAATTATATACCTAAACCTTCCTCAAGAATTACTCTTTCTATTGTTGAAAACCGTATAAAAATCCGTTCAGTAGTTTTCGAGTTTATCGCGTTCAGACAGACAGGAGGACAGACAGGAGGACAGAAAGACGCGGCCGGGGGACTTATTTTTATAATAAGTATAGATATTGATTGATGATTATTCTATTATAATACAATGAACAACGCGTCATATTAAGTACATATATCCTTCAACACAAACTTGGTTTAACTTAAACAATTCACTAAATAATAATACTGAAAGGATTTATTTAAGTAATCTAATAAAATTAATCTAATAATAAGAAAATTTATTAACTAAAAGTAATCTAATAATAAGAAAATTTATTAACTAAACCATTTATCGATGAATAAATATGCATAAATATAATCGTATTACATAATTGTGCAATGACAATCATTACGTTAAGAGATTCGGACTGGCGCTGCGCTGTTTGACACAGGAGGTAGAACACCACATTCGTTCCTATTAAAAACATTTTTTACTTACCATTTTTTTAAAACTACTTCCAAGCACTAAAATTAAAAAATAACTAAACGGAAGTTTTTACTTAGAATAGATACCTAATAAGATATTTTCTAAGTCGATGCCTGAATGGTCCCTGGAAAGTATAGGTACTTCGAAACAAAAAAAAAATCCAAATCGGTTCAGGCGTCTTCGAGTAATCGGTGAACATACATAAAAAAAAGATTCCGACGAACTGACAACCTCCTCCTTTTTGGAAGTCGGTTAAAAATGTTAGAAAGTTAGGCGTATATAATAACAGATATGACCAGTAATTTAAGTACACGCGTTTACATCTTTAAAATTATTGTATTCTTTGAATAACTATATTTTATGTTATATTTTGGATCAAAGAACTCATTCATTGGTGTAAACCAATAATAGTTAATTAGTTTTTGATAAAAAAGAAAATCACAGTAAATAATGAATACAAAATAATATTTTAGACGACACGCTTGGCTCAGTTTGTAGTGACCCTACTTGCTGCGCCAGCGGTCACTGGTTCGAGTCTCGCTGGGGGCATTCATTTGTGTGATGAGCACGAATGTTTGTACTCAGTCATGGGTGTTTATATTTATAATATGTATGTATTTAAAGTTATATATGTGTAGTGTATCAACTATCTGGTATCCATAACACAGGCCTCGTAGCTTACCATGGAACTAGATGGTGCTGTGTGTTAATGTCCTGACATATAATGAGTTTATTATCTCGAAATAGGAAATATAATGATAAAAAAACTCATAAATCTGGAAAATAAGAATAAGCTTTTGTTAATATTGTAAAGAAACCTTTCTTGCTACCTAAATCAAGCCACTCTGGCTTGCTCTACTTATCAGATAGGATCGCTCCCAAAATATAACTATTATTATTCTTACTTGAAATAAACAAAGGAATTTAAATTAGCACTTAGTATCTCTTTAGTTACGTATAAAATATTATATTTAATTACTTTTAACTAACACACATACATACACATACACAAATTTATAGCTAACTATTTAAAATAATAAAAACGGGACCATCACCTCCTATAAAGGCAGTGTCAGTAAGATATGCCGTGGCGAATATGCCCGATATGCCGCAAAAAATTTAGTATTAATAACAATCATATTTATCAATTTTACAGAAAGAATTCGCGCTAATTCGTCCAATAGTGCTGGAGTCTCTCGCTAACAAAATCCTGTTCCCGTGTACAAATGATGGCTGTCCGAAGCATGCCACATTACCACTACTTGAGAAGCATACCTCACACTGCCAATATCGCATCATAAACTGTTTTATGGCTAGAGTTTATGGTAATTTTTTTCTATATTTTCGATTCGTATAGTAAATACATGGCCGATTTCACCAACGTCACCTAAGTTTAAGGGATCCCCTAAGCATGGTTAGGGGGCTGTTAGGGGACAGTTTCTGTTTCACCGACAGTTAGGGGTCACGTAAATGTTAAAATGCCACCTGAATATAGGTAATTACTAGAAATACGGGCTCTGACGATGATAAAACGAAATTTAATTTAGGGGCTAGTTTAAGGGAACTTTTAAGCTAGAGATCCCATACGTAGGTGGTAGCTTAAGTGGTGTTGGTGAAATCGAGCAACAGTCATTCAAATCATTTATCTTCGTTTCATAATTAAAATGGTACTAGCTTTAATCTGTCAAGTTTATTTTTAAATCGTGTGGAATATGTACATATGTACAACTAATAATTTATGGTAGATATAAACGTTCGCTCAATAACAAACTCGTGAATCGTGATATCATCGTGAGAGACAGTCGTAGCCAGGCATACTACTACATATTATATAATACATACTAGGCATACTAGATCAGAAAGTAAGACAGTCTTTACTCATATAAAGTATTGATAAGAAGAGGATATATCTATGTCTTCTATATCTATTCTATACATATAATAAAATTGTAACTGATCAATGTCTGTACGTGGAAGATATTTGAGAAAAAACTATTATTGGGGTCTTTATTAACGAGATAGAACCCAAAACAATGATTTTTAGTATTTGTTTGTATTCCTGTTTATATAACGCGCACAAACGCACAGAGTGTTTGTGCGCGTTATATATATCACCTAGAGACGAACCCGAGCGAAGCGAGGGTGAGTCACTAGTCTAAAACATATATTATCTTTAGTTTCGCTTATTTATAGTTACGTAAGAAATCGTCACAAAGTCTCAACTTTATCACACATTGTGCACGAAATCGAGCTATTTTTCTGCCCGAGATACTCTACCATTGCAAAACCCTCTATCTCATGTGACAAATAGGAGCGGGCTACGGCTGAAATTATTTATGGGATATTATATAACTAGCTAAAATAGCCTTGTCCTCTGCCGTGTGAATTGACCTTTTTATTCAACAGACCGTACTCATTCAATTTGGTATTTACTCTAAATTAATTTACAATGAGAAAATGATAGCTAATCAAATGGTTACAAACGAGATAATAGGCAGTGATTGTTTGTTTACGATAAAATAGAAAACATTATGAATTTATATTGATATATTTGGAATATAAAATACATAATTTTATATTTACTTTTACGATCCTGTGCCTCAACAGGCATAACAAAACTGTAATAGAATCATTCGTGCATATGTCCGTCTGTCATAGCCTCGGACTCTATTTTAATGAAAACGTTAAAATTTATTGCACGACATTGACAAATGAATACGTAGACAAACAAAAGGATTTTAGTTTTTTTATTTATTTTGGAGACCAAAATAAACCAAAACAGGAAAATTTAAAAGTCCAAATCAAATGAAAGGATCTGTTATGAAGAATGCAAATATAATTCATTATTTCTATTATATTTTCTAAATGCATAGATAAAAAAAATGTTATGATAACGAACAAAAATGGGGCACAATTATACTTATATTGTACAGAACCCTCTTTCACTGGACATTTAAACATTTGACGAAGGAACAAACGTTTGCTTTCTTTATAATAGCATTATAATATTTCTATTATAAGTTAAACAACTTGAACTTACTTCAAACTTGTATTTATCGATAATTAATAATAAGTTTAATATGCTGTATATATTTTCTAACTATTATTCCCATTTTCCTTTTATCTACTGATTCAATCTGCTATTGGTCACAGCCATTTATTTTTATATTATATTTTATTTTTATATTATAGTATACACGTTCAAGTAAATATTTACTACTATACTACTTCCGAAATTGAATAAAATCTTTATCCTACTACTTAAAGTTTTTGCAGATTCTTGCTTCACATTGTTTTGTAGTAAGAAAAAGCAAAGTTGGATCTTATACTACTCTCCACTTTTCTCTTATAATGCGTAGAACTTCAGACAATTTTATAACCAATGAATTTGACACTAAACAGTTATTTAATATTCAATTATAATTTGCTGATTATAATCACCAAGGTAAATCTTAGCTAACGAAGATATAATTAGCTCTCCGAGCTCTTATGTAGAGGAAAACTATTATTGTAATGAATTTTAGTCTGTATAAAATAATTGGGCAAAATTTTAAGGTGTTATAATAACTAAAAAGAATACCACTACATGAGTGTTAACATATTGCTATAAAATAATATTCCTATACCTAATTATATATGGATGTGTAACAATGACCAGTGATTACAACATATTACTCCTAACAGAATGGGCTTATTAAGTTTATGGCTTTTTGCATATTATTATAATACTAAATTCCAAAGAACTCTTAAAAAATACCTTTCAATTAATCTGTTTTAACTGCTGCTGTCCATAATGTCTGAATTGATATTAAAAAACCTTTCACTTGAGAATTCATACGGAAGCAGTATAGGCCATTTTATACTTTAGTAATGAAATACTTTTCTTGCAATGTTAGAAGAAGGGAAAAAGGGCGGGTTTCTTTTAACGTTAGGGATTTAAAGAAGATTTTGGTAAAAGAGACATGTTATTTCTTGCTTTAATATATGGGCAAATGAAATCAAAAATATATTCAAAAATAGAATAAAAATTTATTAGTATTAATATTAGGTATTTTTCAGGTGAATGCCAATGGGAAGGTCGTGCTGGAGAGTGGATGGACCACTGCTTTTTAGACCATAAGCAGCGCGTAACAGAACTCCCTTTTATCACTGTCCAAGACAAGTGGGAAGCAAAACGAACTGAACCAGTGCTAAATTACTTTCTAATGAAATGTTTTGATAAAGTTTTCAATGTTTATCAAATTTATGACAAACGGGGAGGTGAATGGAAATATTGATTTTTATTTTTTTTCTATCTTATTTTTTCTATAATGAATGCTAGTTTTTCTTCATAATATGTTGTTTTGAACTTTTCTGCCCTCAATAGCTCGCACAGCCCACACTATTGCTTTGCATAGTTTCTCACTCACACTTTGTATTATAATATCTACATTCTTAACGGTCGAATCGTGGCGTTAGTTTTAGCCCATACGCTAGGTATAAGCTTCCTCAATAACTATACTATATAATGCAAAAAAAAATCGTTCAATTTAACTATCAATACCCGAGATTAGCAAGTTCAAACAAACAAAAAACAATAAGTGAACTTTCATGATATTATTATAGATAACAAATATTTATCATTTATTGACCGTGTGTTAGTATTTTAATCATCACACATGCCAGAGGTCTCTCTTCGGTCCCATTAATGAATTTCAATATGGTGAAAATTTATATTATAATAATAAAAATGTAATACTGTTGAACGTTTTAATATTGATAAAACGGCACCTGTCTTCAAAATCACTTAAAAGCTAATTATTCTACACTTGCGTTTGGAATATTTTTCGAATTTTGGTTGGAAAAATGAGGTTTCATATAAATTTTCTATATTACGGTATAACCTATTCATTAAAAAAAGCATTCTGAAAAACGATTTCAAATGAGCAAAGATATCGACTATTATATGTATATAAAAATACAACTTGAGCACCTCTTCCTTTTGAAGTCGGTCTAAAATAAACACTATAAAATTAGTTCGATAAAATATATAAAACAATTGTTGCGAGCTTGTGACTCTTTGCGTGCATTCAGTTTGCTTCAATACTTGTATTTGTTCCCAAGCATAAGTTGTCAATGCCAATATTTACCAAGAACTAGAGCAGATTCTACTATTAGACTTTTCTATCAATTTTGTTCCATCCAATAATTTTAGCTCGTTATTTTTCTACATTTTTTAACCAAATTATGTAGATACTTTTTTCGACAGACTTTTTTTCATTTCGAGAGAAGTTTGCAGTCTTTCATTATCTCATTGTATATTCATTAGATGTCGTTAGTTTGAACTAAATGAATTCAGTCTATTCGCGGTTAGAGGTTAACATTTTGTTTTAACGAATTTCATTTATAATGACAGTTGGTCTCCATTTGCATTAGTACTTGTTAAGTCGTCGTTTTATCCGCATTGCATGGAAATGAAATAAATTAATTCAGCACTTTCGAAATTTCACATGGAAAAGCTACATTATGGTGTATGTATATTTATATTACCAATATTTTTTATAATTAAAATCTAATAATATATTATATATAACCTTTTTTTATAAACACATAGGCTATATCCATATATGCTTTATTTTAATAATCAAATTTATACTAGCAAAACTCGCGACTTTGCTCGCGCTAAAACTTCAAAAAAGTTGTGAGAAGAAAAAAAAAGAAATCATACAAACTTTCTTCAACTATTTTACCATCTTACGGGATGAATTTCAAAAAATGCTAGAACACGTTTTTATTTACTTGTATTGAAGAGCATTAATACCAAGTTTCAAGTAATTCTGATCATAAATATTTTTTTGGGTTGTATTATAACGTGTTTTTTCATGGGAGTGAGATAATCTCCTTTTTTTTTTAACGTTGGGAAATGCATTTACGCACGACGTGTGGGACTCACCGGCGTAATACAGCCAGTACTACCCACTAAAACCCAACAAAACCTTCCCCCGTCTTAATGGGGCGTCGCAGGATCGCTTACGCATTCAACTACGACGCCCCGACGGCAGGTCTGCCGAAGCAGACCACCACAACCATGGGGTTGCTCCACAGTCCACTCTGCTATCAGAGAAGTACCAGGAGCAACTCGCATGGTACACCGCCCCCCGAAGAGGGCCACCTCCCACCGCCCACCGAAGTGGGCAACCTCCCTGTGCGTTTCTTAGCTTCGCGCCCGGTTGGATTGCCGGGCACTACTGAGCCCCCCCGCCATGACAAGGTGAACGCACGTTGGAGGGGGGAGGGGGGGGGGTGAGATAATCTCCTACAGTAAAAATCACGCCAATCCGTTACTCTGTTTTGACTTGAAAGAAGGACAAACAAACAAACAAACAAACAAATAAACAAACAAACAAACAAAAACACTTTCACATTTATAATATTAGTATGGAAGTATTGATTGATTGCAACATATCATTTTAAGTATACAATAAGAAGCAGAAGCATATACTCACATATTTGAGCCACAAAACACATACATTACTAAAAGCTTTCTAAATAAATAATAAAATATATTAAATTCAATGACAGGCAATGTTATGCTTTTATTCCAAGTATTTGTTATGTTTTAGGAAGAATGATGTGGACCGTTTTAGTAAACGATGAGAACGCTGAGAAGTTCTACTTTGAAGTAGATATCTTCTTACCAAACGTTCCATGTAAAAGGATTGTATATAGGTAAGGTTTATAATATAAATAAATAAAGATAACTACTACACAGTGAAGTTTGCAAGAAATGAAGACACCGAATTTATGTCTTAAATCTCCTTTTTGTAAACGATATCTTATCTTATCGTTAGCAAATTTTGTTGAAATTTAAGATTCATTTCCTTAGGGACTTTTGAAGATTCTTGTTAGAAAAATTCAAGTTTTTTTTTGACTTTATCGTAATAAATTATCGTCAAGCGCGTTTAAATTAATAAAAATTTTCAGGAGGCCTTGTAAGTGTGAAAAGGATGCTGATTTTCTAGAGCATACACAAAACGTTTACATTCCTGTAGAAAATGTGTTTTCGATGCTCGACGAAAGTGAATCGATGAACTTTACCGTCAGAATTGGTAAGAGCTTTTATCTACTTTACATATTTCATTTCAGCGTACTATCCTTTATATATTATTTAATCTTTATCTTTACTTCAATGAATTTAACATAATAATGTATATTTTAATAATAACAATATCATATTTATTAAATAAAATATAAACTTACTTAGAGGTTACTAAAGAAAAATATTTGTGCTCAAATATTGCGTATCTCCAGAATACAAACAGTGCAGTAGATCTAAGTATAATATATAATTCTTACAGGCGAGGTTGAAAACTTGCCGCTATTGGAGACGCCCACGGCAAGCGAGAGTCTTATACTACTTAACAACGACGAACATAAAGAGAACTAATAGGAGAAAAATATTCTATTGTACTTTAAATACGAATAAACAGATGTTTTATTCTATAAATAGTTTTAAAAGCATTGTGTAGTCTTGATACTTGCCAACTATTTGTAGGTGAACCCGTGTTTTGTGTTTATAATAAAAAGACTAGCCATGGTATACTTCCACGATATTCTTTAAATAAATACTTTTTTAATCAAATATTTTTTTACACTGTAGAATAATAATCTTCCTATAGTTTCCTATGCATCCCGTTAAATTATGTATACCTAATTTTTGTGACTTGATTGTTGGTTTAGCATTTTTCAATGTTATGTAGCCTAAAATTATTAAATGTATAAGTAAGCTTTAAAGTATTTATCAGTGGCAGTAGTAAATAAATCACAATAGGTCATAGCATAACAAAAACTAATATTATGAATGCGAAAGCTTGTATATGTGTATGTTGTTTACAATCTTATTTCTTACATCATTAGAACATGACGGCAACGAATTGCAAACGGAGATTTGCTTAACTTATATCCTCGATAATAATAAAATAATTTCTTACACGCGACGTATCAATCATATGAGTGGAATTGCATAAAAACTGTATATATTGATTATACCCAATGTAGTTTCTAGAATTTTAAACGATAAAGCTAAATTTAAATAAACGAGCAGTTTATTTAAAGTTAGCATTACATAAACTTTCTTAAAAATTCCCGAGCATTCTTAAAATGCTTTTATCGATACGTCTTAATACTAGCACTTCATATAAGTTGTTCTGAGAGCATGTTTCCGTTCATACAGTGTAGTAAAAATAAATGACTTGAGAACTTTCCGATGTAATAAAAAAATATGGATATAGAAGTCGATTTCTGCTACATTTTTGTAAAGTATATTTACAATAAAGAAAATTACAAATATACTTAATTATATATACAAAGCAAATGTACACTTAGTTATTACTGTACAAGTCATGTCCGCGTGGACAAGCGGCAAGAATGCTAGCCGCATTCATAAAGTAAAATGTTAATTGTGATTGATTTTAATAATAAGATTTAATGTTAAAAAACTATTCTTGATAAAGTCATAAAATTGAAGCTTATTCGGTATTTCTAATTTCAAAAACATCTGTCATTTTATTTATTGTTACTACTATTTACTAATTAATTATAATATATCAAATTTAAAAATATATGATATAAATATAAATTTTGTAAGTAAGTTGCACGCAGCATCGACCGCGTAGTTTATTTATTTATATTCTTATTGATCCAAAACGTCGTAATGCTATATTGCATAGCCTCCACCCTTCCTCAATATATAAGTCATAAAGTTCTACATATTAACACGTTCATAAAGCAAACAAAAAAGTCGTCAAATATATAGATATAAATATATTACTACTAAAGTTTCAACTGCCTTTTTACCCCCACCGCTTTAGGGGTTGAATTTCGTTCCAAAGCCGCTGGATTCATAACTAATAGTCCGTATAGGTAAAAATAATTATGTATAGTAAAATCAGCTAAATTTTATTTCAAACAAGACGAAATTTGACCACGTTCCGTTGTAAAACCTTGGCTCAAAAGTGCAATTCTTGAGCTATTAAGGTCTAACCGTCTAAGACGTGCCATTTTTATCACTTTCTAATTCTACTGAGGAAAATTATAAACTTCCACTTATAATAAAGTTAAGATATTAATAAGATTTCGGATATTAGATTTTTACAGAGGTCTTATTAGATATGTAAACGGAAGTGCACCTTGATGTGATAAAATACGTGTAATTTAAACGTATTTATTTAAATTTAGAAAATTGATCAAAATGGTGTCTAATATATACATAACATACAATGTAAATATATCTCCATTTTATTTTCACAACTTGAACTGCAGAAAGTCTAGATATTTAATTGAATGTTCCTATTACAAATGTATTGTATTTTTGACTGTCTTCAAGTCACTATAGTTTCTGTGCTTTTTTTCGATATATAAAACTATGTTTTATATATTAAATATTTATTAATAAATCTCTTAAAATTACTTAAAAAATATTCATTCGATACTAACTCATTTTCAAGTATAAATATCTATAGAAAAATGGCGCAAAAACGATTTTCAGTCATAATATAAATCATATCATGAAATTATGGAAAGATGAAATTTATTACTCTTGTTTCCGGCTACAAATTTTCAACGCGTAATAATTTTATACACAATATGAAATTAATTTAATATTTTCTACTTAACATTCATACATATAAGATATTATTTGATATAATATATTTGAACATTCTGTTGTGATCAAATACCAAACAATAATTTAATCAACAATATTTTTTTCATCTGCAAGTCCTTTACTAAAATTTTACGTTTATAATTGAATTCAGAAATTAGGTTACCTAAAATAAAAACTTAAAATAGCCGACTTCCAGGTACTAAAATATAAAAATAAACAAAACGGTGGATTTCATTTAGAATAGATACCTAATCAGATATTTTCGAAATCGGTGCCAACCGATGCAAAGCTAATTTAATATATTTCGATACGTAAAATACATCACAAATTGATGTTTAATATTTTAACTATAATTAGAGTTCATACCTAATCATATTTAACTATTAGATGTTCATATCTTAAAATACTTAGTTAGTAGCGTTTATAATCATCTGTCATCATACAATTCTGCTGGATGTGTATATAAGAGACACATGCTCACCTCGTTGGACGTCGGGAGATGTGTTATGGCGGTTGCTAGCGATATTTTATACATTCTAAAGTAGAGTAGACCATGAAAGCAATCCCTCGGTTGTCGTAGACAGGAAGGGAGACATGCCCGATTTCACCAACATCCCATAAGCTACCACCTACGTATGGGATCCCTAGCTTAAAGGTTCCCCTAAACTAGCCTCTAAATTAAATTTCGTTTTACCATCGTCAGAGCCAGTATTTCTAGTACCTATATTTAGGTGGCATTTTAACATTTAGGTGACCCCTAACTGTCGGTGAAACAGAAGCTGTCCCCTAATAGCCCCCTAAACATGCTTGGGGATCCCTTAATCTTAGGTGACGTTGGTAAAATCGGCCAACAGTCTCTTTAAACACTGACCCCTAATCTCAGAGTCGGTCAGGGAACTCCTGCCTTTATAGCTCCGGAGGAGGTCTGGCTCGGATTACATGCGAAAGCAATCCTAGATCCTAGATATAGATTCTATCCTACATCCTATCCTATCCCAATAAGAAGAGAATTTCGGTGGGTTTTTTACTAACGATAAAAAAGTGTAAAGGAGCTTATTGAAACTTCAACAGTCTTTTAAATAAAACTATATTTTCGGTTTTTTTGGGGATTTTATTTAGATTTTTGGTTCCAGACATTTCTAATGCTATACAGCAATCATGGCCACTGGAGACTTAGTCGTGAACCAATTCGCGAAATAATCCGAAAAGATAGTTTTATTTAAAATGTCAAATATTCGCGTAAATCTAAGAAAGTATTATTCAACAGTTGTTTTAAATTAGTTTATAAATAAGTATAAATTGTAGGATTATCAGTAAGCACTACTATTTTAGTAACATAAAATTTGTGTAAGTACTCATGCGGTTTCATTTAAATTCAGTCACACTATGTAGATCTCAAGAATAAAGCTTATAAAATATAACCGTTGTAAATATCTTAAGCGAGCTTTAGTTTAAGCGGATATAATAAAAGTATCTTTTGTCAACGTCTTTAAATTGCGGAGCGCGTATCATCTTACTTGATATTTCCTCATTCTCAAATATTAATTTCTCCAACAGCGAATTAATTCGAAGCCTTACTTACCTTCTATTACGCACCAACAATGATTATGTAGGTGCTGCGGGACCACGAAATTAATTAAACCTTATTATTTCTAAGCTTTATTATATTAAAATAATCCAAACAGCTATAAGCATATCTAGACCATGCCTAATTATAAACTATCAATTGGGTTTCGCTCGCTTAATTTTTTCGCGCGTTCTTTAGAAAATTTTATAATACTAATATTCCACGAAAAGCACTGTAAATATGTTATTAGAAAAGAGTCCATAATTTTTGGTATATAAACAAACTAAATGTAAAAATATACGCGATTGTATCAAAACTGCGTGATAGAAGGAAATATCTATAGCGAAACTTTCTCATTTACAATAATAATAATGATGTCCTACTGGTGGATTTCGGTCACAGCAATCTGCCTCACTGAAAGTAGCCATCTGCACATGTGATATTAAAGTATAAGTGTGTATGCCCAAACACAAGTGCACTTTAAACAGTGTAGTGGGATGACAGATCGACACGATGCAATGATGACATATGTATAAGACGTAGAGCCGACATTGAGTTACTAGGGTATAAAACTACCAATATCCAAAGATTTTATTTACTAGCAAAACCTAGTAACTATAAAAAGCTTAACTCTATGCTTGAAACAAATATTTTCGGATCTTTAAACTTATAATGGCTTGCTTATAAGTTTAAAGATCATCTAGGCTTTTATAGTAAAAAATCTGTGTAGATACGTTATTTCAATTACCGTTTGTAAAGTGATTACTTATTATGAAATGGAATCTTATATCTTAAACTAGCATTGCCCGCTGCTCCGCCCGCGTTCAGATGACCAAAAACCAAATTCTTAGGTTTCACATATTTGTATAGTACTCCTACGTTGCAGTTTTTGTATTTTTTCTCAGAAATGAGACATTTTCCCCCGATAAAATGTATCCTATATTTTGACCCGGACAACCAGCTATCACCGTACCAAACATCAAAATCCCTCCAGTGGTCTTTCTGTGATGCGATAACAGACAGACAGACAAAAATTCTAACAACTATAGATTCCGCCTCTGTATCGATAATAATGTTTATTTCAATAAGATTTTCCAAAAAAATATCTAATACACAGATTCGGCTTAGTTACAATTTTATTAAATATATAGATGCCACAAGTTTACTTAAAACAACGTTACTATTCTAATTATATATGTACATTTTCTTTGAGGAATAGAGACAAAATAACTCGAATTCAGACGTTTAACATAATATATGCTTATCATCTACAACTTACAACGAGTATACATAATGCTATACAAACACTAAAAGCAATTTGTCTGTAAGGCGAATACCATGTTGACGAGAAAACTGTTCCAATCTATGTTCAAGATTAAAGGTACTGTTTATATAACAACTTATTTTATTATCAAAGGTCTTTTACTTTTCACTTAGAAATGTTTGACTTTCATATTTAATTAGTAGATGGCTTTTATTAAACGTCTAGCTCCTGTTGGTGACTTTGCTCACGTGTTTTTAGTATTTCTGTTTGATAGCAAACGTTAACGCTTCAATCAGCTTTGAGGTCTTAGTCTCGAATGATAGAAATTAGACTATTTTCTCTCTTTGACTTTAACTCAAACTTTTACCAATCAGTTCACGTGTTATGAGTAAAAAAATCAAACTTTCTTTATTCAGTTTTAGTCTTTCAGGCATAAATTTATAGTGTCACAAGCTCTATCACCATTTCAAAAAAAAACTTGTAAAAATGGTAAATGAATAATAATAAATAGACAAAGAGACAAAAATTGTGAAAATAATTAAATCGGCTTTTATTACATTCAAAATAACCATAGAAATATTAACCCAAATTACTTACAAAATAATGTATTTAATTCATATTAAATATGTGTATATGAAGGAAAACACCATGAGAAAACCTGCATGTCCAAGAGTTTTTTGAAATACATAATAATATAAAGTCCGCACTTGGCCTGCGTGGTGGAGTATGGTTTGATCCCCCTTGTATTGAAGGGAGTTCCGTGTTCAGCAGGGGGTCGTTAAAAGTACTGAATATATCATGCAATAATACAGAAATCGGTAAGTGCAGTGTAGAGTTTGACTGACGCTTTAACGCTGGATATCACTAGTTCGATATCGGACAGTACAAAAAGCTACATGCATACATTTGTATATATGTAATATCACAATGCAAAAAAATACCTATGGCTATGCGTTATTATTCCTTGTCATATTTTTACTACTGACCTGAATATAAAGTGCAAAAATAAGAAAGCGAATGAATGAAATTTAAAAAGGATTCAATTTATCGTGTAACATATGCCAAGATAAATTGTAACGCTCACATTTTATTGAGGGGCATTAAAATATCCATCGCACGAGCCTCGTCCATTATTCAGGAGGCTGCAGCTGAGGTTGGCTTTCACCCAAGAGTAGATACTTTGGATCATGTCCTATCGTATTTGTATTTGGCTGTACAGAAATACTTTCATTTACATACATACATAAATGTAAAACTTTCATTCATGCTTAATTACTAAAAATGTATTTATTTACCTTTCAAAATTTAACATAAAAAGAAAGGAAACGAATAAGATCGATTGGTAACAATAATAACATTAATAAATTGTATTTTACAACTATAAAAAACCTTGTGAAATATTATAAATAGTCAGTAATTTTGAATCTATTATTTAATAAAAATTTCAAAAGCAATTTAAAAATTACCTGTGAAGGAATTTCAACCGTTTAATTTTAAATATAAAAATGGATACTGCACAAGAACAAAGCAAAATATTCCTTTGAAATATCTATGCTCACGCCAGCTTCATTAATAAATACTTTCCAAACTTTTATTTTAGTTTCTCTCTGTAAAGCGAGAGCAATCTTGTGATGAAGTGTTATAATTAAAAATATATATTTGTGAGACTGTAGTTTTACTTAATTACCCAAACATTAACATAGTACTAAAGATTTATATAACACTAGCATTGCCCGCGGCCCCGCCCGCGTTCACATGACCAAAAACCAAATTTGTAGGTTTTACATATTAGTATACTCTTACAATGCAGTTTCTGTATTTTTTCTCAGAAATGAGATATTTTCCCGCGGTAAAAAGTATCCTATATGTTGACTCGGATAACCAGCTATCACTATACCAAATTTCATCAAAATCCAGTGGTTTTTCTATGATGCGGTAACAGACAGACAGATAGACAGACAGAGAGACAAAAATTCTAAAAATTAAGATTCGGCCTCTTTATCAATAATAATGTTTGTTTCAATAAGATTTTTCAAAAAGTATTTAATGTGCAGATTCGGCTTAGTTACAATTTTATTATATGTTACATATTGTTTACAATTTTTTTCCGGGACTCCTCTCACTCTCATAACCGCCATTCTCATCCGAATAATCTATATAAAAAAATATTAAAATCGTTATTCTATTACTGAACTGCAGTATCTTTTAGAAGAAAAATATATTAATTTCAACTTAGGTTTGATAATAATTTCAAGTTGATACCTCCACGCGTTCCAGAGAAAAAGTGTCTTGACAGACAGGCAGAACGGTAGACGGACAACGATGTGATCCTATAAGGGTTGGTTTTTTTTCTTTTGAGGTACGAAACCCTAAAAAATTTGGATGTTAATAGAGATGTATTGAGATGAATAGAGAGCGTATGTACTGGGGAATGTTAATTCGATATAATACATCAATCGCAGGCGACTCTAGTATAAAGTATTGTATTAACAAAATAGCTTTGTAAGCTAATTTATGCAGTAAATTGAACCTCATGTAACAAAAATGTGAAAAATATCATAAATTACCCGCATATTTTCGCATAATAATAACACTTTATAATTTATTTACTGCAAATATTTTGCTTTCCTGTTCGGAAAGTACACAAATCATATTTATTACAACAATTTTCTTTACATGTGGACTTTCATCAAGTTCCCAGCTACTTACTCATATACCCATTTTTATGTGAGTGCATAATACTAACTTATCTTGACGTCCTCGTAGGATACAATATCCTAAACTTCGCTTAGCCACATTTTTCTTAAGCATTGTTTAAAATCTGTCATTTTTATCTACTTACAAAAGGAAGACGTACTCAATGCGGATGTGTAATAAAATTCCGAGTTAAATCTGTAAATTAAATATTTTTTTGAAAATCTTATTGAAATAATCATTATTCGATACAGAGGCCGAATCTATAGTTTTTAGAATTTTTGTCTGTCTGAGTACGCATCACGAGAAAACCACTGGACAGATTTTGATGAGGTATAATGATAACTGGTTACCCGGGTTAACATACAGGATATTTTTACTGCGGAAAAATGTCCCATCTCTGAGAAATCTATACTAACGATGTTAAAACGTTCCAATGGAAGGAGCGTGGGTGAGTCGCTAGTAATTTCATTATAATATACTACGTATTTGTACCCAGCTGCTTAATTTTTTAAATTATAACTTTACGCAATAATTCTTATCAGCAGGGTATCTAAAGTAAGGAGATTGTCGTTTACTGCGATGTACATATGTGTATAATGTAGGTACACATCTTTCACTTCTTTTAATAATATCATCATTTTATTCAAAAACGCTCATCCTGACCTCAAAATTTTGACCTAAACCTTAGATTTTTGAAGAACAAGTGTATTAAATACTTGTTCTTCAAAAATTCTTGCAGATTTCTTCCTACTTCCCTCCCATCTATCCTTTCATAGGATACTAGTAGATATATACCAACCGCAATACACTTCAAAAAGATATATTTAACTTCTTTACTCTTAAAAATTATTAAACAATAAGACAAGAACTGGGAAGACAAGTGGTCAGCTCTTAAATAAATAATAGAATAATAGATATCATTAATTTTAAAATAATGAGTGCGCGCTCTCAGTAAAGTGTTTGTTTAGTGTACTAGAATATAAGTTAGAAAACGGTACAAAGAACCAGAGGGCAAATTATCAAACATAACGTCAAGCACATTTGAAGCAACACGCAGTCGTTTGGCAGGTCATTAAATAAAACAGCCAGAAATTTATTAAAGTCCCAACTCTCAAATTTTCACCGAGACATTACCTTTTATAGCTAGGATATACACTAAAAATTTGTACTTGTTCAAACGGTTGTTAAAAATGTGGTATTTCTTAATAAAAGCGCGAGGGAAAATTATTGTCGTTTGACTTTGAAATATTCGTTCGGGAAGCTAAAGTGCTGAAAAAATGGAAACAGGTGTGAAAGAGTTTATGATGAGTCATTTTTATTTCTTAAAATCTGCACCTTTTACGACTATAAATTAACTTTAGTATGAGTTTAAATGTCTAGGAGAATTTACTTGAAATAATTTACAGAAAATTTATATTGTACACAAATGTCAAAAATCATCCCTTAAGGTGGTGAAAATGGGGATGAAAGTTTGTATGGGGATTCAACCTAGGGACGAACCCGAGCGAAGCAAGAGTAAGTCTAATATATAAAATACTCATGTCACAGTGTTTGTAACAAAATTCCTCCGAAACGGCTTGACCGATTCTTATGAAATTTTGTGTCTATATTCAGTAGGTCTGAGAATAGGACGTAAACTATTTTTCATACCCCGAAGTGATAAGGGTGGTCCACCCCAAACAATGATGTTTTTAGTTTTTGAACAAAAAATTATTTTAATTTTTTTATGATTCGGCAGTAAAAAATACATTCAAACCTAAATTTTCACTAGGGACGAGCCTAAGAGGGGGTAAGTTGCTAGTAAAAAAATATAATTTTATTTTCTATTCTCCCAAAGCTCAAAATAAATAAGAAAACAATGAAATTTAATTTTTACCATGTATGCTCAAAACTTAGATTTTTAATTTTTATTTATTAGGAAATCAAAGTTATTTAGTAATTTTAAACTCATGATAGCATCTACTCGAGCATCATTAGGGTTTATTGTTACATGTTTTTGTCGAACAATAAACTCAGTGATTCAATTGAAACGCTGCATGCAAATTCGAACGACGCAGTTCCGGATAACAATTTGTATTGAAAGCATATGGAAAAGTTTTAGTAACTATTTAAACTAAAGAGAAATTTTATATTCTTTAAATTCGATTATCTATTTCGAGATAGATATTTGAGAATTATTCTTTTCACTTGTAGAAATGAGTTCTACTTACTGATTATAATAAACCGACCATCAAACTTAGAACAGTCCGTTTTCATTTTTCAATTGCTAAAAGAATATAACAATAATATACATCTTCTTCTTCTTCCTGCCCATTTCCCAAATTACTTGGGGTCGGCGCAGTACGTCTACAATATAATTATATAATAATATACATACATTTATTTATTTTATAATATGTACCTACTCTAGAAAAACTTTTAAAGTACTAATTGTTATATTACATAGTATAACTATACAATATTAGGCATGGTATCTTATTTGGGAATAGGGATCGATTGATCTCAACTTTTTTAATGTGTTGGTGCTTACTTATGCTTTATCTTTCTACAGTTAGTGACTCGCAAAGTAGAAAAGAAAGTAATATAGGTATATATTGACCGCGGAAATTTATCCCAGCCTTATACGTGGTAAGTCGCGGGAGGGACATTCCTCATCACTCTATCGTTTTCCCGTAAGCACTCACAGTAGCAACACGTATTACAACAGTAGAAACTGGAGTGTATTCGTCATAAACCTATAAGACAAATATCCAAAAATATGAAACGTTTTATCTCGTGATGTCAAAGCCTCATTCATTTATGGTACAATACTCTCGCAAAAGGAAATGACGACATGTTTGACTCAGCTTGTATTGACCCTACATGCTTTGCCAGAGGTCACCGGTTCGAGTTCCGCTGGGGGCATTGTGTGATGAGCACGAATGTTTGTACTCCAGTCATGGATGTTTATATTTATAATATGTATGTATTTAAAGTTATATATGTTTAGTGTATCAACTATATGGTATCTATAAGTTAAGCCTCGTAGCTTACCATGGATCTAGATAGTGCTGTGTGACAAATAATACTTATATACTCGTATTACTTTATCATCTTAAATAATAAACACAGATAGATATAAATAACTATTGCGATATTAGGATATCGTAACAAATATTCTGTAGCATCGATCCTATGTGAAATTGTGCTTTGGTTTTCTTTTCCCACCAATATCTTTTGCACCCGAGACCCAAGGTTTAGTTCACGCGGTACATTTATACCCACTAAAATCAACACAACTACCCAGCAAAACACTTACGTATTAAACCGCGTCACTTGATGGCTGATCTACGAAGAGACACTTCTTCTTGAGCGATAAAATTAGCTATCCTCCTAACCATGTATTATCTCTTCCTTTTGTCCCCAACAGCAAGGCTGTTCTCTCTCTATTAAGTATACCATCCTTTTATCTTTTTTCTATAACAAAAAGAGAACCAGATGATACCTATATCTAGGCATTATTTCACGTGTTCAGAATATGTCGTTCCTATATTTGTTTTCTACTAGACGGCGACAAATATTATAATGCACAAATACCTACTACATATATGTTCATATACATACATATATGTACGTAGACACAAATGCTATTCCTTCAACATGACGACAACTCAATACGACTGGTGAAAGAGAAAACGCAGCTCTGACAACTTAACGTGCTCTCCTAGGAACGGAGGTGTACACACCGGCGGCTTCTCAATTCCGGGCTACAACTGAGTATTTCATGACAGAAATTCCCATTATCATGGCCCGACCCGAGACTCAAACCCAGAACCTCACGATGAGCAACTTTATATACTTCTCATTTGTTTTACTATACAATACTGAATACGTATATGAATAATATTATATAATAAATCATATAAAAGAGAAAAATGAAATTTAAGTATATAAATCGTAAATCTGTACTCAATTTATAATCACCGATTATAAAAAAAGATTTATGTCCTCATTCTTATAATCAATTCCGACTAATTCATTATATTCTTAAAATATAATTGTATCTTGTGTTACGGCCAATTGAATATTTATTAAAGAGACTCACTAGAAGATTTTTTTAATTCATGAATATTAAGGAAAAAATATTCGAGCATTTTACGATGTAAGGTTTTAATTATTTTTTGATTCACATGTAGGCCACTTTGACTGTCTGTTACCTTTATTAAGTCCATTTATCAGTTTCGACGGGTTACCAATTTTGGTTGAGAGAAACGTAGCGGAAAAATGCCCCGTTACTGTACAATACTGCGCTCGTAGGACGTGTCATGTGCGTTGAAAATCCTTTACATGCAAATTTTAAATCGTATTGTTACTGCAATTGTGGTAGTATTGATACGAATGTTGTTTGTATTTGCTCTCGCGAATTCATATTTACTCGATGCAGTTTTTTTATATAGTGGGATATTATTTTTAAATAAGTTACTTTACTTTTTTATTTTACTGACCTATTATATTTAATAAATCAACTAGCATTGCCCGCGGCTCCACCCGCGTTAAGATGACCAAAAACCAAATTCTTAGATTTATATATTAGTATACTCTTACAATGCAGTTTTTGTATTTTTTCTCAGAAATGAGATAATTTCCCGCGGTAAAAAGTATCCTATATGTTGACCCGGATAACCAGCTATCACCATACCAAATTTCATCAAAATCCCTCCAGTGGTTTTTCTTTGATGCGGTAACAGACAGACAGACAGACAGACAGACAGACAGACAGACAAAAACTCTGAAAACTATAGATTCGGTGTCTGTATCGATAATAATGTCTATTTCAATTAGATTTTCCAAAAAAATATTTAATGTACAGATTTGACTTAGTTACAATTTAATTATATGTATTGATATAATTTTGCATGTAATCTTATGTTACTACATTAGATTCTTTTGATTATTTGTTATTCTTTTTGATATTTGTGTTAAGTAAATTAGGCTTCATTAGTACATTTTAGTATAAATAAAATATAAATTAGTGAGTTTTTTACTAAATTAAAATTAAACTGAATTTTATTGTATGCTAATTAATATACCTAATTAAAATATTATGAAATTAATAAAAATAAAGCTGCTTAAATAGTTTATAAAGTTAGCCAAACGTTACTCCAAATGGCACCTTAAATCGCTATATTATATGTATGTATGTATGTATGTTATAATTTATATAAATAGCACATCTGGAACATTTTTATACGATTTAAATTTCTTTCTTAAAAATAACTTTAATATTATATTCAAAATATGTTTCAACAGTAATTTAAAGGAGATGGTTCGATGTCATTCATATACATTTATTTAATAAAAACTTTTTAACAAAAAATAAAACCGACTTTCAGGCCAAAAATATAAAAAATAACTAAACATGGGTTTTCATTTAGAATAGATACCTAATCAGATATTTTTGAAGTCGATGTCAGCTGATGCAAAGCAAATCTAATATATTTCGATACGTAAAATACATAATATTTACCTATTAGATATTCCTATCTTAAAATATTGTAGGCTGGCACTGATTCTGACGAATTGAAAACCTCCTCCTTTTTGGAGTTAGAAGTCGGTTAAAAAATCGTACTGGATAAGCACACTTAGATAAAGACTTTAGGAGCCATACTGTTTTTATAGTAGGTAGATTTTTTTTAATTTACAAAACAATAATTATTTACATATATTAAAAATATATAAAAAATAATAAAAAATAGTACTTACACACTTGTGTGTAAATGTACATGTATAATGTATATACTAGATACAAATATATCCGAAACTTGCTTATACGTGTTAAAAATACTAAGTTCTCAAGATGTTTAGGTATTCAGAATATTGCAGACGAGAAAAGCTTAAATTAGTCTGCTGTGTATCATTTATTTGGAAAAGGAATTCTCGTTTATCGTAAATATTGCTATATATGTTGAAAAATTGAGAAAATTCGTGTATTTTCTAACAAAAATGCTCATGAAAGTGTATAAAATGAAACACAAAGCTCTCAAGTTAGAATGGACGGAGCTCGGACAAAGTTGCATCTTATGTTCATATTATTCTGAATGCTCTATTGTAAGAATAAGTAGTGTAGATGCTCTTACCTACAGTGACGTGCCGTGTGCTAGAACATTGCAACAAGTTTTTATTGAAATTGTTCCAATGAAACGTTTGAAAACTTTGACATTTGTATCAAGAATATGATTTGTTGGCTATGACTGTTTAATCACATTTAAATATTACCATTGTGGGTTTTTTTTATTTATTTTTATACCTTAATGTGGTTTGAATAAGTTTAAATAATCCTACTAATATTATAAATGCGAAAGTTTGTGAGGATGTCTGGACGTCTATGGATATTTGTTATTCTTTCACACAAAAACTACTTAATGGATTTTATTAAAACTTTACAATAATATAACTTATACATCAGAATAACACATAAGCTACTTTCTATCCCGGAAAATGCACGGTTCCCGTGGGATAGATTTGCGTTTCTAACGAAGCGAAGAACCCGAGCGAAGCGAGGGTGAGCCGCTAGTAATAACATATTTATGTAAGATAATTATGAATAATTTGTGATTGTTATTATTATTTATAATATTCCTGTTATTAATATTATAAAACTATCACTAGAAAAAGGTACTTCTCGATACTTAAAGGTAATTCATAGACTATGTGCAAACATCCAGCGCTCAAAGCAACTAGTAAGTATTGATTTCTATTACGAGAAAATCTTTCATTTTCAGCAGATTTCGCATTATATTGACACCGAGATATTCACATATCTTACATCTACATTCTCATTTTTTGAAAGGGATCCCGTTGAAACAACCAATTTAGATATTGATTTGATCTCTTTCAGATAATGTTATGTGAAATCGTATCAGTGACTGGTATTATTATTATATCTAGAACGCCCTTAAAACTCAGGCATTCTTTCGTTTATTATTATCGAAAAGGCATTACTGAGACCTGTATGAACTATAAATACGCATTTTGGCAGAGCAGTTCATATAATGATAGTACGTGAGAGCTGTAACAACCTATATTTCACTTTTAAAAGCCGGTTTTATCGAACAAAATGACTTATCCCTATATATTTATAGCCAAATAGTATTTCGCTCTAAGGCACCATACGTTTATTCATATTACCGAATTATGGCGTATTCGCATGACAATTAGTCTTTTAGTCGATTTTTTCGAATAAATTAGGGATTCTAAACCATTTGTTATACAAATATTCTTTTATTTACCGAAAGTCGATAAAAATATGTTTGCATTATCGAAAATACACTTATCTGGTAGGGCTTAGAGCCGGTCCCCCCAAACGTATTTATGCGTTCACCTTGTCGTGGTAGGGGGGCTCAGTAGTGCCCGGCAATCCAGCCGGGCGCGAAGCCAAGAAACGCACAGGGAGGTGGCCCGCTTCGGTGGGCGGTGGGAGGTGGCCCTCTTCGGTGGGCGGTGTACCATGCGGGTTGCTCCTGGTACTTCTCTAATAGCAGAGTGGACCTTGGAGCAACCCCATGGTTGTGGTGGTCTGCTTCGGCAGACCTGCCGTCGGGGCGTCGTAGTTGAATGCGTAAGCGATCCTGCGACGCCCCGTTAAGACGGGGGAAGGTTTTGTTGGGTTTTAGAGGGTAGTACTGGCTTTACCGGTGAGTCTCACACCTCGTGCGTAAATGCGTTTCCCAACGTTAAATAAAAAGAGCTTAGAGCCGGTTCACCCAAGGGTTGATATAATTATCCCCCCCAACGTGCGTTCACCTTGTCGTGGTGGGGGGGCTCAGTAGTGCTCGGCAATCCAACGGGGCGCGAAGCTAAGAAACGCACAGGGAGGTTGCCCACTTCGGTGGGCGGTGGGAGGTGGCCCTCTTCGGAGGGCGGTGTAGCATGCGGGTTGCTCCTGGTACTTCTCTGATAGCAGAGTGGACCTTGGAGCAACCCCATGGTTGTGGTGGTCTGCTTTGGCAGACCTGACGTCGGGGCGTCGTTGTTGAATGCGTAAGCGATCCTGCGACGCCCCATTAAGACGGGGGAAGGTTTTGTTGGGTTTTAGTGGGTAGTACTGGCTGTATTACGCCGGTGAGTCCCACACGTCGTGCGTAAATGCATTTCCCAACGTTAAAAAAAAAAGCGTTGATATAACTATAACAAACGACTGGGAATTCATGGTTTTAATTCAATACCTATCATAGTTTATGTTCTTATTTTGTGCAATAGTTACGAAAACTTAATGCCAAGCGATGGCACAAAGTACTAAAAATATAATAATGATTTTATTCTTATCTTCATAATTATAAATTGGAAATACTTATTTGCTTGTTTGTCTGTAATTGATAAACTTTGAATCGATTGAATTCATGACAAATTATTGTAATAATTTTTTCACCATTGGAAAGCTACATTTTCCAAAAGTATAATCAAATCGCAAATTTACGAAGTAAAAGCTTATGGCCGGCTTAAAAGTAAACAACAACTGACAATATGAAAGGAGAAGTATGAAGAAGACAAGGAGGAAGTGAATAGAAGAGGTAGTGTTTTGACTTCGTGACTGAAGAAATAACTCATTAAGCGCTTTTATTGTGAGAAACGATACGTTACGTCGATATTTCAAATTTTTGTGAAGAGCTTAGAACGTCTGCGATTAATTCACTCTACACTTTTGACATCTCTATTACATATTGGGATAATACATAATAGAGAGTTCGTTGATTCATAATATCAATAAGATATTTATGTATATTTTCACACTCAGCACTGTGACATTAATTTAGATTAATTGTTATTTATAAGGAAAATAGAAATTTTACCAATAGATATAACTATTTTATAATTTATTTGTAGTTGTGACCAACGTAAAACTATCTTGTCAAAGGGGTAGGTAGCGTGGCGAAGTGATGAGGTTTGTAAACATTTACTATTCCTTTGTTCTATCAAGAGTATACGAAATATCCGGGCGATTTCGTCAAAATGCCAGCTTGTAGTAAGATGTACAAAGTCCATTTTACTTATTTGCAACATGTCTTAAAATGGTGAGCTGTAGAATGAAGTTATGCATTTCCGGTACCGTTAGTTGAGGATTGAATTTAAAGGAACAAGGAATTTAACGTATTTTGCATTTACACAATTGTATATTATTATCGGTAGATGATTTTGCAGCCTTTGAGAGAAAGCGATCTGCTTCCTTCGTCTTCCGTCTCCTAAATATAATTGACAACAAACATGATTTTCTCCCTTATTTATCATTTAATTAAAATAAATGTACTAACATATTTTATAAGTGTTCTAACTTACTAACAACATATTTTATGTACATCTCTAAAATAGATGATCTTTATTATAATTATGTACTTTAATTAACTATGCAGTAATATATTCTTACTTTCTAACATGAAAGACATAATTATATGAAATAGCTTGTACTCAAGCACAAAAACCCTCAAGGATTTTCCCGTATTTGTGCTGTTTAGTTTACGACATCACATGAAAGCTCGATCCTGTTTTATGAGAATACCAAATAAGGAAATAGAAACTATTTTTAGATTAATTCAGCCACTTCAAATAGAATTAAGCTGTCCCTTTGAAAATACCCAGGCATAGAGTTCGCATATATCCACTGTATAATCCGCGTCCATCTATAGAAGCAAGGCGGCCAATCTTTTGGGTACTTCCCCTCTTTTGAGATTGGTGCAACCTAGCAGAGGTTTTGCTATATTCAGTATTTATTTTGTAAGTTTATACATATACAAATGTTATTGAATTAGCAGAGATTATATTTAATTTAAAAAGATCTTTATTTTAAGTAAAAATGTAGTTTATATTTAAATTATTCAGACTTATTGCTTTTCAATATATTACAAATCTGCTTACATTTAATAATATACTTTAAAAAAGTAAAGAATACGCTTTAATGATGAACCGAACTAAAAAGTAAAAAATCATTTCTAGTATAAGTATAGAGTGATTAACGAGAAAATTTATGTTATTGTGAAAAAAGCGTGGGGTGCTTTGTACAATATTTTTATATTAACTGTACTCTTAGGAATCGTACCAATGGAATATATTTTATAACAATTGATATCGAGCAAACCACGCTTTTTAAATTATTATTTTTTAATAAATTATTGCATTGTCATCGGTACTTGTTAAATGTGCAAAGTTTCAGTTCGATCTGAAGTTATGAAGTGAGTTAAAATCGCGGTCAAAGATTTCGTTACATAGATAGATAGAGGTGAAGCTAATATAAGCGTGTTAAGAAGAAAAATCTAATATATATTAGCAATCCAATTACGACATCAAACGTTTATTTGCAATACAATTACGAATTTATTCTCACCTTTATTTATAAAATATTTGTTTGATATTTTCTCTAAAACCTCTAACAAATTCAAAAACATACAAACATATTGTAAAACATACCATAACACCGAACACTCTCGATTGCTTCTCAGTTGAATACACTAACAAAATGCAGAGATAGTTTCGTGTGACAAAGGCTCGTAAACATTTGTTAGTTATTCCTTTGTTCTATCAATGCTCACCGAGGTACGTCCGGGTTTGAAGTGAGGAAAATGTGAATATAACATAAAGAAAATATTATTTAGTGAACGTCCGTTGTTTTAAAGTAAAATATTTTAATATTTTATTTAACCCATTTTCACTGATAAATGAAAAATACATGTATCCAAATCTACGAGTATATAGTTTTTACGAATCTATAGTTTTTAGAATTTTTGTCTGTCTGTCTGTCTGTTACCGCATCACGAGACAGATTTTGATGAAATTTGGTATGATGATATATGGTTATCCGGGTCAACATATAAGATACTTTTTACGGCGGGAAAATATCTCCTTTCTGAGAAAAAAATACAAAAACTGCATTGTAAGAGTATACTAATATGTAAAACCTAAGAATTTGGTTTTTGGTCATCTGAACGCGGGCGGAGCCGCGGGCAATGCTAGTTCAAAATATATCAAATAAAATATTATTCTGTAAAATATGCATACTTTATTTATTATTTGCAATATTAAGTACATTTCACATGAATCCTTCTTGTACACTGAATATATTTTAACATACAAGATATAAAAAAAAATATAAATACGATATTTTATCCGATTTAATTAGTATTAGAAAAAATTACAATAAATGACTGCATTATACTGGAGATGTTTATTATTATTATAATAATTTAAACCATTGAAAATTTATATAAATATAAAACTCATGCGAATTGCAAAAGTAACCAATTGATATACGAATCCATTTTCAGCCCGACTGATGGCAGCCGACAGGCTTGTGCTAGTTTCTGCTATTAGAGCTACATCGGAATTTCAGGGCATTCTGTTGTAGTATACCTAATACCGTATGTAAGCAAATATCTGTATCGTATTGTACAATTAAAAGCAAGAGAGTATAAATTGGATTAGATCCCTTACATACTTTATATTTATACGTAATTATGTTAAACAAAAAAAAACTGTGTCTTTGAAATGAGCAAGATCAGTTAGTTTAATATAAACTATAACAATTAATAAGAAATAATGAAACACTATCCCAATCACCTGAGGGACTTTGTTAGTTTAGTTTTTAATTTGAACACGAGAAATACGTAACGATTGTTTAAATTACAATTTTGGTAGAGAAAAAAATAAAATTCGAATCAAATTTAACTGCAATCTACGAGTATGTAGTCATTAGTAGAAATAACATCATGATCTTTTATTTTATTATAAAAACATAATCGCTATTTTCACGTCACAAGGTAAAACTAGCTTAACTATAAATATTCTTTTGGAAATATTTGTGATAAAAAAAATGAAGAAGGCATATAGTTAGGTCTACAAAATTGAATTGCAAAAAATTGCAATTTTTGAAGTCAAAAATTAATTGTATTGTATAAATTGAAACAAAAAAGGGTGTAAGAATTATGTCACGTACATATGCATATGTGTAAATGCGAGTAACAAAAAAATTGAAAAAAAAACCTCTACAATTTTATTTTATGTGTAGTTATATACTATGACGTAGAGTAACACAAAATAAATCTATTAGAAAGCGTCTGTGTTACTCCAGTTATTTTGTAATTCGAACATTCCACATACATTTTGTAATTTTGAACAACATAAAAGTAATTTTAAATGTTGTTCATAAAAAAATCTATTCTTATTATGATATAGTTCAATAAACAATATATATATATGACGGAGGAGGATTTAGTTACCATTTTCTGCTATGAAACCTTATTATTGTTTAAAGTCACTATGTTCATTAATTTAATTTTTAAACTTGTTTTGAATTTAGAGCAGAGATTTAGTCTCGAGCGGGGTCGAGACGCCATCACGACATTCTTTGGAGATACGTGGCTTAGTAACGTTGGTTGATCGTGGTATAGAGAGTTATGTTTGATATTGTAGTTGGAAGTCGATGATCGGTGACTGTGAACCCGCTAGCTCTAAATCATTAGAATTACCGTTTCAAGTTTATAACATTGTGACTTCCCTGATTAAATTGTGTATTGAGCACTGAATACTTTATTATTTGAGCCCTGATAACGCCCACAAGATGAGTAACCACCAAAGATGATGTTCGTAGTATATGGATAACACTACATCAGAAGTGGTATGATACCCGAAGAACAGGGCAAAGATAGATGACAGCGGCCATTTGAAAATTTTGCTGCAAAAATTTTTTCAGACTTGGAAAGGAAATGCGATGTCAAATGTTATTTAAAACGGACGCACAAAATGGCGATGCATATGCGGGTTGTTTTCCAGAAAATTTACTTTTTGATAATCATGAATCATGATGATATGATATACTCGTATGCAAGATGCTCAAAATAATCATAGATGTCTCAATTTAATTTTTATGAAATGACATGACGTCGACAAAGATTTGTTGCTAGCTGGATTTGATTTTCTTGATATTATCGCAGAAATATTTTTGAACACAATATGTATGGAAAAATTAAATGAAAAATTTGTTTATTTCAGGATGATATATAAAGTTAATTTATTTAATCGATAAATTACGAGAATTATTTTTGAAATGTTTTTTTTTTTTCAATGCTTATAAGGACCTTCTTCTAGTTCTGAAATAAAATATAAATCGTGTCAGAATTTTAGAGTGTCAAAAATGTTTTGTATTGTAATTGTTTGCTTTATATTTTCTTTATTTCAGGATTTCTAAAGTGAAAATAATGAGTTGATATTTTTGTTTAAAGATTTGACTAACAGATTTAAGTATTTATCGACGGAAAATAAACGGACGATATTTGCGAATTATATTGGGAAAAATTACATAGTTCCTTTAACTTGCGTATTCATTTCGGTTATAAAATTTTTATTTAGCAGTTGATACTAATTTAAAGATTTTCTAGCAGTCCATCAGGTAAAAGATGTTCCAAAATAAATATGAGAAATAGTCAACTGTATTAATGGTGATACAGCGAAAAACTAATGTTTGTGTACACTCCGAAGACATTCTCATACGCAGGCTAAGATAGAAATCTTTGATTATAATACCGATTTCACATGTCCTTATTTGGTCTAAAGATTAAACATAATTAGATCGGGCCGATGGTAGTAATAACTATGTGACACAATTATTAATAATATGAATTTTCAGGTGCTTTGTTTCAAGTGTTCAAAATATGTATTTAGCGTAGAGAGGACGATTTCTTCAGCCAGATAAATAAATCACGCCAAGCCAGACCACATGAGACGTATACGATGCCCTAGAAGAAGACGGTATCCAGAGATGCTTGGGCTGTGCAAAAAATGGATATCTGTGGACTGTTTTATTTAATCTTTATGAATGTTATATGGTGAGACGTTTCCATTATGTTTAGATATGTGAGGCAAGTGATCTCAGAATGCACCGTTATAAACGGTTCTAATTATTGTAGTTATTTCCAATAATATCTAGCAGATTAACATTAATGAACCTACGTAGCACAAGCTAGGGTGACTGAATTGACGAGCTTATGTAACATTGACAAGCCTGTATGGCAAATGTAGTTTTAGTGGCGAGAGTCGCCGGAGTAGTGGCCTGTGAGGCACCGACTGGCCTGAGTGGCTAGAGTTGCCTGTGTGGCAAAAGTAACCTTGTGGCTCATGTAGCCTGAATGGCGAGAGTTGTCTGTGTGGCATCGGTGGGGTTGCATCGCGTCGTTTGATTTGTGTGGCACCGACTTAACTTGATTAACATATGAGACACTCACTTCTGTAACTTGTACTCAATGATAACTTCGTGTGTGTAGTTTTAAAGTTTCAGTCAGTTTAAAGATTAAGCTTTGAAAAATTTGTCCTAAAGATAACTACCTTATTCAATGATTAGGGAGAATAAAGTTAAAAATAACCTAATACTGTGTCCGTGTCTGCGCGTACACTTTTGCACTAAATATCTACTGCACCGATGGCTAGTTTTAGTAAGATTGGCCACTGTGGTCATATTTGGTCAGGATTGGCCGAACAATGTTTTCTAAAAATTTGTTTTTTTTTCTGTCTACAGATGACGTTTATGCTAGACTTTCAAGATCACACGAGGGCGTGTGAAAGCAGGATGGCCGTGACGGAGGAGGATTTAGTTACCATTTTCTGCTATGAAACCTTATTATTGTTTAAAGTCACTATGTTCATTAATTTAATTTTTAAACTTGTTTTGAATTTAGAGCAGAGATTTAGTCTCGAGCGGGGTCGAGACGCCATCACGACATTCTTTGGAGATACGTGGCTTAGTAACGTTGGTTGATCGTGGTATAGAGAGTTATGTTTGATATTGTAGTTGGAAGTCGATGATCGGTGACTGTGAACCCGCTAGCTCTAAATCATTAGAATTACCGTTTCAAGTTTATAACATTGTGACTTCCCTGATTAAATTGTGTATTGAGCACTGAATACTTTATTATTTGAGCCCTGATAACGCCCACAAGATGAGTAACCACCAAAGATGATGTTCGTAGTATATGGATAACACTACATATATATATATATATATATATATATATATGTATGTAATATATATATGTATGTATGTAGGTATAACCAATTAAAAACGTATGTTATGATAAACACTAAACTTAACATACAACTATATGAAATTTAGATAGCCCGCTTTAGTAGTAGTATAGTAATAGTGCAACTCATAGCAGGGCTCTATGAAGTTTTCATAATTATTATCGCAAGCACACACCGGCCACTAACTCTGCAGTTAAATTAACTACTGCACCACATTTCTATAGCGCCCTTTTGTTTATAAGCATGTATACCTAAATATGCATGTTTTTCATTCAGCTCTCATAATATCTACTATAAAGATACAAAAATATTTTATTAAAGATATACATATATGGTTGACATTTAAGTTCTTGATGACACTATGAATAAAAATCATGACAATGTGAACTCAGGACAAACATTCGTTAGAGATCCACGTGTCTCGTTTAACGTGACTCGCCTAACGAATGTAAAACAAGCATACCAAAGTGTGAGGATTGTGTCTTGAAAACTATACATGAGACGAAAGCTTTAAAAGCTTGCATTTTAATGAGAAATTATTATATATCATTATTAAATTTTCGAATGGCTGTGAAATATTTGAACATATTTCGTAATTACAAAAGGAAATATATTGGTACTATATTGCATCACAAGGGGTAACTGCTTATATTTTCACATGGGAAAAATGTTTTGACTATATAATCATAGACGTTTATCCTAATCTGGTTAATACTAAGGGTTATGTTAAGCTACTCCATTCACTATGCTTATATTTATTTTCGTGTGCTTGTAGGAACAAGATCCACAACAGTGCGATTTTAATGCATTTTCTGCCCCGTATAACCACTCTGTGGAACCAGCTATCGCCGGCGGCCTTTCCGAACCGCTACGACATGGCCACCTTCAAGAAGTCACAATCAGTTCACCTTGTCGTGGTGGGGTGGAGGGGTTCTCTAACCGGGCGCGAAGCCAAGAAACGCACAGGGAGGAGGTCCACTTCGGTGGGCGGTGGGAGGTGGCCCTCTTCTTCGGTGGGCGGTGTACCATGTGGGTTGCTCCTGGTACTTCTCTGATAGCAGAGTGGACCTTGCAGCAACCCCATGGTTGTGGTGGTCTGCTTCGGCAGACCTGCCGTCGGGGCGTCGTAGTTGAATGCGTAAGCGATCCCGCGATGCCCCATTAAGACGGGGGAAGGTTTTGTTGGGTTTTAGTGGGTAGTACTGGCTTTATTACGCCGGTGAGTCCCACATCTCGTGCGTAAATGCATTTCCTAACGATTAAAAATAAGTATCCATACTAATTATAAATGTGAAAGTGTGTTTGTTTATTTGTCCTTCTTTCACGTCGAAACGGACGGATAGATTGGCGTGAATTTTTGTAAGGAGATAGTTGGAGGGCTGGAGAGTGATATAGGCTACTTTTTACCGCAGCAGATTATCTAATTCCCACGGGAAAACACTTTATAATAAAATCCAAAAAAATGCTCTTCAATAAAATTAAATAAATACGTGTTTTAGCATTTTTCAAAATTCATCTATAAGGGGGTAAAAGAGATGAAAGTTTGTTTGAAACTACCTTTATAGTTTTTTTTTAATTTAGCGCGAGCGAAGCTGCGGATTCTGCTAGCATTTCTATAAAGGTACACGTGCACTAGGCACTTTTTAAGGCTTCGCCTAAGATTCTAAGCAGAGATTTCAGACAGGACCATCTAATGTGCACAACTAAAAAACCATTATTTCACGGAAACGAAGTCAAAATAGAGATCCTATACGTTAGGATATTATTTACTGGTGTGTCAAGTTCCATCGAATTCCGTTTAAAGGTTTTTATCTTCACTTTAATCTACATTTACATTTACACTATTATTATAAAGAATAAAGATTTGTATTTTTGTATGTTTGTAACGAATAAACTCAAAAACTACTGGATCTATTTGGATGAAATTTGGTAAGAAGATAGTTTGAGATCCTGGGAAGCTCATAGGGTTTTTATTCCGAAAATCATCCCTTAAGAGGGTGGTAATGGGGATGAGAGTTTCTTTGAGGAATCAACCTAGGGACGAACCCAAGTGAAGCGAGGATGAGTCGCTAGCAATTTATAGCGCTTATACCAAAAACATGGTTACGTGGTCTAGTTTATCAAAGTGTAATATATTCGACACCCTGGCTAGTTATAAATTATATAAAAATAAAAAAGGATTCTACATATTAGTAAAATAGATTCACAGAGAGCATACAATTTTAAACCAATACACTCGTACATTTAAAATTCCTAATTCTACGATTCACAATGTGAAAAAGTTTTACAATTTCAACGATTTACTATTTTAGCTTTTTTCCTAAAATATTCCACATAAGTTTTTATTCTATGAACGTATAAAAAATAGTTGTTTGAATATAAAGGATTAATGATACTAAAAGCTTTATTTAATAACCAGTAAAGTGGAAAAATTGCAGTCGCCTGTCCAATAAAAACATCATGTCATGTGTTATTTTTGAAGTTATACTTCTTTTGGCACGTATAAAAAAAGTTATGAAAGTAAAACTTTTACGATGCGTGCTCACATCGACGGCCAAAAAGCGACATGATGAAGTAAGCTACATTCCTTTTACAAACAGGGATGCCAAATTTTATTCTCTACAAAAATAATTTCAATGACTTATGCCTTAAAGTGCATAGTTTCCGAGATATCGGCGAAAAAAGATTTTTCAAGATGGCGCCTAAGCTAAGCTCCACCGGAATCTGTCAGCATTTTATGACTTTATACTCAGTAAGTGATCCTAAACCTTATAAAATAAAAAAAAAATGATCGAAAATATAGTGCAATGTTAAATTCTATTTTTACTGTAGTATTGAGTGCATTTTGCTGTCTTGAAAATCTCATAATTAAAGACTTGCAAAAGCTTTTAAGAAAAATAACAGTCGAGTTCAAAGTTAGTTAAGTTACTTCAATTGTAGCATTGCCAGGTTATTTTACAAGTTAATTAAATATTTTTTTTTAATTTACTTTCCGTTGAGTTACTTTATAAGAGATCTTAATCATTTCTATTGAAGCTAAACGAATTAAACATGCGACCTAGAAAAAAGATTTTATCGAGCTCAGGCTTAATTTTTTCGTAGTAAAAACGTGCTTAATTATTTTAAATGTTATCACTTAAATGATTTTATTCTAACAAAATAATATCAAAGCTGTTAATTTAACTTTTCAAACTTGTATGTTAAAAGTATTATTATATTCGTATCGGCTTCTCATATAAATCGCATATCTACGTTAATGTTATAAAGAGGTAAAGTTTATAAGTATGTATGTATGGCGTAATCTCCGAAACTACTGATCCAATTCTAAAAATGCTTTAATAATAATAATAATAAATATGTTGGGACCAGATAGTTAATACACTACACATATATAACTTTAAATACCTACATATCCCAGCCTATGCAAAGCAAATCTAATATATTTTGATACGTAAAATACATATTTACCTATTAGATATTCATATCTTAAAATATTGTAGGCTGGCACCGACTTCGAAAATATCTGATTAGGTATCTATTCTAAATGAAAACCTCCGTTTAGTTATTTTTTACATTTTAGTGCCTGGAACTCGGTTTTTATTTTTTGTTGAAAAGTTTTTATTTTTTCATTTTTAGTGTAGACGTAATAAGCAGATAGTTTGTAAGAAGAAAATTTAATAACATATTCGATTAAACAATTTATTTAAAAAATATATTTATTGTTGATTTTTTAAAAAACCACTCAACCGATTTCGATAAAATTTATATGCTACCACTTGGGAAGTATAAACAAAAAAAAAATCAAATCAGTTCCGGCGTCGTCGAATAATCGGTGAGCATACATACATAAAAAAAAAAAGATTCCGACGAATTGAGAACCTCCTCCTTTTTGGAATTGGAAGTCGTTTAAAAATAATATTACACTATGTATTTAAAAGCCTTTTGTTTACTTTTAAGAAATATAAAGTATGCGCGATTTCTGTTTGTGTGGAAAATGAACACGAGTAAGGAAACTCACGCCCTCGGCGTAAGCCTAATTATTCTTCTTAGAATGACTGTATGTAAACAGTATTTTTTGATCTTATTTCTCACACAATGCCCTTTTATTTAAATAACTTTGTAACGTAATTATATAGGCAAACAAATAAATTATTATAAATAACAGATAAGGCAATGGTAGCCCACTGGTAACGAGCTCGCTTGGGAAACCGAGTGAAGCGGGTTCAAATCCCGGGTCTTACACCTCTGATATTTTCATGTGCGAATCATTTCTAACTTGATTACCACTTGCCTTACGTTGAAGGAAATGCATGTCTGAGAAAACCTAGCAAGTTTTCGAAAGACTTGTGAAGTCCACCAACCCGTAGTCGGCCAGCATGGTGGTCTATGGCCTGATCCCCCTCGTACTGAAGGGAGGCCCGTGCCCAGCAGTCTGACGTTAAAAAGGGTTGAACACGTACATACAAATAACAGATAAAAGATGATCTATTATTATTAAAAGATATCTTCTTTATTAGATCAAAGTCATTTTCAGATCAGTATAATACTAGCAGACGTGCAAAAGAATTGGTCTCATGAAATGGCAAAGTTTTTAAGAGAGTTGAAAATATTATTGAAACTTCTCTTAAGTAGATGTAAATCCAGTTGTAACTTGTTCACATATAGAAATTCAATTCTTTTTAAACTGTGATAATTCTAAACTGATATATAAGTGTAGATAGAAATATATTACTACTTATGCTAGAACCTTCTAAATTATTATTATTATTATCATTATTTAACATTGACGTTATGTTTATATATAAAAAAATATTTTAAAAGTAAACTGTATGCTTTATATGACTTATATATAATATATAGAGTTGTATATCTATGTCGTTCTAGATCTGCAACTTATGACATACATAAGTATTATATAAAAATAGAGCGACTACGTTTTACAAATTTTTTAATTTTTTAAGTTACTTAATTTTAAGGTGAATAGTAATATAAAATATTAATACGTCAGCGATATTTATTTTATCAAGTTTTACTCTAAGACACTATAATAATCAATGCGATTTTTGTATTTTTTACTCACTTACTTTACTTACTTATACTATATTTTGAACTAAACTTATACCACATTTTCTCTTCAGCTATTAACTTACGATGAAAGGACTAACTTTATCTCAGTTAAAACACTTTGCCAAAGCGGTCTAGACTAAGGACAGAACTTATCACTATTGATTGAGTCATAGACTTTCAGACTTTCCTACATAGCACACCACTTACTAAAACAATTATAATGGATTTTTTTCTATAAGTTATGTTAGAAAGCTATCCATTAGATCCGTACTTATTTATTCATTAGGGTTTTATAGCCAAAAAGTAAACATGGGATCGATTTTTCTCAGAGAATACTGGTACTATGTATGGACGATGTATACCTACATACCTAAATTGCTAGATCAATGTAAACTGCGAGGAGATGGTGTAATCAAATTACGAAAACTTTGAAATTGGGGTGGCACGTAACACGTCATGTAACAAAGGAAATCACGTCATGGAGGAATGTAAATATTTGGATAGTTCTTTAAAAATGAAATAGTTGTTTCTTATTTACTTTTTTATTTAATTTAATAGCTTATAGCCTAAGTTATATGCTTTGAATATACTATACGCTTATATGCGGGCTGCCTAGGATCGGGATTGTTGGCGTTCCATAGGGATTTGGTCCAGCAGTGGACGGCACTAAACTGAAAAAAAGTAAAGAGTTAACTTTAAAAAATGAGAAATACTAGCGTTTTCTGGTGACTCCGTCCGCGTTAGGCGTCCAAATAATCAAAATAATAAATGTTAGACAAATTCATATTGAATATATACAGACCTTTTTAACGTCCCAATGCTGGGCAAGAGCCTCCCTTCAATACGAAGGGGATCAGGCACCACACTTGACATGTCTTTCGAAAACTTACTATGTTCACACTGACATGCAGGTTTTCTCACGATGTTTTTCCTTCACCGTAAGGCAAATGGTAATTATGTTGGAAAAGATTCGCACACGAAAATATCAGAGGTGCGAGACCCGGGATTTGAACCCACTTCCCTCAATTTCCCAAGCGAGCGTTACCACTGGGCTACCACTGCCACTGCGTATTAAATTTCAGAAAAAAATCTTTCCTGAACAGCTTTAAACATAATTATAGTATGATTTTTCTGTGATAGAACAATATAACGTATTATTAGGCATTACTTCCACCTCGCACACCATCTGGACCTGAAATGCGATTGTTTATGTCACTTGCACACTGTCCTACTCACGTGTCGTGAGAATTTCAGCTTTATTTATAATATATAAATGCGCACATAGACTGAAATATATTATCTGTACAATTAGTTATATATTTTACAGCTTTTATTTACCTTGAATATTTGTATATTAGTTATTTAGTTAGTTGGCTTGTTTGTTTAGATCAAATCTTGCAAGCTGAATTAGAACCACTTCCTCTTATCGTACAGAGTTGAAATTTTACATGTCGGTCCAGTATCGGTAACAATGAATATTTATGATAATTAGAACCTGATTTTCTATCTGGGATTGACTCCGAAACGGAAACGAAGCAACTCCTCAACGGTAACCACTGTACTGGGTACTGCAGTATCCAGGGATGACTCCAAATGAGAAATCAGCTTAGCAGTCAACAGCATAGGTGCGAAATGTTGTACTCAATTTTATCAGTTAGTATAAAGTCTAAAGTCCATCATGGCCTGGCTGCTGCACCCAGATTATGAGAAATCTCAGTAGTCAACGGCACAGATAAAAACTTTGTCAGTGTCACTGAATTATATACATATGTATATACAAAACTATAATATTTAATGTGCAGGGAAAAAATTAGACGAACAATTTATATCGACTGAGTTCATAGAATTCTTTTGCAAGACCCTGCGGAATAAGAGTTTGAAAAATGTATGAATAATTGGATAAAATAAAATTAAAATTTTTAAGTAACTCCCGTCACAAAAAAAACTCTACAAGGTAAAAGATTTAATTTCTCTCTTGGCCTTTTAACTTCACCAAAAGCGCGTTGGAGGACACTTTAAGAAATTTTAATAGATATGAACCCCATCAATCAAATATGAGGTCAATCTGCATACATCATCAGCTCAAGGTTAGCATGTCTCAGAAATACCACCGAAGTAACCGTACACCAAAGGAACAACGACTACGAAATACAACGGATCTGTGAAAGTTAGTAAGACCCTTTTGTCAAGTAGAAAATGAGCTGATGATCATCAAACGTCTGAACAGATCTTCATAACATGTAGGCTATATGATATAGCTAAGAACTGTTTCGATCACGTCAGCTTTCAAACAAAAACAAACGCATCAAAATTGGTCCATTTGTTTACTAGCTACGATGCCACAAACAGACACACATACACATAGACACACAGACAAACAAACACGTCAAACTTATAACACCCCTCTTTATGCGTCGGGGGTTAAAAAAGTCTCATTTTCGTTCACAGTATCTATGTAGTTGACTTCACGGTTTTGTTTTACTTGTTGGTTTCCGAAGTTTCAAATGCTTTGAAACATGGTCATCATGGTCATTCGAAACGTTAAAAATTAAAATAATATCGCGAAAATACCATGTATATTCATGCTAATTAAATAAAAAAAATAGTTCTATATCTATAATAATCTTTATCTGAACGCATCATCAGCAGTTTAGCAATTTCCAACAATTCTTTTATTTTCGTCCTTGATAGGCAACTTTAATCAGGTTTTATAAACACGTGATATTCTCTATTATTTACTTTGTTGCATCTACAATAACATCATTTAACAATATTTATTGCACAATTTAACTTTTATAGGCCTGCCAAATAAACGAGACCGAATTTTAATGGGTGTTTTGTTACCTTGCTTCGTTTAAATACACCGTTTAATTAAAACTCCTCGCCGTATCTTTATTAAGCGTTACGTAATAAATATGGAGTCTAATGATCTTGAAAGCATTGCAATTTCGTCATATAAATTTTACCCTAAAATTGCACACTACCTTATCCAGTTTTAAAATCTCGTAAGGCTAAAGTATTATTTTAGACAAAAACCTAACACTGTCGTATATGATTACTACACTGGGTTGTGTATCTGTACAGAAACAACAAACTGCAAAAATGCACACATCAAATTAGTGTCTTCTATGTAGTTATAGTGTCTCTTAAAGAGATATCCCATTGAGCCATGAATGTGTTTCTTGAATATAGCACTTTATTATACTTTATTTTATAAGCACTTTTGAAGAAGTCATCCATACTTTAATATTATAAATGTGAAAGTGTGTTTGTTTGTTTGTTTTTCTTTCTTTCACGTCAAAACGGAGAGATGGATTGCCGTGATTTTTTATGTGGAGAAGTTGGAGGGCTGGAGAGTGACATAGGGTACTTTTTACCGCGGGAGATTATCTCATTCCCAAGGGAAAATACGTTATAATACAACCCAAAAAATTATTTATAATCAGAATTATTTGAAACTTGGTATTAATGCACTTCAATACAATACATTTAAATAAATACATGTTTCAGCATTTTTTGAAATTCATCCCATGAGGGGTAAAATAGGGGGGGTAGGAAATAGGAGGGGTAAAATATTAAAGTATGGATATAAGTTTGTATGTAACCTATCTGATTAGAGTTTTTCTGTAGTTTTAGCGCGAGCGAAGCCGCGGGTTCTGCTAAAATTATTATAAATTCGAAAGAGTTCGTGAGAAACAAGTATATTTCATCTTTACGTTGTAAAAGCTCGACGGATTTAAATGAAATTTAGTATGGAGATATCTATATAATAGATTAGTACATAGCTACTCGACCTAACTTCCTCAGCGATTTAGTGGCTAGCATGTACGGCTGCGCATACAGAGGTCCTCGGTTCGAGTCCCAGGTTGGGCCAAATTTAGCTGTTGAGTCTTTCTGATAAGAAAGACCCATAATAGATGCGATAGCGATAAACTACACACTTGTACTTTTGAAATATTTAGCTTACAATATTTATTATGTATATATGAGTAAGTACATATAATGTGGTAATGAGCTGAGATATTAGTTATTAAATTTTAACACAGTAACATGTTTTTCTACTTCAACCATCACTATAAATTTTTTGACATTAAAAATATACATTTACTATATTAATGTTTAATAGTTAACATTATTATAAATATGTGACAATATTAATATATTTCAAAATTTATAAAATCCAGAACAACAATGAATATAACGATTCGAAAAAAAACACGCAGAAAATTTGGAAATGCTAGAATATAAATTGTTCGCACAATTTATGCGTCACAAAGCTTCGAGATATTTGCATATCAAAAAAATAATATGAAAATGTCATGCCAAAAGATGTAACTCATGATTAATTCCTGTTACTGCCTTCATGTCAAAGTTCTCTAGACGCGACACCAAAGGACGACATCCATCAATATGTGACATCACCCATTTATCACTATAGAAAGGGTTGATTGAATAAAGAAGGATCACGACCCTGTAATTTAGCGGTACACAGAGATCAGCATGAAGTGCGGTTACATCGTTTCAGACTTACGGTTCATTTCTCAGGTTAAATTTTAACCGTAGTTCTTGGTTTACAAAATTGGGTTAGAATGTTTCTTTCTAGTAATGAAATAACAAATAAAGCTAACTTAACATGTTTTTAACATTGCTATCTATAATTTGTTGTTTTCTGCAAGATAATTTAAAAATCACAATTAATTCTCCTAACATATCAAGTCAAAATACAAAGACTAAAAAATATTTACATATATTTACACTAGCGTTGCCCGCGGCTCCGGCCGCGTTCAGATGACCAAAAACCAAATTCTTAGGTTTTACATATTAGTGTACTCTTATATTGCAGTTTTTGTACTTTTCTCAGAAATGAGACATTTGCCTGCGGTAAAAAGTATCCTATATGTTGACCCGGACAACCAGCTATCACAATACAAAATTTCATCAAAATCCCTCCAGTGGTTTTTCTGTGATGCAGTAACAGACAGACAGACACACATAAATTCTAAAAACTATAGATTCGGCCTCTGTATCAATAATAATGTTTATTTCAATAAGATTTTCCAAGAAATATTTAATGTACAAATTCGGATTAGTTACAATTTTATTATATATAGATATACTTAAAACAAAGCAGTATGTGTAGCTGTACACTATATAACGCTAATCTATAAAAAGTTCAATTCAGAATTATAAATCAGTGTCTAAGTTTTCTGCAAAGAACATTTTAAGTGAAACATTTTAAATTACATCCATTAATTAATACAAGTCGTATCTGAAATAACATTTATCTCACCGGACACGTTGTTACAATTTGCAATTGAACGGATAACTATCGATAACGTTGTTTAATCTCCTGCCAACGCACCCTCACCAGATAGTAATCGCTTAGATGTCACTTGCACCCTTTACCCAAGATTAATTGTTAACGTGAAGCTATGTATTCTACGATATACGTTTTAGTTATATTCCCCGCTGTAAATATTAAGAATCGGCTTACCATTTGTATTTTTAATTTTGTAAATTACAAACTATTGTGGCCATAAAATGTAAAAGATTTTCCAAATCGGACAGGTGTACTAGGTGTAGTTGAAGAAAAGTTCAAACAAACGAGAAATCTTCAATTAATGAAAATAATCAAAATCTAAATTAGGGTAATTGTATAAAAGATAATTTTTTAGAGATTATCACTTAAAATATGCAGGTTTTTACTATACGTGTACGTTTCGAATAAATAAAATAAAATGATATAAAAGCGAAATTTATATCTTTTAAACTTTATTATATAACTAGTTTTTCAATTACATATTTACATAGAATTCCCATCTTCTATTATATAGAATTACTATAAGAAATAAAATATCTACGTGAAATATTTATATTTGCTCATTTGCATTTTAAAAGCTTTTCATTCATCACTCAGTTATTAAGACCAGGATAGACATTAATAAGCGAAATAACTCTCTTTAAAAAATATTTGTAAAAGTATTCGTATATTGAACAATTAACAATACGTAGTGTAGGTATTGTTCAATGTTCATAATATGTATGTATTTCGTTTTCAAATTCGACAGTTACGCTGCAGTTGGATTCCAAGTTCCACAGTTGCATTTTTCACGATCCATTGAATCCTCAGTAAGCTACAATAAAACCAGTGGATCTCACAGATAAAACGCAATATTTCGCATTCCGAATGTTTCGAATTATATATAGAGGACGTAGAAAATAAACGTATGATTAATATTTCTAACATTATTGTCGCGTAGTAGAGAGTGTATAACGTCTTTATACCAAAAATGATAATTCAGATTGTACCAAGAACTTCCCAAGACAATTACTCAGAGACTGAGTTTAGATAAAAATGTGCATGTATTGTTGACCGTCATAAGTGACTCTCGTGAGTCAAAAGCAGTAAAATATCTATATTGCAAAAAGCGAACTTTAATTTCCGATCCTAAAATACATAGAATGTAATATTATTTTTTCTAAATTATGGAATAGAAAGAAAGATACAAAGAGAATTGTGACACTTCATTCTGCTCTATGCTTCTTGATGTATACGCGAGATGACGAATATCGGTCACCACTAATGTCACGTAGGGCAATGAATTCTGACAAAAAATATTTTATACTCCTTTTTCTTAAGGTTTATATTAAACGACCTCTTATCTTATATCTTTAAATGAGCAATTCTTATATATATATTAGGGTGTGAGAAAAAATCATGATATTTTTTTTTCTTCGCTCTCACCCCAAAATATCTCAGAAAATGTCCCAACAAAGCTCCTTTTGAAAGCGGAGCTTAAAATTCCAATTCTAAGACGTTCTCCATCGAATTTTAAGTTTTCCCATACAAATTGCATGGAAAATATGATTTTTAACACTTTTTTGTCCTGCAAACTGTGACGTAAATATATTTTTCAAAAAAATGAATAGGTGTCCTGGTTCGAATCCCGGTCGGATACAAAGGTATAATTTATTTTTGTTTTTAAAAGAAAATTGTACTTTCAATCAAAAACTCTGAGCGAAGCTCGGTGGCCCATGTACTGTAAAATAAAATAAGCAATATTTTTTCTTAGTTTATTGTAAGTTGTTTATTTTCATATTCGAATTTAAGTAATTATTTTAAAAATAACTGTCACTGTAAAAGTAACGAGTATTACAATACAATATTCTATTTAGGGTCAACCCTCTTAATATTTCCGCCACTCTAAGCGGTTTTGTATCATCAACCGACTTCAAAAAGGAGGAGGTTCTCAATTCGACTGTATGTTTTTTTTTTTTTTTTTTTTTTATGTTTGTTACCTCAGAACTCCGTCATTTATTAACCGATTTGGACAATTTTTGTGTCGTTTGAAAGGGTATACTTCCAGATTGGTCCCATTTAAATTTCAAAAAAAAATACCACCCCTAAGGGTGGAAAAACAACTAATGATGAATTTAACCTACTTCTAATTGTCATATTGACTTGAAACTTTGCAAGTATTTCAATTTCCGTTGATAGTACAGTGGTTCGGTGTTGTTGACCTGATCTGATGCCAAGGCCAGAAGGTGGATAGATGGAACTCTTCAACGGCTAATAGTAGATACTTTGAGTTTGGGCTTATTTTGTTTGATTTGACAAGCCTAACACGTTAGAATCCTTACTTTTCTACTACTGTCTACACTAAAAAGGGAAAAATAAAAACTTTTTAACAAAAAAATAAAAACCGACTTCAAACAAAAGCACTAAAAAGTAAAAAATAACTGATTGGTAGTTTTCATTTACTATACATACCTAATCAAATATTTTCGAAGTCGGTGTGCTTTGGCTAAGTAATTAAAGCCTACCTATTAAATACATACCTAATCAAATATTTTCGAAATCGGTGCCAGCCCATACAAAGCAAAGCACACCGACTTCGAAAATATTTGATTAGGTATGTATAGTAAATGAAAACTACCAATCAGTTATTTTTTACTTTTTAGTGCTTTTGTTTGAAGTCGGTTTTTATTTTTTTGTTAAAAAGTTTTTATTTCTGGAGTTTATTAGACTTAATTTTGGATAGTTTGCGTCCAAATCTTCGATGGGCATCTTCTATCTCTTTTTGCTTAGTGATGGCAATATATTGATAGATCATTTTGTTTTCATTTCGCCCCATTACATGACCATACCAGGTGATGATTTCTAAACAAAAATTAATTTAAATTTATAAAATTTCAATTGCAAAATGGCCTTAGGACCATCATTTTATGCAAATGAAATTGTTGTAGGTTACGAATTCCAGACAGGCATGCGCCGTCACAAACGTAACATAAACGTGTCGTGATAGCTCACGTTCGAGCTCGTCTGAAATAGCGAGGTGAAATTACTGCTTGGATATAAACAAATATTTAGTTTTATATCTATGTAAATTGCTATTAGTTCTTGTAACAGCTTATTACTGAGTGTAGGAAAATGAACAAAAACAACGTCCTTCAGATGGTTTTGAAGATTTTTTGCGTTATTTGATATCGCATTTGTTCGATTTTACGTATAACTAAATTAATTGTAGGATAATACTTTCTTAGATTTATACGAATATTTCAAATTTAAAAAAAAATTATTACGCGACTGCAAGGAAAGGGTTATGTTTTTCGTGCCTATGGATTTTTTTAAATTAAGGTGTCGTTAGATTTGTCTCATTACACCAAGTATTCTTAGATAGGAGGCATAAAAAATAAATAAATATGGAGGCTGCTAGATTCCACAATGTGAAAAATAAAAAATTGAAAATCGACGAACTATGTCAAATGGAGTATTGTTGAATAGGTATTTAAAAATCATTTTTAGGTTTCTTTCATCATTTTTCATTTTAAATAACAGTTTAGGATATATAATAATGTAAAGTTGGTTAACAACCATTCTCACTAATTTTCCTACTTAAAAATACTTTAAAAGCTGTTAATAAATAAATATATTATAAAAATAAAAAAAACCGACTGTATAAAAGCTAACTAAAAAGATGAAAACAAGTTCACGATAGAATATAGTATTATGCAGTCGGAGACATACATACGAGTATGTAAATCTTGCGGCAAGGATGAAACGTGTATGTTTTAAATTTAACAAATAATCATTAACTTTGCAATAAAATAAAATATTTTATCAGTAACATAATAGAACAAAGTGTTGCTTAATATTTTTTTTTGTTTTATTTATCCAATAAATAAAAGAATTATAATCGTTTATTCGTTAAGATGGCCTTCCATAGTCAACCTACTTTAGTAGTAAAGGTAGTGATGTAGAATTTTCGTTATGTAGAGAATACATAACAAAAATACTACACATTTACGTTAAAACATTAAACGAACATTACCAAGGGGTAAGCCTCCAGTGAACTATGCGCAATGGGCAACAATTAATATTTTCCACAATAGCTACATTATTATTCTACTGTAACCTTCACTGAACAAGGTCTTACTTACTCTATAGTAATTAAAATATTAATCAAATTCCTATTATAACGATAAGTTCAATCTCCAAATTATATCTTGAAATTATATTGTTTTATATTGAAAATCATTTAAAATAAATTTCAAATAGGCTTTCAAAAGAGCAAGGCAATAAATGAAATATATAGATTGTGTTGTTGAATTAAGAATATAAAAAGAAAATATTAGCATATTCTATCACACTATAATCGACGATACCGTATTATTAAACCTATTTCATCCATATCTAAATGAATAGTTTTACAACGGACTATTTAGAACAGACTATTTAGAATAGTCCTGGCCCGTTGTTTTGCTAACGTGGTAAGTACCTACACAATACACATGGTAATATAAAGAAGTTTATGTGTTAATTCAGAAGTCAAATTTCTCCTATAATCTTATAATACTAAATGAGAAATTCTTGTATATATATAAATTACTAGCGACTCACCCATGTATGTATCTTTAATGCCGAATCATAAAAAAGTTATAATAAAAATTTTGTCCAAAAATAAAAATATTTTTTTTGGGGTGGACCACCCTTATCACTTAAGGGTATGAAAAAGCAACACGACATTTTATCTAATTATAAATTCCATACTTAAGAGAATATTAACCTCCCAAGTTAAAGTCTAGTGGGATTCCCAGCATTTAATTTGACAAGCTCAGCCACGCGTATAACAATGGTTATTTTGAGGGAACCATACTTTTAGAACAATGTAGATCTCATTTTCGTCTACGTAATTGAATTTCATTTTCTTTGCAAATAAATCAGCATTCAAGACGGGCCTCCTTAAGTTGGATTAAGTCGTCTGATGAGACGAAGACGAAATACAATATTTCTTATAACTATTGTTTTTTACTGGAATGGGCTTAAAGCTCAATGGTTCTTTTTAGCCGGTTATTTAATTTGCGGGTTCGATTTTTTTTTATAAATATTAAAAAAATTATATCTAGCTCTTTAACTTTGCGTAGTTAAAGTACAAACTACACATTTTAAACTTATTTTTAATCTATTGCTTAGCCTAAGATGATGTATGTATAAATAAATAGAATCTTCTTATATCTACCATTTATTGTAAATTTTTGGGAAGTATACTGTGGGAATACACAATAAAAATCAATTTAAGATCCCAAATTTTAATGATTACATATATATAGATCCACGTTTACTTAACTCATTCCCACGGGTAAATACTTTATAATACAAACCCAAAAAAAATATTTTTGATTAGAATTACTTGAAACTTGGTATTTATTGCTCTTCAATATAATTAAATGAATACGTGTTTTAGCATTTTTCAAAATTCATCCCATAAGGGGGTAAAATAGGGCATGTAAGTTTGTATGAAACCTACCTTTTCAGAGTTTTTTTGTAGTTTTAGCGCGCGCGAAGCCGCGGGTTCTGCTACTTTTAAATAAAACTATCTTTTCAGATTATTTAGCGGATTTATTTTGATTTTTGTTTCCCGACATTTCAAATGTTTTACAGCAATCATGTGTAACAAGTATATAACGCCTTTGAGTCGTATATAACCTTAGTCTCTCCCGTGACCATGATTGCTGTGAAGCATTTGAAACGTCGGGAACCAAAAATCCAAATAAATCCGCGAAATAATCCGAAAAGATAGTTTTATTTAAAACACATTTTTCTTGTTGACACATTCAACTTGGAATGACAAATTAAATTTATATATATACAAGAATTTCTCATTTAGTATTATACCTAAGATTAAAGAAGACATTTTACTTCTGAATTAACACATAAGCTTCTTTATATTGCTATGTGTATTGTATACTTACCAGGACTATTTCAACAGACTATTTCATTTAGATATGGATGAAATAGGTTTTAATAATACGGTATCGTCGACGTTTGGTATGTATTATGATTATTAGAGCCATTAATAGATTATACTCGTGAGTGTAACCACTGATGATACAAAGTTGATATAAAGTTGTATCTTTCCCGCACCAACACAACCAAGTATGATATTTAATATTATAAACAATTACGATAACCTGTCAAAAAAGCTGAAAAAAAACAAACTGAAAAATATTTGTCTGTCTGTTTATACCAGATACTTCCTTATCTTAGAATGGCCAATTTTAATAAGTGTTTTAGTAGCTAATAAAGATAGAATCTAAGTCAAATTTATCGCTATTATACGCTATTAGCCGTGGTAATACTATGTAGTTTATACCTATATAATAACGATACGATATTATCACTCTATTTTTAGCATTGATATTTGAAACAAAGTATAAAATAATAAAAAAATCATTGAACTATATTTTGAAGTACTATGTAAAATAAAGCAAAATAAAACAAAGATGAAGAAGAAAGTAACCTCATGTGAACAAGGTAGCCACAATTAAAATACCCGCTTTATCAAAGTTGGATGATACCCCCGAATAACACCCCCCCCCCTCCCCTATTTAAAATATGTAATATTACACATACATGACTCAAAATAAACAACATTGACATATCAGACTAAAAATTTTAATTTAATAAAATTTTAAAAAAGCTTTAGTTTTAGACACTAAATGAAGCAAACATCAATTTTTCTTATTTTTATTATTATATTTAATAATCAAATTCCCAATTTAACATCACTATATTTTTATTTAATACTTTCCACTTGTCTAATATAGGTATGAAATAAGGGTTAAGCCCTTATCCTTAAAATCTTATTATAGGTATTCTAGCCCTTATTGCGCTATTTATCATGAGAAAAACGTGTGAATTTGTGTACTTATTATTATTAGACCAATTCAATGTAAGATAATCGCATTGGTCTATTAATGGGGCCTTCTTGGCGTTAACTAAAATATAACTATTAAGGAAAACCCTAAAATAATTGCAAAGTTGTTTGAATATAAACAATGAATCCAAATCGTAAGAGATGTTTGGACAGAAATAATTCAACAAGTACTCGCATACTTCACATAATTAAAAACGTATTTAAAAATTATACATTAGACGCTCAAATTAATTCTTAAAATATATCCTAAATAACATGAGAAAACAAGCGTTTTCTCTCAGGACGCGTCGTCTACTTTTGTAGGATTGTTAAGCTCGCGTAGGTCGTAGTGTGACGTAAAATATTTTCGCCTTTCTCATTAAATAGACTAAAAAAACCGAAAAAGAATGCTTCAAATCGAGTCAATAGATCCAGAGAACTTTATATTATCTATATATATAAAACAAAGTCGGGTTTGTTCCACCACTTATAACTCGAGAACCAATTGATATGATCTTTGTTTTGTACCATTTATTTTCACCCCGAATAGCAGATTAACTATTAAAATATCGGAAAAAATCACGAAAAAAAAATGAAAAAAAAAAATATTCCATACTAAGCGTCAAAACGTTCCTAGAGACGAACTTGAGCGAGCTAAGCGTGAGTCGCTAGTATTAGTATAGAAGAGTGAACCATACAAAGAAGTTTCTAATATTTTTTTTTATATTTCATGCATCTTTAATTTTAAGCCTTTTTCTTATAATTTCGATACTGTAGCAAAATTGTCCAACAAACAACATCTATTACATTCAAAGGAGCTACGACCTTCAAAGAATTGTTCCCTGAAACCCGCCAAAGTCAATATTTACTTATTTATTTAACCCTGCTTGTTACTCGTAGCGTTCAGGAGGGGCTGATAGAATTAAAATAATGAAATTAATTTATGTTTCTCTTTGTATGATCTTCACATAGGTACATTAAATAAAGAAAGATGTACATATATATGTATATGCGAGAGGTTAATAGAGAAAGAATTTAAATACAATTTTTATTACAATAATTGGACCCAGTTATGCAAAAAACAGCCATGTGCATAAAAGTACCAACAGAGTTATAAGCATTTTATTATAAAAAATAAAATAACTATAAAAAATAAACAACACTTATATAAATATTGTTCAATTTTAAAATAACCAGAAAAACAAAACATAACCCAAGTGCAACTATCGACAGAAAAATGCTTAAAACTCTGTTGGTACTTTTACGCACATGGCTGTTTTTTGCATAACTGCATCCAATTAGCTTTGTGTCTCGCGTGGACAAAAAAATTAGCTAAGTTTTAATTTCATCAAACATTTCAAATTTGATTTGTAATATGTGTACACTTATATAATCAGTCTTGACTCAGTCTTCCTTCTATCAGTCTTCACTTAACTTATTCTACTATCTACGACAATCTAAAATAATTAATAATAAAGCAAAAAAGCAAAAATAAAATATTTTGGCAAATAGTTGAAAGTACTAATAAAGCAAAATAATAATAAAGGAATTCTTATAAACATAATAATATAATAATAATAATAATAATATAGGATTATCAAATAAATATCTCAGGCAAGTCAGAGTACCTACTTATAAGAAAAGTGCTGTGTTCGCAACCGAACAACTTCTGATCTGACGACACCTTAACAAGGGTGTACTCGTACTCGTATAACCGAACTTCGTACTGGAACTCACTGATAATAACTGTCAAATGCCAAATAACATTTCTATAAAAATAAGAAGGTAAAGCTAAATATTTTGCATATTTATATATAAAAATTGAACATATAGCTTGCAGTATTTAATAATGCAAGCTATATGTGAGACTAGCATTGCCCGCGGCTCCGCCCGCGTTTAGATGACTAAAAACCAAATTTATAGTTTTCACATATTGTTATACTCTTACATTGCAGTTTTTGTATTTTTTCTCAGAAATGAGATACTTTCCCGCGGTAAAAAGTATCCTATAGGTATGTTGACCCGGATAACTACTAGCTATCTATCACTATACAAAATTTGATCAAAATCCCTCAAGTGCTTTTTCTGTGATCCGGTAAAAGACAGACAGACATCCAGACAGACAAAAATTCTAAAAACTATAGATTCAGCCTCTGTATCGATAATAATGTATTTATATATTTCAATAAGATTTTCCAAAAAACTATTTAATGTACAGATTCGGCTTAGTTACAATTTTATTAAATGTATAGATTTATGTGGGAGATGTATTTTAGTATATTTCTTTAATTTATTTTAGTACACGCCAGTGTTTCAATTATGAAAATATTATGTTCACAGTAATTGGCTAAGATATCACATACCTAGCACACAAACGCGAGTCTAATTTTATACGAAGTGAATTAATGTTATTTATAAAAAAGCTTTAAACTATGTTATTATATACCAGCATCCTGTTTTTTAATAACTTTTATTTACTAGACACATTGATTAATACTTAGCTAAGTTGATAAATTATATATTTTAATACCTATACTATCCCGCTTACATGAATTTTATATGGCAATTTTAGTTGTTTAACTTATTCGGCATATACTTTTTCTCAATCGACAAAGCTATAGCTATAAAGCTGTAAATGAAGTAAACATATACCAATCTTATGTTACTGTTAAAATTCCGTTGTATTTCTTTTAACTCTCATCAACAGTCAGTTTAGAGAGTTAGTCATTTTTAATATAATAATAATTTATTTAATGAAGGTTTCATTTTTTAATTAAATTAAGTTACAAATATATCTAAGCATTTGTGCTACATTGTACGGAAATTGCATTTCCTTGTTGCCAAAAAGCCCTACAATTACGAACTTGAGAAAGCTTTTAAGATTATTTGATGACAAAATTTCAGTTTACAGTATTGCATTAAATAGGTTCTTGTATTCTTGCATGTTGTAGCTATTACATATTTTTGGCGTACCTATTATTTTCACGTCATGTAAATTATAAAAATCTCCACTCTCTATGATAGTGTAATATTAATATAATGTTTTGCTATTTACTTTGTTATTGCCTAATTCTATGTACTAGAGTTCGCCGAGTGTTCGAACTTCAAAAATGATTATTATTATTTTTTTTTATTTATAAAACTAAAACTCGTCAATAGCTATAAACTATACATAATTCTCAAGTTGACCACAGACTATAACAATAAACAAAAGATATTAAGATATATTACGATATATTACGCTATCTAACAGTCATCAGTAACAACTGAGTGTATCTAACAAGATATACCCAATAGGTTTAAACAGGTTCAAATGCTCGTTCTGTGCAAACATTAAAATCACTCATATTATAAGTACAATAAGTAAAGTAAAAAGTAGTATATATGTATGTTAAAACAGTCAAAAACCATAACCATGAATTAAATTTTAATGAATTATGTGTTGGCTTCTTATAATAAAGAATTTTTATATGTTCCTTTCCGCTTCCCCTCTTTTTAAAAGTATGTTGGGACATTTACACACAGCACCATCTAATTCTTAGATAGGCTTGTGTTATGGATACCCGATAGTTGATATACTATACATATAAAACTTTAAATACATACATATTATAAATATAAACACCCATGACTGGAGTACAAACATTCGTGCTCATCACACAAATAAATGCCCCCAGCGGGACTCGAATTCGCAACCGCCGACACAGCAAGCAGGATCTCTACAAACTGAGACAAACATGTCGTTATATATATATATATATATATATATATATATATATATATATATATATATATATATATATATATATATATATACATTCAATTATAAAAAAATATATCGAAATTGTTCAAAGAACAATATCTTATACCTGTAAACAAAAATAAAAGCCTATACGCCTAAAGTCTAAACAAATTAGTTTATTCTAGAATAGGCTTCACCAAACAGTCTTAACGACTTCTTAGTTTAATTGAAACTGCGGGCCAACAACCTAATCAATATTGATATTAGTCATAAACTCGAACTTCGTTATGTTATCCAACTGCCTCGGTATGTTCAATCTGAATTAATAACCAGTCGATATTATTCTGAACAGCCTTTGTGTTAATCGCGACTTGCTCATCATACAGAATTCATGATGAATTACTCTGTAGACTTTTTATAACTTTCATTAATAATTCAATTATATTATATTATACTTATCATTGTTAATTTTATATATGTATACATACTAAGTACATGTAATATAGGCTATCGTACGTACGTCTGTAATTAATAGTTTAATTTTGGACGAACTAAATCTGGACTTAGATAGTTTTTAGCCAGGGATTATTAACAAAATTCTATATTTTTGAAGCGAAGTACAGTCCTATTCTCAAATCGATATTTTGTTAAGGAATAAAGTATATATAAATAGCGTTTTCCCAAGCGAGCACTTTACCTATGGACTACCACTGCCTTTTTTTTTTTAACGTTGGGAAATGCATTTACGCACGACGTGTGGGACTCACCGGCGTAATACAGCCAGTACTACCCACTAAAACCCAACAAAACCTTCCCCCGTCTTAATGGGGCGTCGCAGGATCGCTTACGCATTCAACTACGACGCCCCGACGGCAGGTCTGCCGAAGCAGACCACCACAACCATGGGGTTGCTCCACAGTCCACTCTGCTATCAGAGAAGTACCAGGAGCAACCCGCATGGTACACCGCCCCCCGAAGAGGGCCACCTCCCACCGCCCACCGAAGTGGGAAACCTCCCTGTGCGTTTCTTAGCTTCGCGCCCGGTTGGATTGCCGGGCACTACTGAGCCCCCCCACCACGACAAGGTTAACGCACGTTGGGGGGGATGGACTACCACTGCCTGCGAAATCTGAAATTAAAAGGTATTTATTAAAATAACAGAAGATAATTTCTACATGAAACGTTAAAATTTTATCATGTAATAAAATATATGTGTAAAGCAACCACCAAAATTGTTTGATCTCTCTTACACGTCACTAGCATACTTTATCAAAGATTAATTGTTCACGTAAAACTACAAAGGGAGAATATATGCGACATTTTTATTTGCAAACGTTTATTCTAATTTTGGGTAAAATATATTTTGTACTGTATTTTTAAAATAGGTATTCTTATGATTTTTGCAAAAGAGTATTGAGTATCAAAGTCAATGTGCTATTAATGCCTTGTAGTTGTAATCTGTATTTTTGTACTCTGCTTATATTCTGTATGATTGTAGAGCAATAAGCACATTTAAAGAATTAAACACACAACTTAAAAAATTGAAATCTTACCATAGCATTAGACCCTAGAGAATAGTATTAAAAAATGGGTAACTAAGTATAGCGTAATCTTAGTAGGTGCCTATCTATTCTAATACCATATTTATTACCTTCTATCGTTTTTGTTATTTAGTAAATTAATGGAAGTCAAACGTCGTTTCTTCTTTTTGTTTTTTTTTTGTCAATTTAGGCTTTTAAAAATAGATTAGCCATATTACTTTGTGGTCCGCACGAAATTTGTGCAAAGTTTCGTCTACATAAATCAACAAAGCTGTAATCTGAGTCAATACTGTAATCGTAGGGAACCAAAAATCAAAATCAAACCGCGAAATAATCCGAAAAGATATTTTTATTTAAAATATTGTTGATAGTTCAAAATCTTATTTAAAAATTAATTTTGGCCTCATTTCGTACTTGAGAAAACGATTGGGTACTTCCGTAATTTCACTCAGGTTCTTTTAAAAATATGCATATGTTATAAATCAACCAATGTTACACTTAGAAGTCTTAAAAGCTATTGCAATAAAAACTTTTCAAAAAAAAATAAAAACCGACTTCCAGGCACTAAAATGTAAAAATAACTAAACGGGGGTTTTCATTTAGAATAGATAGCTAATCAGATATTTTCGAATTCGGTGCCAGCCGACAATATTTTAAGATTTGAATATCTAATTGTATTTTACGTATCGAAATATATTAGATTTCATTTGCATCGGCTATACCCTTTGAAACAAAATAAAATTCCAAATCGGTTCAGGCGTCTTCCTTTAATCGGTGAACATACATAAAAAAAAGATTCCAACGAATTGAGAACGTTCGTTTAATTTATATCATTTATGATTTTAATCGCTAAATTGTAGTTTATTTGCATTATAAACCCATAAAATGGAAAAATTTACAGCCTTCTAAAAGCTTAAATTCAACGTAGAAATATGGTATAGGTACCTACATTCATAAAAGGCAAAGTTATAAATAAAATATTTTCATTCTTTAATATAAATTAAGTAAAAATAGTTAGCGTGAAAGAATATACATAAAAACTTATTGGTGGTGGTGCAATGTATAAAAAATGTTTGCATACAAGTTCTAGCATGCCTGTTAGTTTGTTGGCCTAGTGACGTCTTAGGCCTCGCGTTTACTATAACTTTTTGATCGAAATTCTAATGAGCATGAAGTCTTATTACAACTGTTGTAGCTACAGAAATTAAGCCCCGAACGTAGAGTTTTATATACAGTAAAATACAAACATTTTTATGTTTTATTTTATTTACTAAAAATATTTCATATTTATTATACTAAAGCTGATTAAATATTAAGGTACAATTTTTGTCTACCTTTGCACCTTCCTTGGAGGTAATATCTTCATAAATTGCTAACAGACAGTGCGGAGGGGGTGTAGACTAATAGGTGCAATCTGAACTGGCTCCCTCATCACGTGTCTCCTAAATTTCCCCCGAGAATATCAACTTTAACACCACACTTCCCGCATAACTGGTAAATAAGTTTGTGTTGCGGTCTCATTTTGCTACTGATGCCTTATAATTACCAAAACCATTCTGTCAGTAAGCGACACTTATATTTCGACATAAATACTTTTCAAAGTCAGAAAGCTCATTTTAACTCGGTTATATAATAATAATTATATTTAGCTAAAACATATAGAACCGAGCTCTTTTGTTAGCATAAATGCTAACAATGAAATTGACACTAACAATGAAAATGCTTATTAATTTAAATAAAATGGGACAAGTGCGAGTTTCACACACACACGATCACGTAAAAAAAATGTTTCTTTACTAAAGTAAAGTTGTTTTGTATTCGATATATTCGAAGTCTGTGTCAGCCGATGCAAATCAAAGCAAAGCTACTTCAATATATTTAAAAACATCACAAATTGATCCATATATTTGAAATATTATTAAAGTTCATACCTTGTTTTTTACCTATTAAAAATTCATATATTAAAGCATTGTCGGCTGTCACCGACTTCGAAAATATCTGATAGGTATTAAAAGAAATCTCCCGTTCAGTTATTTTTTTACTACTTAGTGTCTAAAAGTTTTTAGTTTTTTATTTTATTTTAAGTATTTAACATTTGATCCGTTAACTAGTTTTCGGTGATGAGTAGACTCAGGTATATGTAGTTTTCTAATAGAAATATATTTTTTTTAAACCCCATACATAAAACAAATAAAAATCTCCTGTAAGATAAAACTTAAGAGTTCGGTGCAAAGCAGGTCTTTGTACTATGCGCTTGAATACTTCCCTAAAGCTTACACCTTAGCTTTAAGCGTCTAGACGAAATAATAGTATGTAATGCGTGAAACATGAGCGAGACGTCCTTAGTGGACTCCTGTGGCTTCGTATTCAGCTGCTGGGATATTTTAAGTATTATTACAGTTAGTGTTAATTTAAGAAAGTTGACAAAAATGTACGAGTAAATATAGTATATAGTATATAAGGGGCATTCCACGCCAAATTGGACGATTTCAAAAAAAAATGATTTTCTTAATATTTTGTTATTTTTTAATACCTCTCAAAAGGGGCTTCCTGATAAATTATGAGATTTTTTTGATCACTAGTTCAAAAATATCGAATCTTCAAAATCATTTTTTTTTTGTAACAGTCCGATTTGGCGTGGAATGCCCCATAAGTAGGTACTACTTCATAACCACTTCACTTTCATTTATAAAGAATTATTTCTCTAATCAACTTACATGCTTTCTTATAAGAAAATGTAAACGTAATAAAAATTGAAAACTGCTGAATATTTGAGATTTCAAAATAAATAACTTTTAATGAATCATCCAACTTTTTTAAATAAATAAATATAAAAATATAGAAGAAATATATATCTTTATAATTGTCTACTATTGACATTGGGAAAATTTGTATGTGTGCGTGTGTATGTTTTTACTCCTATACGCTAAAATAGCTAAATGAATTTAATTTTTTTTAAAGAAAATTAGTACACCTATAGAGATAGATCTGGTGTAGCACATAAGATTAACAATAAGGCACCTAGGGCATGAGCGAAACGAGGGTAATTCGCTAGTTTAAAAGAAATTGTGTTGAGTTATATATATATATACGTTTAAACCATTTAAGCAAAAGATATTTAAAGGTCTTTCAACTCAATTTAGAATGAGAAAATAACTCGGTTTTTACGAAGAAATATCATAAAATATATTATCCACTATCACTCGCCAGAGATACCGACAGCTCATCCAATATACCAAAGGAATATACTCATGATTGTATTTATTTTATTGCCATCTTCACGTGTCAGACAGTTTCATATATGCGAATGTTTTTATGATTCTTACTTCAAGTACTTTTGAAGTAGTCTGCGCTTAATATTTTATGAAAAAATATTCGTAACTTTAGCATACTTTGGTTGGTTTTAAAATTTGAGGTCTAATAATTATATTTTTAAAGACAACTTATATTAATATCATTGTATAGGAACGGTTCAATTAATTTAACGGTATTATCGTTGTTGTTGTTATAAATAATATCAAAATATAATTATTATAACCTTGTGAATTGTCGATTTTCTTCGAAATTTAAGTGTATTAATTAATACAAATACCGCGATTTCACCCTTTTACTTGGCTTCCAAATTTTATTACACTTTCAAATTTCATTACGTATCAGTTCAACATATTTGAAACGATTTTCAGGACCTCAAAAGCAAAAGCGGGTGAAATTAAATCGGAGGATACCCATTTTCGAAACTCCAAAATGTCGAAGTACGAATCTTATTGATTGATGTATTTTATATCATCAGATTAAATACACCTACATTTCAATACAATACCTACACGTCATGTCTCTTTATTGTCTTTATGTTGGTAAATATTTACTTATCCATAGGTAGTAAAGTATTAGTCCTAAATAAAAATATTATTAGCCATCTCAAAACCAGTAACGAAATATTGGTTTAAATGCGGAAGTTTTTATATGTGTTTTTGTATTGTTATACATATATAATATAACAAAAATATATTATATCGAATTGAAGATTTTACAATAAAGTTTTGATGATAATAGCTATTTAAAATTTATTAGATTCGCAATATAAGTGACTTATTTTGTAGCAGTCCGGGCAAATGAAAGCTGTGGTAATGTATAATTAGAATTTGACAAGGGTCTGACAGTTGTATTTGGGCCAGCAAGGTACACACCTGCGATGTACTATTATTTTCACTAAATAACAACAAGGGAAAAGCTAAACGATTTACTTCATGGGTAGCTTCGATCAACAATACTACTGTTGTTCGAAGATGAATAGGATTGAATGAGATATGACTATGATAATATTTTTTAATAGAACTATTTGTTTATGGCTTTTAAGCATTCCGGTTGAGAATAATTTACTAACCCAATGTCACAAGAAAAATGGTATAGAATGGTAAAGATGCGAAGGAATCTCCTTGATACAATTGTCAAACTAAAACGTTTTCTATAGTCGTACAGAAAGATTCATTATCATTAGTGCACCTTTATATGTATCTAACTAGCGACTCAACTTTGCTCCGCTCGGGTTCGTCCCCAGGTACTTTTTAACGGTTAATACAGATTTCTCAGGGATATTTTCCAGCAGTAAAAAGTATCCTATATGTTGACCCGTATACCCAGCTGTCATTATACCAAAATTTCATGAAAATTTGTCCAGTAGTTTTTTTGTGATACGTTCTTAGACAGACAGACGGACAGGCAGACAGACAAAAATTGTAAAAACTAAAGATACGGCCTCTGTATCAATAATAATGCCTATTTCGATAATATTTTCCAAAAAAATATTTAATGTACAGATTTATAATATTTTTTTGTGCTTTATGTCATTTTGTATTCGGCTAACTATAGGTATACTACTTTCGTCCACTACTTATGAAGTCGCAGGTACGACTGCATAATAAAACATTCTTTCCCAGCCTAGTTTAGACAAAATATGGCCCAGACCTTCGCCCCGTACAAATTGTTTAGGGGCTCAGAAGTCATTATTTCTTTGCGTACCGCAAAGGTATACCGCAAATTGCTTGAAAATTAAAAAAAATCATATTTTATTAAATCACGTAGGAACCTGCCTGCATTCCCGTTAACATAAGTTGATTTTAAAATTTAATTCATGATAAATATTTAATTTTAGGAATTAAAAAATGAGTAGATAGTATGTTTTTCACCTGTTTTTCAATGCACATCCTTTACTTATGAATCAAATATGGTGAAAATACAATTTAAATATAAAAATGAAAAAGTTGATCTAGACCAGATAAACTTCTAACATCCTTTTAGTGATGTTAGTTAGGCATTGGAGAAAATCCCAGCTTATCCAATACTTATGAACTAAAGCGGTAAAAAGGCACATATTGAAGCCTTCATATTCAATATTTTTCTCATAACAAGGAATTATCATTATAAGCACAAATCAATATACAACCAAAGTATTTGTAAAAAAATAATTATAATTTAAATCGGTCTTTTTTTAACATCCTACTGCTGGGAAAAGGCCCCTCCATAAAATCATTGACTGAAGTATGATTTTTTCTAAGTTCCTCCGAATTTAATGTATGTAAATAAGGGATGTCGTGGCGGAATACAAAGATAATCTTGTTGTGCCAAAATAAGATTGAAAGGTTTTAGTGATTAGAACTGGCTCTTCTACTGGAGAGTCGACAAAAAAACATTAATCCAGTGTCGTAAGGACATAAATTACATATGTCAAAGTATTCTCAAAGTAAAAAAATAGAATGAAACTTGCAACGGTATGCTCAGAAAAAAATACCATTTATAATTAGATTTATAATTAACTACGCATAAATTATTTTATGGTAGATAATTAACAAGCGGATGACTCCATGTTTTTTTTTAATTTTACACTTCCTGAAAATTAGAAAATGTGATTCATTAAACGCGGCGAGAAACAATATAAATTAGGTAATTTAGCCAGAATTAAATAATTTTGTCATAAACTTTCGAAGCCTCTTTACACCAAATTAGAGGATACACATTAAAAAAGGACCCTGTAGTGGCTATTCATCTCAGTAAAAATACACTGTTCAAATTTTCACCCTAGAGGTAGCGCTGAATCAGCTAGATGATAAATCGTTGAAATCATCGAAAGTTGATGATATAATTTGGTTTGTATAGATATTATGATGTTACATAAGTACAAGAAGTACTTGTATAGCCATTAAAAAAAATAACTTGAAGACACTGGCCAGTAATAGAAACAGAACTTTAGCGGAATAATTTATTACTGTACTATAATAAGGAATAAAGGACTTAGTATTCCTTACTTGAAATACAAAGTGCCTTGAACAAAAGACCCATGCTCAACATTAACGCTTAATTAAAAAGTAAGACAGTAATTCGGGGCTCATTTCTACAGCGAGAGGGACACAAATTGAGTAAAGTACATTTTCTGTGAATGTCTTCTGTAATTTTAATACCTTTTTCTTCACGATGTGATATATGTAAGTGTAATAAATGCTAAATGTAACGTTTGGCTTAAATTAAGTGTACTTGGAAAAACAAATATTATTATTAACTAACGACTCACCCTCGCTCCACTCGGGTTCGTCACTAGTTACGTTTTATCGTTTAGTATATAGATTTCTCAAAAATGAGATATTTTCCCGCGGTAAAAAGTATCCTATATGTTGACCCGGATAACCAGCTATCATCATACCAAATTACATTAAAAACTGTTTTCTTGTGATGCGGTCACCGATAAACAGACAGACAGGCAGAAATTATATAAACTATAGATTCACCCTCTGTAGCGATAATAACTATTTCAATAAGATTTTCCAAAAAAATATTTAATGTACAGATTCGACTCCATTAGAATTTTATTATATAATAGCATTTATTATCAATGAGAATATGTCTAACTAAAGTACCGTAGTATAACTACTAAATGGTGACTGAGCCTCTCTACTACTTATTTCCTCTGGGGAAATTGACTGTTAGTTAATTGGTATTATACTATTGAAGTAATGTATGTATATATCGGTGCCAGCCGATACAAAGCAAATCTAATATATTTCGATAGGTACGTAAAACACATATTTACCTATTAGATATTCATATCTTAAAATATTGTCGGCTGACACCGACTTCGAAAATATCTGATTAGATATCTACTCTAAATGAAAACCCCCGTTTAGTTATTTTTTACATTTTAGTGCCTCGAAGTCAGTTTTTTTTTTTATTTTTAAGTTTTTATATGTCCATTTTTAGTGTAGACGTAATAAGCAGGTAATTTGTTAGAAGAAAGTTTTTTAATAAGATGTTCGATTAAGCAATTTATTTAAAAAATAATTTATTTGTTGATTAAAAAAAACGCTTGACCGATTTCGATAAAATTTATATGGGACCACTTGGAAAGTATACCCTTTAAAACAAAAAAAAATCCAAATCGGATCAGGCGTCTTCGAGTAATCGGTGAACATACATAAAAAAAGAATCCGACGAATTGAGAACCTACTCCTATTTGGATGTCGGTAAAAAATTCCGTTAAACTCCCCGACATATATATAAAGCATTAAATGTGCGTATAAAAAATCGAGAGTTAAAATTAGACGAGGGTTAGAAAGTTATTTCTTATTCAGATCAATGAACACGATATCACAAAAAATAGTAATACCTATACCTAGGTAAATGTAGAAAATAATAATTCATATTTTAAAAGTATAATCAGTCCACATTTTCTTGACACTTTTGTCAAGTCACGCCGCTCCGGGACATTTTGCTTTTCCGCGTCCATTCGGGGTGTTTAAAAAGCAGTTCATTTACTTTATAATATCAAAGGCAATCCATCACTGACAACCTAACTAAATGGAGTATCGATAACGATAATGTGATATACCAGTCATTAGACATATGTGTTAATAAAATAAATAACGTTCAGTTAAGAAATTAATATTGAAAATTCACATTTATGCGATTTTTATTTAAGGAACGCAAATTCCTACCTAACCTTAAATTATTTAAAATGTAGATCTGTGTACCGGCAAACTAATATCGCCGATACCGATATGTGGAACAACGATGATGTCGGTATCGGTATCGGATGCATCCCTAAATAAAAGTAATACTTTCTTAGATTTACGCGAATATTTGACATTTTAAATAAAACTATCTTTTCCGATTTTTTTGCGGATTTATTTTGATTTTTGGTTCCCGACGTTTCGAATGCTTTACAGCAACCATGGTCCCGGGAGAGACTGAGGTGTTAGATGTCTCGAAGGTATAGTTGTTACAGACAGCCTACCCACAATTAACAAAATGAAAATTGCATCAATTACCTTACAATATTTTCAAACATTTTTATATATTTTTTTATAATATTATTTAATTTATGTTTTTTAATTTTTGATTTTTTTAATAATTTAATCCATAACACAAGCCTCGTAGCTTTATGGAACTAGATGGTACTGTGTGTTAATGTCCCAACATTTTATTTATTTTTTTATTTACTACCTCTATGGTTAGATTCTAATATAATGAACTATTTTAGGATCTATCTTTACAAACAATAATTTTAAATTATGAAACAAGAAACTTCTTTAAGAGTAATTTTTAAAAATATATAAGAACATGCAATAAAATAATATAGAAAATAGAAAATTTATAAATTTAGAAGAAGTCTGTTAAAGATTCCACTATAAGGCTTTAAGTTATCCCTGTGATAATAATTTTAATTAAATAGCATCAATTGCTAGCTCAGAACTGTGTATTTACACAATAAGTATTACCGGTACTTTTAACTTTTAACTAACAATATATGTAAATGTATATTAAAACATGTTGTTATTTCACGTGAATGATTTATGTGAAAATTTATAAATATAAATGTTGGTAAATATTTAAATAGAGCTATGTATCTTTATATAAATCTTGCTAATGAAACCACATTTTTCTTACTCATACTATGAAGAGCTATCTATAATAAGTACCTACTTATAATGATGAAACGATATATTTTTATAAGTATTATAATTCAGTAGTTCAAATAGTAATATTATCTACTAAAAATTACTCTTTTTTATAATATAAAAAAAACTTTATTATTTTATACGGGTTATATATTCCCTCCACGACCGCGGACACGCCGGCGTTACGCAACTAACCAGTTCTTTTTCTGCTGACTCTACTCACTAATACCGTCTTGCTCACCTACAGTTAGTATGGGGATAATATAAAATAAATAAAATCTTTATGAATACATGCAGACTGTTAGTAAAAACGACATCCAAAATCGTTCAGTAGTTCTTGAGATTTATGCGCACATACGTACCGACAGAAGCTCTTCGGTGACTTCCTCAATATATGTAAAATATAGAAAATAAATACCATAAAATAGCGAATAAATATAGTTGCTATAATAATCAAAACATAAATTTGAAAATTTAAACAAAACTAAAATGCAGTTACTTGTTAAGCGCATCACTTGATGAGATTTTTGAGATGAGAAAAATGTTTTAATAGTCCACATAAGGTTTATTTTTATGGGAAAACCTCATTCAGACAAATTCAAGAAACAAAATTTTATCCACAAGTATAATGTGAACCCCCAACGATTGACCTAAGTAGTGAAAATAAATACCTACTAATATTTTAAAAATATCCACAAATATCCGAATAAGGTTTTATGGAAAAGCTTATTCGTAATATTACGAAAAAACTTAAAGCATTTTTAGATCTAATGATTTTTGTATGAATCCAAGTATCGCACACAAATTAATTGAAAATGAGAATATCAATTTTGAAGCAAAAATACCGAACCATTTTGATTTTTTTTTTATAATAATTTTTTAGACATACGAGTATTAAACAGCGTTCTGGCCTATCCTGTCTCGGATTATTCAAAAATTGAGATATAAAAATGTTTATGTTTTGCTATTTTTTTTTCCTTCTTGAATATATAAAGGTCTTTGAATCTCTTGAGATTATGTCATACCTATCGTATCACAAAAACATATACATCTGCATAGCTGTTGCTTCCTTAAATATTTTATCATTTCATTAAAAACTAATTTAGCTTGTTCTGTTACAGGAGTAGCAAGTATGCTATGAAATCTACCAACATCTTTTACATTAAAATTAAAATTTTTAAAGGCTAAGGCTTAAAAATTTTAAGGCTTTTAAAGGCTTCGCTTCAGGTACACTCTACTGAAATGTGTTGTGCATCTTCTATGATGTCACTAGTACGACAATTAGCTGATAATGTCTTATCATTAGAACTTAAACTCATTCAGGGGTATATGCCCAGACCAAGTTTTGCTATTTATAACTTTGATTATTGTAAGTTGCATTAATTAGGTGTAGTTATTCTTATAGGGGTGGCATGATGATCCCGTGGCCAAACCCTTTCAAAAATAGAGGTAAAAAAAAAGAAAGCGATAAGAAAGGAAACGAATTAGTGACAGCAGTCATAATAACTGGCACGCAATACTCATAAGTTTCGTACGTGCCCGCCCTGCGCATTAGCGGTTTAGCTCGATTGCTTCTATGCAATGACTTTATTTATTACATTGCGGTGGCTTACGGTGCAATAGAATGAGTTTCAATTCTGAAAGTAATATGGACTTTTACTGTGCTTACTTCGTGACTTATGGCAGCTAATTCAAATCAATGTCGACTTATATTGCTCATGTTTGACATGTTATAATAAGAAATATACATATTTATTTGTTGAAAATAAACTTTTAACGACCCTATAATCGTATAAGTTATAGTTTAGACTTATAAGTAAAGCTACGAAAAGAATGCATGACTTAGCCCTTTCAACGTCCCACGGCTGGGCACGGGCCTTCCTTAAGTACGAGGGGAATCAGGCCATAGTCCACCACGCTGGCCGAGTGCGGGTTGGTGGACTTCACATGTCTTTCGAAAACTTGCTAGGTTCTCTCAGACATGCAGGTTTCCTCACGATGTTTTCCTTCACTGTAAGACAAGTGGTAATCAAGTTAGAAATGATTCGCACATGAAAATATCAGAGGTGTAAAACCCGGGATTTGAACCCGCTTCACTCGGTTTCCCAAGCGAGCGCGTTACCACTGGGCTACCACTGCCTTCAGTGAATATAACCACCATAAATGTATTTTTCCCTAAAAAATTATATAAAATTACAATTTAGTTTTAACATAGAAATTAAAAATCATAATTCTTTTTTAAATTGGTCAAAAAGATACTTTTAAGATAATTATTTTTAGACCGATATAATCTATCAATGTTCGTCATGTCATCCGACTCAGTTATCAATCAATTAAAAGCACATTCAATTTTTCCCGCACGCAAATACATCGTTATAAACGTCTGGATTACTGATGAACATAGCACTATACAAATATTAATGTTCACTCAAACCATTTATTCGTACATAGTTGATGTCAGCACCTTCAATACAATAATTTATATTACAATGAAAAATTATAATTTTTGTTCATACCCCTCAGACAGTTAATTCCATCGATACTCATACGAGTATTGAAAATTAAAGAGTACAATATAAAAAATATTCTAATTTCTAATCACGTGCCAAGTATACATATATTATTTCCATATACTACTGGTCGAAATTCCATAATAAATATTGAGAAAAAAATCGGTTGACAAACACAAGAGAAAGAGGTGCTGAGTTTTGTCTTTACCTATAAATACATAAATTAGATTTCTATTGACAATAGCATTCATGGATTAATTATATATCTGTAACATAATATATTGTATATTGTAGTACTAATTCCTCTACATACCATTTATAAATTACTTATTATTTTAAGCACAATCTTTGAGGATGAATTTTCAAAAATTCTTCCCTGGTGCACGTTATTTAATAAGCTGTTGTGTCCTTGCTTATAGGCCTAGTTGTTATGGCTGTATGTTGTATGTCAGTCAGTCATTAAAGCTTTTTTTTAAATATGCTATAAATTTTCAATATTAAAATCTAAATAAATTATCGACTTCATTATATCGGCGGGGCACTGGAGTGCCATCAGATAATTTATTTAACTTCTCACGGTTTTGTATGGGAATTTTAATTGACAATTTCATATTTAATTAAAAATATTATACTGTGAACAAAATATTTATATAAAAGTTATAAAATATATTCTTACACAAAAACAAATTTTATTCAGTATCATATCACTCCGTTAAAATATTCTTAATTAAATACAAAAAAAACTACATTATACTTAAACATGCAATTAGCCCATTTTTATAAGTGAAAATTTGTTTTCATTTAAATTTAGAAATCTTGGACTATAGTCCCAGATAAAATCGGTTTCTCGGTCAGGAAATACTGTGAAGCAGTCCGGAGATTTGAAGTCGATGGTGCTACACAACTGTTTCTCGGGGAGCATGTAAAGCCTTCGATCCTGCGCCCGATCTCTCGCCAACCTGTGCCGATGTGTCGTCCCACTGGACTTTGAGAGTAAAAGTATTAAAGAGTGCTTGTCTGTCCGCACACTTGTGCACTATAATGACTCATGTGCCGTTAGCTAATATTATTATACAAACTTTTTTCAAAAAAATAAAAACCGACTTCCAGGCACTAAAATGTAAAAAATAAAACGAGGGTTTTCATTTAGAATAGATACCTAATCAGATATTTTCGAAGTCGGTGCCAACGGATGCAAAGCAAATCTAATATATTTCGATACGTAAAACACATATTTACCTATTAGATATTCATATCTTAAAATATTGTCGGTTGATATAAAAACATGATGACATTATTATAATTCTACCTTATGCTTAGATGGTTTCACGATTGAAAATCACTTAAGCGGACATGATATGTACTTGTATCACTAGTAAAAATACGAAAGAATTTCAAAATCCAAAAGTACTCGTATAACGGTTATGGCACGCTCTATATATGGCTAATGCAAAGGATATACGATACGCTTGCAAATGGCTATGTCATCATAAACATAATTATGTAAGTCGAAATAGATCGTTCACAATATATTTTGCACTAAAACAGCGATATATCTTGATCCTCACTGACCTCGCTCTGACCTCCATATCGACTTAACGACATCTCTCCCCCTTTTAACGTTGTCGACGACAACCAATAAATATTGAGCTGCTTTATCTTGCTTTATCTTTTATCCAATAAAATACTAAGACAGTCGATGGACGATCATATCCAGCAAAAAATATAATTTATTATCAGGTCTATTTCATTAGCATATTATAATAAAAAATAAGAGACGACTAAAGAATATATTAAAAAACTAAAGAAGTAGTAGAATAATTTTATTACTTTATATGTTGAATATAACTTATTTCATTCATTTCAGATGAGGACCACGTGTTAATTAAGGATGCTGCAAAGTGTTTGTTTACGATATGAATTCGAATTCCAAATCATATTAAGATCTTATTTTACTCTTTTGATCTATTTCATTTTTATGCATTACTTACCTTTATTGGATTTATTAAAATCACAAAAATTTATAAAAAAAAATTACTATCATAAATGCGAAAGTTTGTATGTATGAATTCTTCTAGTCAAAATATTTTGAAAAAAAAAATAGCTCTTACAATAATTCTTCTCATTGGTTAAAGCGCACCCATTGACTGGACAAACAAATATTTTTTATAAATTCCTTATTAGTTCAGTCATGCTATACTACTTTATAGCGTGGTTTATATTGATATTGTCATTTCGTTTGTGTGGTACATCTCTTTGTATTTCATTAATAATATAAAATGTTTGTACATTTGACCCAATTAGCTATTGAATAGTATGTATAAATTATACAAAAAAATAACGCCAGTGAGCCACGACGGCCACAATAATTTTAATCACTTCTAGTTTTATTACTTCATTAATTAATATTATAAGAGTATATGTATTTTTTTGTTAATTAAGTGAAATTAATTTATCTATAATATAAAAATGAATCGCTGAATGTGTTGCTAACCGCAAATCTCGAGAGCAGCTGAACCGATTTCGCTAATTCTTTTTTTAGAATATTCCTTGAAGTACAAGGATGGTTCTTACGGAGAGAAAAATTAAAAAAAATGCCTGAAATAGTCTAAAAGCAACACTTTTCTATACTCCCATACAAAAGATTCGTAATAATACTTAAAAGTCAATTTGAACTTTAATACCATACCATAAAGTTTATGTGTTAGTGGAGAGGTTCCGGGAAGGCAAAACATTGATGGCAATTGAGTGACGTTAGAATCGTATAAATATTAAGTCTATATTTGTCAATATTATTAACAAATATATATATATAGTTAACGCTGGCTAATAACTATTTATATCTATTTAAAACGTACCTAGCGATGTACCCGAGCGAAGCGAGGGTGAGCCACTAGTATCTATATATTTATTGACGATACCTTCTAATACAGCGAGAAGTACGGGTTTGAATCCTGCGTAGAGTAATATGTGTATAGACGTTACAAGTCTCACATTACGGTCTGTTTAACACAAAATAGTACCTAGTATTGAGAATCCACAACTATTGATCATTGTCTTTAATTCGGCGCTAAAACATTCTGCCTCTATATCATAGTAGTGGCTTACTGTCACTTCGCTCGCGTACGTCCTTTTGTGCCTTTCGCTACGCAATATTGAGTTCCTAAATACATAAAACAAAAATTTTCCAAACAGCTAAATCATAATTTAATATTTTTATGTTATTTCATATGTTAATATTTGCTAGACTGAGATTGCATTTGTTTAAAACCTTTACTAAATTGTAATAATGTAAATTTCTACGATAGTTTATTTGATTTTTAGTCGAAATACTATGTTAAACCATCTTTATATCTACACGATCCTTACTAATCTTAATGAAAAATGAGAAATATATTCTTAAAGGGAAAATATATCTGTTTGTTTTATTTCCCAGCTACGTATACGGCAATTTCTAACAAATTTCGTATGCATAACGGGTGTTCGATGAAGGCGGATATGGGATATACTTTGTATCCCAGTTCCCCTTCGGAAAATAAACTGCTTCTGAGAAGAAGTGACAGTATATATGTATGTACAATGTACATCCCTATATTATATTATCCTTCTATTCCTATATCACTTCAACTAGAAGGATTACTTGGTTCATATTAAATGTATTATTGCGTAATACATTTGATACATATAACTTATATGAATGTGCTGTTTGTTTAAAGCTGATGCGGAGTACTACTGTACCTAATGAAGCATTCATTTAACTGAGCTTCAGTGCTTTGATGTAGATTGATGCATAATATGTCGATTATATAAAATATACAATATATGTATGTATTGTAAGGTTTCGCTATTTAAATGTATAATAAATCAGTCAATAATTGATTATACTGGTTACACTGACGACGCGAATGCACAAATTACAAATACCTTTAAAAATTAGGCAGTTAAAAGTCACGAGAGTGGGCAGGCCGAAAAAAAGAGATAACAGAGAAATACAAATAAGAATACTAGACTAGAAAAACAGAAAGAGGGGCATTGGTTGTCGGGAAGTTAACTTGGGTGGATGCTATCAGTGATTTTTAACTGGAAAAAGGAAATGAAGTTATAGTTGAGAATAAATTTTTTCTAATAAATTTTAACTAAATCTAGTTGAAATATATAAGTTTTGAAACATGATGCTGGCTTTTTCTGAGATATCTTACAGTATACCTATATCAAGATGTTTTGAGCTATTCTATGAAACGTATTCTATTTAGCAGAAATCTCTTGACTATTATATTATTGTATATAGGTACGAATAGTATATTTTTATGACAGCAAAAATATAACATATTCTCTATTTCAGTTCCGCATTTATTACAGTAAAAACCTTTTATTACCTTTTATTATAGAAAATTTTTTTTAGTATAGAATTAAACATGTATATAATTTGCGTACACGTGTATAATAATTCTGCTACTCCTTATCGGTTTGATCAATTTTTATTATTGCTTTGTGTGCTTATACGTTCACCTGGATGGCTCTTACCTATATATTGGTAGTTGTCGTACTCGCTGTTGTGGAGTCTGGATCTGCTCTCTTTTAAATTTTTGTGGCCTTTGGCAGGATAACGTCCACCTGCTCGATGCTAGTTTCCAAATAATGAATAAAATAAATAACAAGTGCTAGTTAATTTAAACAGATGACAAATAATTAATCAAATTTTATTTTATCTTTATATGAAGCGTTTATTTATACTTTTTAATACTACACTTAATTAATTTTGTTTGTGTGCAAAAACAGCAAATAGAAAACTGTAAATATCATATTACAAAGTATGAAATAGGTAGTGTTGGTACATGTATTTATATATATGTACATTCGTACTACGTTACTTACATAATTTATATAATACGAATTCACCCTAAATATTTAAGAGTATTACATATAAAATATAAATCTTTGAACAAAAAAGTATTACATACGAATATATTGGGACGTGATAACAAAAGAAGGGAATAAGATAACAAATGCTCGTGTGTAGGTACATATTGTATTCATAATAATGATATCAAAATTAACCATATTAATCATTATTGAGAGTTTGAGGAAATCATATATGAATAGAGTTTAATTACGTATCTATATAAAAAAGTAACTGTTTGCAAATTTTTATTGATAACTCTAAAGCTCGTCCATTACTACTAAATAAAAGGAAAAAAGAAAATCTGTTGAGAAACACAGGAAACAAAGGTGCTCAACTGTTATGCCTTTGCCTACTTAGGTACATATAGATATTATTATTGTTACGATCACAATTTTGATATTTTTACCGAATTCAAAAAGGAAGAGGCACATAATCAGCTGTAACTTTTTCGTGTGTATTTTACTCATTTTCTTTACCAATTGTCATTTTCCTGAATAGAAGTGCTTCAATCAATTAAAGGTAATTTTGAATTTTGTGTTTCTATTTTAGTAAAAAAGCATATTTTATTCTGAAAATAAGCTGAGACAAAAAACAACAAGTACAATAAACTTCAGTCCAGTGTGAGATGGACTCAAGCACCAAAAGCTCGTAGCACTAAACATTACAATTATACTCATATTTATGCTACTGATAAATCATTTGTACTAATAAAACTGAACTTTAACTGTTTCTTAATAATATTTAGTTGGATTTTTTTCTTATTTATTGTTTTAATTTGGAACTTTATAGTCACATTAAATTTGACACTTGCAAGCGTTAGCTTTCATGATAGGCCAAAAAAAACTTATTGTTTATATATTGTCTTAAAACAAGGAATAAGTACTCAAATAAACACATTTTTGGGGTCCTTTTGAATTTTAGGTCTTGATTTTTTATATATTTTGTTTTTTATTATTTAATATTGCTAATTTGTAAAATAATGTTCGCAATACCATTGATCTTTTTTCTTGAATTGAAGGATAAACAAAGTTAAATTATTATACTCCATACGCTCTTCCCACCAGCGCAGCGCATAGATGCTGTGAATAAATATCTCTATATGATAATTCATATAATCATTTTTTAACTAAAAACCGACATCGAAATAACTTTAAAGTTATTCTTCTACTCTCACAGGTAAAATTTTTTCTTCGAATTCAAATGGTCAATAAAATGTAATCTCTGCATTACAAAAAAAAATCATAAAAATAGCTGTTGATGAATATGACGTATAAAATATGCATTATCATCTCCTCTATAATATCGGCACTAAATGCCGATTAGATATAAACCTTCGCTCTATGATATTATAGAAGTAAATCTCAGCCCTTGAGTTTATCAGCAGTCAATGCCGATAAAATTCGATAAACTAACCACTTCGTATAAGCCATACTAATATATGTATAATGTATAAAGCTATAGCTAACAAATATAAACTTTAAAAAACCCGACTGCGGAAAAGGCGTATTAAAAAGATGGGAACAAATTAACAAAGGAAAATAGTATTACACAGGCGGAGACATATCTACTACGAATATATATGTATGTATATACACGCATCAAGGATAAAACATGTCGTGGGCAAAAGCTGGTTTAATATTAAACTACTATTATAATTCTAAACTCAACCTCACCACCTCACCACACCAACTCACCCTCGCTTCGCTCGGGTTCGTCCCTAGTAAAAAACAAAAACAATTCTATTCCACGGGAACCGTACATTTTTCCGGGATAAAAAATGCTATATCAGATCATAATCTATATCTATGCCCATCCAGATCCGTTCAGCCGTTCTAGCGTAATTGAGTACCAAACATCCATCCAAACTTTCGCATTTATAATATTAATGGGATGGGATCATCATTTAATATATATGTATATATTTTAAAAGTAATCTAACTAGTTTTATCAAATTAACTTAATATACGTAATTAATATGCAAGTAAAAAAAAAGATAAACATATTTCCAAGCGATTACTCTTAAATTCGACCAAATGTTTCTAACATACTGAATACGATATTAGTGAAAAAACCTAAAGGCCAAAGAGGCGCAAATGAACCATAATTTTTTACGGGGGTCTAAAGATGTTTTAGCTCATTATTCGTAGAACTCATAAGTATAATATCCCTATAACTTCAGCTATAGTCTACCACAAAGTTTTTATGCGAATTTGTGTTTTTATTCTTTAATATAGTATAATTTAATATATCATTGTCGTAACTAAGAGTTTCTGGGTTCATAAAAAACGTAGAAGCCTAAGGAAGGAGCTGAACGCAAATCATATTATTATCATATACAATATCCTAGTCGGATTTGTAGCCAAGTTTGAGTTTGACTGTGATAAAGGTTTTTTGATTCTAGTTAAAAAAAGAACAAGACTAATATAATCACGTCTTAGATAGAATCATAATATACCATTTATGTTATAAATGCTTTCAAAACTAAAAACATCGATGTCGACATCTCTAAAAATTATTTACGATATTGATAAAAAAAATCATTTACAAGATAAAATACTCGACTGCGTAAAAAACGAACTAAAAAGATGAGAACAAGTCGAGGAACACTGAAACATATCATTATGCAGTCACAATACATACAATACACGTAGCAAGACTCGCATCAAGTATAAAACGTGTACAATATATGTACTACAGCATAATGCTATGTTTTTTCGTCAACTTCTTTCGTAAATTATTTTTTTATTTACAGCTTTTTAGTTTTGATCAGTTAGGTATCTTGTTTTATTTAACAATTTCTTATACTAAATTATTTTTAAATATATAAGTTGTGTACTCTTAAAAACCTGTATTTTGTTAACCCATTTGATTTATTCGGACGAAAAAATGTTTTTCTAGACACAAATTGACGCCTAGAATCCGCCATTTTTATTTTGAATAATAGGTATAATATACCTATGACACTCGCATTATCAAGACGAATCGAGCGACGTATGAATCATAGGGTCGGACATACATACAGTTAGAACACATAACCCTCATTTGGGTTTCGTCGCAATGGAGTAAAAAGTATAGTCTTTATGGTGAAAAACTCCTTTAGGTTTTTCATGTGCCATGAAAGTCCCCAAACGGCTAAAATAACATCGCGTTCGGGGTGGCTGCTATTCGTAAGTGTACCCAAAAGAAAAACTAAGTAAAAACGTGATTCGAGTATAAAAAACATATATTTTTTTTATTTTTTAAATAGTTTTTTGTTATACTCAATATTAAAAGAAAATATCATAATTTTAAAATAATCTTATTTAATTCACTATATGTATATGAATGAGCCTAGAAAGGTTTTTATATTATGCAGAATATGTAATTTTGTTGATGTATTTCGTTATATCTTCAAGCTAAAAGGTATTCAGTACACTAAGTACTCTAATAAATTATTCCTTTTACGTAAATGTTAGAAACCAAATCGTTATGTAAATAGATTCTTATGAATAAGTTACAGTTAGTAGTGACCCCACTTGCTGTGCCAGCGGTCGCGGATTCGAGTCCCGCTGGGGGCATTCATTTGTATGATGAGCACGAATGTTTGTACTCCAGTCACGGATGCTTATTATGTTTACGTTAAATCACTAGAAATTATGTTTTTGTATTGTATTATTTGAGTCTATTGCCTATGTATAGTTTATAATTATAAATTTATAGCTTTGTACTTTACACTTTTACGTTAAAGAATAAATCGGGGATTTAAGAATAAAGTATAAGTAAATTATCTTTAGAAAGGTCCATATAAAAGATGTGGTGAAAATTGATCATTCCTTAATAATACGTAAGTTCTGATTATCTTTTATGATTACTTATTATTCAATATCTATCAAAATTAAATTACAAATGGAATTACTCACCATTTTCGTTTAGTATAATTCTTGCTTTATAATTTGTAATAATATATTATTACAAGCGACTCACCCTCGCTCCGCTCGGGTTCGTCCCTGCTTACGTTTTAACGTTTAGTATAGATTTCTGAGCGATGAGATATTTTCCAGCAGTAAAAAGTATCCTATATGTTGACTCAGATAACCAGCTATCATAATACCAAATTTCATCAACATCCCTCCAGTGGGTTTTCCGGGATGCGGTAACAGACAGACAGACATATAGACAGACAGACAGATAGACAAAAATTCTAAAAATAGTAAATTTGGCCTCTGCATCGATAATAATGTCTATTTCAATAAGATTTTCCAAAAAATATTTAATGTACAGATTCGAAAAATATTATTACATATAATTAAATTGTAGATGATGTATAACATCACGCTTTATCCCTTCAAGTAAAGGAAGTGTTGATGTAATGAGAACATAGTAGCATAAATTAAAATAAAAGCAAATATATTAAAATTACTCTGAATCACTTCAGTTTCAAAGTTTAATAAATTTAAAGTGAGAAAAATAAAACGTTTGAAACAAATTTCCGATGATTTATTCAAGTATTGTCTGAAGTCAACAAAGAGTGCTTCATAAACTGATGTCTGTACACTTACACAAAAATATATGTATATACACGAGTCCTTATAGCGACTTATACTATCTGGCATAATAATAATTATTTATATACATTATTAATATACTTTTCATTTAATATAGGGTATGTTTGGTAAATTTTCGGGGCGTCTCCGATGATGGTTGCCATGATGCCTCAGATGTATAACAGCTTCCCGCATTTTTTGCTCTCTCAGAGCTCGTATATAATCTTCGTTTACAGAATGTTTATTTTTGCCATCCCGTAATACCGGCTTATTCAAAGCCCTTTCACTGTCTTTGAACAAAACACACCACAGAGATTTGTCTTTATTATCCCATAACAATGACTTGGTATACTCTTTCAATCTCCTGCTATTTTCCTCCACGCGACGCATAGCTATCTCTATTTTAATCAAGTCTTTATAATGACTCGATATAGTCGGGGACGTAGACGCGTTATTGCTTTCCTGTGCTCTAACGCTCATATTAATTCTCGACAAGTAATAATTCTCATATTGGCTGGTGGAACCATTAGTTCGCAATAACCACACTAAACTAGATATAAACGAGCACGACACTACGAAAGTTAATATTAGTAAAGTCAGTCTCAACAATGCGCTAGGGGACGCACAACTCATATCACTTTTTGTTTACGTTTGGCCACGTAGGCTAGCTCGAACATAACGCGTCGGCGTAGCAGTGCTACGAGAGTCTACGGGCGTCCGCTCGCTTAGTGCTGCCGCTACGAACTGGCGTGTGGACTATGGAGCGATGGTCGGCGCAGTCGGAGTATATCAGTTGTAATTTCCAGCCTAAAGCTGTAACCGAACTGCAATGCTTTCGAAAGCTTTGTACAACATTATTTATGCTTCTGTGCAGTCATTGTAAAGAATTGTTTAAAGTATTACAATTGTAAAACATATAATACTAATTCAGTGCTTCTGTTTCGATAAATCCGCTTAACACAGCGAAAGGATTTAATTCTACCGCTATATCCATTACAAAAGACATTAGTGATAAGGAAAGTGGGCCGATATTAAACGTAATTTAGTTATATGACTGGAAAAACGTAAACGATAACGATCTTGTCGCCATTGCAATTATATGGGTAGCGCTTTGTGTCAAAAGAAAAAGCTACACTTAAGAAAATTACAGAGTAAATATTCCGTTTGTATTAGGTGGAGTCGGCGAACATTTTTCACGAATTGTACTTATTTTACTCGTCAATCTACATCGTATCAGCGTCTTTCTGACTACTTTAAAGAAGAATTATTTATAGATATTTTCTTTACCATCATATCATCGTTTTGTGTTGAAATTAATAAAAAAGTTAATGGTAATACAATTTCGTAATTAATTTTAACAAAAAAAAATTCAATATTTATATCTTATTTTTTATTAAAATTAATAAAGTGCGAATCGGATTCACCTGAACTCGGGTTTCGTAACTATAAGAATCAATTAAGTTTTATGTATTTTCTCTTAATTATAAGCTTAGATACTCCAAATCTATACGTTTTACAATAATATAAAATGAAAATACTTGCATAATTAAAATTCACATCATAATTTCTACTCTAAAAAATTAGAATTTATCCTATATTTGTAAGTTAGTAAATTATATATTTCGTTTAAACATAATAACAAAACAAATAATGCATTTATTAGACTATCTAATTTTAGTACACAAAAGCTTCAGTTGTAACTAGTTATTTATATGTACTTTTAATTAATTTTGACAAAGTGCTTCACACTTCGACTTAAGTCATAAAACATAAAAGTGGCATATGTACATAATTCTCTGTATTTTCTTATATATATATATATATATATATATATATATATATATATGTATATATATATACGTAGCACATCTGTCATACATCATGTGTCGAATAAAATATATAAATTAACGTTTACAATTAAGTTTAAATATTGTCAAGAATAAAATCAACAAACATAAGTTAGTTTTCCTATTTTATATTCTTGATTGGGCGATGTAAGTATGTTTTTTTTACATTTATTTCACATATTTGCTCAAACAGAAAAAAGTGACGGTAATGTCAGTCATAGGTCTTATAAAATAAAAACAATTTACTGTCAGTGGATATACCTACTAAAAATATAACAAAAAGTATAGGTAAATTACATAATATTAAAAGAAGACGCTATCATGCTCATATTCATTATAGTGGTATGTACCTAGTATACGTAGTAATAGTATAATGGCAGAAGCTATATTGATTTTGTAAAAAAAGACAGTAATTAATTCAGGGTGGAATGAAACAATATTTAACAGTTAATATTTATGGTGTAATTATAACTAAGCAAAGAAAAATGTCTCACATTTCACTCGTGAAATGTGGGCTTAGTATTACATAATTTATATTCCCTTAAATGAGTTACAATGATTATTAATCGTTTTACACTTATGCTTAATTTTTAAATCCCTCAGAACTTTCTTCAGGTAATTAGTAGAGTTTGAAAAAATTGTAATTTTGGAATTAAGATTTTTTTGTATCTATACATCTACACTGATAAATAAAATTGAAGTGTCTGTTTGTAATTTCAAAATAACAGCGTTTTACTATATGAATATGAAATTATATACGGAACTTATAAGAAAAACACATATTTTTTTAATTTTGCCTGTCTGTCTGTTTGTTCCGGATAATTTGTGAAACAGCTGGACTGATTCTGATGGGTTTTTTACTGGAAGATAGCTGATGTTATAAGGAGTAACATATGCTACTTTTATTTTAGAAAAAGAATTAGGGTTCCGCTCAAAAAAATTAAAATTATCCAGTTATAAAGACATAGCGAAATTTTGAGCAATAAAATGTACCACTATAGAGTATGATATTATACCATCTTGTTTGCTATTTTATTCCTATCTAGTCGTGAATCTTTCATATATAGTTTTTTTACTAGTTTATTTTATTTATACTAGCATATTTTTTATACGTGTACGTATTTAAATATATAATAAAAAATGACAGACAATATCTTTCATAATATTAAGGTTTTTCCGCACAATCGCCTTTAGGATGAAATATTTTCTCAATGAAAAGTCTGTATAATATAACGATGTCAAGATACGTCTATCAAATGTCAATTTTAGCGTTTCATACAGGAAAACGTCGAAGTAAATGATACAAAAGTCGCCATAAAATGTTCGTAGGTTATACCTGAAAAAATAATTTAATAATAAAGGATATATTGTAAGTTTTGAAAATGTTATTTAAACGTGACTAGCGACTCACCCTCGCTTCGCTTCTGGTTCGTCCCTAGACTAAAACATATCTGTCCCACGAGAACGATACATTTTTCTGACATAAAAAATAAACTATGCTATTTCAGACTATAATCTATTTCTGTGCCATATTTATACATGATTGTATTTGATATACTAAGATATTTTTCATAAGAATAAATAATTTTAAAACGCCTATATAATTAATGTCGCAAACGGAGTTCGCTTTTCCTCATAAAGAGACAAAAAATCATTATCATTAATTACTTATTTACTTGAATTCAATATCTATGTCCTCTTAAGTTAATATATATATATATATATATATATATATATATATATAAAATATCAGTAAAAAGTCTTTATAATAATACTAGTTATTATACAAAAATACCTATCTACAAAAACATAATTGTAAAAACCGATAATTTTCATAACATCGTTTTAAGTTTCCGATTTCGTACCCGAAGTATCTAAAATCGATATGCCTAATAGAAAACTAAAGAATATTTAGGAATGATAAATGGCCACGTGACATACTCAGATAATAAGTTATTTCTATACATTGCATATAATATTTCACTATTAGCGATGTAGAATATGATCTAATCTAAGCGAATCAAATCTGTCAAAGACATAAAACTTGTCGGTATTTTGACACCCTTTTAATATACAAGTATATCTCTTAGATTTAAAGACTAGTCTTAAACTGTTACAGCTATTTCTGTTTGAAAGATTTTCAGATGATATTTCGACGTTGAGTTTCTCAAACTTTTAATTTACGGATATACAAGTTATATAACAGTCTCCCATATCGAGATGAGTATGTATTGTATTCAGCCTTTTTTAACGTCCTACTGCTGGGTGTCCCTATAATATGAGGGGGATCTTAGTAAACCTCGCTGGCCAAGTGTGAATTTCACATGTCTTTCGAAAACTGGCTAGGTTCTCTCAGATATGCAGGTTTCTCCCGATGTTTTCCTTCACTGTAAGATAAATGATAATCATGTTGAAAATTGATGCATAAAAATATTAGAGGTGCGGGACCCGGGTTTGAATTCGTTTCTCAAGCAAACGCGTTACTACCACCTCTGATATATCAAGGTGGCATAGCACGAATTTGAGTCTCCAAGGTATATTTTAGTAACTTCATACGTTGCTTTAGGTATATTTCGAATCCCCCCCCAACGTGCGTTCACCTTGTCGTGGTGGGGGGGGCTCAGTAGTGCCCGGCAACCCAACCGGGCGCGAAGCCAAGAAACGCACAGGGAGGTGGCCCACTTCGGTGGGCGGTGGGAGGTGGCCCTCTTCGGATGGCGGTGTACCATGCGGGTTGCTCCTGGTACTTCTCTGATAGCAGAGTGGACCTTGGAGCAACCCCGTGGTTGTTGTGGTCTGCTTTGGCAGACCTGCCGTCGGGGCGTCGTAGTTGAATGCGTAAGCGATCCTGCGACGCCCCATTAAGACGGGGGAAGGCTTTGTTGGGTTTTAGTGGGTAGTACTGGCTTTGCCGGTGAGTCCCACACCTCGTGCGTAAATGCATTTCCCAACGTTAAAAAAAAAAAGGTATATTTCGAACGCAAGCTTATTTAACAAAGAGACATACCTAAGATAGCCCCAAAACATTGAAATTAGAGTATAATAGCGACTATTAATGGAAACTGGAGGTTGAACGTCAAGCAATATGAATTATCTGTATTGAGCTTGCAAATTCTGAGCGTGAGCGTGGGCGTGATAAGCAATGCTGTCAATGAATCCCTATATGAATTGACCTAACCTATGTATGATGAGTTGTAAATAGGTATTTCTGGTAAAATCTAGGTAAATTAACATAGATGTTGACGAGCCCAAGGTAAATTTTGAGTGTGTTAAATACATGAATTTTAAATAAATTGTACCGAGGTTGAATCAGTAAATTGATGTTTTTCATTTAATGAAGGGATATTTAAAATGAAACGGAAGTAAATATCACGTACAAACAATTTAAAAAACGTATGTTGATGCTTGCATAACGTAAATAACATAATGGATATCATATACTTTTTTTAAATAAAGCTTATTTTATGATTTTTGTTAAATAAACCTTTAATATTTATTAATCAAAGCAGCATAAAAAGTTTCTGGATACAACTCATTTTCTATAAAATTATAATTGAATTTCATAGGCAAACTATTCTATGCTGTAGTCGAAATCGTGATTTATTATACTAAGTAAGGAAAAATACTATATTCTTAAGTATATTATAAGTAGTAAAAATTCCTTTGGCGTCAGGCGATGTTTGAAACGACTGCGTGACCCGTCAACGCCATGTGGAAAATATCGTTCACCAGCAACGTAACTTACGGCTGGCGTCTGATGCGACGCAGTATATAACGTAACTTTTGTAATATACCTATATAGAGGTTATTATTAAAACTGTTTAATACTTATCTTTTCTAGGTCATATCATTAGAAATTATAATCCAAGATGCATCTTACAAATGTACGTGCATCACGTTTACTTCTACCTCGCACGTGCAATTGTGGAACAATCTTCCTCCTTAGATTTTTCTTAAGCGCTTCAAAATTTTGTTCGTTCGTTCAAAGTTTCTTCGTTATGTTGCAGATGTCCATGAGCGACGATAGACACTTATCATCAAGTGGACCGTTTACTTGTTTCCTGTCAAAAGAAAAACATTTTACCAGATGTTACATTATATAAATAATTGACGTCCGACCCCAGGTTCCCAACAGTAGCCTATGTGATACTCCGGGTCATAGTTATCCGTGATTTTATCCAAATCCATCCAGCCATTTCAGCATGAAAGATTTACAAACGTACACACACCTGAAATATTCTTTTGTCGTACATACTAGTAATAAATACAGAGAATATATAAATAAAAGGAAACACAAACTATTTGAAAAGTCACAATCTATCGCACTATCAGATCGTATGAGGTACGAAGGCAGCATCTGACGATTTCAAATTTATTGCAAGGCCGGGACTTGTGATTTCGCCATTATGCTGTTTTATGATCATAAATTTATGCCCACACAGTAATCTCCATAACTTTCAGTGGGGTGCGAGAGGTTTAAAAACCCATGCAAAATAAATGATAAACAGTTCATCTCTTACAAAAAAATTGCGGCTAAAAGGAAAATATTTTATGCTAGTAATATAAATATCACGAAATGATATGATTGCTGTAATTAAATTAAAATGTAAGTATAGCACCAGAAGCCAAATCTTTTCTAACTTATTTACCTGTGCTTCCGTGATAAAACTAGTGATCCCAGGACTGGCAGCTATTTTACTCAACGTAAAAATATTGCATCCCCAAGAGGTAATGCCAGTCTTCTGGGCACCTATAGCTGTCTCTCGGAGATACGCTTGTGGGTATTTATTATTTGTTATTTCTTTTCGTTACGATATTGTCATATTATTTATATCAACCTTAAAATAAATATATAGTAATCAAAAATTAGCCAATATTATATATTCAAGTGTACTTTTTAGGTTTCTTTCTGACATGAAATACATTGTAATAACTTAGCATACTGTTTACTTTCCACCTATAACGATGATCTCCTACAAAACTAGATGTTTGTAAACTATGCAAATTCTCTGTATAGAATTTATTCTTGCTATTTCCTAGACAACAATTATCGCAAGCTGCGCTGAGCTTCGGGTTTTATTTTTTCCACTCGTTCATTTCGAAAATTAATAAGTACAGTAGGTACAATCAAGTTACTGAAAATAAATAATATAAAAAAACAGTCTTCAAATTGAACCTAGATGGTAATTGGACAAGACTAAATTAAATATTGATTATTAAATTGTTAACAAAAATAATTGAATGCTTACTATCTAATATATTATATTGTGTATGTGAGTTAAAACGTCTTTATGTATTATCTGAATAAAAAGTATCCCAAGCCTGATTTATTGTATAGTGGCAGTATGTCTCAATAGAAATATACAAATAAGTAGTAAGACTCTTAATAAAATAAAAATAATATTTTCGCGTACTTATGAATCATTCAGGTGAAAAATGACAAATGAACCAAAATCGACACCGACTCTCGCTCAATGAAAATCGAATTTATTTCTGATGAATATGCATAACTCGACATTGTTCATCGCATCCGCTTGTTCGATTAAGGTCTCATCTTTTCAACACCTGATTGTACTATGAAAGGTTTTAGCTTGATTAAATCCATTGTTATCAATCAAACAAAGCGAAAATTTAATTTACGCTCTAATTGACGAACATTTTTCATTATATCAAATAATCCTTTGCGTGTTTTTCTGTGAATTTGTTATGTTAAAATTTTTCGCTAAAACGATATCGTTAGATGAATATGTCTAAGGGTTATTCTATCCCATGGTTTTATGTCAAAATTATATAAACACTATACATTTTAACATACATACTTAAGTTTTGACATTATATTGTAATATTTTTTTAAATGCTAAAAATATTTCAAATTCACAATATCAAAATCAAAAAAAAATTTTGGAAAAAGAAAGAATATCCAAGTAACAAAGTATTATAATAATCCATAACACATACGAGTACAAGATAACAGATACATAATATTTTTATGTTAGCGTTAGAGAGCGTTAATCTAGAGATTGTCGGATACAATCTGTTAAAGTGTTGAGTTTAACATAAAGTGGCAGTAAGCAAGCAGTAAATTATTTGTAAAGTTAGTTTAAATCAAGATCTTTTTAGATAATTAACAATCCTTAAAATGTCTACATAATATGTATCTATATACCAGAATATATACGGGACAGGATACATTCAATGGTTGACTACGAGTACTACTGACAAATTAGACATCCAAGATTTATTCATCAAACATAGTACAGTGCGATTTTTTCAAATTGCCAAAAGAATGAATTAAAATAAAATTTATTAATATTTGATTATTAGTATACAGATGACACGGTACTACACTACAGTACTTTTTCGCATAGCATTATGTTAACGCACATCACTAGCGAAACGAGAGCGGGGACCGGAGGGGAGACGGTGCGGGACGCGTCGGCCGCGGCGCGGCGTAGAACTTCACTCTTCGGCGAGCGAGCCTAGCGCAAGCGCATACATTATACTACATCTATACATCACTGTAATAAAGTACTGCATAAGAGGAATGCTTTCATTGATTTATATTCCATCATCAACATCTTCAACACTTGGCGACCGTGACAGGACCCGGCTGCAAGAATATCATTGGAACATATTGAAACAACGGCCGGACGGGAGCGGAAAGTTCCAGAAATTTCCAGGCGTCGACGCGTCGTGTCGGCCGGGCGATTACCGTTAGAAGACAGCGTATGGATCTACATACCTACAGTCAGCAATAATTGTCAGGGGAGTGCTCGTTCCTTTTATTCCTTTACAAATCTTTTCCTATCTTTAAATTGTGTATATTTGTGTGCAAAACTTCGACTGAGTGAGATTAATCTTTATGCATAATTCATAATTCTTTGCTTGTGCTTATCGGGTGTACATAATTTGTTTTCCATTGCAATTCATAATAGCATAATGCAACTAGTGCTTGCTTAAAATAAGTACTAGGTACATAAGGCTGTATGCATTTTGCTGTCGCGTCTTAATTAAATACGCACATTCATTGCATAAGCACCTACATATACCTATTCTTTAAATTGATTTCTATCGCATAACTGTGCATAACTTGTTCACCAATTTAAGATATAGGTACAATATATGAACATTTACACTATAAACTATTTAATTATTTTAATTATCAGATTTTAATACCCATGATTGTACATTAGACTTACTTTATTTAACGGAATACATGTATAATATTTTATTGTTATTTGCCTAAAAGAATATTTTTTATTTCCTTTTGAAAAGTCGATACTGTGTTTGGCGCAACGCTTTAATTCATTTGTTCACGTAAAAATAACGGAAATTTCCAGTGTCGACGGCAGTCACGCACCGTGCGCGTGATTGTTTCTCCGCTTGCCGCTTGCCGCTTGCCGCCATATTGCCGTTCCGCTTCCAGCGCGGCAGCCAGTCACCGTGCCGTACCGGAACGAAGACTCAAGCCTATTTTTTTCATCAGTGGTTTGATTTATGATCATCATTTTTATTTTGCTCAATTTATTAGACCCATTATTATTATATTATTTTATTTAATCTTGTTACCTTTATTCTAATATGTCTATTGCTAACAAATCCGGTGAGGTTGACCAACCGAAATTAAAAGAGCTCATCGCCTCACGCGGTGTGTCAAAGGGACGTTTGACTAAATTCAAACAATTTATAGACTCGTTAGCTCAACTTTCAATCGGCGACATTCCTAGCGTGCATATTAGGGAGGTTTCGAATAGGCTACATAAAATAGAAAACATATTTTTGGAATTTGATAAGGTTCAGGCTAAAGTAGAAATTTTGGTGGATGATGTATCCCAACAGGAAGAAAGACATTTATTCGAATCTACATATTATGCGACAATTTCTGCAGCACAGGAATTAATTGAAACATACACTAGATTACATGAAACGAAAAACGATAGAAGGGATAGTTGTTCGCGTAGTGAAGTTTCCGCGGGAGGTACGTGTAATCGTTTTAACAACATTAAATTACCAACAATTAAGTTACCTACTTTCGATGGTAATTACCTAAAGTGGTTGGAATTTCGGGATACTTTTGACTCGTTAATTAATTCTGAAGTCTCGATACCTAACATAAATAAATTTCACTACCTGAGATCCTCTCTAGAGGGCAGTGCTGCAATTATAATTAAATCAATTGAATTTACTTCCCAAAATTATAATGTAGCATGGGACTTATTGTGTAGTAGGTATGATAATAAAAAAATCCTAATAAATAATCACTTGAAGGCATTATTTAACATTGAGCCTATTACGCGTGAGTCGTTTAAAGCTATCCGATATTTAATTGATCATGTTTTGAAAAACTTAAGAGCCTTAGAGACATTAGAGCAGCCTACCGATAAATGGGATGTTTTAATAATTTATTTGATGACTACCAAGTTAGATTCTGTCACACTTAGGAAATGGGAAGAGCTTAAAAATAACGCATTGCACGTGGCTACGTTATCAGAATTTATTCAGTTTTTGCGTAACCGAGCGGACATTCTCGAAACGATGTTAGGTAATAAGAGCGAAAAACCTGTAGTTCAGCGAGAACATAAAAAACATGAAATCACTCATTATACACCATTTCAGCATAAGCATCATAAAAGTTTAGCTGCTTCTTCAAAATTGGTTTTGAGTTGTCCATTCTGTAATCAAAGACATAAAATTATTGATTGCAGTGAATTTAAGAATTTTACTCCGGAGAGCAGGTTAAACAGGGCCATACAACTTAATCTCTGTTTGAATTGTTTACGAAGAGGTCATACTGCTAATGATTGCCGCTTGGGTACGTGTAGGATCTGTAAGGAAAAACATAATACGTTATTATGTACGAATAGAGATAACAATAGAACGAATAATGTCTCACTTTCACTGTCAGCTCAGTCTACAGGTCAGGTCCTCTTAGGTACAGCCATGGTTCACGTAGTAAATCATTACAGCAAACCTGAAAGAAAAAATGGGTTTAAATAGTACAAATAATAATTCTTGTATAACAGGAATAAATAATACTACATCTTATGTATCTGATATATGTAATGTGACACTTAAATCATTAGTCACAACCTTTAGTACTCACCTTAAATGTTTAGTGATGCCTAAAATTACTGGTCACTTACCTAACTTTCCTGTGAATGTTGCGCAGCTTAACTTACCAGATACAATTCAGTTAGCTGATCCTAAATTTTATCAGCCCTCTGAAATTGATATTCTCATTGGTGCAGACTTGTTCTTTAATATTATTTCTTCTCATCAAATGCGCCTAGGCACGGGCATGCCCATCCTTCAGGATACGAAGCTTGGATGGATAGTGGCCGGTCCTCTTGACGGGCGTAATTACATTAAACCTAATAAAGTAAGCAATAGGGTACACTGCAACTTCACAAAGCAAATCAGCGACGATTTAGCCAAGTTTTGGATGCTTGAGGAAATCCAGTCTTCAAATGTGCCTCTATCCGCGGAACATGAGTTTTGTGAAAACCATTTTCTTGAGAATACCTCACGACTACCTAACGGTCGATTCTCAGTCTTAATGCCTATGCTAGAAGATCCTCATAAGGTTTTAGGTGATTCATATAACATGGCAGAGAGGCGGTTCTTAAGCTTAGAGAAAAAACTTAATAAAAATCCATGTCTTAAAAAACTATATAGCGACTTTATTCATGAATACGAGGCGCTTGGTCACTTAAGTAATATAACAAGACCAGCCTTCGGATATTACATGCCACATCATGCAGTCATTCGAGAGTCATGTGATACAACAACCACAAATGCAAGCAGCATAACAAGCCTGCGCGTGGTGTTTGATGGATCGGCAAAGACCAGTACAAACATATCCTTAAATGAAATTCAAGGTGTAGGTCCAGTGGTGCAGGATGATTTATTTAATATTCTCATACGTTTTCGGCAGCACAGATACGTTATAACAGGAGATATATCAAAAATGTATAGACAAATTGAACTAAAACAATCTCAACGCCATTTACAACTTATACTGTGGCGCGATGATGAGTCAAGGCCAATTAACACTCTACAGCTTAACACTGTAACATACGGTACTGCTTCAGCACCTTTTATAAGTACAAGGTGTCTACTACAGCTAGCCATTGAGTGCACTGACCTTAAGGTGTCAGAAGTAATTAAACATGATTTCTACATGGATGATCTACTGACTGGAGCTTCTACAGAAACCGATTTAGTGCATATCTATAATGGTGTAATTAAAACATTGACATCCGCTTGCCTACCTATTCATAAATTTAGAACGAATTGTCCTAATATGTTTGTAGAACCCTCAGAGACACGATCTTTGGATTTCAATAAAGAGTCGAGTATTTTGGGAGTTCTTTGGACACCTAATACAGACACATTGCGATTTACACTAAACATAGATACAACACCTAAACAAGTCACCAAAAGACATATTCTATCTAACACTTGCAAAATATTTGATCCACTTGGCCTTCTGAGCGCTTGTACAATTACACTTAAGGTACTCTTACAACGACTGTGGCAGTTAAAATTACAATGGGATGAGCCAGTCCCGCACGACATAAATAAAATTTACTTAAAGTTAGTTACTAATTTAAATACATTACTTACAGCTTCAATTCCGAGATACGCGCTGTGTTCTTCACCCGTAGCGATTGAGATCCATTGCTTTGTAGATGCTTCGCAGATAGCTTACGCGGCGTGTACCTATCTTCGTTCGATAAATTCGGATGGAGTCGTAACCGTAAACCTTTTATGTTCTAAAACTAGGGTCGCTCCCTTGAAGCCCTTAACTATTCCTAGACTCGAACTGTGTGCGGCCTTACTCGGAGCTCGTCTCACCACTAAGGTTAGGGAATCCTTGCGCTGTGCGGTTAGTAATACAGTATATTGGTCTGATTCGACAATTACATTAGCCTGGATCAAGACTCAACCAAAACTATTGAAAGCCTTTGTTTGCAACCGTGTTAATGAGATTAGAGAGCTTACAAACCGCGATTCTTGGCGACATACGCCTACAGAGCTAAATCCAGCTGATATGGCTTCAAGGGGTATAGAACCACATAGTTTACTTAATTCTGCATTATGGTGGTCCGGTCCTAACTTCCTGTTACAACAGGAATCGGACTGGCCAGAACAATCTACTGCAAAAATTATAGATTTGCCCGAAATTAAAGTTCATCATAATCGTGTTTCAACAGGTAATTTAATAAAATTCGAAAATTATTCAAATGCTAATAAGTTAATTAGAATTGTAGCTTATATATTAAGATTCATAATTAATTGCAAAACTAAATCAAAAAATAAATGCCCTCTCGAACCTAACGAACTTAAACAATCTCTTGAGTATCTCCTTAAAACTTCACAACGCGAATCCTTCATGGCAGAAATTGAAACCTTGGCTCGCGGTAAACCTCTTAAGTCTAAATCTTCCATTTTACAATTGACACCCTTCCTTGACGAACATAATGTGTTAAGGGTGGGTGGCAGACTTACTAATTCAGATCTTGATTTTGATAGAAAACACCCAGTTTTATTATCTGGAAAACATCACTTTACAAAAGTTTTAATGGGATCCGAACACATACGTTTATTTCACGCTGGCCCACAACTTCTACTTTGTACATTTAGAGAAAAATACTGGCCTATTGGTGGCAGAGCTTTAGCCAGGAATGTCGTCCGTAAATGTATAATATGCACGCGATTAAAGGCTAAGCCTATGGAACCCTTGTTGGGAAACCTACCATTAAATAGATTAACCCAATTCTATCCCTTTCAAATTTGTGGCACTGATTTCGCTGGCCCGTTTATGATTTCGTCAAAAAAAGGTCGGGGCAATCGCATTTCAAAGGCCTATTTATGTTTATTTGTTTGCTTCGCAACCAAGGCATTGCATTTGGAAACGGTTAGCGATCTCAGTGCACAGGCCTTTATTTCATGTCTAAAACGGTTCATTGCAAGGAGAGGTAAACCTCATCGTATATATTGCGACAACGGTAAAAATTTCGTGGGTGCTAATAATGAATTGGGCAAAATATTGCGTGCGAGTCTTCGTTCCGTTAAGGATTTTTCTGCCAATGAAGGCATAGAATTTTGTTTCAACCCGCCATACTCTCCCACATTCGGGGGATTATGGGAGGCTGGCGTAAAAAGCGCTAAATATCACCTAAAAAGAGTTGTAGGAAACGCTTCTCTCACTTTCGAAGAGTTGAGTACACTTTTTACACCAATTGAAGCGATCCTCAACTCCCGACCGCTAACTCCTTTATCTAGTGACCCAAAGGACCTTTCTCCCTTGTCCCCAGGGCACTTCCTTGTGGGACGACAGCTGACATCGCTGCCGACTCCGCCAGGCGACGTGAATGGTAACATACGAACACGGTACCAGCTAATCGACCAACTCCGACGCCATTTTTGGGACCGATGGAGCCATGAGTACATATCCGGTTTACAAGAACGAACGAAGTGCCGCCTTAAGAAGGAGGAACTAAAACCAGGGGATATGGTCGTCTTTAAAGAAGAAAATCTACCGCCCCTAAAGTGGAGATTGGCAAGGGTCCACCAGTTATACCCTGGATCCGATGGAGTCTGCAGAGTGGCGGATTTTATCACTTACCGCGGCATCGAGCGCCGAGGCTTAAACAGAGTGTGCCCTCTGCCAGTGGACGACGGTCTTGAAAGTCTTGAAAGAACCACCTTTCAAGGGGGGCAGATTGTTAACGCACATCACTAGCGAAACGAGAGCGGGGACCGGAGGGGAGACGGTGCGGGACGCGTCGGCCGCGGCGCGGCGTAGAACTTCACTCTTCGGCGAGCGAGCCTAGCGCAAGCGCATACATTATACTACATCTATACATCACTGTAATAAAGTACTGCATAAGAGGAATGCTTTCATTGATTTATATTCCATCATCAACATCTTCAACACATTATATTCAAATATAGTCAACCAATAATTTCAATTTTCTATTGATCATTTAAGATCTACAAAAACGTGAATAGTTAGTACGACTTTGAATGTAGAGTATTTGAATCGAAATCATTCAAAAGGTTCTGGATCAGATCCAAATGGCAAACGTGCTTAAGAATCGACCTAAAAATATTTGCTGAGTACTTTCCTTATTTTTCTGTAATATAAATAATATAATTCTAATAAGATACGGACCATTTTTAAATTACATCTATTGTTTTTAAGTAGACAGTAGACAATTTATAAAAGACTAACTACTCACCCTCACTTCGCTCGGGTTCATCCCTAATGAAGAACAAACAAAAAAAAGTCTATCACACGGGAACCATACATTTTTCCGGGATAAAAATGCTATTCCAGACTATATCTCTATGCCAACTTATATCCACATCCGTTCTGCCGTTCTGGTGTGATTGAGTAATGAACATCCATCCATCCAAAGTTTATAAAATATTTATGAGGATGATTTTTTATCAAATTTACATGCAGCTTTAATTTTTATCTCGTAAACATCATCGTATTCCCTAAACAAAATAAATTTTAAGTATACAAGTATACGCCGACTTATAATTGAAATTACTTAACATTGTTCACATTACAATAACTTAATAATGAAGTTACGAAATAACTCAAGAGATTTCTTATTTTAAAATTCATTAGGATAACAAATTTTGCCGAAAAGGGAGTTAAAAAGAACATAAGATATTCAAACGATTTCTTCGCAGCTACAAACAAAATACGAAGGAAACGCAATTAATTTTGTTCCCTTGATTATGGAAGCCAAAATTTGCTATTCATTTCCGATTTACTGAAACGAAAAACACAATTTACGGATCGCGAGGTGAAATTGAAAAAGTTTTTAGTTATTTATTTGAAGCGTTTCACGATGCCGCAAGCGCCGACTTTCAATTATTTTTTGCAGACTCAATACACCGCATATCCTAAACAAGATATATTAAAGGAAATTCTTCTTTAAGCATCTTTCTTATCCTCCTTAATTCGATATGAATAATTGAGTTCACTGTAGCATATAATATTATGTTGGTTGGCACAGGTATTATAATTAATTTTAATATTTATATTCAAACGAAATTATAAATATATTACATACACATCTATTTTCATTGACATTCGGAAATATTTTTTTAAATATAGGTAGTGTTTTTGAATAGATGTAAGGTGTTAAAAGAAAGGTTTAATTGTGGACACGTAATGATTGAATCGAGATCTTGTTACAAAGAGAGAAGGTCGGTAGAAGGAAAAATAATTCGCGGTAGAAAGTTAACACAGAATCAACATTGCCTTCAAATATGAAGAGGCGCTAAAATACCATTTGAATTTTATATTAATATTACATATATTTATAATTAATTATAATATAGTTTTATAAACAGGTAGATTAGGTAATTAATCAACTTTATTCACAGATTGATATTCGAGTAACATGTAAAAATAATGATAATATCAGTAAATCAATTCAAATAGCAAAAGAGAAACCCATTTTAGTGCCCTATTGCACCACGTATCAAATATGTATTAAAAAAAGCCTTTTTTTTTGCTTATCCCACTATAATCTTAGTTTTAGCGGCAATGGCCAAGTGAAGAAAAATTAGAATTTGCTACATTGCATAAGATTCCTATTAAAGGTTTAATTACCGTTTTTATTTCATAAAACACCACTGTATATTTCTATAGTGCCATAAACTTCTAATCAGTTCATTTGCTAATCATAGATTCGTGTGCTTACTTGCTCGTACATTTTTGTGGTATTTAAGTTAAATTATATTTTAAGTAAAACAATAAAAACACACAGAACACCTAAAATCTGATTCACTTTTTAACGCAAGCTACAAAATAATAAGGTAAAATGCTAAACTTCCTAAAATAATAAAGACCTCCTTCGTCAACAAAATTCGTTAGCTTACTATTACAAGGTTCTATGTTAATTTTAATTAAGTTTAGTAATTTTTACATAGAACTTCGTTATTTTGTTATCGTTAAAAATAACATAGAACTTGAACAACATACAACATAAAATTGAATATTTTGTAGTTATAGTGCCGCTATTTAGTGGTTTGTTTTTGCAAAACTGTAGCTAATGACACATAGAACCTCGTAGCATTCATAACTAAATGAGTACTAAAATTGTAACATAGAACCTTGTAATAGTGATCCAATGAAATGTCAATATGCAAATATGTACACATATATATATATATATATATATATATATATATATATATATATATATATATATATATACATATATATACATATATATATATACATATATATATATATGTTATTCGCTTTTCGTAGTAGGTACAAACGTAGGTAATGCATCCCAGATAACTGATATTAATTGCTTTCTGACTGTCCATTGCTTGGACATTGGACACCGTATCTACTACCCTTGTTCTGTATCTTGTCTAAATGACGACTGACCGTAATCAATTGGATACATTTGATCTTATAAGAATACAAATAAATATGTAGATACCTGCGTACTGTAGGTGTGTAAGAAAGCCCGTTTATTCATTATTTACGTAATGTAAATAATTTAATTTGTCATGTAATCAAGTGTCATTTTTCAAAATATAATCTATACATACAATAAAATTGTAAGTTAGCCGAATCTGTACATTATTAAATATTTTTTAGAAAATCTTATTGAAATAGACATTATTATAGATACAGAGACCGAATCTATAGTTTTTAGAATTTTTGTCTGTCTGTCTGTCTGTTACCGCATCACAGAAAAACCACTGGAGGGATTTTGATGAAATTTGGTATGGTGATAGCTGGTTATCCGGATCAACATATAGGATACTTTTTACCGCGGAAAAATGTCTTATTTTTGAGAAAAAATACAAAAACTACAATATAAGAGTATACTAATATGTAAAACCTAAGAGTTTGGTTTTTGGTCATCTGAAATATAAGCTAAAAATTCCATATTAACACTTATTTAAACTAACTTGGCCATTGCTAGGGCCCGTAAAAATTGGGCTCTAGAATAATTTCTAAATGTATTAATTTATAGCTAATTTTGAACCCCATAAACACCGGGCCCGAGTTTCTATAGAGATTGGTTTCCTTTAAGTTTGGTTAGATAAAAAGCTAATCAGTGGAGCATCGAACATGACACAATATTAACCACGTATACTGCCAGCATTACGCACTTATGATTAATGAGGGAACTAAAAGCAACTAATTAACGTTAAACATGTGCTTTGATGAATACTAAAACAAAGAAACTCTTAATTAACGAAGTAGGCCGATTAGAAGATATATTCTAGCTATTATGGTGAATATATATATAATAATAATAATAATAATAATACTCTTTATTGCACACCGAAAATTAAAATACAAAAAAAAACACAAAGAAAAGATGTACAGCAGGCGACCTTATCGCTGGAAGCGATCTCTTCCAGGCAACCTTGAGGAAGAGGAGTAAATGTTCATAAGACGGTAGGCGGTGTACTTGCATTGACACGTTTATGTATATAAATACTTATAGATAAATAGATATATATACCAATCCATACATACATAAATACATACATACATATATACATACACACACAAATAAATACATACATACATACATACATATATACATACTTACATACATGTTCATTCAACAAAACAACCAAATAATATATAGAATAATATCTACATTAAACATAACAGATGAAATAATAATAATAATAATGATATTAGGGAAAAGGACTCAAGAGAGAAAGGGGAAATACTAAGGAGAAAGGCTTAAAGAGATAAATAGTAATCTTTTAATAAACTTTTAAATTTATCTAGGCTTTTAGCACACCTAATGCTTAAAGGAATAGAATTCCATAATCGAGCGGCTTTTACCGTAAAAGAATTTGTGAAGAAACAGGAAGAGTGAGTAGGAATTTTAAGGAGGAAGTTCTGGACAGAGCGAAGTGAACGATCATGGGAATCGTTCAGAAACTCAAAACGCTCTTTCAGATAGATAGGAGTTGAAGGATTAAATAGCACGCAGTAGAGAAGATGAAGAATATGAGTATTCCTGCGGAATCGGATTGGAAGCCACTTGAGCTTTTTACGAAATTGAGAAACATGGTCATATTTTCTAAGGCCAAAAATAAACCGTATACAAAGATTTTGGAGTCGCTCAAGTTTATTCAAGTGCTCCTCTTTTATGTCGAGATAACAAATGTCAGCATAATCAAGAATTGGTAAAAGGAGTGAATTTGCTAGCGCAATTTTGGTAGGAATCGGAAGAAAGTTACGCAATCTGCGAAGAGAAGCAACAGCTCCAAATATCTTCCGGCTTAGTTCACTCACCTGCGGGCCCCATGACAAATGCTGATCAATTACTAAACCAAGATTTTTAACTTTGTCATGAAAAGGAATCTGAACACCATCTAGCAAAATTGCTGGTATTTGCATTGACTTAGTTTTTGACAACAACCTTTGACTGCCAACAATAATTGCCTGCGATTTTGCAGCGTTTAAATTAAGTCCGTACGATTTACTCCATGTGGCTATAGATGAGAGGTCTTTGTTTATATTTTCTACAGCTCGTGGTAAATCAGCCACAGATGTCACAGTATAAATTTGCAAATCGTCAGCATATAGGTGGTAGCGAGAAGAAATTTTGAGACAAATAGAATTAATAAAAACTGAAAATAGGAGAGGAGACAACACGCCACCTTGTGGAACACCGGCATTAACTGCGCACCAATCGGAGTAAGAATCTTCAATCCGAATGCGTTGCCGGCGACCGCACAAGTAAGAACGAAACCAGTCAACAACCACATTAACATCACTAAACTTCACTACGATAGGCGTAGGCTTCTCGGCGGGGCGGCCTAAGCGATAAGAGTCTTTAATGCTTTCCGTAGAAAAGTTCTGCAGATCGAGGTGGTCAGCGATTAAAGTTGTGATTCTGGCAGCACTGTCTTCATTTTTATGCTCCGGGACACCGTGGAAGAGAATTATCTTACGCCGTCTTCTCATTTCATGCCGGTCTACTTCCAATGCAAGGCTCTCAACTCAACTTGACGTTGTAAAGTATTCAGTACGGAAACAATGAAATTTCTAAAGTTATGAAATTCTGTTGGTAGTGCACTAGATGAAACAGATGACGATGTTTTATTTAAGTCTTGCTGAAATTCATTCGTCCGGGCGTTAAACATATCTGTCAGTGTGGACAAAGACTCCTTGATGGACTCCATATTCTTCAATGTGTTAATAGTTAATTAAAGTGAATAAGTACGAGGAGTAATCTTGCTGGGGGGTAAATAAGTACTCACAAAAACATATTATGTTAAAATAATGTAAATAAATAACTTAATTCTCAATTATAAATTTAAATAAATCAGCTGATTGCGAATCGACGTGTGTTGCGTTTCACTCCTACCCTCGAAAAACATATATATATATATATATATATATATATATATATATATATATATATATATATATATATATATATATACAAAAATATATATATATAGGAAATAATAAGCTTTAGCATTTTAATATCTATACAATAAAATTGTAACTAAGCTGAATCTGTACATTAAATATTTTTTGGAAAATCTTATTGAAATAAACATTATTATTGATACAGAGGCCGAATCTATAGTTTTTAGAATTTTTGTCTCTTTGTCTGTTTGTTACCGCATCACAGAAAAACCACTGGAGTGATTTTGATGAAATTTGTTATGATGACAACTGATTATCCGGATCGATATATAGGATACTTTTTACCGCGGGAAAATATTTCATTTCTGAGAAAAAATATAAAAACTGCAATGTAAGAGTATAATAATATGTAAAACCTAAGAATTTGGTTTTTGGTCATCTGAACGCGGGCGGAGCCGGGGGCAATGCTAGTTAATTAATACGTTTGTTGCGTTAAATTATTTAAATATCTTCTAGCTCCTAGAGTCTCTATATAAATAGTAAAGAGAGTAATTTATTCTAGGTTTTTAATTTCGTCAGTAGCACTTTGTGGAACAGACCTAATTTAAATAAATACTTAGTACAAAAATTCACCATTTTAATAATGTAATGTTACATTACTTTGAGTTATATGTTTTTGTATACGTTAGTTTGAATTCAGAAAAAACTTCTAAGTTTTTAAAACGCCACTCGTTGTTCCTTTATAATTTTAAATTTTACGCTTATTTTCAAACAACGCGTGTTGGGTGAAGGTTTCCAATGGCATACTTTGTTCTAGTTAGACATGAAAATGTTTATGAGCAGTTCAAACTTTTATTTCGCGAGAATAAAGCAAACGGCCTCTTAAATAGCAAGCAATGGTATATAAAAGATAGCAATACAATATATAGGTCATCTTTATTTATTTTTATTTTTAACCGACTTCCAAAAAGGAGGCTATCAATTCATCGGAATCTCCTTTTTTTTGTATGTTTACCGATTACACAATCACGCCTCAACCGATTTGGACATATTTCTTTGTTTCGAAGGATATATTACTTCCCATGTGGTCCCATTTAAATTTTATCGAAATCGGTCAAGCGGTTTTTAAAAAATCAACAATAAATATATTTTTTTAAATAAGTTGCTTAATAGAATATGTTATTAAAAAAATTCACAGATCTCATGTCTGCCACGACCTTAGAGTACATTGAAAATGAATCTGCCAAATGAACTGAATTAAATTTTTAACATATTAATTACTAGCAGAATAACCGATTTTGCCCGCGTTCATACTACGAGTACAAAAAAGTATTTGGATGCTTAAAGATATTATCTACACCTACATATAATAACACTGTAGAGGTCGAATGTCTGTACATAGAAAAAATATGCTAAAAACCGACTCAGGGGGATGGAAGAAGAGAAATAGAACAAATCCAGACTTTTTCAATTTTTTTGTTTCTCTGTCTGTTTGTACGGGCTGATCTCCGAAACTGTTAGACCGATTAAAATGAAAATTTGCATGGTGGTACCTTATATCCCCAGTCAATATTTTAGATACTTTAGATACTTTTCATCCCGGAAAATTAAAGAGTTCCCATGGGGTAGTTAAAAATCTATAGTAACTTATACAGCTTAGTACACAAGAATTACTGATTGGATTTTAATGAAACTGTATTAGTTCATACATCAGAATAACAAAAATGCTTATCCCGGAAAAATGTACGGTTCCCGTGGGATAGATTTGTTTTTGTTTGTCTAGAAAACAGAGCGAAGCGAGGGTGAGCCGCTAGTAACTAACATATAAAATATATAAATATAAACAAATATATAAATATTAACATATAAAATATATAAATAAATAAATATGATGGATGAAAGAGAAGAGAATAGACATTCAGGAAGAAATTCGAAGAAGACACGCCTGTTAAACTAACTGACAGTTAATCGTACTAGCCGTTAATCAAACTGACAGTTAACTTTACTGACAGTAAATCAAACTGACAGTTAAACTTACTGATAGTTAAACAAACTGACAGTTAAATATGGTACTCCAGTTTATAAACTATCTGTGTTTTAAATTAAAGCGTGAAGTAGTAGTACATAGTCATATACCTACATAAAAGAAATTTTCAATTAATAATTTCAATAATTAGTTACGAAATTAAAACTTTTACCACTAATAAAGCTCATACTAGATAATAACTTTCATACATTTTAATATAAGTAAAAGCCCCTTTAATTCAAAAACTTCTTAAACTGCTTTAATTTAATATACACACTCGTATTTTGTGCTAAATCCTTAATCCAAGTATAAGGACTATGAAATAGTGACCCTTCTAGTATGAGTTTCCGTATTCCCAACAGTGTGCCCCACTTTACATTAAAGTTTCCTGAGCAGCGGAAGTAGCCATTATCGTTAGAATGGAATGTTACTTAAGTCACTAACATTATAATAATCAGAGGGAAGAGAGAATATTGGATGGGAATACAACATAGGTACTATATACAGTATGTAAGATTTATTTGTATTATACACGCTAACATTTATTTTATAAAAAAAGTGTGTATGCTACTCCTTCGCGCTGAAATGGCTGGACAGATTTGAATGAAATTTAGTACACAGATAGACTATGACCTGGAAATACACATAGGCTATGTTAAACAGCGCGAGTGAGAGTGTTTGCTAGATAAATGTATTTTTTTTTATGTCTCAATGGTTAATTTAGTTTTACATATATTTCAAATTAACAATTTGTCTTATCGATATGAATAGTAACCTAATATTTCTCTATGTATATCATCATAAAGGCTGTCTGTAAGATTTTATCGCGATTAATTTTGGCGTAAAGTAACAAGAAAATTTATCACCACATTTGCATCATTAATATACTATTAGTGCAAATTACAATTTTTATTCATAGTAATTTAAAATGTACTCGAGGCTTTAGATCTTATCTTTTTCAATACACAATACTACTACATAGAAACCCCTTGATGTATATTTATAATAAAATATGACCGTTGCGCCAAAAGAAAAAAAAACAAAATAAAAAACATATTTCAGTATCATACAGTTATTAGTTCATATGGACATGCCAAGTATAATTAGAATTAGGACAAAGTTGGCAGACATCACTAGTGAAACTTAACTAGTAAATACATACTAATTGCCTTAAAACTTTGCCTACATTAGATGATTAGATATCGGAATTCAGGTAACCGGCTTTAAACTAGGTATTCCTTACAAACCTCTAAGCTCAATTTACTTCATTGGAATTTCGGAGTTAAAGAATCGACACAGATTGTATGGTCTATGACGGAAGCTATTTCACTTGGTGTACTAAAAATCTATATTAAATATTATAAAGAGGTAAAGTTTGTGAATTGTGAGTTTGTGACGTTGTAGGGAGTAATCTCTGGATATACTGAATCGAATTAGATGAAATTTGGTAAGAGTATAGTTTGAGACCCTGGAAAGGACATAGAATACTTTTTATCCCGGAAATCATCCCTTAAGGGGGTGAAAATGGGGATGAAAGTTTGTACGGGGAATCAACCGAGGGACGAACCCAAGCGAAGCGAGGGTGAGAGTTGAGAGTGAGTGAGTATATATATATATATATACTCACTCACTTACGTACGTACGTACGTAACTTACGTACGTACTTAACACTAGGTGTCTACTTGTCGCTAGGTCTCGTATATGTACAATGGACAATGTACAATGTACATAATGTACTTTTATTATAATATTAAAATATTTCTGTTTATCTTTACGCCTATTTTCAATATTTATTAAGGAGTAGATATATTTATATAGAATCGAAAATATAGCCATATTCCGTTTTAATCTATACTAATATTATAAGGAGGAAAGATTTTTTGTTTGTTTGTACCGAATAAGCTCCGAAACTACTGAACCGATTTAGATGAAATGTGAGATCCTGAGAACGACATAGGATAGTTTTTATTCCGGAAATCATCCCTTAAGGAGGTGAAAATGGGGATGAAAGTTTGTATGGGGAAACAATCTAGGGACGGAGCTTTTCTATGCATTTTGCAACTATACAAAATATATTTTCATCATGTCTATCAGTATAATTGGAAGGTTAATGGAGAATCGCTAGCTCTTTTAACTTCAATGAAAAGCAATATACGAAAGTACGCTAGTCGACGAAAGCCGAGATGCCTAATCGATATATAGTAGCATCACCGTATTGGAAGAAAATTTCATTTTCACACAAAACACACCTAGCCGACTTCTCGTAAAAGAGCAAATTTTACGATTAGGCTCGATATCCTATTGATAAAACTTGTAAATATCTGAATTTCCTTTATGTTGTCTTTTTTAGAATAGCATTTGAATATAATTTAAAACAAAAGTTATCTTTCACGACCTTACAAAGGAAAATGAACAAAGATAAAATAGTACAAATATAACGCTTCTGTATTAAAACCTTTGACTTGAAAAGCAAAATATGTGCATCAAAAGTGTTATAAATAGCTAATTTAATCATTTACAAAGATTTCTTTTCATTCACCAAAATAATTTTCACGGCATGACCTTTTAAGGTAGTGGTAGCCTAGTGGTAACGCGGTCGGTTTGGAAACCTAGTGAAGCTGGTTCAAATCCCGGATGTCGCACCTCTGATATTGTCATGTGCGAATCATTTCTAACATGATTTCCACTTGTCTTACAGTGAAGAAAAACATCGTGAGGAAACCTGCATGTCTGATAGAACCTAGCAAGTTTTCAAAAGACATGTGAAGTCCGCCATCCCGTACTTGGCCAGCGTGGTGGACTATGGCCTGATCCCCCTCGTATTGAAAGGAGGCTCGTGCCCAGCAGTGAGACGTTAAAAAGAGCTGAATACATGACCTTTAAATAATGTAAGGGTCCCATTTTTTTTTTTTTGAGTACGACGACAAAAAGTGATCGTTGACAAAACAAAAACCTGTATATATCAACTTTGGTTATATAAGGAACACGTTCAAGCTTTTAGTGCGAACAAACATCACTTAAATGCCATCCGGTGTTGACCTCCTCACCGGAACACATTAGGGCAATCAACAGCGAACTGTCTTTATGTACTGCTATTTATATTGCATATCTAAATATACGTATACCAAAAAGTAATGTGTTATTAAGTTGAAAATAATTAAAATCTGACATTTCATTTATAAACTAATCCATATTTTTATAAAACTAAAAATGATTTTATTAGTAAAACAAATATTTTTACTCCCAACCCCAAATTATAATTAATCAATAGGCAACATCCGCTCACTGCTAAATATAGAACTCTTTCACATTGCTTGAAGTTGAAACTGATATATAATTTATCGAATCATGACAACATTTGATTGAAAATGAAATTTACCATCTGTACTATGTGAATATTAACATATTGTTTTCCTTTTTAAATTGATAAAAATAAAATTTTTAGTATCTCTGCTATCTTTTCTCTCCTAATTATCTATACATATGATAAAACAGTAACTTAGCGAAATCTGTACATTAAATATTTTTAAATACAATGACTGTAACATATTGTGTCCAGAATATAGACCTCAAAACAATCTTCAAAATTTTTTTTTAACAAGTTCTTCAAATTTTTGTCTGTTTGTGTGTTCGCGTTTAACGCAAAAAGTACTTAACCGATTTTGACTACATATATGTGTAGTGATAACTTGTTACTCGGATTAATAATAATATTAAATATAAATAATAAAAAAATATCCTAAAGGATATTTTTTTATTACAGGAAAATCAAGATTAACTTGCAATATCTATTCATATATATTTGAAACGTACCCGAGCGAAGCGAGCGTAAGTCACTAGTTTAAAACATAAATTGAATTTCATAAAAGTGCCGATGATCTACAGACGTTTCACTTCTTGTTCGTGTACACATTGATACACGCAATCTTTATTTTTTGAATAAATTCCTATTTTTCGTTTCTCCAATATATTTTTTTCACATCGTTTAGAATACGCTATAACCAACGGGCGACAAGATAAACTAGACAAGATGTCATTCTACAACCGTTGATGAATACAAATGTAAAAATAATGGAAAAGACATATTGTAACAACATAACCATAAAAATATCTTGAAATGTTTCGTTGAATACAGCGATCGAACGTGTTATTTTAATACAATTCTTAAACTATTCTTTAACCATTGTAAAAATATATCTTTTTAATTCCTTTATTTGTAAACATACACGAAAAATATACCATACACCCATCGAGCACAGTAGGTACTGAACTAACAGTAAGATGTCAAATAAAACTATAATTTCATTATCATATTCATAAATAATATTAAATTACTTTATTAGTAACGATACATACAAAAAACATCAGTTATATATACATATTATTATATTTATTTCAAAACCTATCGAAGTATATTAATATGAGTAAGTATATGATCAATATTAGAATGAAAAATATTGCTAAGTTTGAAATACTGCTTGTATAGCTTTAAAAAAGGTGTGTCTCAAGCACACACAAATTTTGCCAAATCCTATCAGCAGTACAGAAGATGTACTACGCCGACCCCATTGATTGGGAAATGGGCAGGGAGAAGAAGTGTCTCAAGCACAAAATGAACCTATAAAAGCCATCCAAATCACAGTAAATAATGAATACAAAATAATATTTTAGACGACACGTTTGGCTCAGTTTGTAGTGATCCTACTTTCTGTGCCAGCGGTCGCGGGTTCGAGTCCGGCTGGAGGCATTCATTTGTGTGATGACGAAAGTTTGTACTCCAGTCATGGGCGTTTATATTTATAATATGTATATATTCAAAGTTATATATGTGTAGTGTATCAAGTATCAACTATCAGGTATCCATAACACAAGCCTCGTAGCTTACCATGGAACTAGATAGTGCTGTGTGTTAATGTCCCAACGTATTTATTTATTATTTATTGTATTGCTAAAGTCAAAGCTAATCAACTAGATTTATTAAGTTGACATTAAATCTTACAAATTTATTTTTATCAAGCTACGAAGTCTTGTATACAAACAACTGCTAAGTACATAATTAAATGTCACAAACAAGAAACCTTTTTCTTAAGAGGGTATATATCAGCGAAGGCCGAGTATAAATGACTCTTTCAGCATTCGTTTCAAAGAAAATATTTGTTAAATTACATTTTAACGATTTGAAATGACGTAATTAGCCTAATGACTTAATGTTGCCAGAACCGACAACTTGTTACAAACACGGAAGGTTTTTAAAACTTTTACATCTTTGTAGATTTTTTTAAACTAATATAAGTCACGCTAAAGCTAACTGTTAGTTTTTTGATTATGTTAAAAATGTTGAGAAATAAATAATACGTGCTGTTTTAATTATTATAAAATAATTTATTTTTCCCATTCCACACCACATTACTCGCACGACCCACTCTGCTATCAGAAATGTAGATACCGGAAGCACCTGCCGATGGGATAGGAGCACGTGACATATTTCGCTTCCAAGGCCAAGTAGATTGCTCAATGATTTTTACCTCGATGGTGATTCCCCACAAAAAACGGGTATCCTATGTCAATCTGGGCTTCATGAGCGAATGGATTGCCAATTATTATAAATTCCCCCATTACGATAAGCTTAACGCATATTCAAATTTCAAATTCAATTTTTTTATTCAACATTGAATTATTACAATTCATCTGTTAATATGAGAATAAAGAAATATTTATAACATTTTTTTTTTGATATTGATATATAATATTATTTTTTTTGATATTGATATATAATAGGATTGATAATAAGTATTCCCTCTCGTCAATTGCGATATTCATTATAGCTTTGTCACTGATCCGACTCGGGTGAGCAATAAGTTTTTTTCAACACCAGAAACCTTTACTCTGTGTAATATTTTACAATCCAACATTTTACAATTTAAGGCTTTGAAAAACAGACGGCGCCGTTTGTATAATGACAAATCATACGGTATGTCTGCGGCATATGTACTAGGATATTTATTGAAGGAGAAGCACTTTTCATTTGTTTTTCTAAAGGTTATGTTTACAGTATATTTTAGAATGTAACATTTAAATAAAACTATCTTTTCGGATTTTTTCGCGGATTTATTTTGATTTTTGGTTCCCGACGTTTCGAATGCTTTACAGCAATCATGGTCACGGAAGAGACTCAAAATCCGAAAAGATAGTTTTATTCAAAATGTCAAATATTCGCGTAAATCTAAGAAAGTATTATGTAACATTTACTAAATGGCAAGAGGTAAAATGTGTTTTACTTTATAATTGACGGTCGCAAAAATTCTTTAAAACTTGTAATTCTACTCCTATTTTATCAAAAATTAAGCTTTATATAAAAGTGATCGATACTTTACTTATCTTATTCTTACAAACATAATGTCATTAAAAGTTCTGTACCCGATTCCTACTCATCGTACTTGTGTCAAAGCAAGTGGTATCAATAGAAAATTAATTAATCAACTAACTTTGAAAGTTCCAAAGCAGTGAGTAAAACCTGTTATTCAATACGAGGTGTTTAGGGTTGTCCTATATTAAACAATTTTTTTATAATATATAATATGTAAATTTACTTTACACTACATATACTTGGCTATTTTTTTGTTTGTTGTTTTACCTTAAAGCAAGTAATAAAAATTTGTGTCTTTATATACGAGTATTACAGTCTTTACGATAGAAGAAATAGAAAGAACAAAAACATCTTAAAATTATTCTTATTATTTTTATATCATATATAGGTATATATATATATATATATATATATATATATATATATATATATATATATATATATATATATAAACTAGCGACTCACCTTCGCTCCGCTCGGGTTCGTCCCTACTTACGTTTTAACGTTTAGTATAGATTTCTCAGAAATGAGATATTTTCCCGTAATAAAAAGTATCCTATATGTTGACCCGGACGACCGGCTATCATCATACCAAATTTCATCAGTCCTTTTTCCGTGATGCGGTAACAGGCAGACAGACAGACAAAAATTCTAAAAACTATACATTTGGCCTTTGTATCTATAATAATGTCTATTTCAAAAACATTTTACAAAAAATATTTCATGTACAGATTCGGATTCAGATAGAATTTTATTATATGTACAGATTTTAATGTTTTCAGGAATTCAGATTTCAAAAACACATTTCAGAATGATCATAGCACGGGGCACTCATTCTCTCTGCCTACTCTGCAAGGAATATAGCGTGAAGCTATGTGTGTCTGTGTTTCTAAAATATCATAATTCGATCAGAACTTTTAATGAGTAAGGTATCGATATTATAATTTCGAATATTAAATAGCACAGACATTTGTATTACATATTTTCATGTTTCCAAACTTCGCAAACCCTTATGGTATTGACTTTAGAAGTTTAATTATTTTTTCATCTTAAGTTTAACCATTTTTCAGGAGAGTGGCCCTAATATACAGATGATTAACAAGATGATCTCATAAGTGTCCTATTTTAACTCATTCGGGCAGTAGCCTAATCATGAAAGCTGTGTATGTACCTACATACTGAAATGGTATTGTATATATTTAGTTGGGGAACAATTGATAAAATCTAATTATAAATATGTATAATTTTTTCTATAAGTGTTCTGATATAAAAATTGATCAAGGGCGTGACTTATTATATGAAGGAAGGTAAATAATGAGTGAAGCTCTATACACTGTATACTTTGAAATTTTTCAAAATGCATTGTTTTTGTACATTTTCTCTTATATCTTTCTAAGTACGCACTTTTTTACTAAAGAAGTATATTTGTGTTTCTAATAGAGAGCCCTTTAATTTCAAATATTTGAACGAATCAATACTAACATTATAAATGTGAAAGTATATTTGTTTGTTTCTCTTTCTTTCGCGTTGAAACGGAGTAGCGGATTGGAGTGATTTTTTGTGTGGAGATAGTTGGAGGGCTGAAGAGTGACATAGGCTAATTTTTATTGCGGGAGATTATTATCTCACTCCCACAGGAAAACACGTTATAATACAACCAAAATTTTTTTTATTATAAGAATTACTTGAAACTTGGTATTAATGCTCCTCATTATAATCAAAGAAGTGCGTGTTTTAGCATTTTTCGAAATAATATAATATATAAGGAGGTAAAATAGGGGGTAAAAGTTTGTATGAAACCTACCTTTGTAGGGGTTTTTTTTGTAGTTTTAGCGCGAGCGAAGCCGCGGGTTCTGCTAGTACTTAATAATTCTCTAATATAACCCGCAACCTGCAAAATTAGAATTCATTTATTCAGTATTTAATATTACGTCCATCATAGTTCACCTAACTATAGGTATACTATGTGTACTCAAATTTTCCGTCCGGTTTTAGAGAGACTGACATTCCGAAAGACAGGCATATAATTGAACGTATCAGGCATACGTTTTATACTATTTTGGTAGCAAAAGGCTGCATTTTATATGTCAAAAATATAAAAGATTTATAAAAATAAATAGCGTCAAAGACAACCCTATTTTAAATCTTACACACAAGTAAGAAAGAAAGTTAGTATTTGCTAACAGCTAGAACTTCTGCAAAGATCTGAAAAGTAAAGAAACAGTTTTAATATTCCACGTACTACAGTTTATTCACTTCATAACTGCTACTTTCAAAAAGATATGTGTATTGTGAGATATTTTAGTATAAAATTTCCTTTCAGTATAGCAAATAATACCTATTATTTTATAATATATTCATATATTATTCTGTACAATGTTTACAAATAAGTACTAGTGGTGCCGTGTAACGTCTCAGTCCCTTACAACAAAATCTACCTCTACACAAATGATGATGTTCTCCTAGCCGATTCTGGCCACGGCGGCCAGTCTCATTGAGACTAGCCAACTGCGTAGGAGATATTATAGTGCACAAGTGTACGCGCAGACACAACGTGCACTCTCTATTCCTGTCACTCTCATACTCCAGTGGGACGACTGACGGGCCGACGGTGGGGAGAGTTAAGGCGCAGGACCGACGGCTTTACATGCTCTCCGAGGCACGGGGGTGAAACACCGCCAACTTCCCAACTCCGGGTTATTACTGAGGCTTACTATACAGAAAGACTCAATAACTAAACCTGGCCCGACCCGGGACTCGAAGCCAGGACCTCCAGGTGTGCAGCTGTACATACTAGCCACTACACCACCGAGGCAGTTAAACTACACAAATATTAAGCCTCTAAAGTCTAAACTTAAAGGTACCCTAACTCTAAGTTTCCATAGTTGCCTCCATTAAAAATACTTTCGCCTGTCTTTGCCACAACGATTGAGTAAATAAGAAATACGAAAGCAACATTCATCGTCATCATATGCAATTACATACTATATTTTAATGTAAATTAAATACATAAATATGTCGGAGACGAGTCATAATCACAACTAATCAATAATAGAGAAAATTAATGCGGCTCTAGATAAATATATATTTATTACTTTTCTTATATAATTAACTATCATATTATACACTCATATATTGTAATTTCAGAAAACATAATTTTATATTGAGAAAGTTTTACCTTGTCAAATAAATAAGATCTTGTTTTTCTTTGAAAAGCCGATTTATTTATTTCAAGTGCTGGGTAGGTTTGCCTATCGCTCTGATGTTATATATAAGATACGTTTGTATATTGTACATGATTAATTACACTACTATTATAAAATGAAAGTTTATATACGAATGCTTGTATGTATTTAATAAGAGAGAATATAAGCTGAAGTAATGGTAGCTGGTTATCCGGGTCAACATATAGGATACTTTTTACTGCGGAAAAATATCTTATATCTGAGAATTCTATATAAACGTTAACGTAAGTGGGGACGAACACGAGCGGAGCGAGAGTGAGTCGCTAGTTTTACTATATAAGCTTTATTTTATAATATAATAATACAAGTATGAAACCTAAATGCGAAATCAATGAAATAATTCTTATGTAAGCTCTTTATAAAATTATATAACAATAGGTACCCAATTACGTGCAAAATTAACAAACTTACTGTGTATATTTGCTTTAAAAATCGATAGTAAATATTTGAATTAGTGCGATACCGCAAGACATAGACTATAAAATTTGCCAAAAGGAGGCACCATTCTTAACACAAAAAGCACTAAGAACACACCCTATTGAAGAGCCCTTGCTAAGTCGTTAGTACACAATATTCAGCTCTTAGGGAAACAACTCCTACAATCTATACATTATTATTATAATAAAATTGTAACTAAGCCGAATCTGTACATTAGATATTTATCGGAAAATATTATTGAAATAAACATTATTATCGATACAGAGACCGAATCTATAGTTTTTAGAATTTTTTATTTGTCTGTCTATCTGTCTGTCTGTTACCGCATCACGGGCAAACCACTGGAGGGATTTTAATGACATTTGGTATGATGGTAGCTGGTTATCCGGGTCAACATATAGGATACTTTTTACTGCGGGAAAATATCTTATATCTGAGAATTCTATATAAACGTTAACGTAAGTGGGGACGAACACGAGCGGAGCGAGAGTGAGTCGCTAGTTTTACTATATAAGCTTTATTTTATAATATAATAATACAAGTATGAAACCTAAATGCGAAATCAATGAAATAATTCTTATGTAAGCTCTTTATAAAATTATATAACAATAGGTACCCAATTACGTGCAAAATTAACAAACTTACTGTGTATATTTGCTTTAAAAATCGATAGTAAATATTTGAATTAGTGCGATACCGCAAATATAATTTTATGTCAGAACTAAAATTATATTACCACATACATTTTAACATTGTACATCGATTCTAATAAGCGGCTAGGCTCGTGAATCATGTAGGTCGGTGCCTTGAGACCAATTAAAGACCACCTGCACTATATTAAACTTTAGAATCGCCTCGTGGGCAACATTTCTGCTAAGGCTGACGATATAGAAGTTGTTTAAAATGTTTCTATGAAAATTAACGTTAATATATACATACATATACATAAATAGGCAAAGACAAAACATTTCAGTACCTTTTTCTACTCTGTTGGTCAATCACTTTTCTCTTTTTTTTAGTTTAGAAGCTGTTGATGAGCTTTAGCGACCATTGAGCGAACTCCTGTTATTATAAATACGAAAGTTAGTGAAAAAATGTATGTGTTACTTCATCATCATCATCATCATATTCAGCCTGCTTTCGTCCATTGCTGGACAAAGGCCTCCTATGGCACGCCACTGAGCTCGATTTTCAGCTCTACGCATCCAATCGCTGTTAGCCATTTTACGTATGTCGTCGCTCCACCTAGCTGGAGGGCGTCCTACATTACGTTTGCCGAGCCGTGGTCTCCAATCTAGAACCCGTCTACTCCATCGGTCATCGGTTCTGCGACATATGTGACCAGCCCACTGCCACTTCAACTTGCTAATCCTTTTGGCTATGTCGATAACTCTGGTTCTCTGTCGGATCTCTTCTGTGTTATTTGTTAGTGTTAAATTCCAAATGGTGATTATTGATATACAAAACTCAAAAAAAACACTATTCGAAATCATGCACTCTTTTCAAATAATTGTAAATCAGACGTCTGAAATGTCCAAATGTTCATTACAAATGTAACCGACAGAAAATTTAAATGTTGTGTTTTCTTATAAGTATCATATATAATTTCATACGCATTAAGTAAAAAGCTGTTATTAATACGTATCGAGTTATAAACACATTTACCGAGTCAGTAATTTCAATCTCTATATGTAAACTCTAAAATGAAAAATCATGTCGACTGAGGCTATCACTTCTGATGGCTTGTGTAATAACAGATCATAAATTTTAAAGGCATCTTCTAAGACAGATTAGAAATAAAAAGTAGAATTTGGTAAAAGAATGAGAGACAAATATGTTGTATTAACGAATTTGATTTGATAGTTAATAATAACCTTATAAAATTAATTATCAAATCAAATTTCCAGGTATATTATAAACTAGTGAGTTATCCTCACGTCGCTCAGGAGCGTCTCTGTGTGTCTAACAGCAGTACTCCAAGACTGTTTAATATACTCATCCGTCCAACGGTTCAAGTGTAGTAACAAAAATGCACATACATACAAACTGTTGCATATATAATATTATATATATTGGTTGCATATATAATAATCATAAGGTGGTCCGACTGAAAAATATTATTATACTACTAGAACCCACGGCTACGCGGTGACTTTATGTTGTACAGCGACTCACCCTCACACTTCGCTCGGGTTTATCGCTATGTATTTATAAGTTAATTGTTCATACAAAAATACTAAAATCGCGATAAAAAAATGGGGGCATTTGGGGTGGTGTTATGAGGGTAAAAAATACTTTACGGCCTATTTTCAACCTGCTAAATATACAAAAAAATCATTAAAATCGGTCGAGCCGTTTCAAAGGAGTGCGATCACAAACACCGTGATACGAGATATTATTTATTCTATACATATAATAAAATTGCACCTAAGCCCAATCTGTACATTAAATATTTTTTGGAAAATCTTATTGAAATAGAGATTATTATCGATACAGAAGCCGAATCTATAGTTTTTAAATTTTTGGCTGTCTGTTTGTCTGTCTCCGCATCACAGAAAAACCACTGGATTTTGATGAAATTTGGTATGGTGATAGCTGGTTATCCCGGTCAACATATAGGATACTTTTTATCGCGGGAAAATACCTCATTTCTGAGAAAAAATACAAGAACTGTAATGTAAGAGTATACTAATATTGGTCATCTGAACGCGAGCGTAGCCGCGGGCAATGCTAGTATTAGATAAAATTATTTTTATGTCAGAGGTTTTTAAATTACTTTTTATCTATACTCGTATTGGTTTATCTGATACACATTCAGTTACAGCTTAGTACGTAAAACATTTGATATTATGAGGATGTTTACACTTCCTAAAAGCCTATCCCTCTTACTTTATATACTTCGTCCTTTGAGATATTTTGCATAAAATAAATAAGAATCTCAAATAAGAGATCAAACAACCACAGTAAACAGAACGCGGTGTATGTGTTACAGTACATAATAACTTTGATGTGGTATCAAAATTAATATTTATTTTGATTGTGAATAAAAACATATTATTATTCAGCCCTTATTATATTTTTAATTAATGTTTTTGAACTCTTAATAAAATATCTATAACTTGTTATATTTAAATATTTATTTTTATATGAATAAAATCATTAACTCCATAATGAATTCCATTTAAAGACTGACGCTGAAAGACTGAGAAGCATCTTTCTGAACTGGTGATAGAGTTCTCTCAAAAAGTAAATTTATAAAACATATTCTGAATAAAATAGTACAGTACAGTAGCAATTTTATATAAAAAATACGTAGTTATTACTTTTACAGGATGAGTTAGGCTCCTTCCAAAGAAAGTGACTTATTATGGTGAACGATAGGGAACAGTGGAGGAAGAGTAGGGAGGCCTTTGCCCTACTGCAGTGGGACACTACATGCTTATATTTATTTATTTTTTTATTTAATTTATTTAATCATTTATTTTTGGGCAATATTTACAAAAAAATCTTAAATATGTAAACAGAGGCCCATAGCATAATATATACCTTAAAACTAATTTACCTTATAATATAATAATAATATTTTAGCTATTTTAACATAACAAATTATCAACTGAATCCTTGAAAAGTTATGAGGTGTTTTCTTACAGCAAAAGTTTTGATTTAACTGGCTTGATAAGAGGATCATGAGATGAGGAACAATTATTTTGAAAACATTTATTATTAAGCTATTTGTAATTAAGTTAAGCTTTCGAGAAATATACTTTCATAATACTTTCTTAGATTTACGCGAATATTTGATTTTTCGCGAATTTATTTAGATTTTTGGTTCCTGACGTTTCGAATGCTTTACAGCAATAATGGTCACGGGAGAGACTACGCTCTTATATTAAAATACTTTCATTTCGACGATACACTTTTTTAGAAAAAAATTGCTAAGGTGAATAATAGACTTTGTAATTTCTGTTGCTATATGATTTGTGAGGAGGAAGACTCGATAGCTTACTTTGTTATATACTATGTTTAGTAACAATTTTCGTATCGTGAACGCAGTGAAGTAGCTAGCTGTAAAAGTCAAATGTAAACTTGAATATTCTTGTTGAAAAGGAAATACTTATTTTTCTATTGAATATAACCTAAAATATCCAACTTATGAATTTAGTAGACAAAAGGTTAAATGTTACATATTGTTGTTTATTTATTTTAAAGAAATAAGAGCACAAAATTTCAAAGCCAATTATAGCAATTTCGTGAAACTGTAACACCTCAATGATCTTTAAACACTCCTATGTTTGTTATTATTAAATTTACTACACATCTTTATAAGGACAAGAAAAAATCTTACATAATGAGAAAAAACCTTATTATCAAATAAGGTTTTATGTAGAAGAATATATACAAACATATATGCAAAAAAAAACAAAATTTTAGCAGAACTTCCTTCTACAAGTACGATAATATCTGGAAAAGATTTATTTCTTTACCAGCGCTTGATAAATAAAATATTCCACATTTCGGCGCTGTAGAACTTTAATGAATGTTGCAAGCTATTGTATACTGGCGCTGTGCTAACACTCCAAATTGAATAAGTTTGCAATTTATAAGCTATTTGATTTATTGTTTTTGTATAAAGAAGTTTTAATAAATTAATTAGAAAACATAATAAAACTACCTAATTAAAATAAAAAAGCATTGAAGATGCAACAATACATATTTTGAGCGATTTCAAAAAGAGAGGATCATTTCGCCTTTTTTTTGGGTATGCTATAATATTATACTTTTAAGCCAATTATGAATCTTTTTTCATATTTTTAATGAATCTATATTTAATTTTAATACGGCCACTCATATAAATCTTTAATTAAAACTATACCCTAAGAGTGTAAAAAGAGATTTACTAAAAGGATTTGATGTCGGCATAACTTTTGTGTTTAAAATTAATTATTTACAAATATTTTCCTTTTCAAACCACATAAGTAAGTACCTAAATAAGCAAATTACATTTACGATATAAACATTTGCCAGTGTGTCTATAATAAAAACACCTATTTAAGTTCAAAAAAATATATGTTTAATATTACTGAATCAAAATAACTGAGTAGGAAAGAGAGATAAATTAAATTGTCAGTCAATGAAATATGCAAATGAGACGCAATCACGGTCCCTTTTGTTAGTTATTTTATATTTTGTGCTATAATAATTAAATAAAGAAATACGAGATATTTTTATGCTACTTAATTTCTAAGTGTTATTTTCTTAGTACTACGTTCATACTCATTCGTTCACGTTACTTTATCGCACTGTATAGCTATTTAGATATTCATCTCATTTCGACTAAGTGCAATTTTTGAACCGCGATCTAGCTTTACGTATATATTGTGTATTTTTAAATTGTATTTATCCATTCGATAGCTCTTAGTGATAAGCAATATTCTACCGTAATCATTTGATAATCACTTCTAAATAAACAGTATCTTAAATATAAAAAACCGGTACAATTATTTGTATTCAAAACAACATTATTACGGTAGTGCGTAAAAAGGGATAAATTAACAAAATAGTGTAATTTTTAAAATAATAGCAAAGTATGATTAATAAACTTACTTTGATAGTGATGTCCTCCCGATCGATTACAGCCATGGCGGTCAATCTCAAAGAGACTAGCTAACTGGGCAGGAGATATTATAGTGCACAAGTGTACGCGCAGATACAAGTGCACTCTTTATTCATTCCGCTCTGACCGGTAAGAGAGATCAGGCGTAGGTTACTGGAATTTTCTGAACAGAAAGACTCAATAAATAAACTTGACCCGATCCAAGACTCGAATCCAAGGCCTTCGGACGTGCAGCCGTACATGCTGGCCACTACACCACTGAGGCAATTAGGTTTAATATTTTAATTAGGTTATACACATATAATAAGTATATACTGTAAAAATATTATAAAATCCTTATTTTATATATGTAGGTTAGTACGTGTACTGATCTATTTTATATATTTTAAAGTAAGTAATACGTATTTGCAGCTAATTAAACTTATCTGAAACCATTACCGATTGCATTTAAGAAAACACTCTTAGTGATAACGCCGCTTTAGCACATTTGCTTTATAGCATTTACTTTATGTGCATTGTGCATACTTTATTATACAAATAAATATTATAAAAATATAAAATAAAACATTGTACGAATAAAGTGTGTATATAAGTATAAATAAAAATAAGATCAATCTTAATATATTCACTGTTCAGAATCGAACTCGCGACATCTCACGTGATAGCTAACACCCATTCCACATTGCCTCACTACACTGACTGTGGTCACTATAAAAGACTATTTCATATATCCACATTAGCGACGCAAGTAGTGAGCATTCATATTTATTACATAAGAGAGTTAGTTAATCCATTTAAACCCGTGATTTAGACCTTTTCATGCCGTTTTTGCACGTTAAGTAAAACCACTCTACCCCATTTCACAGAACTAAGTTTTTGTTGACTTCCTACTTCTAAACAAAAAGCCTTAAAATACGAACGTATTTCCTTATTTCGCTGAAGTTTTAAATTTTTGTTTATTTACTGTAAAACATATATAGACAGTTAGTTTACAAATTTACTATAAACATACTATAATTGAAATTGAAATTACATAATATTGTATTTAATACATACTTACATATATACATAATATTCTTACATATTATTGTAGCACACCTATTATTTAGAATTACTATGGGTTTGATTTTTTTTATCTTTGGACGCGACATCTACATAATACGATCAAG